>CM077503.1:19535878-20135878 GCA_039654745.1 Houttuynia cordata
ATTCTTATAGGGAATATTTTCTCCATTTATTCGAAACGATTGATGCCTATTGGTATCCCTCAGTTTGTGTCCTCAACACGGACAACTGAGGGACTGATCAATTTTTATAAGAGGTATAAATTTTAATTTTGTTCAACTGATCCAATCACATTGGCTCACAGTAACGGTGAGTCTTAGCTATAAATAAAAACATTGGATTGGAATCCTGATACCTTTTATGATATGTACATGCATGTATATAGGTATATTGTATTATATTTAACATTTCTACCATGAAAGTCGATACCCTATTGAAACAAGTCAATGCAAGTGTCAGGGTAAGACCCATTTACTTGATAGTCAGTCACCAACCGTCTGTGCACTCAGCGGAGCCATACTGGACAAGATTTATTTTGTATTTTGATGCATGAAATGGGTGAAAAATTTACAAGCATTTTAGTTAATCTTTGTAGTCACTCGCTTTCCCTCTTCAAATTTCATAAAATCATGCAAAGCAAGATGTTTAAGTTTTTTTTCCCATGATAAAGTATCTTCTGTTTTAGTGAATTTGTGTGTATGTCAGTTACAATGGAGAAGATGAGCCCAGAAATCGGGACAAAAAGCCTATGCAATTGCATTTTACGAATATTCAGACAATTGTACACTATAAACCGTGTATGCTCCATCAAACCACGCGATTTGGCATGCGTGCACACAATTTCTCTGTGTGCTGTCGATATCGACGGCTGGAGAAGCTTCACCTGCCGATTCAAACTCCCCCCATCTAATATACGTCCGAAAATGCAATGGACAGTGGACATTCACATGCCTGTAAAGGGCAGTGATAACCCTACAGCAGATTCCTACACATTTTCCATACACATCAGCTGTGTATAAAAAATATGTAGGAATCTGCTGTACAAATATCATTTCCCCCTGTAAAGGGGTGGGGTGGCGAACTACTCATCCTTCCCATGTATGGTAACGCGATTGGTTTGGTTTGGTCCTCAAAACAATTGTTTTCTTAACTGCGTTTTAATTTGTTGATGCTCGGGGAGCTGGATATGAGTCATATGACTCCACAATTATTGAGGGCGACAATGCAATGGTTATGAGTGTGCATGAAAATAACCATATTAATACATCAATTCATGTGAAATCAAAGGGACACATATCTTCTCCCTAATGAAGTCATACTTTTTAGTGGCAAAAAACAAACGAAAAATTCTTACTTTTCTTATGCAGGTCGATGGCATTGATCGCCTATTAGCTTGGTTGCCTAACTGCTTTTAAAATTGTTGTGTCCCAAGGAGTTGCATACTCCAACTCCAAGTTGTGGCCCCAAGTTTACATACCACATATCTGGGATGTAGTAACTTGTACTGTGGAAGTGTGGGTACATCATCTCATGGAGACAGGAGATTTAACAGCAAGTGGAAGATGATGCTAGGAGGAGATTCAATAGCAAGTGGAAGTGCTAGGACATGTCACATTGGAGGTTTGATTTAAATCTGCCTACGTAATACATAGCAACCATCAACTCCACCAGAGAATCTAATAAAAAAATAAATGGGCAAGAGGTGACAAAGTGTACGCAAGAGCCATATCTGCTATTTAGGCTTCATTATCTACAAAGAAGTCATTATCTACAAAGAAGAAGATATTGATAGAGGGCAGCGCCTGGAGTTCTAAGTGATAGGTGCATTCCAGTTTAAGCTTAAAGTACTTTCACACCCCCTCATCTATTTTCCAAAAATTACAGCTTGTACTCGAGTCATGGCATCAGCATACATGAAACTTGATACTTGGCTAATTTTTAATCTGCTTTTCCCCACGACACCTCCTTATTGATTGCAAACAATTATGTTGAGTCCGGATGCCGTTCATTTGCGCTCGCACAGTGGACATACAGGAATCCGCTGGCATGCTCCGCCACGTTGTACTAGGCTTCATTAATATGAAAAAAAGGAAGTGGCGGAGCAATAGTGTAAGCATATGTTGAGCACGCACTCACACCTTTATTCTATCAACAATGACAGGGGATGAAGACCTCATTATTTACTGCAGCCGTGGTATCTTGCATTCATAGTACACTTTGTGTTCTTGTTTTTTGTAAATAGTCTAGCAGAGGCTTTATTAAACTACTATCATCATATTCAACATATAAGTTTTGTCAAAGGATGCTTTCAGGCTCGATTCGATTACCTACACGAAACTACATGAGACCATCCAACCTCACCTAGCTATTATCATCGCTCCTCAGTTGCCTTGCCTTTATGTCGCCGGTTTAAGCTACCTGCAAGCATAGGACTCCCATCTCCCATCTCCAGCAAGTAGCAGAGCATGGAATCGACATCATCTCCAAATATACTATAGGCCTCCATCACTTGAAGGTAACTGAAACCCATAGAAAGAACTATCTGCATGCTGCTGCTGAGAACCATTTCTCCCATAGCCCTACCTTCATCCACCTTGGGTCCACCCTCCAATTGCCCTGGCCATCAGATAGTTTGCAGATAAGCAGTGTTCCACAATAAAATTATAAGAAACACATACACCCAAATAGGGTTATGCTCGCAAACAAATTGAAGAGTTGCTTCAAATTGCCCAGCAGTTGACCTACATATCCAGACCCTGGAGGCATTGGATTCTTCTATTTTATGTTCCTTTTTAATAGAAAGGAAGCGAGTGTCAAAGAAAATTACAAAATCAGTCAGGCCATCAGAATCTTAAAGAGTCTGGACTCCAGAAAGCAAAATGCTCAACAACTCCAATTAAAGATTGGAAATTGAGTCACTCCCCATTATAACAAGCAACAGACGAGGAAACTTACTTCCTCCAGAGGATGACGGTTCAGCTCCAGAAGTAGAAGAGCCTCTAAATCCAGGTTGTTGATCTGCAAGGTATTCCGCCCGAGATGTTTCCATGACCATCCGCTCTATTTCTTTCTCAGTGAGCTCCAAGTCTGAGTAGAAGCGTCCCTCAGCTAAAAGTGCCTGTGATTATTCCATATATCTTAGAAAAAGATGCTATCATCCTGAGATAATTAATGAATAGATGCGCATAATATACGGAACCCATATGGCCTCAAACAACAGTAAAAGAAATCATAAAAATAAGAAGACAGTTATCAAGGAAAAAAGAAAAAAAAACAAAAATAGTTGTCAGCGGTACAGAGGCAATCCAATGGTAGGTAAAAAGAGTAGATAACGACAACATGGTAGCAACCTAAAAAATGCCTTCCCATGATTCATTTATCCAAAAAAAACCCATGATCCCAAATATTCCCACACCCATTAAAAAAACTAGATGTAGGAAATCATTTGCGTAACAGTAAGAATAGTGGGCCCACATGTTAGTTAGACAAAATAAATACGTAATCTCCAAGTGCCAATATCAAAAGATACGCTTCAATTTAAAGGGCACCACATATCTGATACAAAGAAGAAGACCAAATATAGCTCAAGCCATACAGATTAACGCATTTGGGATGTATATTTTAAAACTAAAATCCACAAAGAAAAAAAGCTCCAGTATAATACATCATAAAATTTCCAGTGTAGTTTGATGTAGAAGGGACATAACTGGGAGTTTAAGGCCAATGTGGCATTAATAGAGAACTTACATTATCAATTTGCTGGTCTTGCTGGGCTCTGATAGCAGCCTTCACTTGATGCTTATCAATGTTTTTCTGCAAGAAAGCATAATGATTTATAAGTGCATAGAAACAAAGGAGCATCAAAACTTCTGAATGGACAAAATGAAATCAGATAACTTTCAGCAGAAGAAATCAACTATCTATTAATCTATATATAAAAATAGTAGCACCAACTCCAACAAAAAATAGTACTCCCAACCGAACAGATTTATTATCTCCCTATGAACTATCTAGGGAGATAATATATCCGGACGGAGGGCGTATCACCAACAAAGCCATGCTAAAAGTACATATCTAGAGTCATCTACTCAATAGGACACTTGATGATCCCCAGAGGGAGTACATAGGACTGTGCAACCAAAAAAAAACCACACTTACTCCCTGAAGACTGCTAAATCCAAGTCCTGCCCCAATGTTCAACCGGCGGGGATCAACAAGTGAATTGTAATGATTGCCATGGTGATAACTCAGTTTTATAGGAGGTACATCAGTATTGTAGCTTCCTTGAAATATATTTATGGGCTCTGCACTCAAAAGACACGAGTCAGCATTATACCACGGAAAGGCATAACAGTGAAAGGTCAGTTTCTCTATTGGCACCTGTGCTGTAAGAGTAAATATGAATAGGCCGATTATACATCTCGGACAAAGCTTGAATCTCCACATTGTTCCCATAAACCTGCGTCCAATTCAAATATCAAATGTCAAACAGATTCTACTCCAACAGGCTCCTGACATCAAGTGTAATTAAAGAGGAAAATAGAAGAATCCAGCATTTTTTCTTAGACCTTCAAATCAATGCATATAATTCAAATGCCATTACAAATAACAAATACAGCAAATAAAACAGAACACTATGGGGACAATCCCTGTTTAAGATGGTAAAGACTTTTTTTTCTTTTTTTTACCAAAATAAGTTTAAGACGACTAAATTTCAAACAAACAAACAATAATTAAATACCTTGTCTCGCCTCTTCCTCTTACAGTACGAAGCGAAACCTTCTGTTATAAATTCAGAAAAATAATCCCTCTCTCTTTCCTGGAAGTAAATAAAAAAATTCAATATCCCAAAAAACAGACCAAGTGATAGATGTAAAATTTTAACGATAATAGTATTACCATGATAGGCACAATTTTACAATGAAGTAAATGTCACTACATAATGAGCACACACATACAGAGAGAGGGAGAGAGAAGTGAAAATAACAGTCAACATGAAAAATACCATATAATCAATACACATTTGTTTAACAAGATCATATGCTTCACTGTCTCCATAAACTTGATCGGCAACAGCACGGAACAAACAATTTCCATCTTCTAACATTCTTCTGACTTCGAAACCTTTTGCCCTTCTGATATCCACTTCAAACTGTCGTTCCTTCTCCTGGAACAAAATAAATATACCAATCATCACCACCATCACCTACCCTGCTCTTGGGTTCACAAAACAACTACTCGGTCAACTGAGCCTTCCTAAATACCAATCCATGATAGAACATAATGACAAAACTTATGGTAAGTGAGCCATGAATATTCACTACCATCATAAAATCATTACAATTATCTAATATCCGGAGTAATAGTTGGTGGGACAGAGCTATGCCAATGTCGTACGAGAATATTAATGCGGTACAAAGGCAATATCAGAAAATGAACCATAACGTACTTTAATATAACAAAAGCCAAAGATACACCACAAATCCGCACAAAGAACATAATCAATCCAACCTCATCTGAATTATTTAAAAGAGATCACTCGATAAGGAAATATAATAAGTTTTAAACATCGGATTAGTCAAACTTTAACTTAGTGAGCAAAACCAAATGGCATGGTATTAGAATGACCAATGACCGTCAGCAGAATAGCATCCTAAGATGGCATATGCAGATATGAGCAATAAAATTCAACAACCTCACCGATTCAGAAAATAAGGATTCAAAAAACCTCAAAACTGCTTGCAAGGCTTTAACATGCTGTTACACCATGACAAAATGCAGCTTAATCGACATTCAGATACAAGCTTTCTTTTACAACTAATTCGACAGAGTTATCTAATCAGCCACTTAGTTTGCATAGATGCAGCTTATCAACAAAGACATGCAAACTAACAAAAACTTGCCATTTCCCTATCGTCATAAAAAACTAAGAAACTCAAACCTAAAGGTTTTTCATTTCCAACTACATTAAATCTAGCACATTGCATGAATTGCAAGTAAAAAAATTGGAAAAGATCAGGCATATGTTGTAAAATTCGATTCTAGTCCGGAAGACATTTATTGCATCCACGCATATGTTTTAATAACTGGAAGAAAACAATAACACTTACTGCATCATCATACGAGGGCCTAAAATTAGGAATCTGCTCATCTGCACTGTTGTAGCCTTCAGCCTCACCACAAGACCTTGGAGAAGATGGCCTAGAGACTGATGGAGACCGAGTTGAAACATTAGGCCGAGATGCTGTCCTTGTGGAGGAACCCACGCGCAGAGAATTGGAACCACTAGATCCTGTCCTTTTAAAACCCAAATCAGCTGTCACCGGTTTTGGAAGTGGAACTAGAGGAGGAGGAGGAGGCGGCGGCGGCGGGGGGTACGAGTTACGTGTAGAATTCAGGGAAACACCATCAGGTGGTACCTCATTATCATCCAAATTAAACTTTTCTGTAATCTGCAAACCATTCAACTCACTCATCAAAACACTTGCATCATCATCACCACCGCTTACAAACTTTTCCCTGAAGACCAATTCCTTCGACACATTAGGACAGCTTTCTGCTGGAAATTCATCGCTTTTTGGCATAGGCTTATCCTCATGCTGTCCGTCGAATCCAAAACTTTCGTTCAAACTATTAGAATCTTGTCCTTCTGTTTCCGTCTCTTCATTTCTTGAGGTGGACGGAGTGACAGACTGCAGCGCAGTAGATGCTGATGACGACCCAGCAACAGAGGAGCGGTTTGGGTTGGATGAAGAACCTCCACCGCCCCGCTGAACCAAAATACGAGTCATCTTTCTCCTGATTTAAGCCCTGCCGGATTCCTGCCTCGCGCACGCCTTACAGAACAATTGCTTTATTACGAGTTCGCACCTTCGGGCTTGTGATTCCAAGTCCTTGAATGAACGATTCCTTCCAGCCCAGAAGCGTCTTTTGCCCCTTAGAAATCAATCTCTGCATCCCCCTAACAATTCTCATGAGACCAATACCTCGGCAGTAAAAAAGATACCTCCTTTTTGACGTCAAATCAATAAACAAGCCCTAAACAAGGGTCTTCCGTACTAAGATGATTACAATGACCTCCAAAACCCTAAATATTCAATAACCTCCTTTTCCCAGTACAAAAACCCATAAAAATCGACAAAAATGAAGCTCATGGAACTCGAGGAAGACCTACAACATCATCGACAGCAACTAAACATAAAATTTCTCAAAAAAAAAAAAGAACAATCTTGCAGAAAGCGAGCAAGTAATCATCAAACTTGACAGAAAGAACCGGATTAAGAAAACATCCAAACACAACAGAAGTTACTAACCTCAACAACGGGAAATCAGCATGCGAGACGCGATCGAAATTCGAAACTCCGTTGATCGGCGAGACGTTCAAGCTCCGGGAAGGGGAGAGGCTCGAAGGGAAAGGAGGAACAAGGAAAAGGTGAGAAGAAGGACAAGCGGTGGAAAATACAGAAGTATTTTATGGCCACGGAAGGAAGGTGATGGAGAGAGGCCGGAGAGGGGGGTTTCCGACTTTTCAAGTCGATAGTGACAGCAAGAGACGTATGCACGTGATATACACGTGACAGTGAAGCCCAGACGCGGCCTATCATGGGCTTCAAGTTCGTGGCTTGCTATCGGCCATTTGACTTATTTATGTTGGAAATTGCAAGAGGCGGCCCATGTCAATTGGGGCCCATCAGACCACTACAAAGGCAGCCCATAAAGTTTATTGGGTCAGAGGCTCATGGGGTGCAGTGGCGCTGGCCAGCAGTCCTGTTACTTCCTCCGTTCTACATTACCTACCAGGATTAGGAAACCAGAATCAACTAAGTGAGTTTATTTTGTCCTAATTCAAACAAGTAAATCAAACGGAGGGAGTAGAAGAAACTTGAGTTGAAGTTCATTCATTTGACGATCTTACCCTTAGACATTTTACAAATTAACACAATTCGAAAGCTTGTTTACTCGAATAAGAAGGGTTTTTTTAGGAGAGTGATAACCCTATATCAGATTCCTATGTGTATGGAAATGTGTAGGAAAACTGATGTACAAATACCGTTTCCCGTTTTTTTAAGCAAATTTAAGCCGGTAAGCCCTGCCGGTTGTTCTAGTAGAGTAATGTTATATCACCCACTTTTTTATTACGGCCGACCTTACGTGCTAGTGTGGGGAAACAAAGGGAAAATGGGCCCACAACATTGCAATACACTAGCCCATGAGGTGGCTGTGATAAAAAAATAAGAGGGCAAACATTTTCTGTTCTAGTATGATGAGTAGTATTCGTTTCTGTCAGCTGTTTTATTAAGGGTGCTTTGGGAAATTGATAGGGAAAAGTGAAAAAAAATTGTCAGCCTGAAAACTTTCAAGGTGATTTGTAGGTGATTTTTTTGAGTTTGGAAAACCCGTTTAGGAAGCTTAAATCAATCATATTTTCAACCTTTCACCATCAGCTTGACTCTTGATTGGTGATTTGCGTTTGAGAATATAAAAAAAATCATGAGTGATTTTTGTTTGACAAAGCTATTGAAAAATTTCTATTTTGGACGGCGGCGGCAGTGGGCGGTGCCGGTGGCCGGCAGTAGTTGTGGTAGTGCCGGTGGCGGCAACGGGAGGGCAGTGGGAGGTGACGAGGAGAAAATTTCCAGGCTAATGCTCATTCCAATGAGAATCAACATTTTTCACCTCTTTCAGGGGTGATTTGCTGTTTTTTTTTTTCAGTTTTCACCTCTTTCAGGGATGAAAATTGCCCATTTCAGTTTCCAAATGCACTAACAACTAATAAGTGAAATTTCTTACCTTTCACCATCAGCAGGTCATGTCAGCTCTTTCACTAAACAAACACCTTTCAGTCCTTTTAGGTTGAAAGGGGCCAATTTTTTTTCTTCATAAAATCAGTAACCAAATGCACCATAAAGTAATATCTAGACTCATGCAGGAGAGGCCTTTGGGAGAATGCATAGCGACGAATAGCTTGATCTATCGTTAAATCTGGCCTTAAAGCCAACAAAAAAGGTAACCAAGAAAAAGTCGGCATCTGGAACAAGGAGGAGGGGACGATATGGGGCATGTGAGATCACCTTACAGAGGTGCGGAGCAAACTGCGTGTTTGCTCCTTATTTCCCAATAGAAGACATGGAGATTTTCATAACGTGTACAATGCCTTTAGCATCAATGAAATCAGGGCATCTCCGGGGGGATGCCACCGTTATCTCGTCGAAGAGGCCAAACGCCGCTTCCCCATATCCACCCATCCAGTCATCTTCTTGTAGCCCCCCCCCTCCCTGCGTTCCTTTCTTACGCTATCTCTGACCTTTTTATGAAGTTTGTTCACACGAGCATGTTAGAAATAAATGTGTTTGAAAGAAAAAATGGCTCAATTAGCCGTTTTAAGACATGGTTTTTCCATATATGTCCTCTTGAATGTAGGTTTTAGAAATTTTAAAAAAAAGGTCTTCTTCATCTCCAATTGCTCTCCTCTTCTCTCCACGATTTTAAGTTCTCAATTGGTGTTCTTTGAGTCGGATTTTTGCGTCAATTTTGTATGGGGATAATACATTCTTTTCAGGCGAATTCTTTGGAGTGCACCAAGGATCGAGAAAGGTCTGTTGTATCTCATGATCGATCGCCGGTGAAGCCTTGCACTAGGTGGTGAATATTTGTTGAAGGACAGTCTTAAAGGGCACCTCGGATCACATTGACTTCGAGTTTCTTATTTCGGATTATTTTGTATTAAAAATGATGAAGCTTTATAATTGCAAGGGCTGATTCTTATCTATTGATTGTTCTATATCAATAATTTAGTAACTTCTATACAATCTTATCTATTAGTTTGTGACTAATTAGATAATTGTTCCAACAAAGCGAACTGCATCGGATCTGCCACCACCATGTGCTTCATCACTAATGGCAAGCAACCACCACCGTCGTCGTTAATGATGCGATCCCAGGTGCAGCAAGTAAGTGCATGCCTTGTTGAATGCCATATGTTACTCTCCCTGTGTCACTTCAAAATTAAAATTAACTGAAAAATAATTACCCCCCCCTGAGTGTCCAATGAAGCTCGCCTGGAAAAAAAAAATTTATGCCATACTTTATATGGCTGGATTTGCTCTCTCAAGATAAAAACACGAGAATAGGGAGAAAATACTCTGTTTTTTAATACGGTCCTTAAATTCCAAAAGATTGCACTCATTGTGCAATTCAGACGAGCTTCATAGTGCGGTGGAAATTGCTTACTTTGTTTTTCCAAGGTGGGCTATTAAAGTGGGACAGAGTGAGTGGTTGTGCTTTCATTCTACTTCCTTCATGATGTAAATTTTGCACTACTATCATGGTTTGCGGTAATTATGTGTTGTAGCATTGTTCAATGGTTTACTTTTTTCTTTTTAATCCCCTCTAGACCATTTTCAATTTTATTGTGTGTGTTGATGTGTTGTGCAAGCTAGTGTATAATAGTGATATTAACTGCATGTCTGCATTAGTGGGTGGGTTATTAAATTGGAACACTTGTTTCAGACTTTCCCGTTTAACTTTGGCCGTATCCTTTTTTTTTTTTTGCAATATTTGATGGTTGTATAGTATTCCATGATTAGTGGAGGGAACTACATGATTGTGTGCCGAATCATTGCACAGTTTTTTTCGTGCTTACACTTAACTCTGCAGTTATAAATTTGATGGTATTTCCCAAAAGTAAGTTAAATTGTTGGATCTTGGCGGAGACTAGTTAATCTGTTTCTTGTGCCTGCAGGTCCATTGTATTTAGCTTGTTAATTAAGTGAACAACACTTTGTAGCAATGTCAACAAACTCTTTTGCTTGGATCATACATTCATTTTTTAAATTCCTGCTTTCATGCCCTTGTGTATTATGTTTTTGATAGCAGAGAATGTATAATACTATCATAAGTTTACTTGAAGTGGCTGCTTTTGTATTGAGCTGCAGTTACAACTGTAGCATCTGTTTGTTCCTTATAATGCTTAAGAGTCCTTGTAGTTTCTCAATTATCATTTCTGATAGCATCTTCACATGTTAGGCTGAATTTCTAAAAGCTTGTGGGGCGCTGTTTGAATCTCCTGTTGAGCTTAGGAACAACCGTGCAAATACACGAATTGCGAACACTCGAGATATGCCTTCTAAGATTAGTTCCCGGTTATCTTTATTTCTTATATTTTAATTTGATGGAAGAGGGGAAATTGGAATAGTTAAATTTTTAATATATTCATTTCTATATAGATAGAAATTAACAATGCCATCTCACAATTTGACACCCTTGCCACTGCAGTGCCCGAAACAAACAGCCATGAAGAACCAAGAACTTGATACTCCTTTCCTTGGGACCAGCTGGTCGGCACTTGTGGTGGACGTCCTGGTGCTCATACTCGAGCGCCTCCCCCTCCCCGACTCCATCCGGTTCGGTGCTGTTTGCCGCCATTGGCATTTTGTCTTCACCTCCAAGCCATGCCATCCGGTACCTCACCTCCCTGACCCATCTCTGTCCTTCTACTGCCCATCAGTATGAAGACGAAACTGGCCAGAGTACAGACTCTTATGGTGGGTGGTTGCTTATGGTCACTGCAGGTAGCCGCTCAATTGACAGGCCACTCTTTTACAACCCGATCTCTAGGGCCATAGTTAAGTTCCCTCAACTTCCCCGGAAGATATCGTTTGGGAGAGAAGAAGTTATACGAAAAAGGCTAACTATGATCCTGTCCCAACTGGCTTGTCCCAATACTGTCTTAGTCTAGTCAATTGGTGTATGCAGACTAATTTATGATTTGATAAGTTAACGCTAGACTCCTGTGCCATGTATATGCAGTTTGCTAGTCCCATAACTGTTCTAATCTGATCAGTTCGTCAGTGCAAGATTATGTGACTGATGTGGATTAGAATAGAATTAACGACGGCTCGTATTAGTGGGTCATAATGTTTTTCCTCCGTGTGGCAGGCAGCTTAATACGTCCTCCTACGATTGAGTTGGATTTGCAGTTCTTACGTGTTTACCTTATATTTTTCGGAGATGTTCTTTCTTTCTTTTTTTGGTGGGGGAGGTATTTTGAGTACAGATTTAAAAGCTCCTCCGATTGAGTTAGATTTACAGTTCTTACCCGTTTACCTTGTACCTCGGAAATGTTCTTTCATTGGTGACATTTTAGTTTAATTGGTTTTTCTCGGTAATTTACAGAATCACCGGTTTTCTTAAATTTTTGTTATAGAAAACATATAATTTGAGGAACATTTGCTCGAAATTATGGTCTGACTTGGTTTGGCTTAGGCTGTCCATGCGAGTTGAATGCATTTGTCAAAACTTGGCATTGGAAGAGCCATCAATTGGTCTGCTGAGGCCTTCACGTGTAAATGTTTTAGCTCACTATCCATCCTTAATTGCAAGTGAAAAAATAGATGAACTGAAAGCATTGACACATAAATGTAAATGGCGTGATTACAACGTCCCTCTATTACTGGACATCATATACATGCATGGGCATGAATGCATCCGAAATTACATCTTCACTTTGCTTTATGTAGTGTAAAGTCTCTCATAAGCTTGCTGACTCATGCGAGTATACCGATCTCTATTCGTGAGATTACAGGTCCGACTAAAGAACTTATTCGTATCTCTGTTGGCATTGAGAATGTTGAAGATTTTTTTTTTCGACTTAAAAATGTTGAAGATTTGATAGCAGATTTAGAGAATGCCGGAGAATTTTATCAATACCTTCATGAGGTAATTTATGCTGCTGCCATTGTCCAGATTTTTCCAACGTTAAATTGTTTGAATGGCCAGTTTACCGATCATCTTGGCTAGAGGCAGAGGGCATTTGGTCACTATGTCCAACTTTGACATGGCCGAGGCACGGCCGAACAAGGAGAGGCTCAAGGCCGCAAGCTCCCCAAGAGACAATCTCGAGGAGAGGAACCCCTGCCAGTATCGAGGCTCCAGCTCAAAGAAGGCATCGAAGAACCTCATCGTCCCTTCCAAGTCCAGCTCCAGAAGAGTCTCCATGCCAAAACAGTAGAACTCCCTCGCCCATCTCTTCTCCAGCGGCCACAGGCTGCTCCACACCCGCCCTTGCATCTGCCTTCCCCTGATCATCCTCGTCGACCCCATGCACTCCACTATCGCCTCGGCCACGACCGGCGCTGCCTCTAGAGCTCGTGCCAGCATGTACCCCGTCGATGGATGGACCAGCCCCCCGGCCCCTCCCGTCGCCACCACGCTTTGAGGGATGGCTGGCAGGGGCCCACCCATGGGAATCAGACACTTCTCGTCCTCCACCACCCTCTTCACCTTGACCCCCATGTGCCGCAGCCTGGCCACCATCCGCCGCTTGATCTCTCTGTACGACAAGGCCGGCCGGCTCACCAGGGAAGTCTCCTCGAGGAAGATCAAATCGGGGGCCATCGGCATGGCGTAAAGAAAGGTCGGAAGTTTGTCGTTGCTCTCCCTCAAATAAGGCTCGTTCCCCATGTGGGCATCTCGCCAGTCCATGAGGACCATCTTGTCCAGGTCGAACGGGTGCTCCTCCACCTCCGCCAGGATGCCATGTGCGATCTGGAAGCCGGGGTTCCGAGGTTGGTCGTACTTCACCAAGGAGCTGGAGAAACCGCTGGCGTCCACGACCAGGTTAGCCTTCACCTCGGCGCCGTCGCTGCATCGGACGGTGGACTTGAACTCCTGGTGATCAACGGTCCACGCCTTGGCCTGGTGGAACCTGACCCCGCCAGACAAACACCCCTCCAACAGCTTGGCCTTGAGTGCTCTTCGGCTGATCCGACCGTACGGTCGATCCAGACACTTCTTTTTCTGGTCGTCGATGAAGACGACGGCCAGCGGCCAGGTGTGGTCGAGGCAGTCGGCAAGGCCCATGGTCTCGAATTCGTCCACCCAGGATCCGTAGTTGTTGGGCCACATGAGCACAGGGGAAGGATCGATGCAGCAGACGCGGACTCCATGATTCGAGACTCTCTCCGCGAGTCTGAGACCTGCCGGGCCAGCTCCGATGATGGCCACATCGTATTCGGATCGGTCAGAGACGTTGTGCTGAGGCAAATCAAAGTCTAAGGCTTCTGGTTTCCACTCGGGCTTGAGGTCGAGGAAGCTCTGGAATTTACTGCTTCTGAGTTTCTGAGGCTTTCTGTAAGAAGGTCGTCCGTTCATAGGAGGATGATCGGGGGAGAACAAGGAGGTGGTGGTGGGTGTGCGGGCTCTTGGCAGCAAAGGTAGTTGGATCTGAATACTTGCCATTGACGTCTACGATGTTTCTGGCCGAGGCTTCGGTTGATGGTTTCTGCAAAGCTTCAGTGGAGTTTTAGTTGGGGGAGGCAACGGAGTGGGGTATCGAATGAGCATGGTCGCGATGGATGCTTTTCTTGTTCTCTTGTGATGGATCTTCATTGTTTTACGTGAATTGAGGAATCTGACGTAAGGACACCGAACTTGGCAGCTTCTTTTTTGTTTTTAAATTCTAACCCCGTAGGGGCCGTTTGGGGCGTGAAAAAAAAAAAAGTAAAACATCCTTTCATTATATAAGGCCGTTTCTGGGGCGTGAAAAAATAAAAATAAAACATCCTTTCACTATATAATAAGGCCGTTTGGGGCGTGATTAAGGAGCCGTTTGGTTCGTGATTAATCTAAAACATCCACACTGAAAAATCTATTTTTACGATTTATTTTCGAATTTTTTAAGATTTATTTTCGGATATTTTTTACTGTAGATGTCCGAAACAAGTCTTAAAAGTAAAAACAATAGGAAATAAATAGTGAAAGTGAAATATCCACTATGGATGTTTTACTTTTTATTACGCCCCAAATGGCCTCTAAAAGCAAAACATCCATAATAGATATTTTGTTATATTATAGCATTTATATTTTTTCCACTTTCAGCTGAAACACCTCAGGTCGTATTTCACGTTAAATAGTGAAAAAATCGGAATGCTACAATAGACGTAGAAAATCCACTATGGATATTTTAGGGGCCGTTTGAGGCGTGATTATTGCAAAAATATCCAGACTGGATATTGGATATATACTGTAGCATCCATGTGGATTTTTACATCCAGCTGATATAAAATATCTAGATGCTACAGTGTAGCAAAACATCCCATCTTTAATCACGCCCCAAACGGCCCCTTAGTTTTTTCACACCCCAAATGGCCATTTCCTATTTTTTTCACTTTCAGCTGAAACACCTCATGACGTGTTTCAGACATCAACATCCACAATGAAAAATCCAGAAATGAATAATGAAAATAGATTTTTCACTACGGATGTTTTCGATTAATGACGAACCAAACGCCCCTTAATGGAGAAAGTATCCACTCGAAAGGTTCCACCACGAGGCCAGTGGGAGGTCAGTCAGTCAGTTTCTGACACGTAACAATACAACTACTGTAGAATTACTAGATACTTAGATCTTGATATCTAGTATGCATTTCATGAAAAGACCTCTTAAATACAAAAAACGAACACTTCTTGAAAATGTTGAAGCAAGGAACCGATCTGGGTGAGAATCTATAGCAATCCTTCGCAGATAAGAAGAGGTCTCAAAGACAATGAGGAGATGGAAAGTCAGCATCTCTGGACAATGATTTTTGTGTGCTTCGGATGATAGCCAATTGACTAATAATACAATGCCCTTGAGATTTGGAGAAGTGCACCTATTGTACCTAAATAGACAAACAACTCAAAATGGGAAGGGCCGAAGTACGCTACTAACGTGATTCCACCTACCTTCTGTCTAACCTCATACCGTGGTTCCCTTACACCTACTTGAAGTCCTCAGTTGTTACTTATAACGACAGTTACCCAAAAAGGAAAACAAACTCACAGCAGCAACTAGCTACCATCATCTACTTGCAGACCACAGTATCACACATAGTTGCCAAAAATATTAGATCTCAGTTCACACATGCAAAGTAAATTAATGCTTTTGACATATAAAAAATTATAAATCCGAAATAAAAACACAAAAAAAGCGTAGCAATTTTGACATTGCATTATACATCAAACATACCACTCAAGAATTCCACGGGTGCCTCAATAAACCATGCTGAAAAGTGAACTCTACGCTTTGCACAGATGCATTTCCCACTAGTGCAAGCAGACGGATAATTACATTGGCCCTGTTCTACATTGGATGTGGCCATTTGTGATAAATAAATCACTTGGATAATCTGCCAAATAAAACAACTCCGACCTTTCTGGGGCTTGCACATAACCTCTTTTGTGTGAAGAGATATCCAAAAATGCATGTGATCAAGGAAGAATAGTCTTACACATTTATGCTTGCATGTCACTCAAAAGCCAAATATGCCAACGCCTGGTTGAAATCTTGGTGCCATAGCAGATAAAACATCAGGATCGGCAAGAAGGGAGAGTAAGCCCCCCACAGCAAGCAGCAATTATAATGTACAGCAGCAGAACTATTAAGCATGTTAAGCAAGCCCTGTATTTTAAGTTCAAAACAGAAGTATTAGGGTTTCATCTTTTAAAGGACAAGGCTTTCAACTTTGGGATGTACAATAAAAAAAAGGAATGACAGCTTAACCTTTGTACTTACAAAAGTTTAAAATTTTTCATCCATAGAGCTCGAGATAGCCGCTTCGATTGTTTCCTGAAATGAAAAGTGTTATCTTGCATGGTTGCAGCTTTATCAACAAGGAGTTCTATACGATCTCCTCTCTCAAGTATTTTCTCAATGTTGTCAACCATGATAGCACGCACCTGATATCCATACAGTATTTCAGATCAGGAAAATAAAGATAATGTGCAAATAGAAAACACAAAACAATTGATACTAGGCTTGGGTTGAAGCTAAGTATAAACACGAATTCTACTATTAAGGCTGTTAGACGCAAATTAAATCTTCTAACAATTTTCACTATTGCAATCTGATCATTTTCCTTAATTTTAAAAATCACTTTGCACTGAATCACAAGAAAGATTTAACTCACAAATAAATCTCGACTTTTGTTCACAAAGATTTGACGGAATTTCCACACGAAGTATGTGGAAGTAAAGTATTACGCACATTTTTTACTCTCAAATATTAATTTCTACTTCAAATAGGGTAATTGTATTCGATAAATTATGTGAAGTAAGGGTAATAAAGTAGTATAACAATCACATATGTTATAGCTCTAATATATACCATGACTGACCTCATTAACTTCCCCACGTACACGGTTGAGAGTATCTACACTTGAGTTACTGGAGAAGTATTCCATTTGTTGGTGTAACACTCTTGAAAACTCATCATTCATTGCATAAGCAAGGGCTAAATGAACAACTCTCCCATAATTCTTCATGAACCTCATGTGAATGTCCTCCAAATAGGCAAAAGGAATTCTTCCTGCGAATAAGTCACCCATGATCAACATAAATAACGAACCATATGCAGAAGGCGCAACAAATACATCAATTACTTGATGAAGGGACTGTATCAACCAGGAAAAAGAAAAACATGCCAAAAGAAACTAAAATCCAATTATTATAATAATGTACTAGTGGGAATCAAAATGTGTAAGCCACCACAAAGAATGACGAAGAGCAGCTGTTTTTGCATCAAATTTCTAAAATTCGAACTTAGAACCGGCCATCTTCGTCTAATAGCTACACTGGTTCCATTTTAGCTTCTATATAGCTCTTCTTAAAATGGAAACACAAGGGCAGATAAAATAAATGGAATAATCATAAAGGGCACCGACAATTACTCTTAACTCGATCAAATTCATCCCTAGGGCTCTTCGTAAACGCAAAAAAAAAAAATGATGGAGATGCGAGAAAAACTGACTTCCGAAAGTGTCGGTGGCCATGCAGAGGAAGGTGATCCCATCGGATTTGAGGATGTGGAAGACATAGCGATCTTGCGAGAAACAAATCCTGGAATCGGCATCTGGTGGCAGCTTCTCCAGAATCCGACGAGCCACTGCGCCAGAATTTCCCGAAACAGCGCTGAATTCAGAGAGAACTACGGTTCCCCTGGCGACGAGAGCGTAAACGATCGCCATCGCGATCGGCAGAAACCCTTTGAATTAAAAATCGATCAAGAGCACGCGAAGTTGATGGAGAAAGCTAGGGCTTTTCGAGAAGGGGGCAGGTTAGAGACGCCATCGGTAGACAGCGAGGAGTTCAGACTTCAGAGGAGGGAGATGAGCTTCGGCTCAACGGTCGGTCTAACTCCAAGCCGAACCAAGAACGTCAGCTAGCTTTACCCGGCTTCGGAGATGATGGGGTGTCAAAGAACTTCCCGGCATGCCACGGGGCTTTACTGGTAACATTAGAGCCAACTAGTCCTCGGTTGGAATCCCTACCTATCCACTTAGGGGCGACCTAAGAAGTTAAAACCCCTAAAGTGAAATTCAAGACTTGGCTAATTGGCTTTCTCATAATAATGTGGGTATTGTAACAATAATATTTGGAAAAAGTTTAAATGAGATCGCTCTCATATAGCTTATATGAGGCCACTTTAAATCGTAGCCCTTAGATCTTGATCTAACGGCTATAAATAGTCATAATGATCTCACCCACTCCATGATGTGACACACTTACCTACCCACTGATTTAATATCCATCCTCCGATTAGAATCCAACGGCTATAAAGATTGGCCTCATGCTCCTTATATGAGAACGATCTCATGTAAACCCTTCCCATAATATATTAGACATTTACTCCTCAATAGTACATATAGCACGACGTCATATCAACTCTGGTTGTTCTGTGCACCTAGAAAATCACCTGGTTTCTTGCATACCACAATAGATTAGCAAGTATGAAAGAATGTGGTTGAAACTTGAAGGCCAAACTCACTCTTTTGCCGTTGATCAAAAGTGTGTAATATTGTGATCCAACTTGTAATCTCCACATGATTTACAGAAGGCAGTGGTGGATTTTAGAAATTGATAACCACTACGAAACTTAATTTTGTCAATAGAGCTTTTGGCTTTTTAGATGAATAAGCTAAGGTAATTCAATATGCTTTATTGTGGACTTTATGTACTTAACTTGAATGACCTAATAACTCTGAGTAATCCATGACCTAATGATTTTCGAGTTGGGCCTTACTAGAGGTATGTGACCTCACTATGTAGTGTCTTTGTAATGGGCCCTCAAGATGTTTGTAGGATGTATTCTCTTTGAAGTAGACTTCTCTCTTTGGCTTGGACTTTTCCTTCTTTAAAAGTGTCTCTTCTTTCTGAGTATGCTTTCCTTGAGATGGGCTTTCACTTTTGAAGTAGTCTCTTCTCTTTGATATAAGCTTCTATCTTTGAGACCTTGTATACTGTTGCTATTCTAGGACACATCCATATTTCATATTATGGGTTCAAACCGGTAGTCACTCCGACGTCAATCAAGCTCATTGGGGAGGGCAGAAATATGCCAATGAGGAATTTATTTCCACTGGCTCATTAATTATGGCATATCGCATACATCTAATATTGTACTAAGGAATATAAGTGGGTATTTTATTATAAACTGACACATATATCTTTTTAGAACACTTTAAAGTAATTAGAAATACATTCTCATATCAAGCTCAATATAGGCTTATATTTCCTATTTAGTTATAAACTTATACTAGTAAACATCTTTTATATTAATTTACTTTTTTCTAGTGATATAAAGTTTCACCATAAAAATATTGTTGAATGAGACTATGGTTGTACTCCCCCTGGTCAGTTTAAATCGATACAGTTTTTTCAAATGAATTGAATTTCTAGTGTATTTGAAAAAAAAGGGTATCTACTAAAGGTGACCGGAGGGAGTAATATTTTTTTCAATGAAGATTGTGTTTATAAGCCACTAGTGAAGAATTTAAAATCGTTGTTTATACAAGAAATTATAGGAGGTTATTTCTTTTAAAAAAGAAATTTAGTAATTTTTTAAAATAAAGGTGAAATACACATCATATATAAGCTTCTCCACAACTTCTATTATTAAAACACCATTGGAATTATCTAAAATACAAGTACCATGAAATAGAACCATAATTCATGGACATGAATAAATTATAAACTATAAACTAGCATGTTTTTATGCGTTTGTTAAATAAATATAAATAGTGTGTAGATAAAACACTAGCGAACAAGTTATGTATTGAAAAAAAAATTATCTTAAAATTAATATAGTACTTGTTGTTGAGAACAAATTAATACTATAGAGAAGTGGTGGAGCAACCCATCACAAGAAATGCTCTCTATGCCCTTCTACATCCACGTCTACATCACTGCACGTGAGAAGTTCGACTCGGCCCGAGTTGATCTGAACCTCAGGCTAGCCTGATCGAATATAGGCCAACTTTTATCTTAAAGCGCTCTATACTCTTGCCAAAGGGACAAATCTCGGGCGATCCTGTATAAAGAAAGATAAGTAAAAAGACTCATCCCCATTTGCTCTTATATTCTCTCCCTTAGATTTTTGCTAGAGAAGATAAGAGATATAATCATCAACCCATCTCTTTGCTCAATTTTAGGAAGTTTAATCTTGTTCCTTATTTTTCTTCACGTGCTTATTCTCTCTCTGCCAATGTAGTGCAAATTCAAGATTATTTATAAATTATTATGTTTGTTGGCTGCCAATAGTATCATCATCATCATATATATATGCCTTCTCCCAATTATCTAGGATCAGCGGCATAGATTATATACCGTGTTTAACTCTTAACAAAATCAAAATTGTACACAATTCATGCAAAAAAACATAATGGCAAGTTTTTATGTCGGATTTAGGAAAGTATTTAGCTTGATGAATTGTACAGTTTCGCTTAAAACAACCTTTAATGGATGAAATTTTACAAGTGCAAGTAAAAGTGGTATTTTGCAAAGGCAATTTTTGGGTATAGTTGTAACACCCGAAAAATTAGTAAGTTTATTAAAACCGAAATTAGATCTTCTGGATGTTTATTTTTATTTTGTTTTGCTTCATAGTGTTAAAGAGGGTGAAAAGATCTTTCCAACGCCACCGACTGTGCGCGATTTGGAGTTCGGAGTAAAAAGATATGAGAAGTTGAATTTTTAATTACCGTGGTTGCGATATATCGCCAGAACTTACAATCGATCGGCAGATTGAAACGATCGATCGTAGTTACTGTGATTTTTTATTATTTTATTTTCGGAGCAACGGATCAATCGGAAATATTTATGATCGATCGGTTGTAACGCGGTAGCTTGCGAAAGGCATGCGAGCTGATCGATCGCCTAGTGCGGTTTTGCATTTTTCTTGGCGTTTTTGGCTTGAATTTGTTTGGAAAAGATGTCATATCCTAACTAGACTTGGATTGCACATTCCTAGAGGGATCTTAGAGCCTTCTTATTGGTGGAAAGAGTCCATGATATAGGAGGATTTATTTTAAGAAGAGATTTCCCCAAACTCTATATAAACCCTTGTGGAGTTGGCTTGTGCTATTGTAACTCTAGCCTTAGAACGTCAAAAGCCTTGTTCTTCTCCTTCCCACGTTCATCCTTCTCCTAAAGGCTTCTTCTTCGTGGGAGATTTGCGAGAGTTTGGAGCGAGAGCTTGGTTGCAAGCGAGGAAGGCTTACGACATGCATAAAAGAAGGATCTTCGCGAGATAAGAGTATTCATCCTTATGATGTTTATAAGTGTTTTTATTCAGCACCATAATGTTTTGTTTTGATTCATGTGAAATTATTTGATTTATGACTCTATTTTCCATTCATCTTGTGATATGATCATGTATGCTTTCATGCTAAGTGTTTAGATGAGATTCATATACAAAGTTGGTTGCTTTATTCATTATTTAGAGTCCAAAAGTTCTAATCTTATATTGTTGACCTTAATCCACGTTGATTCATGTGTTATATTGGGTGTATTATATTAATTATATTAATTGTGATGTATTAACATCTAAGGTTTGGATATATGCTATGTAACATGATAAAATGGTGTACTTTGGTAATTCCAGACAATCCTAGGATGTGTAATTGACCTAGAAGAGGAGTGTTGTTGTCTGTTAATAATATATTATCATCTATAATGTGTTATTAAGGGAGATAATCAAGTTTAATTAAGAATCTTAATCTCAGCTAGAACTATTTTTGTGCTGACAGTTGGTAGTAATTAAATCATAACTAATTCAAGAAAAATTAGAAACATATAAAATCAGTGGAATTAGAAACTAGACTCGTAACGGTTTTATCAATAAAAATTTTAGAGAGTTAGTCTAATTGTACAGAGTCCAGAAGCCATCGGAAGAGGAATGTTGTGCAGAAGACAGTGAGTCGAATCTGAGAGAAAATACTAAGTATCCAAATAACATTATGTAATATGGTATGAGAATAATTAACGTGTCAACATCAGTAATTGAACAGTAAGGTTGGGTTAGAGTTAATCCAATTAGGAGAGATAATCCTTTGATCAAGATAATCGTAACCATCTATTTTAAAGCGTTGATGTCGGTTTGAGGTTCCACATGGAATTCAAATCATCTAAGATTCATTAGTATTCTTGTCTCTGATATTTGTATTATAAGTTCTAATGTTTATGAAGAATTCCTATCCAGGGCTAAGCATGAAGGTATGCATTGATTATATTTATATTCCTATGATGAGTTGTCACTATCCAAGGTGTTGAGTTTCCTTGTTATTCCAAAAAGAGAGTTATATGTCTTGAGAAGCTTTATTGTTCTAATCTACTCCAGTAAGTGAGTCATATGTGGTTCAAGACCTTGATGTTCTATTTGTACTCCATGAGTGAGTCATTATAGTAAGTGTTACTCTATTCTCAGAAAGTTGAGACCCATGCGATTGGTTGTATCATTGTTCGGTTTGACATTGACCTATTTCTTCACTACTTGTTCGGTGGAATCATAGTATGCTCACGAGCCATTACTAGGTCCAGCGTGACCTCCGATATTTATGAAATTTTGACTCCTTATTGCCCGAAGGGAGGCAAATACGTACGTTTAGGCTGTATGACATTACGGAAGGTCTTCAGTCTCCGTTCATTGTACCCGTAAGTACAGATGGGGCCAGCATGCCTAGACGCATGGCCGGGTTCTGAAGGGAGAACCTCTAGGATGTTCTGGTAAGTGTCCACATGGTTGGTAAACAGTGAGCAGAAATTGAATCTCTTTGCACTTTCGATGTTGAGAGGTATTATCATTGTTGATTCTTCTCCTTACACCGTTGACATGTTTGGAGTGGTATATGTTGCTATCATTTCTCTATACTTGAGAGCCAGGAATCCTTTTGTGTTGACTGACCTTTCTTTTCAGGTGTATAGATCTTTGGTTCAGTCTAGGTGTTGTTGAATATCCATAATCTTTTGATTGTCTTTATTTCTCTTTATACTGTTTGATTATTTATCAGTGGGTTTTTACATCCTACTAAGTATTTCTATGGAATACTCATGCATCCTCTGATGCAGACACAAAAGAAAGCTGAGTTCAGGAAGTTGCAATAAAGGAAAGGCAGTTGGAGGAGCCGTGAAGAGATTGGAAGTTTACTTAGTTATTTGCTTTGTTTATTTGATGCTTTTGCCATTGTTAGCCGTTGTGTGCCATAGGCTCATAAGTTTATTTTATTTTATTTTCCTTAAAGAATTATTGCTGGAATAATAATTAAGTATATTCATTTCATATTATTTGATGATGTCTACTATTGTATTATACTGACTGCGGGCAAAATCGGTTACACGTCCTTTTGTGATGATTGTAATTGGTGATGAGATCGACTGTTTGATCGCGTGCTGGGATCTCTACATCGAAATGTACTTCTTTTGTTGGCTTCCGCACTTCGATCAAGGTGTGGGATTTCGGGGCGTGACAATAGTATCTTGACTTCAATATGTTTCTATCTTTGCTATGTAATTGCGATGCGTTTTTGACCTAAGAAATATTACAGCATTACCTTGATATTACATGTATTTGCTTTGTATACTTTGGTTGCCGTTAAGTATTTTTCTAATCCTTATGTTGCATATTAATAGTCCGATTTGGTTTTCCTGGTCAAATAAGACTATTAATATGGAACAATGGGAGTGCTACTTAATTTGCTTTTTGTTTTATATTTAGCGTTAAGTATTTTACTACCTTGAAATTTGTAGATAAAGATTTTGGCTAATTATTTTATAGTTTTGTTTTTATATATGATCACTTTTTGGCCTTATACACCACACTTGTAACTTTTTGGTTTTGTACATTAGCACATATACATGAATCAGTAGAAGCAGTCCTTTTTAAAACTCTTCCAACGCAATTTGATATCTTGACTTAGAAATTGTGTTTTGTGACTTAAGGTGAGCTTGATTGACACTTTAATTAAAAGAATTAGAAATGTGTTTTTTGGAACACTTTAAAATAATTGGAAATATATTCTCATATCAAGCACAATATAGGTTTATATTTCCTGTTTAGTTATAAGCTTATACTATTAAACATCTTTTATATTAATTTACATTTTTTCTAGTGATATAAACTTCCTCTATAAAAAAACTATTGTATGGGACTTTGGATGTAGTCCCTCCGACCACTTTTAGTTGATGCAGTCTTTTTCAAATGAATTAAATTTTTAGTGTATTTGAAAAAATTGTATATAATATTGTTTTTCAATTAAGATTGCGTTTATAAGCCACTAATGAAGAATTTGAAATCCTTATTTATACAAGAAATTATAGGAGGTTATCTCTTTTTAAAAAGGTAATCTAGTAATTTCTTAAAATAAAGACGAAGCACATGTCTTATATAAGCTTCTCCATGATATTGCACTTCTATTATTAAAACACCAGCTAAAGTGAAAGTAGCATAAAATAGAGCCATAATTATTGAACATAAATAAATTATAATTATAAGCTAGCTTAGACCATGATGATTTTCCTGATAGCATAATTGTTTTATGCATGAAATATAGTAATTTGAACATAATGAAATAATGAGGTTTCACTATGGAGATCATGTTAAATGAGATGAAAGACATAGCCAATGCATATGTTGTAGGATAAGTACATGCTAGAACTGGATGAAGCAATCCTGCTTATGGGAATACAGGACATTTGATTGTATGTTAATCCCATGAACGTGGCATTAAAAGAAGGGTTTATTTTAATGAATCTAGATATAGATGATATGAGATGCAAAATGGCATACTTAGGTAAAGATTATATGCCATGTTATATGAACACGATGTTGCATGCTATTCTATGTTTTAGTATATTAAGATCATGTACAATAATGGGAAATGAGTCAAATGACACTACTTGCCCACAAGATATAAACAAGAAAATACTAAGTGGAAACTCTGGGAATGGGAATTAGAGAATTAAACTGAACTTAAGCATAATGTGGAACTTGCTTGAGTTGTACAATGAGGTATGAATGTATGGTGGAACCAAACATTACAATGATAAATGATTCATACGTTGAGGATGGCCCTAGTGGTGCAATATATCTCATCCCCTCCCGATCTATATGATAAGGCTTCCCCCATCTGTGCACTACAGGGCGTCGAAGGGGTGTGCCATTACGCCTTGTTACTGAAGATGGACCAAATAAAATACATGGCCACAGTGAGAGAGCAGATGTCTGCTGGTGGATAGATAGAGGAAGAGAGTTCCTTGATATATGGTGACAATTAGCAAAACTTTAACTTTTGTGTTAATATTAGCAAAACCTATACTTTTTTTTTTTTGACAACACCAAAAAAAAAGAACTCAATGATTGAAAGAAGAGTGGTGATCTATAATAATCGAATGATGAAATTGTACGAATGAACCTCCAAATCTGGGTTACCAAAAAGAAATTACTGTGATCATCGCACACGGCTTGTGTTAGGGTCGGGGGACTTTTATATGACTAAATGGCCCTCATCGTTGCAAATATTACACGGACATCCCTCCGTCTAGTCTCCAATCCAAACCCTCACTTTTTCATAGAGAATTTGTCTTCCGCCTGACCTGCAGAAATGGCGATGACGATCGAAGGTAGGAGTTCTTGTCTATTTTGTTGGTTATTACCAGTTTGATTCTTCTTTAGCGAGCATATCGACGAATCTGATTGCGGAGTTTGGTAGTCTATAACTCATTTTTCTGTTAATCTAGAGTTTTGGGGATTATGTGATTTGTACTATGTTTTCTTGCGATTTATCCGTGAGCGAGAAAGGGCTCGGTATTTGAATTCGATGTACGGCATCTAATTTTGTTAGTTTCTGTTGTTATAGCAAATTCATATTAGATTCTGCATAGGGAAACTGTTGGTAAGCTGAATTTGCTGTACTCTCCCTCCTTCCTGTTTTGGATGCTCCCTCTGGAAGAGAGGACAGTCCCGTTTTAGATGCTCCATATGGCCAATTTAAGTGGATTTGAACTTCTTCTTCCCCCCATTTGTCGGGGTTTCCACCCTGCAATAAAAATCAGCATTTTTTCAGTTGGAGCTATTAAAACCGGACGAAGGAAGGATTTTTTTGTATTTGATGTCTAAGAATTGTTACCATCCATTTGTGTGTGATGCTTCCCCCGGGGTATTGCTGGTCCAGTTTGATAACATTTGAAAACTACATTATTTTGCGTTTTGGAATTGGGAAAAAACTGTGTTGCTATTTGTTTTTTAAACTGGTGCTCTTCATGAATTTGTGACTGCCATTACTGTTGTGATTCGGTGTTCTGATTCGGTTTACTATTGTTTTGATGCATTTTAACATCTTTGGAATGGATTGGGCATCGTCATCATCTGTTCGTGCGATAAAGTGTAAGGCTTTAGTTCGTTTTTTTTTTGTTAGTACATTCCCATTCAATTCTTAGATTTGAAGGTTTTAAACATTACTCCCCCTGTGCAGGCTTGCTGGACTTGCTTTTATGTTTTCTGCTAGCATACTTCTGCAAATCTTGGTAATTTTTCTAATATTTGAAATCTGCATTTATTATTGTCCATTTTTTCTGTCAAAACTAGGATGTGTAAAACTTATGATGATCGTCAGCCCTAGATAATCCTTCGTAATTTGATTGCTTAAGTCTTCTGTCTTTGTTTGACTTGGATCATTGTTTCATGTTGTCTTTTCTTAATTTGGTCGTGTTTAAAGGTCAGTGCATCAAGTAAAGCTTCTGATGTTCCCCTTTTGCTGACCCTACACCTCAACCATAAACTGTTAAGTGATCCCACATGAATTAGCTGCCATGTTGTCACTCTTTTCAAGCATGGTTGAGCAGGTGGTGAAGAATTGACTTATATATCCCAGTTCTTACATGTCGTGTATACGAATGAAACTCCGAAAATTGCTTAATGGAAAATTGGTCGATTTAAGGGATAGATATCACTCCAGGTTAAGCTATTGAGGCTAACTTGACCTATTTGGTATATGTGGAATTTAGCGTAAGGTGGCATGCCCATATCAATTCACTTTAGCTTAACTAGTGCGCATCAGCAATTGACAGCCATAGTTAATTTTAATTTTATTTCTTTCTCTAAGGGTGCTACATTGTGCGCATGAGCAATTTTATATCAGTTCACTTTAGCTTAGCCAGTGTGCATCAGCAATTGACAGCCAGAGTTTATTTGAATTATATTTCTTTCTTTAAGGGTGTTACACTGTGTGCTGTGGTATAAACTCTATCAAGCACTACGCTTTGTACTTCATTGGTGTTTTATTACCTTTTATAAGCAGTAGGTGATATGCAAGTGACTTAGCCTTTCTTTGTGAAAGAACAGGGGAAATTTGTTTAATAGAAAAATCTCCAAACTTCTTTCTAATTAGTGTGCTTCCTGTACGCAATAAATAACTCTTCTTTTAAGAAGGTGAAATAAGTTGATATGTTTATAGATATACTATTACTCCATTTCCAGCTAATTATTATTTCTTTCTTAGATCCTAGTCTACAGCCTATTTGTTTGTATAAAATCTCCTCCTTTGATGAATGTTGAGAAAAGTGTTTTTTTTTTTTTTTTCATAAAACATGATGTCATGGTATTTGCTGTGCCATTGAGTTGTCATTGCCCACAGAAAATTCCATTTTTTTCCCCGCCATATTCAGAAAATGCACGTCTAGCGTGCCATATTGTCAATTACATTTGTCAGAGATAACTTGAGCCATTAAATTTATGTCTGGTTCCAGCTGATGTCCTTCAAAAAAAGAGTGGATGTTTATATTATGTTACCACATGACTAGGAATTGTAAGTTGTCTTAAAATAACTACTTTCTATATCACCTTGGTTTTGTTTTACCATATTATTAGTGGTAGTAATCAAAATACAGGTTATTTTCATTTTCTATTGCATATTTTGAACTAGCGCATGCATTTTTCCTTGCCCATACATTCGAATATGTTTGATCCTGTCAAAAGAATCTGGTGTTTCCAGATGAAATAGCTTTAATCACCTTTGTTTTGGAGCATTTCTGTATCCAGTTTTTTCTTGGAATACACTTCTGAAAATGTTAGGTGCTTAACTGAG
The DNA here is from genome assembly GCA_039654745.1 of Houttuynia cordata. Taxonomy (NCBI): domain Eukaryota; kingdom Viridiplantae; phylum Streptophyta; class Magnoliopsida; order Piperales; family Saururaceae; genus Houttuynia; species Houttuynia cordata. The sequence continues at coordinate 19,564,127 of CM077503.1, forward strand.
ACACAGGATTTTAAGATGAATTTGTTTGATTTCCTCGTCTGATGGGATGCACTTTTGAGAATGTTAGGTGCTTAAATGAGACACAGGATTTCATTGGAAGATGCATTTGTTTGATTTCCTCGTCTGGCAATATGATGAACACTAATGTTTACATACTCTGTAATCCCCTACCTTCTGCTTTGCTTGTCAGCACATGCTTGCTTTTTTTTATACTAACATTGACGGGCAAAAATTGCTTTTTTTATACTAACATTATATTGTTAGTCAGATACATGTTTGTAAGCTTTCTGACCTGACCTATTACATTGGCAGGCTTGTGCACTTTACAGCAATTGGTGGCCATTGCTCTCAGGTGAGATCAATAAATTGACAATGATTTATATGGCGATAATATGATGAAATATCTGAATATTACATGATAAGTTTACTGCTTCCGCAGCTCTTATGTATGTTGTGGTTCCAATGCCGTGTTTGTTCTTTGGAGATGGCTCTACTCGTTTCTTGACCAGTAGAGAGGGTGGGGGGTAAGTTCTTGTGAATTATGTTATTCGATTCATTTAATGATGGTGCTATTAAGTGTGTTTGTCAATTCTTTTGCAAGCTGACAGATGAATGATGTAGTAAATATTTGATCTTTTGGTAGAAAAGTCTTGACTGCCATTTCACCTTTCTTTTCTGGCTTCAGCTGGATAGATGCTGCAAAATTCATGACTGGCGCTTCAGCTGTTGGGAGCATTGCCATTCCCGTCATATTGAGGCATGCCCATTTGATAGAAACAGGGGCCATGCTCATTGAGTTCACGTCGTTCTTTATTCTTGTGTGCACTGTTTTGTGCTTCCACCGAGCTAGCTTGGAAGATGATTGGTGATTTGAGGAACATATTTACATGGGCTGACCCTTGATATTTTATGCGATTGTGGAAGTAGATGGTCGTTCTTTCTGAAGAGGACATCTCAACTTTGTTAGAACAACTGACCAATCAAATGGATTAACACTACACATGTAATCTATTACGTTATTGTATAGTACCATTTTTTAAATACCGGTGTGTCCAATTTCTTAGGACACCTGACTAGAAGAGGCAGGGCAACTGGCCGCTTAAAGTGCGGCTCGTACAAGGCCCACCACCCATCATATGATACCGAGGGTGGGTGGCCAACGGAGTGGGATTCCACTTCAGGACCTGCGTTTATTGCATATTACCCTTGATCATCTGTTTTAAGTGTAATTCATCCTTGGTCATGTGATCAATGCTCTTTCTTTTTCATGTGATGAATGATCTCGTCGAATTCACTAAAAAGGCAAAATATACTTGATGTTGTACTTTTTATGCTGTGGATTGTCAAGCAGTTTTTTTTATACAAATTTTGAAGCAGTTGGTTCGGCGGGTCAGAGACTGAAAAGCTTGGCTTTTCGTAGAAGCGGTGATCCTGGTTGTTTTGAGCAATATCCGGGAGTACGCAAAATCACGGGTGGTTTTTTTTTCAAAATAATTCACGTGGATGGAGCTGATTTTTTATGCCCGAAACGCCCCCTTAATCTTGTACAGGCATCAACTCACCTGAGTTAAAATCTTAACTGACACAATTTGCCATCATTCACCCGAGCTTCTATATTACGCGTCCAAGAAAGATACACTTTTTTATTCTTATTTTTGCTGTATTACACTTCATTTTTTTTACTAGAATGAATGATGATTCAAGTCCAACAAATCCTCAAAACTGATTTGGCTGGAACTGTCTTTTTAAACTCCTCCACGTCTACCCTGGAGGTTTTTACTGTCCAATTTGCATTTTCCTTGCGGGTCGATCTCTCCGCCCTGTATCCTACGGAGGTGGTTTGGTGCAATAACCAAATCCAACAACTGAAGGGGGGCATACTCCCTCCGGAATTAGTAGATACATTTGGTATTGAATTGTTGGAAAATCAAATATATCTACTAATTCTGGACTGAGTAAAACCGTAAAATTATAAACTACTGGAAGAGGTACATGGGGAATGATTTCCTACGGAGGTGGTTTGGTGCAATAACCAAATCCGACAACTGAAGGGGGGCATACTCCTCCTGAATTAGTAGATACATTTGGTATTTAATTGTTGAAAAATAAAAAATATCTACTAATTCTGGACTGAGTAAAACCGTAAAATTATAAACTACTGGAAGAGGTACATGGGGAATGATAAAAGTCGATGAAGGCGCCCCAATCTAAAGACTATGGGACCAAGGTGGACCTGAGTGCTTCCCTTACCTTACAGAGCTATCTGGGTCGCTTGTCTTAATTTGGCCAGTGGGTAGTGTTGTGATCCGATAGCAATGTTAAATACTCCAATCAGCTACTTAATATCGTTGTACTACAGAAATAAATGCTACACATGCTCAAGGGCAGAGCCGTGATCATCTCATATTTATTTAGGGTGGGGTGGGGTGGGGTGGGGCGCCTCATGAATAAGTGTACTTGCATTCTCTGTTTATCATAAAACATCTGCTTCATATATCATCTATATTTATAACTGCCAACAGGATTAATTGAACTAATACCTGATTTTGACAACCAACGACTCTCAAGAGCAAAATACAACTGCTTAATTCGCACGATTATCCGTAACAATCATAATTATAATCAAGTAGCGCATTTTTCCGATAATCATAATCAAGTAAACTATTTGGGGTATCTAGTGACAGATGTAACAAAAAAAAATTATGCTACGTAAATCACAAAGTTGTTCAAGCTTCAGACCTATATAAGTAAAATATTACATAAATAAAAATATAAAAGATTCACACAACGTAGCTTATATAATTCGGACATTTATAAGTAGAAAATTACACAAATACAAACCATACATAAAGTTACTGAAACTTCACTAACAGAACTCGATGCTATATTTTCGTATGCACTGAGCTATATTCTCAGTTCCCATAACGGCACAAACACTACTACTACGAGGCTTCATGCAGTCAAGGTATCCCGATGATGGGCATGAAGGGAAAATAGTAGCTGGAGGGTGCTAGACCCCACTCCCGCGGCAAAGGAAGATCAATGGTCTTGGAGGATGCAATCCCTGAATCCGAACCTCTGAGTGAGGAGGCAGAGGGGCACTTTGAGGAGAAGGTGAGAGGGGTGGAGATGGTAAGTAAACCGGCATCGTTGGCCTTGACAATCTTGGAGATGAGGGCTTTCTTGGAGGCACAGAGCTGCTGTGAGCCACCGAGCAACATGGCGAAGCAGTTGTTTGGTGATGAGCTCAGTGGAAGCTTGGCTTCAAATTCGCCATCCTCGTCCGTCACAGCATAACTCAACTTCTTCTCCTCGCCGCATTTCACTGCGACTCGCACGCCTGCAAAAGGATCGATACGATACAGAAACGAAATGTTAACTTACACAATTTATAACTACAACAGTTAACAAGCACTCCGGCCACTTCAACAAAAAAAAATGTGCCATTCTTTTTAAAAAATGTAGCAGGCATTAATGTCACTTAAAACTGACTTTCAGCTCATATTGCACTAGGTATTTCCTTCGAGTGTTCAAATTAACCTCGTTTCCAAAGATGGTAGCTAAGAGATGGAAGAGAGATAAGAATTAAACCAGAGAGGTCTTGGTGAGAGCAGTCGACGCAGGAGACAGAGGCCTTCACCATGTCACAAGTCGAGAGTTGAACCATAGTCAGAAGGAATGAGAAGAGAAGAGCTGCAGCTGCAGAAGGAAGGCGAGCCATGATGATCGAGTAGAAAGATGGGCGTTGCATGAACAAGGAGGAAGCAATCAGTGAGGTATAAATAGAGCAGATACCTTGCCTCAGTAAACTGGCTGGCATGTTTGCATGTTGCCAGTTGCCTGTTGCCCTCGACTTTTGAACAAATGACATCTTAGACATCACCATAAGTTTATGCTATCATTGCAACAATAACCAAACAAGTTGCGTTTTAAGCAAAGAGACTAAGGTGGTTTTCCAGTACAAGATGTTCATGAAGTATGCTTATTGTCTAGCTACCAAGAAGTGGTAAAGTTATTGAATGAAGGCCGTGCGGGTAGGAGAGGAGTCTGAGTGATCAATTGAAGTAACTGTACGCCCCCTTTGCTGGATCACGTTCAGCGTTGTCATAAACGAGTTGGAAGAGGATTGATGAGCCAAGAAGGTTGGTTCCCTGAGGAAGGGGCTATGTCCGTGTGAGAGTCAAGTAGAGGGTCAGTTAGCCATGTGAAACATTTACTCCCCATCCCAAAAGAAAGTGGAGATCATAAAAATCTGCCCTTGCAATGCGTCATGATCATATGGGGGTGGTAGCAGATAGGCTTTACCAGGCCAGTGATGGTTGTCTGGTGGGCAGGTGTTAGTTTTGACATGAAGTTATGAGCTGAGACCAATGAGAAGGCTGAATATATAATACCAGGAGAAGCAGAAGTCAATGTCAGTAGGACCCCAATTGACATGACTCGTTTGGTTTGTGCACTCGCTTCAGTTCGAGATCATTAAAGTTGCACATGATTCACTGTGATGATCAGCTTAGGTCACTGAACAGAGGAAGGTCGTAAAAGAGAGGTAGCCAGGTAGGTGTGATGAGTTTTAAGGGAGAGATTAGTGCCTAACTGGGTGAGTAGAAGCCGCATTTCTACAATAAGCATTGTTAGATTCGAAAGTGACATCACTTCTTTAAAGTCAATTAAATTGAGATACTTGATAGCAAAAACGAAGCAGCGCCACTGATTTTATGTGTCCTACGTGCAAATTGCTCCGGTACTCATGTCATGGGCAACATTGGATATATATTTTTATTGATAGCAACATTGGAGATATAGCTTAGCCAAACAAAAGCAAAAATGAAAGAAAGAAAAAGGGGTACCATAATTGCTTTTCCTTCATGAATACCAAACTACACTTGTGATAGGTATAAATGTTTGCGTACTTGTTAGGTCTGTGCTGCCATCCATAAAATGGAGACACTCGGGTAAGGAATGAACTACGTTATATCAGCGAAGATAAAATGTAACGTCGAGAATAATTAGTTTCTTCATCTTTTGTTGAGTAATAATGATAATACTATACTAATTACTAGCCGACTAAACTGAGGCCTTCTTTGTTGTTACTGGTGTAGGCGCAAGAAGCTCCAGCAATGGATCGAAAACAGAATAGATATTTTGTTTTCTTTGTTTGAATGCATCAAATTAAAATTTAGAAGCTCATTTCTTCAAGCAAGTTTTGGTTGCTTCAATGATGATATGCGCAAGCAAGGGACCAACAGCGGTTACAAAACATGGTCGTCTATGTGAAATGTAAACCCAGTAAATATTTTTCCGATACCAGAAATGGGCCTGACCTACTTGATGTGACCATGTAAGATGGATGCCTGGACACTGGCTAAAAGCCTCAGATACAAGAAGTGGGCCTTCAGCCCAGTTCAACTGTACAATAATTGAATTTGTTGCTTCTGGGCCGTCTGTCTGGCCCTGCTTGATATGGGAGCCCAGTAAAAGTGCCCTCTTTAAAGTCCAGACTCGCGGACGGAGTCCATGGCCCCCAGTCGTGGCCGACCATGTTCAGTTCGTCGGATTTGGCCTCGGACGGGCCGAAAATACAAGCGCATCTTAGCGCAGCCCGGAGCGTACGTGAGCCGCCATACGCGCCAAGCCGAGTCCCAGCCTCCCAGCACCTCCCCTCTTCCATCTCCGGATCCGACTCCCTCGTCCCCCAGCTTCCTTCTCTCGCTCTCTCAGATCCTGGCCTGAACTCAAAGGAGTCTGAAGCATGATTAGTCCGGTAATCCACAATTAACTTCTTTAATCATCACCATTCTTATTTATCTTGTTGGATTTGAATTCCTCTCTTTTCATCGGTTTTGTATGTATTGGTTTGATCAATCAACACGAATTCAGCTGTTATTGATTGATCGCGTCGTCTCTGTAATTGCAGCAGAGGACCCAATCAGGGTCTTCTCAGAGCCCGAGATCTCCTATTTCGACGAACCCCTACCTTTCTATCTCCGTCACCGATCCGGTCAAGCTGGGCAATGGCGTCCAAGCATACATCTCCTATCGAGTCATCACCAAGGTACTTCCATTACTTCTTTCTTTTTAATTGCGAGCGTTCTCATATCGTGGCCACCTTTTTCCTAATCATAAATTTTGTATTTGACTTCGTCTTCATTTTGATCTGTACTTTATCTCCTCTCTGATGTACTATTATCTTTCAATGTATTGTCCTACGCATTATAATTTGTAAAGAACCAATTATGAATAATAAATGATTCGTAGTTATGTTGAACTCTTAGTGTGCGAAATTCATCTTAAAGTTTTGTTTTTTCTATAGTTTTGGTAATCTATCTGGTGATCAGTTCTAGAACCTTATTTCAATGTAGAAATTAGCTGAGTCGAAGTTGGTTCCTTTTGGCTGTGAGCCCATGAGTGTTTTTTTTTTGCACAGTGCAGCTACTAGTATGAACATGGAGGGGCTTATACTAATGAAATAATAAAGATTTCTCTCATCTTATGTAACTGAGTGATTATTGTTCCATCCTCACTGCTCATCTCATCAAGTTATCAGGACGAGGCTATGTGCAAGGCTGCAGATAATAAAGGATTTCTCTCTTCCGCTGTAACATACTTGCTTGCTGTTTGTCTTGTAATTTGGTTGTCTATGACTGACAGAGTACTCGTTACCTGTATGTACTTGTCCAATGAAGCTCGTATGCATTACAAAATGAGTGAAATTAATTGGACTTTAAGGCCCATGTATAAAAGAAAAACAGAGTTTCTCTTCCTCTCCCTGTGTTTTTGGTTTTGAGAGAGCGAATTTAGCCATGTAATGTTGGCCTGTCTTTTTCCAAGTCCAGATAAGCTTCATTGGACGGAGTGTCGTATTTTTTGCCTTCGTTGGCCTTTTGTTTATAGAATAAGCAGTAGATGATTGGGGATATTTTATGTTAACTGAAAGAGGTCCCTTTCGGTAGGATGAGGTTGTAGATTTTATTAGTGTCATAATGCCAAGTCCCACTTGAAGATTTGAAGTTTTCTTTAAATCACTGCACCTATAGCTCCAGATTTTTATTTCGTGGCTTCAAATTATTGAAGGATAAATAGTGAAGTTATGCCCATTACGATAGGATGGTTTAATATTGTCTACAGCTGTAGATGGCCATTTGTGCAAATTAACTGTGTTGTCTTCACGTCATCCTTTATAGATTCAGTTTTCTTATGACCTTTCTTATATTCTTAAAATATTGCATTTTCTGTCAGACAAACCTACCTCAATATCAAGGACAGGAAAAGATTGTTATTCGTCGTTACAGTGATTTTGTGTGGTTGCGTGACCGGCTTGCTGAGAAGTACAAGGGGATATTTATCCCTCCTCTTCCAGAGAAGAGTGCCGTAGGTGAAAAATTTGACCTTATTTCTTTTCTTTCTTCTTGAACCAGCTTTCTGTCGTATATTTAGTTAAATGTAATTATGATAATTGAACCATTAGTAATAAAATTATCTGCAGTTTACTAAGTGTTTACTGAATTCTTGCTGCCTTAACTGTAACATCATAAAAAAGAAGCTAAATTGATATCTTTTTATATTTCTGCTTTTCAGAGAAGTTCCGTTTCAGTGCTGAATTCATTGAGATGAGACGTCAAGCACTGGATACTTTTGTAAATCGAATAGCATCACACTGTCAGCTTCAGCAAAGTGACGATCTAAGAACCTTCTTGCAAGAAGATGAGGAGGTAAATTTGTCTTCAATGTCAGAGGACAAAAACATCTATGCATATATATATATATATATATAGAGAGAGAGAGAGAGAGAGAGAGAGAGAGAGAGAGAGAGAGAGAGAGAGATGAGAGAGAGATGTATAGATATTGACTTACAAGAAAAAAGGATGCACATGGATGACCCTGTTCAATGAAAAGGAAAAATGGAGGAACTCTCAATTTTATTGATTTTGTTAGTTTTCTTTCCTAAATGTAATCTGTTGATGCATTGGTTGTAGTTGGATTATGTAGAAAAACGTTGGGGGAAGAGGGATGGAATCGTAAGAGATGTTTGTTATCTTACTAGGATTATCCAATTCAGTACATAATGATGGTAATGTGGATTGACAGCTATCCATATAGCTGCTGTTGCGCTAACATTTTACATGAAGCTGATGCAAGAGGATCCTCGACTCGATAATTCGTGGACTAGTAGTGTCTTGATTGAATCTTAAAAATGATCAATTCAGTGATAAACACTTAAAGCACCACTTCTTGTTTTTTTTCATGGCTGAAAATTTTGTCCTATCAAAATAAGAGATCATTCTTTTGAGTTTGGAGCTTGGTGAATACATTTTCTTTTTTTCATCAAAAGAAAAAGTTGTTTTCACTATATTTAATACTGGTAACAACCATTACTTTTGGCAGACCATGGAAAGAGCAAGATCACAAGAGACAGGTATATTCAAGAAGAAGCCAGCTGATTTAATGCAGATCTTCAAGGTTATAAGCTGCTTTATAATATTTGCTTTTTGGCACTTAGTTGATACTACTCTCTTTCTCTCTCTCTCACTACGTTTGATATGGTTGAAAAGCTATCAACAAGGATTTGGTTTGATGGTAGTTTGACACTGTATAGGATGTCCAGTCAAAAGTTAGTGATGTAGTTCTTGGAAAAGAAAAACCAGTTGAAGAATCAACTCCCGAGTATGAAAAGCTAAAGCATTATATTTTTGAACTCGAGGACCACTTAGCAGAGGCACAAAAACAGGCCTTTCGTCTTGTCAAGAGGCATAAAGGTAGATAAAAGTAGGCGCAACTATCATTTTATGTAACCTGCATGTTACCTGTGGCTGGTATATTTCTTTCTATGTTTTTGCTTATAAGATTATTTCCTCATTATAATGGTAATCATTGTTGATAGAATTTTTGTACTTTGTTTACTGTTTCTCCCAGAAATGGGTCAGTCTCTATCAGACTTTGGCAAAGCAGTCAAGCTGTTGGGTGTTTGTGAAGGAAACTCTCTTGGAAAGGCTTTTTCTGAGCTTGGGATGAAGTCTGAAATGTTATCCGTCAAGCTACAGAAGGAGGTAATGCTTCTGCTTGTGTAAGTTTGCTCCTCATACAGTGTAGAACTATCCTAATTGTTCATTGATAATGTAGGCCCACAATTTATTAATGAATTTTGAAGAGCCTTTGAAAGATTACGTGCGTGCAGTTCAATCCATAAAGGTGATGCTTTATAACATTGTTGATTATCATCAACATTTTCTGTTAACAATAATATATCAATGGACAGTAATTTATATGTTTTTTATGTTCCTATGGTTAGTTTGGCCACTTTAATGTGTCGATGCAGATTTCTTCTCACATACTTGAAGGTGATGTTATTATTTATTTTAATTGCTGGAAGGTTACATATAAGTCTGAATGCCTATGCATTTCTGGGCACCTTAGTCCAACAATTTATCCTAATTCATGGAGGTGAAAGTCATTTTTGGTCCTTCAAAAGGGTGGGCATCCTGAAAATTCTTTGCAGTCGGATGGCAGGAGAAAGTTACTGCTGGAGTCCAGTGATTGATTACTCTTGTGTCTGTCTGTTGGCAGGTCACAATGTCTGATAGAGCTAATGCTTTTAGACAGCAATACGAACTGGCAGAAACAACTAAATTGAAGGAGATTACCCTGTATGACTACCTTTCCATCTTCCCTTAGTTTTTTTCAGCAATTGAATTGCATAACAAACATCAAAGCCTCGTCTGTATTGGCGTGACACTTTAAAATGTGAAAGATATCTTCTTAATGAAAGAAAGATTTATAAATTTTTTTAGGGCATGGGGTTAGATTAGTTCTGCAGCATGTCATCAAAAGAATATTTTAGAAAAGAAAATGTCATCAGAGGAAATAAATTCTGGGCTTGACATTATTTGTTCTAGTTTTGATCTAGTTTTCTGATTTCTGTGAAATGCCTTTTATGCAAATGCCTTTTCCATTGGATCGGTGCACAGAGACAAGCTTATGCTAATAAGGTCGGATAAGGTGGGAGAAGCAGAAATTGAGTATAGGGAGGTGAGGATTTTAGGACATTTTGGTATTATGGACTTGGATCTTCTTGTCCTCAATGAATTAACTTCTTGTTTCATTTTAATATAGTTGAAGGCAGATAGCGAGGAGGCAACAAGTAGATTTGAAACGATTGTGAGACTGATGAATGAAGAGTTTGTCCGGTTTCAAGAACAAAAGACGGCTGATATGGGTCTTGCGTTTCATGAATTTGCAAAAGGGCAGGCGCAACTTGCAAACGAGATTGCAGATGCGTGGCGTAGCCTTCTCCCAAAACTTGAATCTTCTGATACACATATGTGACCAAGAAAATTTGTATACGGATAATTTTCAAGAACGTGGGTATTTGCATCCTCAAATGTGCCTCTTTTTGCTTTTTCTTTATTATATTGTATTTGATTGTTGAGGGAAATTAAAAGCTCAAATAGGACGGCAATGGTGGGAATAGTGTTCTTAGAAAGGGGTCTAATCTGCTTTAGATATGGAAATCTATTTAGCACTTGTGGGCCTATATAGATATGATGCACTCTTACGAAGTTCACTCTAAAATGCCTTTTCCCACTTGTGGCCCTTACCTAGGCTTAAATATATTCAAATTTTCATATACATCTCATCTTGGCACAAATTACTTTTTCTTGTAATTGGCATAAATGATTTTTCCTTATGGAGTATAATTTACAAAAGTTGCTTATTCTGGCCCCCATTAATGGTCTATCTTGAGTATCATTTCACTCTCTTATTAACACGTACGAGGAATTGGAATGGAAACAGTTAATATGTGCCTCGGCTCATGCATGTTGGACAAAAAAACTCACATTTTCTTAGCTTCGTTAGTCTTTCATTGAACCAACTGCCAAAACACCTATATTCAATTATAACTCCACTTGCAATCGATAAAAGCCTCCATACACTTTTTTTTTTGGGGGGGGGGGGAGTTCTAGCCTCTCTTGTACTAAGTAGTATTAGATGGTTTGGGAGTTGAGTTTTTTTTTACAACAATCAGCCATAGGTACCTATCCTAACCTAGTAAATTCAACCCTACCCTTGCCCATAGATGCCTTGAACTCGGATCGAACATGGATTTAACCCTCCGGTCAAAGCAGGAGTTTAACCACCATGGCAATGGGGTTTTGGTTCGGGGTTGAGACTGTTGCGCCATAAGTGACAAGTTATTGTCTTAAATTAAACGTAGTTAGTTTGTGCTATGTATTACTCGGGTTATTTCTTTCATCTACCACAACGGTGGAGAATGTACGATAAACGAGTAATGCTTATTTAATATTGGTGATTAAATATGTACGGATGAATAAAACATTTCACTCTCCTATTAGCACCCCTGAGATATTGAAAGTGTAACATATTTTTATAAAAAAAAAAAGAATGGAAATGTTACACATAAGCTCCAATAAAAAAATGGATCTCAAAACAACAGAGAAAAAAAGTTACATAAGCTGAACTCCACCGCAAGCTTGGAGCATTCGTTGCTCATGCGAGGTTGAACTTTTAAAGCCAGCCACGCAATGTTAGCGGTTGACATTAAATTCAGAAATAACCAAATCCTATTCCTATCCAAGTAAGAGGCCGCACACCCCCAGAGACACATCTTAGAGTTCTAGTGCCATGGCTGCTGCAAGACAGCTCCTTCCCTCAATGCATACTTCACCTCATGTGCCTTTCACCTCCCTTGGCTCTCACTCCAAATCCGGCACGACCCTTTTCAGCTCCAACCATCGCATCATTACTAAGTTATGCAGCTTCAACCTGAGTGGCCCTTCTCTTCGTTTGGCGTCAGCTATCAAGGCCTCCTCTGAAAATGTTGGGTTCGGGAACGAAGATGGAGTCTCCCTAGGAACCATGAAGTTGCCTGCAGATACTGACACTGGGAGATTCGAACAATTGCTTTTTCAGGTGGAATGTACAACTAACCATTCAACAGTCAACTGTTTATTAACCACCATTTTGTAGTCATTGATCTTTGTGGGTCTTGTGGCAGTGGGGAAACAGTTTATGCCAAGGAGCAAACTTGCCACTTCCGGTACCGTTGAAGGTTTGTATTTGGGGGTCAGCTACAATTTTAAAGTTTCTTTTGTAATGTCATATCTTCTGACCTTTGTTACTGGTTGATCAGGTGGATAAGGTAAGAGGAGGAATCAGATTGGGATTTATCAGAATAGTAGATGACGGAGAGACTGAGGTTTTTGTGTACATTGACTGTCTGGTGTTGCCTGCCACGGGTAGTTCAGGACCCATGTTTAGGGCCGTAAGGAACGGGCTGTTCAAAGACCAGCCACCTCCAGGCGAGCCAAGGATCATGAGAAGTCTCCTTGCTGCCTTGCAAAAATCTGTTGAAATAGCAAAAATCTAAGGGTGGGAAGGATGATACTGGGTTGTATTTGTTGTATATTGTTTTTTCGCGGTGGGAATTTGGAGTGCTTGTCATCCTTCGAAGTTCGATATTAATTGGTATTAAAGATATGAGACGAATTGGACAAAACCTCATTACAAAAAAAGGAAGTTTTTCGGTCCACTATACCAGTTCCAACCACGATTAACAAAATTTAATTTAACAATAATAAGATTCCTCTAGAAATGTTTTTGATGTAGAAGATTTCTCTGGAATTGATATGCGATGAAATTGATTCGTGAAAACGGATTCAAAGAACTTCACGAATTAGTCTAAGAACCCAATTGAGTCAGCACCATTTTATGTTTAGGTGAGGCAACACCATTTTGATGTTTAGGCCGGACCAGTTCAATTCCAGCCAACCATGTGACCCTCGAAGAAATACAACAAATACATACTGCAACTATTATCTATTAGTCAAAAACACCGAAGCATCTATTGGCCCCTTACGCTTGAATCCTGTTTAAAAACCTGGGATTTCCGTTTATGTGGTCAGGATGTCCGTTTAATTATCTAAATTCCAGGACTTCTGAGTTTATTTCATCTTCACCTGCTGGTGATGTCTCATACTCCCTCCCCGTACTAGAAGTCCTAATTGGTTTTTCAAAGTGAACTAATTTTAGCTCATTTTGAAAAAACAAACAGGATGGCACTGTGGGAGGGTGTATTTGGGTTTCTTAATGCAATTGATTTAACCAATATACCATTTGTCTTGAAAAAACAAAAAGGATGAGACCAGACCTGGTCGATTAGGCTGGAGTTGCCAAAAAAATTGCAAAAGTTTAAATGCTGGCATATCACAGTGGGGTGCGTGGAGATTACAACGGATCTGCGACCCCCCCTGGATATTGATTATGCGTTGCAAATACTTGCAAGAGTTGATCTCGCCTATAGTATAAGGATCTGTCATTTGATCATACTCTTCTAAAATTTGGGATAATATAAAAAAAAATACTAGTAAATAACATCCCCATGGAAACAAAGTTCAACCAAAATCACCAAAAAACACTGATTCATTCTTTTTAGAGACGAACTTACGCACTGAAAAAAGAGATGTGATAACTTTTTGTCTGTTAATACAAAAAGTTGTTGGGGCCCCATTTCACTGGTTGTAGATTTTTATCTTCACTTTGTTGCACCACTTGCTAATTTTTCACCAAAGTTGCAATGGCATCACGAATGGTCTCCAATGAGTTGACAAAGACTGAAAAATTGAATGTCATGAACTTTGTTACCTGGAAGAGGCGCATCTGGCACATTCTGTTCCTTGATAACTTGGGTCATCTGTTGGACTAAGTTGTTGAACCTTTGGGTGAAAATAGTATTGCTACTCAAAAGAAAGAGTAGGAGAAGTTCCGGATAGAGGATGCACGAGCAAGGACCATGATGCTTATCTTTATGAAGCCTACTATTGAGTTGCTTTTTGAGAAGCATAAAACGGCCAAAGAAATGTATGAGGCCATAGAGAGGAGATATGGAGAGCATACTGAGGCTCACATCAGGTTGCTCCACATTCGCTACACCAACATGAGGATGGAGGAAGGCAAGAATATGCTTGAGCACATAAATGTTATGTCCATTATAGCTAGTGAGCTGGAGATGCTTGGAGATCCAATTTTATTGGGGGTCCAAGTGTCTACGATACTCACTAGCCTTACTCCATCATGAGAAGCAATTGTGGTGGCATTGAACCTGAGTGATAAGAAACTTACTCTCGATGATCTTACTGCCAAGCTGGGCTTGGAACAGGAAAGGAGAGAGCATATGAAGGCCTTTAATGCATCTGCCAACCTTGCTCATCATGTTGGTGATCTACACATGAAATATATATTTTATTATCTCCTAAACTTATGTTTCTGCTAGTGTTTGATTAGAATAACTACTACTTTAATATAGTTTTTGGTTTTTATAAGAAACAAGAGTAATACATAGAAATAAGGTGAAAAGTAACTTAAATGGTTAAATCATCATAACTTCGTATACAAATATCGGATTAACTGATTCAAACTTCATGTTAAAGTTCAAGAAGTCAGCTTTCCAACGCCACCAACCACGCACAATTCGGAGTTTGAGACAGAAAGTTATAGCCATTTGAAATTCATGAACAGTAACTACGATCGATTGGCTATCAATGCGATCGATCGCCTCAGCCGCAAAAGCAATGTATTGAATGAAACGATCGATCGTATCTACTAGAATTTTTTATCAGCACAAGACAGTAACTATGATCGATCAGTATCAAACTGCATCGATCGCCAAGGCGATCGATCGGAGGAAAATAACGAAGGAATTGCGATCGATCGGAGGGCGAACGATCGGCAATATGGAGCGATCGATCGCCGTATGCGGAAAATCGAAAATAAGACCTATTTCGACTAGGATTTGGAAGAGGACTTCGTGGTTTCTCTAAAAACTTATAAATAGGCCTTATAGAAGAACGTTTTGGGCTAACCCGTGGAGAATCTAGAGCTTTATTGGAGGCTAGAGAGGAGCAAGAGAAGGAGTCTTTTGGAGCAAAGAAGAAGAAGGATTCATGACGATGGATCTACATAAATAGGCTTCTCCTTTCGTTCTTTCTATGTGTAACTAAACTTTTATTCAAGGCTTGATGAAGCCCTAGATGTGTATTGCTACTCTTTGTAGTTTAATTTTATAAAGTTGATTATGATTCATGTTTAATGCGATTTCATTAGTATTCTTTTGAGTGCTTGATCATAGACTTGATTGATTATGAATTGAATTATATATTATGATTGATTTTATGCCCGATCAAGGATAAGATTAATTGCATTATAATAGAGTTGTGATTGATTCTATGCCCGATCAAGGATAGGATTGATTACACAATAGTGGATGAACTTTCGTATCCGATCAAGAACGTTAGTGAATTTATTAGTAATTCGTGTGTCCGATCAAGAACATAAATTACCATATCATATTAACTTATGCTTAATAATAATTAAAAGTAGTAATTGCATGTCTAGTGGTGGATTTTCTGCCTTGATATTCTTCATATTGATTAAATCTCACTTAGTTTAGTTAAAGATCATTGTTTTCTTAGTCTAAAATCAACTCTGTTGTTTTCTCTTGAATTTGGTAAAATATTAATCCGTCCCTGAGGTTCGACAACCCTATTTATACTCGCCGTAGTACATATGCCTTGTGCACTTGCAAGAGTTTAATTTTAAACGATCAGTTGGCTCAAAGAAAGGTGGGTCCTATGCTGGCACCTCAAAGAAGAACTTCAAGAGAAAAGGAAAGAAGCCTCTCAGTTCTAAGGTGGAGACAAAGCTAAGAACAAAAAGAAGGGAACCTGCTTTACCTGTGGCCAAATGGGTCACTATAGCAGGAACTGTCCTAATGGCTCCCAGAGCAACGAGAAAAGGAAACATCAGGGTGGTGGAAAGGACATAGTGTGCATGATTTCTGAGGCACTGATTGTGAACACTAACACTAGAGGTTGGTGGCTTGACTCGGCTTGCAACCCGTCATGTGGCCATGGTTAAGGAGTCTTTTGCTGAAATGGAAGAGATTAGTCCCGGTGAGCATAAGATCTACATGGGGAACAACACCTATTGTGACGTACTGGGGATAGGCTCTATTCGTGTTCCTCTTTTAGGAGGAAACACTCTTGTCCTTATAGATGTCTTGTTTACTCTATACGAGCACATACCAGCCATGATGAAAACAAAAGTGGAATCTTCTCCTTGATCTAGAGAGCTCTTCCGGTTTAAGTTTTGGCTCAGACAAAGATTTTATGGTGTGTGTAGTGAAGGGTTACCGAGCTGCGCAGAAGCGAATGAATCGTCCGTTTGGTGTTGAATTCTTCCAAGATCTGTCTTGATTTGGAATTCCTTACACTCACAAATAACAACAACGAAAGAGTACAAGATTATGAGAAATATATACGAACTACAATTTATTTCATGCACAATCAAATTAAATGCAAGAATGTGTACTACTAACCTACAGCCTTTGTGCCAAAGATTATACTGTTCTTTGTAGAGAAATAAGAGCATGTCCGAGATCACCTCTTGAACCGTTCGTGTGCGGATCAATGATTTGCTATTCTCCACGAAATAGCAATATCACCTTCAACTTCTCCCAATATATTGTTTGATTGAATCACCAAGATTAATCCCAATAGCAAGTGATGGAGAGAAAGAACGCATGAAGTAAGAGAGAGAGAGAGAAAAAAAAACATCCCAGACGTGAGAGAAAAGATGAGTGCATGTCAAAGCCAGTGTCCTGAGTATTGGTCACGTCCCTCTTTTATATCTCTCTCCCTTGGCAGTTACCAATTGGGGAGTCATGGATATCTTAATATCTTGTAACCTCCTCAATTAATTACTCTCTTGATAGTTATTCATAACCACCCATAACTCAATCCCTTCAATTCTCGTAACGGTCCAGTAGCATTATGTATCTCTTCCAATTAGGTGTGGACCCACCCAGGCCCACGGAAGCCTAATCACTCATCGTGTCCACACACCACATGGGATGACCGGCTCCTCTCAAATAAGATAATAAATATGGGACGAACAGATATCACTATGTTACATGTAGTTCATGATCCCACTTGGTTTGCCACTCTTGTGGAAGTTGGCTTGGTCAGCATCTGGCTAACAGGCTCTGTCAACATCGGCAGGGAGACTTTTCGCCTCATTCATTTTTTCGACATTAAAAAAAAACAAGCCAGAATCATGCACCATACACATAACCATACAATCTTTGGTATATGGGGATGAGGGGGGAACTGGGAAGGAGGATGGAACAGAAAAGGAGGGAGGGGATGGGTTTGCTGGTGTTGAGTTGGTCGCGCCACTGGGTGATATGTGCTTGGCCTGGTCGATTAGGCTGGAGTTGCCAAAAAATTGCAGAAGTTTAAATGCTGGCATATCACGGTGGGGTGCGTGGAGATTGCAACGGATCTGCGACCCCCCTGAATATTGATTATGCGTTGCAAATACTTGCAAGAGTTGATCTCTCTCCTATAGCATAAGGATTTGTCATTTGATCATACTCTTCTAAAATTGGGTGAATATCTAAAAAAATACTAGTAAATAACATCCCCATGGAAACAAAGTTCAATCGAAATCACCAAATACACTGACTGATGCTTTTTAGAGACGAACTTACGCACTGAAAAAAAGGGATGTGCTGACTCTGTTAATACCAAAAAATTGTTGGGGCCCCATCACAGTAGAGGAATTAAACTATTTTCAGTCTCTCTTGTTTGTCAATATAGAAGATCTGATGTTCCTAGTAATACATCTAAGTTATCCTTTTATTTGACCACCGTTGGTGTATGACATATTACAGAAATTGCCACGTCCTGCTTATGTTGTTTGTAGTTCTTGTTGAACTTGCTAGAACTAGTGCCCATTAATCTATTTCAGACTGGAGCAATCGCACCTTTAATTAGATCTGCAGCTTAGATTTACATGAATAAACATACAACTCTACATGTAAACCAACATAATTGAGAAAGAACTAAAAATCCGATAAACCGAACCCACCTGAAGCAACTTAAATTAGTGTCGTGATATCAGTTTTAACAGAATAAGATGCCAATGGCTGCTGGCAATCTAAAAAAATCTGAATAATGCATACCCATAACCTCAATGGGGAAGGACAAACCAATCATAAGTTTTCAGCATATATGCAATTGTTGCTGTAACTCAATTTGTCAAACATGAAATTGGTAAAGTTACAATGAAAATAAGGGATGAAAAGGATCTGTTCTTTATTCTTTTGCAACAAGTTCTCCATCAGAGTAGTCATGCCTGAAAGAAAATAAGTTGCAAACAGTCACATTGCAGGTGGCATTCAATTCAAACTAGATGGAATACAGACAAACATTTGATATCCGAAGGAATATAAAAAAACCATAAAAAAGCACATTTTTTAACAAAAGAACAAGTCCAAACATTTGGCTGACAATAGACTGACACAAGGGAAGTGAAGCAAAACCCATGCGTAATCATTTCTAGTTTTCCACATCCAAGTCATCCCATGAACCACCCTCATGCGTATAGCTCTACCTCCTAAGCGGGATAATTGATACCCTGAAGTCCAGAGACTTGCAAGCATAAATAGGGGTAAATGCAGATTAGATGGTCGAGAAAGTAATCCTAACTAGGTACTTCCATGTCAGGAAGATTCCAGAATAAAGAGTAGACAGTACCAGGAGAAGATGAGAACTTTTAGGATTTCAACATCCCACATTTTGGATTTCAACTTGAAGCTATCCAGTCCTCATTAAAAATCTAACACATGGGTACTAGATGGAGTTTACAAGTTATGGACTTTTAATAGCTTACTGCTAGTGCATATGGTGCAGATCGAACCCTGGAAGCTAGACTACCAAACTGATAGGCACTAGATGTAGTTTTTTAAAAATTGATTCCCCGTATTGCGAAAGGCGACCCTATTCAATTAATACTCCCTCCAATACGATTTTAATAGTCCAATATAGTTCATTTTGCAAAACCAATCGGACTACTAATGTGGAACGCAGGTGCATATTGAGAGGCAGGATACAAGATCCGCAGCAGTATACACATGAGATAGCTATTTAGATGCATCTACAACTAGCCATCTGTAGAGACAGCTTTTTATACATTGCATATAATCATGACACAACCTGATAGATGAGAAATATAGATCTTATATTCATACACGAGGAAAGGTTTAACTCAAAAAATGCATGAGGGAATAAGAAAAGGGATCTTGGAAAAGATATTTTCCTTGAGACTGTCTTTCCACCTTGGTGAGACCGAAATCTTGCAATTATGGAATACCATGGTCCAGCAACAGTTTCTCAGTTCAAATTAACTCTCTCTTATACATATTGTTATAGGTCAAACAATAAAAGAATTTAGGCACCGTCACATATACATCTCCCAGGTTCTTTTATGGTTCTCTACTTAAGTTTGTATTATGAACTATTTCGGCTCATTTATTCTCATAGCAGCTTGTACTGATCCAAGTATCAATAAAAACGGTTATAGCTGTATTACAGTAAGTAGAGGATTCCTCATTGATGTATTTTGCGAAGAACAAAGATAAAATCAGTTCTTTCCAATGATTTGATGGTCACTGGCCTCAAGTCTCTCCTTTCAAGGAGAAACGTCCTCTCATAGATGATAACCTAATTCTCAAATAGATGCACATATCCATCCTCTATCATGCAACTTGGTAAAACATAGGCCTAATTATAACACTCAATGACCCACTTCAACGAGTTGATAGATGCATGGATCCAAACTAATTCAAATGCTATTACTGCATACCTTATTTTGCGTGTAAGTTGATAAATGCCTGTTCCCGCCATGGCGACATTCACACTAAAGAGGTTCCAGTTCTTCTGCAAGGCCAAACAAATGTAGAGTAAGAATCACTCTTACAAAAAGTATTTTTGCAGAAACCGTAAGTTCTAGGCACTTGCAAAAACTGATAATGGACTGCAATTACATGGTCAACAAGGCAGATACTAATAAGACAAGCCAGAAGAAAACTAATTAGTACCTGGAATTTAAAAGCATCACATCAATAATAAAGAGAAAAAGCCAAGTCAATGCCCTCTTTAGAACTAAGCAATCAGGGCATAAGATTTTACAACTTTTAGCTTTGAAGAAGAAAAGACCTAGCAAATGTGAAGAAGAATACTTTCAAAACTTTACAGTCTTCTAGAATGTATGCAGTCAACTTACAGGAGTTATTACAGTACTGTAGCGGGACCATATAATTCCCGTGCAAGTAACCGCTGGAAATTCATCAGGAAAAGATCGGGAAGAAGAAAAAAGTCAATATAACAAGTCTTTAAAAGAGAAAATGTAAAAAAATAGCCAAAACGGCTTTATCCTAATTATTATTATTTGCACAGTTTGAAGTTCTGGTTTGTTTCAAACTACTTACACTTTAAATTTGGAGTAAATTGCATTAGCCCCCCATGACTTATGTCAAAAAATTGCACATAACCCCCATCACTTTACTTTCATCAAATTTTAATTGTTTTAAGACAATTTTTTTCTTTTATTCTAATAGCATAACTTTGAAGATAAAATATAACACTAAAAGATTTTTTCAAGATATAATGGTGAAAGTAGGTATGTATTGCTATGGTTGGATACTAGTGTAATACACGTAATGCAGTTACTGTAAACTTGATAGAAGTGACGTAAGAAGTAGGTGTATAATACCAAATTTCTATGAAGGCTTTCCAAATTATGAGTTATATCCTAACAAACAAGGGTAAAATTGTCTTAAGATTATTTCAATTTGATGGATGTTGAGTGATGGGGTTTCTATGCAGTGATTGCAATACGTGATGGGGATAATGTGCAATATCCGATAGGTGATGGGGGGACTGTACAACTTGACATTGGTCATGGGAGTAAGTGCAATTTACCCTTGCATTTATGATTTCCAATTAGTAAACTCAAAAGCAATTTATATCGGAGAAAGAAAATCAAAGAACGTGAAAAAAGGAGCTTACCAATTTGTTGAGGATAGGAAAGTTTTTCAGGTGGCTTCGAGAAATCGGCAATATTGGCTATGCTGATACCCCATTTAAAAGTTGGAGCCCAGAAGTGAACTGAATATATTAAAAAAACCAGCTTTAGTATTTAAGTTTCACCATAATCCTCATTTCAGAAGAAACTGCAACCAGTCATTTTACCACTGAAGAACTTCTAGGTTTGTAAAATAGAAATGTAAGAGTAACATAAATGTTATTGATTAGAAGCCAACAATTTGCAAATCTTGCATAAATTAAACAAGTGACTCGGTAGAGTCAAAGGTTCTGCCAGTTGAAAATATGTTGGAAATTTAAACTCAAAAATCCAGATAAAACTGGGGAAAAGAGAATGTGGAAAGCATTAAAGAAACCTACTCTTACATCATTTGGAATTCGTATCAAAATGTTTTCTTTTAGATAATAGTCTAACATGATTTAACCTCCTGTGATACAAATCACAATATAAAAGTTCATAATTAAAATCAGAAGTCTGAAGTCTTTTTTCAAACACAACAAAGCTTCTCAAGTTACCACTAGTAAAAACACAGAATGATCAATTCAACTCCACTAACTTGATCTTTCTAACCACTGTACCAATCACTCCAGCAATTACTTTATGTGAACAGCTCCAACTCAAATGAACAGATAAAATATATAAGACCATATTTCTCAACTCAAAGGGTGAGATGTCCCCCAGTCTTATTTGCCTCAATGCAATTCCTAAGAGAGACGCCATAACCAAAAATGATAGGCTAACATACCAACTTGTGTTGTCTTTAGTTCAGAGAAGACCCAAAAATAACTACCATGTCAACAAAAATCAGAATCAAATTTTCATAGTGTATCTAACAGAAAATTATTCTTTAAAGTAAGGCGTTTTAAACATGTAATTAAAAAAAGAAACCACTGACTACTGAGATTGTCGGCTTGAAGCAAAGATAATTAGCAAAATTACAAATTCACCATACCTTGTATAAACTAACGAATATACATAACTATGGATACTTGAGTGAAATGATATCAAGCATGGGAGAACGGTATGTGACCTTTGTGTAGATTCCTTTTCAAGTGTATTGCATGATAATCAACATAAGTGAATTAATAATTAACAAAAAGAGCAAATACTAACTGGTTTTTGGGCCTGCGGGATGATTCCAGAGCGCTTGAAGCTTTGATGCAGCCATTAATTATCCTCACTGCGGTAGATTGGTACTCAGTTATATGTTTCACAAATTCTAAATTAAAAATTAAAAATTCACTTATCTTAAGTTAAAATAGCTGAGCAATCTAAATAGCAGTTGGACACATAATCACTTTATACGGTTACCCATGTTATTTGGCATCCTTTTACCAAGCGGCGCCTCTCTGAACTAAGAAACCGGACATGGGATGAATGAAGTAATGCAACGTAAATCGGATATTCGAAACAAGTCAACATATCTAATATCAGAAAGCAGTAAAACAAAGTCAAACTTCAGGCTTAACTAAAGTATTAGGAAAAAATCAGAAGGATGAGATGAGACAGAAGATAGAACCAACCGAGATAAAGTCAGGGTTTCTGAGAGTATGTCAAATTGTCAATTGATCTACGTTTTGGGAAATCCTTTCATTGAGTTCATGATTCATTAACTTATCACGACAAATGGTCTCAAACCCACACAATCTATAAAAACCCATTTCGATTAGGACAAGAGAAATTTGTAGAAACTTCAGAAAATTGGGGGAGGGAGCTCATCCTCCAACATTGACCAGACACGGCGGGTAGATTTGTTAAGCTCGGAAATTCAGAAGAAAAAAAAAAGCATAATAATACAAAAGAAAGACACACAGACAAATCACTCATCTGAGACACACCTGTTCTAGTGGTCGGAAGCTCGAGGGGCCGTCGGGGGGAAGAAGATGACGAAGAAAAATGAAATACGTGAATGGGCTTGATCTAACGGGCTTTTGAATGGGCCATACCAACCACTAATGGGCTGGAATGACGGACTGCTTATTTATAAATTATACTCCATATTAAAATATATGGTCTAGCTAACAAGCATGACAGTTTGGCCGAGTGGTCTAAGGCGCCAGATTTAGGCTCTGGTCCGAAAGGGCGTGGGTTCAAATCCCACAGCTGTCAAGATAAATTTTTTGTTAATTTCTTTTTCACGACTGAAACCATTTAATAAGCTTTTGACTTCTGACTCCTTCCAGTCTGGAGCTAGAGGAAAGAAGTTCATACTTATCATTCTCACAAGAAATTTGTTTACGAACAGGACTCCATTTGTTGCTCATGCATTGAGAGCAAAGGGCCTCCTTTTTTTTTTATCCCGGAGTTTGTGATTGGCTGGAAGGTGTTAAAAAGCACTCTATGCCTCCTAAACACATGCTTGTAATTTGCTTAAGACCAAATATCCACTTTAATGTAAAGGGCCAAAGAAAATAAAATACACCAGCCTCAATCTTCAGTTTTTAACAATATAGACTCAATTAAATTATAAGCACAATTGCTGAACATGCGAATTGGGAGTTAAACAAGGGAAAACACTAATTGATGAATTACCGATAAAAAATGTTTAATTAAAAGAGGTAGAACACTGATCCGGCCTTTGAATCCTTACTGGGTGCAAAATGATGCATTGCCATCTTGCAATGGTGTTTAAGGAAGAATTTTATATATCCTTCAAGTTATATCCTCCTTCTTATACTCCACCTATGAAAAACTTTTACATCACCCATGAAGGAGAGCACTTAGAAATGAAAAAAAAAAAAACCGTGTGACTATTGCTACAATTTCCAAATAGGTGACGTGGAGATTTTTCATAGGTAGAGTAAATAAGGGAGGATATAACTAGGAGGATGTAAAATTCTTCCTGTGTTGATCTAAGTACACACACTTCCGACCAAACCATCAAAGGGAGTTCCGTAGTATACGAGCATCGTTGACAATTTTCATACCATAATCAGCGCAAGTTAACACTTCTTTTTTGGCAGCGGGCACCATCAACAACTTTATATGCATGTGTCAACCAACCAAGTTGAGTTATATGAAGGGTGCGTTTGGGAGGCAAATTTTAGGTAGAAAAAGCCGATTTTTAGGTAGATAAAGCGGTTTTTTTGCAAAATGACGTATAGAAGGACGATTTTGAAATAAAGCAATTTTTATATGACAAAAGCCGATTTTACTCGAAAATTGGTGCTAAAGCCATTTTTTAAAAAAATCTCCTCATGAAGAGTTTTTTAAAAAAAATGGCTTTTATGGGTCAGGATTATCCCAGAGGATGTAAAAAATGACTGCATTTACCCTCTTAAATTTTAAAATTTATCTGCTTCTATCCTTCCTCGTTTACCTCATCATTTCTGGTGTTTTTTTCGCTCTACCGTCGAGAGCTCATCCTCTTCGCTCTGCGCTAACCTCGTCCTCTTCACTCTGTTGTCGTCACCTCCAACTGGACAACCGCCTGGAGCACCGCTTGGATCTCAGCCGATTCAACGCCATCTTTGATCGAACATCCCCTCTTTCGATTTCTGCGCAGACATCGCCTCTGACTGGACATTCGCATGGATCGCTGCCAACTTAACGCCGTCTCCAATCGGACATCCCCTATTTCTTTCTACTTTTCAGGATTGTCCTGTTTCTGGGCTTTTTTGTTGGTCTTTTTATTTGTTATTAGCAAAAAATCTACTCTTTTTTCCTTATTTATCTATTTCTTTTCTGATGATTCGGTCAGTTATGTTGTACAACCTTCATTCCGAATTAGTTGTAACATTTGGTTTGCCAAAATGGACTAGTAATAACATTTGGAATGACAAATGTTACTACTAAATTCAAACAAAAGGAGTAGCTGATTTCACAATGTCACTGATCTTGATTTTTTGGACGGTTCATACTGTTGGTTTGCCAAAATGGATTTTTACTGACAAAATATAATTTTTGATACTGCTTTGGACTGTTCATACTATCCTTATGGTAAAAATTCAATGGAAAAAAGGTATTATGCCCACCATTACATTGTGAGTCAATTTATTGTTATGTCTGTTTGTATATGTGCTATGTAGCTTTCTCCCTAGGTTGAAGTTGTGTTAATTGTGATAAGAAACTAGATATGACATCTAACTGCCTCAAACAAAGAAAATACTGCTTGCTAAGTAATGGAATACAGTTGAGTATATGCTTGTTATTGATAGCTTGTTATTTACGATGTCATAGTTGATTTTAACATAATTTAACACTTTATATCAAAATCAAAATGGTGCATTCTATCATATGAATTTATAAATTGTTTTACTACCAATTTTTCAGTGGAGCAATTGAAATCGTATACGAAAATGATGCATTCAATCGTGAAGGATTTTTAATCTGTTGCATTAGTGAAAGCTTGGAATGTAAGTAGTAGATTAGGTGTAGAATGTGGGAATGAACTATATTTGATTGTTGTGGTTGCAATTATTATGCATTTAGATTCTTCAGCAAAAAAAGAAACATTTAGCTATGGAGTAATACTTCTCATTAAGATTGATTTGAAGGATTTTGGAAATTGCTGGCTGTTAAAATATGTGTCGCATGAACAAGAAGACCTTCGTAGATTTATGCCACTCAATGAGGAGTCAAGAATGGTTGCAAGACACAAAGCATATTCTAGTGGAGGAGCAGCTTAGGTTCTTCCTCGAAATTCTTGAACACATAGAAGGCTAACGTGTTGTTGGACACATCATGTCACACTCTCCAGAAACAATAAATCGCCATTTCAATAAGGTCCTTAAAGCTATGTATAGATGGACAACGACAATGATAGTACCAATTATTCCTCTTGACCAAACCCCATCCTGCATTAGGACCAAGGACAAATATTACCCTTGGTTTGAAAATTGCATATGTGTCATTGATGGGACACACGTAGAGGCTTGTGTACCAACTGATGAGGAACAAGCTTAAAGGGGTAAAACAAGGAGTGTTACTTAGAATATTATGGCAGTGTGTGACTTTAGTATGAGATTCACCTTTGCAGTTGCAGGTTGGGAGGGATCATCTCACAACTCAAGAGTATTTACGAGGACTATTTATGATCCAATATCAAGGTTTCCCCCACCCTCATTAGGTAAGTATTATGTCGTAGATGCTGGATATCCAAATATGCTCGGCTATCTTGGTCCTTATAATGGAACAAGATACTATGTTCAAGAATCTAAACAACGGGGGCCCTAAAGAAGGAAGGAAATGTTCAACTAGAATCATTTTTTACTAAGGAACATAATAGAGATAACCTTTGGTGTGTGGAAGAAGCGATAACTTATTTTGACAAAGTTTCCACCATATAGTTTTAAAAAACAATGTAAGATAGTGATTGTGTCTATGGCCCTTTGTAACTACATTAAGGAACACCAAGGATGGGGTAATAATCCAGACCTTAAGGATGCTTTGTTTGCTGAATGGGAAAATGATGACTTTGTGCCACCTTTACAGAGAATATAGGTCCAAACATTATACCTGATGAGGCAAGTATGACTATTGTACGTGATTCAATTAGAGATGCTATTGGAGACCATTTCGGTCTACCTCTAGTAACTAATTAGATTCTAATTATATACAACTCATTTTAAGCCTTTTGATATGAGTGAACATTGAGACATTTTGGCTAGAGTCCTAAGTACTTTTCTTGGTTATGGTGTAGTTGATTGTAGCTATGGTGATAACAATTTTTTTGTATTTTATAATAGCTAATCTCATTATTTAACACTTTCGGTTGTGAACATTTTCTTTGTTGTACAGTTGGTTATGAATAAGAAAATTGACACTGATTGTCGAACGAATATATAAATTCTATTAAAGTGCAGTTGGTTATGAACATAATATTACTGTGTAAATTATTAATTTCTTGTATAAGTGGCTATGAATCAGTCGAATGTGATAATGATTGTCTCGTTGAATATATAGATTATATTAAAGTATAGTTGGTTATGAACATAGATGTAACTGTGTAAATTGTTAATTTGTGAATTGTGAATGGTCTTACCGAGGTATTGCGTGAATTGTAATACATAACAGATCTCCTACAGGGTCCTTTGTCAGAGAGCTTTATTGTTTATTTATATTTTATACATGTATTTGAGATTATTACAAGTCTTTTATATATCAAAAATATAGGGGAAACTCTGCCAAAATTTTAATAAAAATTATGACTTAAACTAATTTTTGAATTACAAATTTATAATAATATTTTATAAATAATAATATTTTTTTTATTAGCCGTGTCATATCCTACTTGTTGAAAAAAATGGTGTGTTGCTGTTTTAGTATCCGTGATTGCTTAGGTCAAGATTCAATCTTCTTTATCTTACTAAGGGTAAAAGCGTCACAAGAGCTATTTTTTCCCTAAAATCCACCCTATCTAAACTTTAGGCGGTGATTTTTAACAAAAGCGCTTTCGAAATAGGCGTTACCATACGGGTCACGATTTAACTTTTCGTTAACAAAACGATTTTGTTAAAAAACCACTTTTTGAAAAAGCAAAAACGGTTGCCAAATGCACCCAAGTGTCGAGGGTATTTTTTTTGTTCTTAAACATGTTTGAAATGAGAAACAATTTCACTTAATGCCATTAAGAAAAACCATTCAGATTTCTATCTTCCTCTTCTTCTTCCCGGTGTAGTTCTAAAACATCCACAATGAAAAATCCACTTTCACTATTTATTTCCAAATTTTTCACCGTAGATGTATGAAATACATCCCGAGGAATTTCAACTGAAAGTGAAAAACCCAAAAATAAATAGCTAAAGTGAAACATCCAATGTGGATGTTTTGCTTTTTTTCACGCCACAAACGGCCCTGAATTCAAAAAAAAAAATCTCCTCCTCATCTGCCTAGAATTGTATGAAAAATGCAAAAGAACACTGCTATTTGGACCCAGATAATTCCATGTATCCACCGTTACTTGTGCACCCATTAAAAAATTTGAAGCCTCTCACTCGTACCCCAGTTAGGAAATAAGTTAAGTTAATATCCAACTAACCCAGATCTCTCTTCTCCTACGACGCCAGCAGCAGAGCTCCGGCCAATACTTTCGGGCACCGCCTCTGTTTTTTTTTTTTACTTTCTACTTCCTTTTATTTTTCAAAATATACACCCGCTCCCAAATTAGGAATACACAACCAGCACAACATGCACCTTGCATCATATGTCAGAGAGGAGGGTGGGCAATTCAAACCGGCCAAGCCGCTTACTTGAAGTCTGCCACCCGATCAAAATCGGGCGGCCCATCCGGGCATATATAAAAGGGACTCTTCCAGAAAAGTACGTTGCTACAAGTACATACGGCCACTATGGGCATATAGCCTTCATAAGTTCATCCAACACAAAGTTGGCACCACATAACAAGGAAAAAGTAGTCAACAGCTTCGAAAAGACTCAGTTTTAAAACAAAATATTAAAAACTTCTTAAATCTGTTGCTGCAAAAGGTTAAACAAGATGATAAAAGATCTAAACACTTCGGCAATAGACTGACAAATGCCAACGAAGTGGACATGTAACTTCTGTAATGAAGGCAAGTAAACTAAAACAGAGACGTTCCCTTCCCCTTTTTGTCTCCACCAATTTCAAAGTGCTTGCACCTCTGTGAGTACAAAAATGAGGAAATTAATACAAGAGAAAAAATGCTAGTACGAATACCAAAAAACCATAACTCATTAAGATAAAATGAAGCGGCATTGACCATACTTATACATCATGAGAAACCTATAAAAGACCACTAGTGTGAGAATGGATGACTGTAGTCTATACATGAGCTGACAGTAAGCAAATATGCAGAGAAATATCAAAAGATACATTCACTAGCATTTCTGAAATACAGCGCAAAAAATGTAGATAATTAACATGAAATGAGCACAAACTCACCTTGATTGGGTGTTGAGACACATGCTTGCAGCTCTGGCACTGTAGCCTGAGGACAATCTTCTTGGTGGTCTTAGCCTGCAGCACATACATTTCAAATGTCATTATAAACAACCTCCTAAATTTAACAAAATACCATCACATAAAAGAATATTAGTGAAAGACCAAGGCTCACCTTCTTGTGGAACACAGGCTTGGTCTGGCCACCATAACCTGACTGCTTTCGATCATAACGTCTCTTTCCCTGAGCAGAAAGACTGTCTTTGCCCTTCTTATACTGAGTAACCTTGTGAAGGGTGTGCTTCCTGCATTCCTTGCTCTTGCAGTAAGTCTTTTTTGTCTTGGGAACGTTCACCTATTTATAATACTTCATGTTCTTATTAGTTGTTCTCAGCACAAACAAAAATATTAGAAGCCAGAAAAATAGTATTATATTTCCTAGTCACCCATATTGATAATTTGAGCGGTTTATCACAATTAACCATTCTACAGATGGGTCTACTTCCATATTAGATATCATATGGGAATGCCCGTGAGCCTATATACAAGATAAAATCTTAATACACAACTTGCCCTAATGAATTCAGCAAACAAATATGGAATTAAAGATACGCAAAGCAAAAGGATTTGTAGGCAAAGCCCACAATCCAAATAATAATTCTTTATAAAGAAAAGGAATTTATAGGAAGCAACATTTTAACTTTGACCCGGAACAAAGTCAGATAGTGACATATAAAGAAAACTAAAAGCTAGACAACTGAGCAATGGACATATTTGCAGTAGTTAATGTCAGACAGACACTGATGCAATGTAACTTAATATAGAAGGGGTTTTCAATAAAATTACCTTCATTCGTCAGTGCACATACACATATAAGCCCGTAAGAATTATACTAACGAGATTCAATTAAAAACTATAAGCTTTAGACCAAATATATTGAATGATAAGCAAATGCAGAAGAAGCAGATAATAATCATTGAGCAAAAGTGCAAGTACGGATAAACAAAGCAATTTCAAACTAAAGAAGAACCAATATGAAACACAATACTAAAATTTCACGTCACAAAGAGCTTTATCAAGTTAGGGTGCATCGGTCAAAGGTTGCAGCGATCGCAATGAAAAGGAGTCTGATATACACTCATAACACATTTATTACAAAAGAAAGGCAGCATCAACACCACCTGAATTGAAATAGAAGGCCTAAGTCGAGAAAAGTTTCATTTAGTAGCCACTAATATCAATGGTAAAGATACAGGCTAATTAAACTCAGATTAAGTTAGAAATGCGAATCCAATCGAACAATCATCAGTGCTGTTTCCAACACCATAACTCAAAAAGAAAAAAGAAACAAAAAAAAGAAAGAAGACGAGCTAGATCCGGCAGTTAAAGGCTCACCCATCACAGCAAGCTCCCCATCGATAAACAGATAACCGAAATGCAGAAAGAGAAACGAAGGATGAGCTAGGAATTCGAGCTTACCATGGCTGCAGAGGAAGACCTCGCCCTCTCTCCTTCGTCGTCACAAGGATGCTCCTCTAAAATCTAAATCGTTACGGAATTTATAGCGTTCAGGATGGGCCTAGGGTTTCCGTCCCACAATATTGGTCATCTCATCATCCATATGAAATCCGACGGTGCAAAATAGGGCCCACTTTAAGTACATGGGCCGGTCCATCGTCTACCCTAGTTTCAGTATCCCAGCACTATAAATAGAAGCTAAGCGGCGCGCGGGCGGAGGAGGAAGCGAAGGGAGAAGATGCAGATATTCGTGAAGACCCTGACGGGGAAGACGATAACCCTAGAGGTGGAGAGCAGCGACACCATCGACAATGTCAAGGCCAAGATCCAAGACAAGGAAGGTTCGATGGATTCCTCTGTTTTACCTTAACTTTTGTAGTTTTGCATTTGTGTCGTTCATTTCTTTTGCTTCTGTGTTCTAATTCATTCAATTGGCAGGGATTCCGCCGGACCAGCAGCGTCTGATTTTCGCCGGGAAGCAGCTCGAAGATGGCCGCACCCTTGCCGACTATAACATTCAGAAAGGTCCCGTCCCTCTTCGGCTGCGCTGTTTTTTTTATCTGCTCAAATTTATTGTTATTTTACGTTTATTGTGTCTTGGTGTTGGAAATGGCGATTGATGATCTATCTGACTTTGGCTTCCGTCTTCATTTTTGCAGAATCCACTCTTCATCTGGTTTTGAGGCTTCGCGGGGGCATTATTGAGCCTTCCCTAATGGCCTTAGCCAGGAAGTACAACCAGGACAAGATGATCTGCAGGAAGTGAGTTTTTATTTATGTTGTCTTTGGTTGCTGTTACAGTTCATATCAGTTGTTTCGGTGGACAGCTTTGTTGTGCGTTCGATTTAAACTAGACTGTAAATAGTTGGTATAGCTCCGGAAAGCGTCCTTTTTTTAGTTGGTATTTGGTTTTGCTGCTGATATTCATTGGTAGGACATGGTTTGGGCATTTTAGCATCCATTCTGAACTTCCAAGTGCACTTGTTTTCCAAGCCCATGGAAGGAGGGAGAAGATTTGTTGTCTCTTTTCCATGTTTGAATGATATCTATGATGACTTGTCAAGGGCATCCTTAAGAACAATAAACGATTTTGAATTCTACCGTTATGTTCTCCTATGTATGATGGGAGTATTCATCGTAACTTCTTTAGCTTTTTAAATGCTAAAGTAGTTGGTAGACCTCCCGAAATCATTTCCCCATGCTATAACTTTGTCAGCTTCATCAATTTGTTTGCAGTTGATTTTCATTTGGGGGACAATCTGAAAGTGTCATTTTATTCTGTTGCCTAATCAATGGTAGTTTTGGTGACCAAAATAGCGATAGTGGTTATGGACATTTGGCCATGAAATGTGATAGATTTTATGTCAACTTCTTCTAAATATGTCAGTAAAAAAGAAAAAATATGCACTTTGCTGGAGATCTGCATTTTGTCACAATTAAGTTTTATTACGATGTTTTTGGTTTCTGTAGGCGTCTAGTTCTGTCAGTTATTTACATTATTTTTATTGTTCTTGGTTCTTCTCTTTCAATTTCTTGTGGTGGTGCTACTGGAGTTGATTAAATGTTCATTTAGGGATGCATTGTGTCATTTTTGGCTTATGTCTTAGGAATGTTTGAAATGCATTGTGCCATTCTTTTACTTTCTTTGAAATGTCTGCTTTTGTAGAAAATTTTGAAGCCACTAGTTTTCAGAAGAAAATTGTTTAGGTTTCTATAACCGGGTCTTAATTTTTTATGTTGCTGGAAGAACCTACTGATTTTAGGGGAGTAGTGGTTGCTTGCACCTATATAAATTGTTGTCTTATGACATACTGTTCAGTCATTTCTTGTAGCAGTTTCTCTGAATTTGCTTAACGCATTTGTAGGCCAGCATATGCCACAATACCCTTTCTCTAGTTCGTTTTTATTGGTGCTTCAGAAAATGTTGTTGCGTCATGTTCTTCTGTAATATGTGATTGTAATTTCATGCTGCTTAATACTTGGTAGCCAAACTTGTCAACAATAAATTAATTAGTTGTCGTTGGATCAGGTGGTGTTTTGAATATTATTTATGATCCTTGTGTGAATCTTATTCTATCAGCATTTTGTAGTTATTAATTTCGATGAGCATTTTGTCATCATTTATTGATATGTAGCTTCGTAAAGTATTCAGACTTCATGGCTCTCATGTCTACTAATGAAATTACAGGTGTTATGCACGTCTTCATCCAAGAGCTGTGAATTGCCGGAAAAAGAAATGCGGCCACAGCAATCAGGTTGGTCCCCCTTCGAGCTATATTATTTGATTTGTCAGTTATTTCCTTTTAGTATTCTTGTCATAGTAGTTCGGATAGTATGAACGTGCGTATTAATTCGTGAATAAGTTAAATGCCTGTCATATAAACATCTAATCTTAAACGCCACCATGAGCTCTGAGAGCCAGCAGATAATGTTTCTTTTTTTATGATGATGATAATCGTACTTCTCCATTTTATTTTGTTGCAGTTGAGGCCCAAAAAGAAGATAAAGTAAGGTGTATGCTTGGCTTGGTGACTTCAGCCTTTTTTGTTTGTGTTACATATAAACTAGAATGAACAGTGGTATAGGGTGTACTGTTTTTTCAACTTTCCATATTTGTAGCCTTCTCCATGGAATGTCGTATCGGATATCG
The DNA here is from genome assembly GCA_039654745.1 of Houttuynia cordata. Lineage (NCBI taxonomy): Eukaryota > Viridiplantae > Streptophyta > Magnoliopsida > Piperales > Saururaceae > Houttuynia > Houttuynia cordata. The sequence continues at coordinate 19,597,111 of CM077503.1, forward strand.
GTAGGCCAAAGAGACGAAATATCGGTGATATTGTGTAAAAAAATATCGGTCGTTAAAAACTAGTTTTTATCATATATTTTCACAATCTAACTTCTAAAATGAGTTATACTAATTTAAACAAAGAATACATTTCAAAATATGCATATTAGGATAGAAAACAAACATGAAAGTTTTTTTTTAAAATTCAAAAAATACCGATATATCCGTCTGAAACCGATATATATGGAAATTTTTGAAAAAAACGAGATTTAAGGGTATCGGTGTATCGGTTTGTGTCCGATATCGATATATCGTCGATATATCGCCGATATATCGGCGAGACGATTTTCCATGGCCTTCTCTAGCTGTTTCGACAATATAATTAATTTTGGAGTTAAAAACGAATTCCAGTTTAAAACTGGAATGCTGTGAACGATTATTTCTTTTTTTACCATTTGAATCATCTGCTTGCATTCTTGGATACAAAAGTTCGTTTCTTTTTTGTTTTATGGTTCAAAAATAGCTATAAAGGCTCATAAACAAGAAGCAGCATTTAAGTTAAATTAAAAAAAAAAAGAACGTGACAGACTCATAAACGCGAAAAGAACTTTTCCAAGATTCCTTGGGGCCTGTTAAGGGTTTTGTAAAAGTTTTTCTTTCCAAGAAAATGTTCGTCCTCGGGAAACGGAAAAATATGATCATTGAAATAGATGTTTTTCGTAGTTGGGGTTTGGGATGTTATGCAAGGAAACTTTATTGTTTAAACTTTTTAGAAGGTTTTCACCTACTTCATGATGGGTCCGCTTCTTTTAAATGCCTAATTGCTTTAAGTAGAATTTTAAGTGCAATTAAGAAATTTAATTACCAAAATGCCTAATTGGTTGGGATGGAAAATTCGGCTAGGAAACTTTATTATTTTAACTTTTTAGAAGGTTTTCACGTACTTAATGATGTGCCCACGTCTTTTAAATGCTTAATTGATTTAAGTAGAATTTTAAATGAAATTAATAATAATAAATTGCTAATTACTAGTTGTTTTCAGGCAATGGCCGCATCTATTGTTTCCTTCCTACACAAACTGCGCAACAACGCGGTATAAGTGCCTACATTCGGTCTGAGTTATTTATGCTAATGTGTGATGAAGTGAGGCTTCGTACTTATCAGAAATTTATAAACCACTGAATTAGAGAAGACTAGAATAGGATAACAAAGGCCACCTTTCAATTGTTTATGTTTTTTTGTTACTGGATTTAGGAGAACCACTAGACATGAATAGTAACCAAAAAAAGACGTGCACAAGCACTAAAGAAAAAATAGAACATTGCTATAGCCACCACCAAAAGAAAAAATACGCATCTTCTATGTAAACTCCATTAGAATGCCACTTGGGGCCGGTAGCTGCTAAGCAAAAGACCTTAAGCCTTCTTGCTCATCCCTGATCTTAAAAAACTATCGAATGCAAGTTATCAGATCTTGATCGAACAGCAGTGATCTAATTACAACTTCTTGACAAAACTCTTCTTCCAGCAAAAGTGCTACTTCAGACATTGGGACAAAAGATCTCCCGTTTGTTTATTGAAAACGGTTCTTCGTTAGTAATCTATCATTTGTTACTCTTCAGTTCATCAAAGGCTTGCCCATGCTCCAGGCTTGCAGCTTGGACAACTTTACAGGATGAGATCCGTTGTTGAATGCAAACAAGCGAGCCTGGTCTGCAACAGCCATGGTCGGATAAACGCGAGCTGTGATGCACGTTCTTCCTCCACCACCAAAACTCTCAACTATGGAGTGATCAATCTGGTTCATGGTAACATAGCAAGATTAATTTTGTGTATTTGAAGAATAAAGGAAAAAATGAACTAAACCACCCAACAGATCACATGATTCTCCCACATACCAAACTCCTGAGAGATAAGTTGCCATGCTTCAAATCCACATTTACGAATCCTCCATATGTTGTCTTATCAACTTGCGATTTTAGTGAGGACCTGCTTTGGTCTGAGCACATGAGAACAACTGGTTTCATGTGCTTGGTTCTGAAAATTCGAAAAAACACAGCAGTTTGTTCGTCCAAATTGTCAGAGGCCAAAACCAATAAACCAAATGGCCCAATTGAGCCTTCAGCATTAGCGCCCATCCGACTGCACAGGTCTTGAGGGTTGGTCCATCTAGGATCAAACAGCTCTGCTTTGTGCAACTTTGGCAAATGGAATGTGACTTCAACATCGGCCTACAAAAGCCATTAAACAGGCCACTCTCAAGCTCAAACATATACCAAAACACAAAACAACCCATTCACTCATCAAGAGAGTTCGTCAGCCAAACCTGTGCAGCTGAGATAACGCCATCACCAACTCTCACTACTCGTCCTCCTCTGAGCTTCTCATTCAAAATTGAAGCACTCTCTTGTCTGAGCTTCTTAATTTCCCTTATTGGCCATTGCCTGAGCTGAATTCCGTTCTTGTCTAGCCACACCGTCCTTGGGATGCACTATATGGACCAAAGGAATATTGTCGTCAAACCAATTAGAGTAATTACTAGCTGATCACATAGAATTGAAATTAGAACCTTCCAAGGGAATGATCTCTACTACCTGTAAGCCAGACCATCCTTTTCCATTATCATCAGCAACAGTGTCCGACTCGTTCACCCATCCCCAGAGCACTCTACGCTTCTTGTCCGAATCAAAGAACGTCTTCGACGCATAGAACTTGCCATAATCGTACCTCAACCCGGCGGAGTTATCAGCCGACGTATTGTCCGGCACGTAACGATCCACCTCGGCCAAGTACTTGCCCACTGTGTAGTACTCGAACCTTCTATCGTCCAAACTCACCTTGAGCACATGTTTAACATGTTTCCCATGAACCGAAGTCTCAAGCCCCACCGTGCTCCCATCTTTAGACACAGGATAGAAGTCCGGACACTCCCACATGCCCGTGTCCTTGACCGAGTGCAAAGGGTGCTTGGCCTTGATCCAGTGCACGAAGTTCTTGCTTCTGTACAAGACGACCATCCCCCTCGTCCTCTTCTTGTGGCCAACTAGCACCCTCCAGTGCCCGTCCGGGCCCTGCCATCCAGTGGTGGGGTCCCGGAAGGCGCTTGCATTGAGACCGTTGGATTTCGTCGCGAACATGAGAGGGTTCACGTCCGGCTTATCCCACTCGGCAAGGTAGGGGTCGGAGAGGTTCTTGGGGACGGCCATGTTCTGGAGCTGATGCTTATCGCCATTGATGCCGGTGTAGAGGATGACCGGCTTGTCGCCGGGAAGGATGGTGGCGGAGCCGGACCAGCAGCCGTCGCTGTCGAAGGACTTGGACGGGTAGATGGCCGGGTCGAGGGCCTTCCAGTTGATTAGATCGGTGGAAACGGAGTGGGCCCACACAATGTTGCCCCACACGGCACCATAGGGGTTGTATTGGTAGAAGAGGTGGTAGATGCCATTGTAGTACATGGGCCCTGTTTCAATTTTGAGAAGAGTTCAATTTCAGCTCTAGCATGGAAGATTTCTATTGGTAATGAAAGCGTTAGAAAGGTAACAAAGCAACTTAATTACCATTTGGATCTGTTCATGTTGAGATCGCGCATTGACAGTGAAGGCAGTAATACGACAGGCAAAGAAGGAAGTTCAAAAGAAAGTTAGCGATCATGAGAAACAAAAGAATTTAGTATCAATAAACAAAGCAACAACAATAAAATGGATTCTAAAATGTGAAAAGTCTATGGACGTGTGGCTTTAGCTTACACAGTAGGGGGTTGTTTGGCATTTTTTTTAATATTAAAGATTTTTTTAAGGATTACTATTTAAGTTAAAACGTCGCATCTATCATTTTTTTTAAGGGAGGGAGAAGGGTCAACCCTCCTCATGAGGCGGTTTTAGGTAGACAAAGACTTTTTCTTTAGAACTCAATGGGGAGCCGAAGAATGACAATATCAAAATGATAAACACTTTTTTAAAATAAAAACTGAGTGATATATTTGGAATCCAAATAGGTAAATCATGATTCTAACATTTTGGTCCAACCAGCGACGTAACGCTATATACGATGTGCTAAAAAAAAATATGTGTATATAATAAGTAATAAGATTTGGTAAGTCAGGGCTCGTCAAATAAATAAAGGTTAGGCCTTTGGTCACGTACGAGAAGGTCGCCATAAAAACAAAACAATTCTGAGGGTCGGTTCGAGATTCCTGTTTGACTTCTACCAATCTCTTTATCCTGAAAGATTTTTAACTGACTTATTTTAAACTGTTTTCACGGACAAGGCATCTTGACCAGTGAAGGGGATGGGACCCCCCTCTCACACCACACAATAACAACGTGAACCCAAGCCGTTTCCAACCTATGTAGTATGTACTTACCCCCCCAATTTTTGACCAAAATATAACCATTATATTTTTCAGAAAAACAACTTTCATACTATCATAGCATTTATGGCCTGAATAGAGTGACTTGGAAAAAAATACAAAATTTAAAACAGCACAAGCAATCACACTTGGCATTCTTTTTGTGGAATAGTTGTGAGACGCAGAGTAGATACGAAGATTGCGTAGCAGCAGTGCCGCCGGATTTTGCTGTGAAAACCCACAAGGCGGAGGAGAAGCTTGTGCCATCCACCCGAAATCATGAAACCGAAGACACTGACCACTCACGCCCTCCACCTAACAACCCATTATAGATCCAACACCCCATACTCACCAACTCATGAGCACTGTGACTAAAAAGGAAAACAATACAAGACGTCCAGAAGAAATAGTGCTGATTAGAAACTCGTCTTACCATTGATCCAGTGCTTAGGGGGCTGGAAATGATAGCCCGTTCTGTACAGAGGGCTGACGATGGGGGCTTCCACAGATTGGAAGCTGGGCAAAAAGGGATGAGACCCCTCTACTCCCATGAGGAAGAGAAAGAGGGCGAGCAACAAGCATGATGATGAGAGGATGGAAGACGAAAGAGGGCTGGGGCACGCCATGACCAGATTTGATAACCCCCTTGCACCTGAGATTGGCGTTTAAATAAAGGGACTGCCACTGCCAGGAATGGAAAGACATGAAGAGGATTATTTGGATAATAATGGGATATTGTAGCCCATTAGAATCCGGGTGTGTCCTACTGGGATTGTCATCTCCTTCATTACTCGTGACAACCTTTGGTTGGGGAGAAATTAGAAGGTAATTTCTCGGTTGACTGGATTTGCTAATTACCTAAAGCCCAAGCCTACGTACGTGGAAAGTTTTAGACCAGGGGTAGCGAGCGGCCACGGCGAGCGTTCCGAAGCGACTTATATTAGTCAAATAAAGTGCAGCTAAAAGTACTCTTTTGTCCCGTATTATGTTCCCTGTTTGGTTTAAGGGGCTGTTTGGTTCGTGATTAAGTAAAACATCTACAGTAGATGTTTTGCTTTTATTATTTATTTCTGGTTTTTTTCAAACACCTACTGTAAAAAATCCGAAAGTAAATAATTAAAATATATTTTTTACTGTGGATGTTTTGGATTAATCACAAACCAAAAAGCCCCTAAATAGGAGAATTAGGATGGGACAAAGGGAGGATTTTACAATCGTATTTCGTGTGGGCCAAACGGAGGAATTGACTATTCAATGACTCAGCTCTATATCTTGAGGATATGATCAAATCTAGAAGCAGTAAGCGTGGTAGATGATTAGAAATACTAGGCTAGATATACACCTCTTTGTTATTGGAAATATGTTGTTACTTATCTTAATGACGATGGAAAAATTAAATGAGATTGCTCTCATTTGCCTTATATGAGGCCAGTTTAAGTCATAGCTATTAAATTTTGATACGACGCCTATAAAGGTAAATGATGGGTCATACTCACTTACCCACTAATTTTATACTCACCGTCAAATAAGAATCAAACGACTCAAAAGATTATTCTCATGCACTTTATACAAGAACGATCTCATATAAACCGTCCTCATGTAATTATGTATCTAGGTTGTTAATAGATTAATTCCCTTGGTAAGCATCAGATACAGAGATTTGCTAAAATTGCTTTAAATCAAGATTGGGTCGAAGGTCAGATGGGACTGGGGATTCCAAAACACTTGCTTTTTTCACCGAACGAATTGGAACCAACCCATCAGTTTTGAGAAATTCACTGGTGACCTCTGTCTCTCTCTAGTACTCCGTCTCATACTAATAGCTACATGTGACTCAATTTAAGTGGCTGGATGGATATGAGTTAGACATTTACTTGAAGAGGATGCTTCCATTCAATAAAAGAACATTAATTTTCAAAATGGGGCTGTTAATACGGAAAGGAGGGAGCAAGAATCGAAATGTACCAACAAAATCCTATTTACACTGCACACAGATGACACTAAGTACAAAGATTCCATGTATTGAATGTGTACGAATAACAACTGGATGATGAGAACAAATCTAAATTAATACTTTTGCCAAATGAAAATTTGTACTTCTTTACAGGGATGGAAGAATATGGATAATCTCCTATTCAATCCTGATAGAAGTTATCAAATTCGATACCCGCAATGGAAATATAATTATGCACCTCGGAGATACTCCTCATATGAAATGAACATTGGTAGCATCACGAATGATATTCCTTGTTCTTCCAGTAAGACAAAATTCATCATCCTTGTTGATTGATATTAAAAATGTAATGTAGGATCTTCATGTAGCCGTTCAACAAGAGAAAGGGGAAACGAGAATATTTCAATAGGCAAACTTGAAGCATAATTAAACACACCAGGCAAAAGTGTCTCTTCTGTTGTAATCTAGTAGCCTTTCCTGCTGTTAACAGTATCTCTCCTTCCTTCCCTCAGCCGCACTGAGCTTCTACCTGTGCTTGATCTTCCAGTAAGGTATCTCTCCTTCCCTCCCATCACATCGACCAAACTGCACACATTTTTGTTTTCCCACAAAGCACACATCAATTTCTGCTTTTTGAAAATGCATTTGTCTACAACCAGCATGAATACATCATCCTTGCCAAGGCATTTAAGAATGCTACCATTCTGAAGATCAAGCTTATTTCTTTCCTTGAATGTGTGATCCGCTTATGCCTTTCTTTCTTCCAGACATTTTCAAAGATTACAACATATTCAGGAAGAAACCGACCAACAACTTCTGCACAAGCAAGACTGATTCATCAATCAGATGCAGCAGATCAAGATCTGGAAACAAGGATTGCAGCTTAGATTGAAGAACCAGCCAATGAAATGATCTGTCAAGGGTATAGTGGCAGATTGAAACAATGACATAAGAATGACTAGAACTTTATTCAACAGAATCTGATAACTACAGTAAATTTGATTGTGATTTATTCGACATTAGTCGATTATCTACATTTTTTTCCAGAACATGCCTGCTGTAATTTTTTAAAGACCTTTTAGTAGTTAGATTACAGCATTGCCCTGATTATGAAACAATGTTCAGCCACATGTATATGCACCTGGTGCATTTGCATTACCGTGCACCAGACTGACCACATGATTTTGATAGTGCTTAGGCTTTTAATACTAGAGGGGAGGCAGGTTTGACTGCACCTGCCTGTCTTCCCCTACACACAGACCGTTGAAACGCAATCAGACGGCTCACAGTGTGATTGGTGCACATTGTCAATAATGTGACCCAGTGCATGTTAACTATTTCTGCAAAAGAGATTAATGTCAAAACTATTCTGATGCAACAAAAGAGATTGAGGTCAAAACTATTCTGACTTGCAATATGGATAAAAATTAGAAAATTAGAAAGAAGGTGACAGCTGTAATCATCAACAAATAAATGCTTACTTAACAAAGTAGGAGGATTACCGGCAAGCTCCACCTTTCTTTCATGTATGTAGGCAATCCGAAAAAATGGAATTGTTGCTGGCCATCAGTAAGAAAAATGTCCATTCCACTCTGAAACTGCATAATATGTTTTAGCTTGGCCATTTCGAAAAGGATTAGTTAGAACAGGCAAGAAAATTACCCAAATGTCTCCATGAACTTTATATTATTAAGATGCTCCAAACCAGCTGCAACGACTAACAAAGAGGCTGTTTATTTGATATGCCTCTAAGTATTCATAGAATGTTAACTTGTAAATCCCTTAAAATGTTTGTACATCTAGTAGAATGTCAAACTAAATAGCCTTCTTCCCAGTCTATAGTCTTGAGCATAAAATCACTGCCTGTAAAACAATGTTTTTGTAAAAAGATCACCAATAGTCTCCACAAGAACAAGATCCTCCCCTGAAGTGGTGGAACCGATTTGCATATCGAACAACAATCTCTCTCTGCTCGGTCTTTGATACTAATTTGCTGAATGTGTGGCAGTCCCCGCAAACTCTTAGGTTTTTTGTCATTCTTAATGTTGCTCCTTCTGATGTACTTATAAGTCCAAAAGCTATAGCTAACTTCTCACTGTGCATGTACAAGATTTCTGCCTTAAGTTCCTCATCCACATCATGCAACACAAAATTTGTATCAGGAATATAGCCAGCCAGCTCTAATTTCTCAATCAATCTCTTAAGCCTAGCGTATATCTCCTTGTGTTGTGGCTGTGTCTCGTCTCCAACTCTAAATTGGTAGGTTCTGTCACCGATTTCAATCCAAGTCCAACCAGGAGTTTTCTTTAGTTTTCTGTTGGTCATTACGTCTCTGGCCTTCGCAACATCTTCCCATCTGCCTCCATTTGCATAGATATTTGAAAGCAGCACATAGTAACCAGGATTATTTGGTTGTAATTCAAGAAGGGATTTTGCAGCTACCTCAGCCAACAGAACATTCTTATGGATCCTACAAGCACCAAGCAAAGCACCCCAGAGCCCCTCATCCTTCTTCACCGTAATCTTTCCCATTAACTCATATGCCTCATCTAGTCTTCCAGCACGACCAAGCAAATCCACCATGCACGTATAGTGTTTCACATCCGGTTCAAACGAAAAATCTTTCCACATTGAATTGAAAATGCTCCGGCCTTCATCAACCATTCCAACGTGGCTACATGCAGATAAAAGTGAAACAAATGTAATCCGGTTGGGTAGAATTCTACTTTGCAACATCAAGGGAAACAGATCAACAGCTTTTCTCCCATACCCATGCATTCCATACGCTGATATCATAGCACTCCATGAAATTACATTCTTTTCCTTCATTGCATCAAAAATCTTCCTTGCACAGTCAACGCTCCCGCACTTGGCATACATGTCAATCATTGCAGTTCCCAATATCACATCTAATGAAAATTCTCTCTTCAATATATACTCATGAACATACTTAGCTTTATTCATAGCACCTAGTTTGGCACAAGCAAACGCAACTGTCACCATAATGATCTTATCTGGTAGAAGCCCCTCATCTAACAGCTTATCAAACAAAACCAACGATTCATAAGCATTCCCACACTCGGCATACGCAGCAATCATCACCGTCCAAGTCACGAGGTCCCTTTTGCGCATTTTATCAAACACCTTCCGAGCATCTTCAATGACACCACATTTTGCGTACATATTCACCAATGAAGCCGCAACAAAAAGATCAGCATCCAAACCAAATTTATACACAAGATGGTGAACCTCCTTGCCAATACGGAGATCTAAATCATCCCTGCAAACCCTTAAGATAATGGGCAGAGTGTAATGATCCGGGAGGCTGCCCGACCGAACCATATCCTTGAAAGTACTAAAACAATTCATGTAGTCCCCGACCTTGGCAAAACCTCCAACGATAACACTCCATGTCACCGCGTCTCTATGAGTCATGGAGTTAAATAGAGCACGGGCGTCACGAATGGCCTTATGCTGCGAGTACATGTACAGAAGTTTGTTTGCGACGACAAGGTTATGCAGCAATCCATGGAGTGCGATTTGGGTGTGAATTTGCTGGATTTGGAAATGGTTTTTACACTTCAAGAGAGAAGAGATGAAGATCGCTGAAGCCTCTGGGTATTGGTTCTGGGTTTGGGAGGTAGAGATGAGTTGCTGCTGTGGGTTTTGTTGTGGTTGCTGCTGGGTGAGAGGATCTAACACTTGAGTTGCCAATGATGAAAATGACAAGAAGAACAGCTTTTCGTAGTTGCTACAAGGTGACTTGTTCAAATGTTTGAGTATGAGCATCCCTGCATCAGTAACGAACTAACGGCTATCTGTACTCATCAGTTCGCTAAATCAACCAGCTGAGTATGGGGCCGTTTGGGGCGTGATTAAAAGCAAAACATCCACACCGGATGTTTTGCTACCATATAGCATCCAAACTTTTTTCCCTGTCTAGCTGAAACATGAATGCTACAGTGGACATCCAAAATCCACACTGGATGTTTTGGCTTTATCATGCCCCAAATGGCCCTTAAAGAAAAAAAGACTGGCGGGGATGCCTAAAGGGGCTGTTTGGGGCGTGATTAAAAGCAAAACATCCAGTACTGTGGCATCCAACTTTTTTCGATATCCAGCTGAAGCACCTCAGGCCGTGTTTCAGCTGGATGTTTAGAAAAAATCTGGATGTTATAGTGGATATCTAAAATCCACACAGGATGTTTTGGCTTTATCTAAACCCTAACGTGTTTCATGGAAAAAAGTTAAATGCTACAGTATAGCAAAACATCCACACTGACATTTTTTTATCACGCCCCAAACGGCCCCTATAACTCCTATTTTTACATGTTCTGATGTTTCCCTTACTAGAGCAGGGTTAAGCTGGTTTATTAGCAGGGTTCAGATCGTCTGTGAGGACCTCACAGCCACTGTGGTGTGAGGCTCCAATAAGACACAGACACTTAGGAATATTCATTTAAACGACTTTAATGCACATTCATATTCCTAGGTGTCTGTGTCTTATTGGGCCTCACGCCAACCACATCCCACCATTGGATCTTGATCCGACAACTCACAAGCCCCAATGCATGCTGACGGATTTGAGCGGCTGTGCATATCAACTTTTTTCCAATTGGGAATCCTATCAAGTGAAACATTAACCATTGGTTTTTTATACAGTTATTTTAGAGTGTGTTTTTTTATATAAAGAAAACAAAGAGAAACAGATTACAATTTACAAACTCTTAAGAACAATTGCCCACTTCTATCTAAATCTATTGCCCTTTAGAGGGAGGAGTATTGAACAATTGTCCACTTATATCTAAATCTAGAGTGTGCTTTGTTAAGAGTAAAGCAATCTGCTTTCATTCTTCTAATATCGTAGGTTTTTTCTAATGCCATAGCCCCATAGGAATAAAACATTGTATCTTTTGACGGTGGCATCCCCCTCAATTTTTTGGTTTCGAAATATTAAGCCTTGCTGACTTGCTCAGTGAGTCAGTTGCTTATTACATTGAAAAAATAATGACCCAGTTTCCTACAGTTTTCATTGGTTCTAATCCATATGCCCTCCTTCCAATGCCTAGTAAGCTGCCTGAATAAGTGGTTGGTTTTCACTCATGCACGAAGCGCATTTGTGCATTGGTCTTCTTCAGTCACTTGTCTATGGAGAAGCAAGAGTTGAAGTCTCCACCCAGGCACGGGGATCTTAGAAGAGTAGGTTTTGTGTGCACGGTCGTCCACTTGTTTTTTTTTTTGCAAAAGAAAAAAACTGGAGGAGGATGCGTCAAAGAAGAAGTATTAACTGCCAAAACTCAAAAGTAGCACAAGAAAGTGTAGCACGGGGTCGTCCACATATTTTTTTTGTGCATGTGTGGTTCATTTTTTAGAGGGGCTGATTTTTTTTCGTGCATGTCTGGTTTTCTTTTTTATTTTTAATAACGGACAAATCCCCCCTTGTCATGACTCATCCGGAGGAGATTTTTCTTCATTTACACTGTAAGAACCTCCTCGGCATCGGCCTGAAACTTACTCTTAACACCATATCAGCCACTCACGAGGCATGCACGAACCAAATACCAAAAATGACGTTTTTTGTCATGGCTCCCTTAAAATTTGATCAACGTCTCTATCAATAACTGCGCACCACGAGCTGGATTAGTGAACCAAAACAAGAAAACAATCTCCCCCCGAACCAGAAAGTGAACCACACATGCACACGCTTAGATGTCAATAAAGGCACTCATCTCTTTACTCTGCATTCCACGTGAACTGATTCTTCAATCCTCTTCCCATCTCCGGCCTCACTTCCATTGTTTCTTCAATGGAACCATCTTCCACGAGGTGGAGTTGGTCGTCCGCCATGGTCGGCGTGGCCGCTACTGCCGCCACGGCCACTCTCCTCGTGGCGGCACCGCGGGACCCGAGCTTCCAAGTGATATCCGTCTCCTTCACCTCCTTCAGCCTCCAATTCCCCCTCCTTGACGCCGATCTCGTCGTCACCGTCCACGTGACCAACCCAAACGTCGTCCCGATCAGCCACGGACCCTCCGTCATCTCGTTCTTCTACGACGGATCCCTCCTCGGTTCCGCCAAGCTCGAGCCAGGCCACCAGCCACCCAGGTCTTGCCGCATCGTCCGCCTCCGTGCCCGCCTCGACGGCGTCGAGCTTGGCAACCACGCTGTCCGCTTCCTCGCCGACGTGGCCCGTCGGAATATGGCCCTCGACGCGGCGGTGGAGATCACCGGCACCGCCAAACTGCTCTGCTGGACCCACCGCTTCGTAGCAAAAGACACCACTCGAATCGCCGTCGACCCTGTCTTCCTCAACGCCATTGAGCAGGAGAACCACCTCGGCCTCGGCTTCTAAAAGACTAAAACCCATATACTTTGTTACCTTATTTAAGTTTAAATCTTCTAATGCAAGAATAATTACTGTAAATTATTTAACTAATTAATTATGGCAATATAGAAGACGATATATCTTCCGTACTTCTTCCTTGAGAGACGCGTGACCGTCGATCCCGTCTTCCTTGATGTCATCGAGCAGGAGAATCGATCGCAGATCGAGCTCGCCTGATAATACTTTACCATGTAATTATTAAACTAATCATGTTTGTTTACCAAAAGAGATCGTGTTTTACAATCTCTTGGCTTCAAATTTGCCGATCCTAGAATTGATATTCCCTCTTGTTTCATGACTCTATTGTATTTCAACTCAATCATTTCTACGTATGTTGACCAATGAAAATTGGATTTGGATTTCTATGTTAAATCATGATCGCATGTGATAATGCTATTTGTATATCCATGCTCACTCTCTTGAGTAAAGATTTGATCTTTAGGCACTTTGGTGTATTTCCGTATTTCGTGTTCTATATGTATTATCATAGCTATTACTACTTGTATAATATCAACTAAATGGGTAATTGTATAATGAATGATAACTATAAGATTATCCCTTGTAAGATCTTGTCTCTGAGATTTCAGTTCGTTTTATTGTCAGCGTGATTTAAGATCTAATGTTGTCCGGGATTATATGATAGTATCACTTAAATAATGAGATAAGAAAGTGTTGTAGTAATCGGGTAGTAAAGATTACGAAAAGTGGAATCATAAACTGAGATTTTGGATCTATAAAGGCACTGTAAAAATCTTAAGAAAGACTAGATTAATGTATGAAAAAGACTAATAAGGAGTTACTACACTTTATACATTAGTAATTTATGTATGACATAGAAACTTGGTCTCGGCCAGGAGCAATCCTGCGCAGGCAGACTTCAGTAGAAAAATGATAACTAATTATACAGTAATCAGAAAATTAAGTTCTTTATCAATCTGGAAACTAGACATCAGAGGCTATCTAAGATAAAAATTTCATAGATTAAATCAAATTGTTCAGAACGTAGTAACCTGATAAAGAGAGCTGTTCTGTTTTGGACAGAACACAGTTTCTGACTTTAAATGACTTAAAATCATAATAAACCTAAGAAGCTTGAGAATGATTGATAATTAAGAATCTAATCAAGTCTAATATGATTTTATAAGACTCTAAGAACAGTAACCTTAAGGTCTTAGAGCCAAATAAGGTGTCTTATAATAATAGTCCCTTTGTTCTTCTCTTGGTCCATTTATGACACAAGAGTAATCGAAGCTTGAATTCTAAGTCTCTGACGTGGTCTACCTGAAACGCGTCATTCTAAGTCGGGAATTATCAATTCTAGGGCTAGGTACAACTTTGTTGATAGCGAACTCGAACTTTTGGAAAATCTTGTGGTGTGTCTCTCTTAGTCGGGTCTCACTTGAGTTCCCAGACTAATTCATAATTTGATTTGGATTATGCTTTTCACTCCTATGAAGAGTCGGAACTTTAGAAAGTCTTGTTCTAAGCCTTTTGACAATAGGGCTAGTTGAATTGTTTCTCCGCTAAGTAGCATTTAAAGCTCTTAGTCGGAATCATAGTATGCTCACAAGCCATTGCTAGATCTTGCGAGATCTCCGATTTATTGAACCTCTGTAGTTCAGCCGATGACGGCAACCGCGTGCACTTAGATTGTATGACATTACGGAAGGTCTGCAATCTCCGCCCATTGTGCCCGTAAGCACCGATGGGGCCAGCATCCCTAGACGCATGGCAAGGTTCCTCTGAAGAACCTCTAGGATGTTCTGGTATTGATGAAGATTTGAGAGCAGAAATTGTACTTTGACACTTTGGTTGTCCAATGCTTATTATCTTACCTTCACTACTTTATGAAAGTCTTTGAAGTATCTTTGACCTTAATGCGTCTTGAATGGCAGTTGGTTCCAGGTAAGTGATCTTAGTCCTTGTTGAACCTGAGTCTGTTAAATCATTTATCTTTGGAGTCTTCTCTTATTTTTTCGGTGTGGGTTTTCTGTATCCTACTGGGTATTTCCTATGGAATACTCACGCATCCTCTGATGCAGGATTTAAGGTGGAGCAGAAGTGATGTTTTCCAGCGGCATGGTTTGATGTTGGAGCTTAGAAGACTCATCTCTTATGTTTTGCTATATTTTGACATTTGAACTTGCGGCCTGCGTGCCATTTGCTTTATGTTAAACTCTGTTTGTGGTTGTTAAGACATTTTCAGATATTGTAATAGATATTTAGATTTCCTTTCCGTTATTCTACTTTTTGTAAGTAAATGTTATTTAAGTCATGACGATCCTGCAAGTCCCATAATATTTAAATGGGATAAGCGTAGACTCGAGTATTCGGTCCGTCCCAGGTTTCCTACCCTATAACCGTCATTGGATTGACGCTTCCGCGTAGATTGGGTCTTGGAAATTTGGGGCGTGACAATTAGTGACCATATTCACTTCCGAAATCACAGCAGAAAGGTTGATGTTATGCACATTGGTAGAGAGATTCTCCACTTCGGTCATGTGGGCTTGTACCTTCTTCTTCTTGAAACCATCAATCCTTAGCCTTATGGCCCATCTTGTCACACGCATAGCACTTGCCCTTGAACTTGTTGTTGTTGGAGTTATTGTTTGACTGACCCCAAGGATACTTCCTCTTTTTATTGGTAAAGCCATTGCTTTTATGCCCTTATTCCACAACATTTACTTTGGCCTCCATGCCATGACCCCTGATCGTTTAAAATTAAAACCCTTGTAAGTGCACAAGGCAATTGTACTACGGTGAGTATTAAAGGGTTATCGAACCTCAGGGACGGACTAATATTTTACCAAATTCAATTGAAAGAAAGTTGCAGTTTAATTTAATCTAGAGAAAACGATAAAATTTAACTACTTTAAAATGGATTTTAATTAATATGGAGAAGTGCCAAGGCTTCAAATCCACCACACAATAAACCAGCTTATCATCTCTCTCTTTTGAATAACTTCCTAATTGGCTAGTATATTCCTCTCAGACATATACTTGTCAATTCAAAATATTGTGCTCTCCTCTCGGACGTAACACATAAGCAATCAAAATATGGAACTGTGATCTATCTCTCTCGAGCATAAACCAATGAAATCTTATTCCTTTATAACACCTTAGTCTACTTACGTTCCTCTCGGACACGCAAGTATTCCTCGGATTGAAACTCACAAGAATTCACTCTAGCCTCTCTCGAGCACATAGAATAAACTTTAATAAATTAACTGTGATTCTATAATAAGATTCATACACCAATCAAGGTAAAAGTTAAGATTGAGATAAAGAAAATGATACAACCAATTTACTCGGGTTTCATCTACGCCTTGGACAAGGATTTAGCCGGCCATTGGACAAGGAGAACGCTGTTGATTTGAAAGAGTCGTTTTACACTATTCACCAAAATATTGTTGCAGAATCACTGTAGCAATTTACTGTTCACGACACTATTCATCATCTTCCTCGCGCAGCCGTGCACTGTAGCAACTTCAGAACACTGTAGCAGTTCGCAAATCAGCACCTTTCTTCCCTCCTCCGGCCTACCTCTTCTCCCTCTTTCTCTTCCGACCAGAATACTACCGGAATCCGGTGGAAATAGCACCGGAATCCGGTCTATTTCTTCCGGCTACGCTCTGCTTTTCCGGCGACTTTTTTCATTGTTAAAGCTCTCCAATTTCTCTCGGTTTTTCGCTGTTTTTATAGATTTCAACCAATTCCTAATCCAAGAAGTAAGCCATTCCAATTTGGACTCCAATTCCAGCCTTAATCGATTCCTAATCCAAGTTGAAATCGAATCGGAACCCATGTTTCTAATTTTAATGAATTTTTCCTCCGATTAAACACGGCTGCTGATCTTTTCCGCCGTCGCCGTCGGTCTCCGTCACCATCGCTAGCCTCGCCGGAATCCACCTCCGCCGGAAAGCTCTGCCTCCTTCCTCTCTTCACCGGCGCTCGAGCAGAGCTCGAGCGCCTCTGGTCTGTTTCTGGACGGAAGGCCCGAGCTTTGGCTCGGGCCAGTTTTCCTTTTTTTCTTTTTCTTTTAACTGAACCGGACCGAACTCTGAACCGGTTCATATTTCTTTTTTATTTTTTTTTATTAAACAAAAACCCGTTGTATCGATCTCATCCATCCAATCTCATCTTGACGGTTCTTCTATTTAATTGTGTCTCTTTGGTGTACGATATTTCAAATGATCATAACTTTTTGCTCAGAACTCCGAATTGCGAACAATCAGTGGCGTTGGAAAGCTGACTTCGTGAACTTTAACATGAAGCTTAAATCAGTCCCATCAGAGATATGCAATCGAAGTTGTTAATATTCAATCATTAGAGTTGCGTTTCACTCCATTTCTGCATTTTACTCTTGTTTCCTACAAAAACAAAAAACTATATTAAAGTAGCATTTATTCTAAACAAACACTAGCAGAAACATAAGTTTAGGAGATAATAAAATACATATTTCATGTATAGATTAACCCCCGGTTTTCTTTTCAGAAGAACGGTTGTCCTCTTCAATCCTTAACCTCCCAATCAGATCTTCCAAGTTCATCTCATTTCGCTTATGCTTTAAGTAGTTCTTGAAATCCTTCCAAGACGGTGATAGTTTTTCAATTATTGCTGCCACTTGGAAAGACTCACTTAAGGTCATGTCTTCTGCATGAATTTCATGCAGGATAACTTGGAGATCTTGAACTTGATTGATCACAGTCTTAGAATCCACCATTTTGAAGTCCAAAAATTTGCTGACCACGAATTTCTTCGTTCCAGCATCTTCAGTTTTGTACTTCTTGTCTAAAGACTCCCACAGTGCCTTAGCACTTGTCATCGAACTGTACACATTATATAATGTGTTGTCCAATCCGTTAAGGATATAATTTTGGCATAAGAAATCTGCATGTTTCTATGCATCTACTGCCGCAACAGCCGTTTTGTCTTCCCGTTTCTCCTCAGTGAGAACGGGTACTTCCTCTTTAAGGAATCGGGCCAAATTCAGCGTGGTAAGATAGAACAACATTTTATGTTGCCATCTTTTGAAATCCACACCACTGAACTTTTCTGGTTTCTCCCCTTTAACTTGAACAGGAGCATTCACCGGAGTGGGAATCAGTACCGGAGTGAAGTTCTCAGTAGCCATTTCTGTAACTTTACAAATCAAGAAGATTATCTCAGTAATAGCACAGTAATTACAGTACAAATGATAGTATAGTACAATAAATAAAATTACAGTACAGCACACTAATAAAAAAACAGTAATACATTATGTCTTAAGATTGTTATTAATATAAATAAAATTAAAGTACAGCACAATAATAAAAAATAACAGTAATACATTCTGTCTTAAGATTGTTATTAATATATCTTACTGCTACTGTCTTAAGGATGAGATATGCGTACCTTTGCAAAAATGAAAAAAATTGTTAGAAGAAATTGATGATCGAATGAAACGAAGCACTTTGTCCTTAAGACAGAATGCGCCCTCCCTACGGTACAGTACACGCAGCGAACCACAGATGTGTAATGCTTTCACAAAAGGGTAAAGCCCGTTGAAATAAAATGGACCCATTTTGATTGAACCAAAATAAATTAGAAAAATCAAACCCATTGAATTTGTCCCAAAATAATATTATCTTGTTGACCCAACCCAACCTAACCGGCTGCGCGTGCGAACCGAACAGGCCGGACGGCGGCGCGCGCGTGTGGGTTAGCCTACCTAGGTGCATGGGTCCAACATCTCTCTCCCCCACAAAAGTGGGGCGGCCCTTGGGCCTAACTTCTAAGGCCAAACTTGGACCTTATATACCATCCACAACTTCTCTTTGGTGTGGATGTGGGACTATTCATCATTCACCCAATTCACTCATTCATATCAATAGTAAGTGGGTTTATAATATGGGTTATAACTCACTCTTTTAACACCCATTTCTAAGAACATGCACACACAAAAATTCAGCAAAAAGGTAATTTAGAACACATGTTAGCACGTTTTTTAGCACCAAGAAGCACATCACATGCACAGGAGTGACAGGACTCATCAGGGAACAAGGTCTACTAAATGACTTTCACACTTGTAGCATTAATATGCAATATGATGCTCGTTTATCTCCATTACGGTGCACGTTTATGTCACGAGCATTTGTTCGCGAGACATATCCTAATTGTAAATTACCTGATCTCTTTATTAAGATTCAAGTAAATATAAACATTTTGCTAAACTGATATGGGCCTAATTTAACGAGTTCCCGAAGCTCGTTTTGTCGTGCTAGACTGCTAGGCCTAGGGGGCTATTTGAAGTGCAAAGCGTTTGTCTGTTACATATTCGGACGTTTCTCAACTCTCTGCGATTTTGGCTGACCGGTAGAACGAACCCATGAACACGATGAGTCTGGCGAGCCAGCCTACACTCGGCCACTGGGTTCATCCGAGCAGAGCTGGGTCCGGGCAGTCCCCGGCGGGACTGGAATCACCGTCGTGACCATCCTCCTCTCCGGACCACCAGCCAACTCCCTCCTTCAAGCCTCCCTTGCCAAACTCCAAACCATCCACCCTATCCTCACCTCTTCCATCTCCTTACACTCTTCCGATGAACTTCCTTCATTCCAAATCGAAACTATCTCTCTCTCCTCCCTTTCCAGCCCTCTGTCTTCCCCTTCTTCTGACGACAACGCCATCCCTCCGCTGCAACTCGTCCTCGAGCACTAACTGAACCGCAACTCATGGGCTTCCTCGCCCGACCCTCCCGAGTCCGAGGGGAAGCCGACCTTCTTCGGTTCGCTCTACGAGGCGCCGGAGTCCAAGTGGGTCCTGGCGCTCCGCCTCCACGCGGCGGTGTGCGACAGGACAGCGGCGGTGGCGACGCTGCGGGAGCTTCCGGTGCTGATGATGGGAGGAGAGGCGGTGCCGGAATGGGGAGAAGGGGAGGCGGCTCTCCCCGGGCCCATGGAGAGAATGATTCCCAGAGGGAGAGGCGACAAGCCCTTTTGGGCACGTGGCATGGACCTGGTTGGCTACACGTCGACGAGGGTGTCTAACTTCGACTTCTCTGATGTCAGCTCGACCCGGTCGTCCCAGGTGGTCAGACTCCGGCTCAGCAAGGAAGAGACCAGCCGCATTCTTGAGGTTAGATTAGCAAATAGTACTACTAATCAAGTTTAAATCGAATTTGAGTGTTTGAGACTTGTAATCAAGATAGCAATGAATGAATTGGGTCTGCAGGGAAGCAGGGGGAGAGGAATCAAACTTTGCTCGCTGCTAACAGCAGCTGGTTTAATGGCTGCTCACTCCTCCAAGGGACTTAGTGATGAACAATCAGAGAATTACTGCGTCGTCACGTTCATTGACTGCCGGAAAAGCCTGGACCCTGTTCTTCATGATCATCGCTTGGGTCAGTTAATGTCTTTAACAATCTTGGATTCATCATTTTTTAAGGTAATTAGCAATGGTGAACTTATCATGTCCCATGGTTGGATGTTTGCTCTACTTAATTTAAGTTAGAAATTGCCTGTCTATGCAAATGGATAACGCAATGCTTGCTGGAGACATCTCAAACAAAGAACTTCAAAAAGTTTAGTTGAATTAGATAGACCTTTTTTGGGGGATTAGATAAGCTATGACATATCTACTATTCTGAATTTGTAGATGAATTACGAACTGAAGTTTTGATTAAGCTGATGTTGTGAAAACAGGATTCTACCATGCGGCAATTCTGAACACACACTGGATAAGTAGTGAAGAAGAGAGTGTATGGGATGTGGCGGTGAGATGCCACACTGCATTGTCGAACGCCATGGAATGTGACAAGCATTTCAAGGACCTCGGGGAGCTCAACCTCCTCATGTGCAAGGCCATCGACAATCCTGGCCTGACCCCGTCCTCGTCACTCCGGACCTCCTTCATGTCTGTGTTTGAGGAGCCAATAATGGAAGAAACCCCGCCGGAGTTTCAGCGGGATGTCGAGGTGGAGGACTACTTGGGCTGTGCGTCTGTCCACAGCGTCGGCCCTTCCATTGCACTGTTTGACACAATCCTTGATGGGGAGTTGGACTGCGCTTGTGTCTACCCTTCTCCTCTGCACACCAGGGAGCAGATGCAAGGGCTAATTGATGAGATCAAACGAGTCCTCCAAGCTGGAGCAGGCGACTGAGCTCATTTTATCTGCTATTGATTATTGATAATGACTCAGTGAGGCCTGGTAAACTCATTTCCGTGCCGGAAAAAGCACTCTTTTGATAATAACTGAATCAGCATCAGTGAACATTGATAAACTTAGCATGCATTTTAGCAAGGTATATAATGTGGCTAATTCTGTGTTGCAATTCAAAATTTTCCTTAATCTTATAAGTATCTTATTCTCATCCACTCATCCCCGATTGTGAAGTTACGGATGATGATTCTACGATAGCATCCAGAATCAGTCAAATTCCTCAAGATCTCTTCAACTCGATGTGCTTCTTTGTTTGAAATTTTCCAAGAGATACGTCTACTAGCATGGAAGTATGAAGCTGGAGTTTTTTCTTTTTCTTTTTCTTTGATAACGAGGGGTGTCCAAGTCCTAGGACCCGAGTAGAAGCGGCATGGCAACTGATCTCTTAACTGTAGCTGGAGATTTTAGTTCAGTGATTTTTTAGGGGGGAACATTTTAAGTTCATTAATTAACTGTCTTAGTACCTCCATCCGACTTTAGTAGATATATTTGGTTTTCCAAAATGAACTACCAAATGTATATGACGGAGGGAGTAACTTCTTTTTGTTGTTGGTAATGAACTCGGTCTACCCCCCCAGAGAGTAGGCACGCCATCATACTTTCTGATCGAGAGAGTGGCAAGCTTCTTAATTACACCAGTTCAGGACCCATGCCAACTAATTACTTCCTCCTTTCGCAGTTCAAACATGAAACAAAATAGCACTTAATTTCAATGTATTCTTTAATTTCAGCAAGAAAGAAAAATAAAGAAAGTGTGCAAACAGTAAGCACTTTTTTTTTGTTGGTACACAAGCAGTAAGTTCTTGAGTGTACACTCCGTGGTCCTTCCTCATGCCAAGAGTATTACGGGGCCACAATTTCCCTTTAATATGGCAAGGGCGGAAGCCAGCTCAGAGATGAGCATCACCAAAGCCTTCTCTCCTTATCCATCTCAATCTTACAATAATTGAGCATATCTTTGCGTTTACGCCATCAACACCAAGGTTGATTGAGTATGATAAATGGGCAACCCAATTGCGAAGAGTTGCTCTAGGCCCTCGATCAAAGCTTCCCTTCTGGTGATCAGATGTCGGACGGTTAGGAGAGTTGAGTACGATATAGTTAACAACGTAGTTAATAAACCAATATGCGTATAATTAACAAAATAATATAAAGAAAATGACCCATTATTGATCTTTTAACTTTATCCATATAAAAGTCAACTAATTGGCCATTTTCTGACAAGTACATATAGTACATGCAAATAAAACTAATAATCTTGTTTTCTGTTCTTGCCGATTAATTAGTGAATCTATCTTTTCCTAGGCAAATAGCGCACTAAAAGAAACAAAAGAGTATGAGATTTACCATTTTTTACCTTCAAGTCAACTGGCAGAAAAAAGAATTTGTACCTCAAGCAATTTTTTTTTGTAACTGTACCTTGAGCAATTGGAATAATGCCGGCTTACAAAATATCTAAGTTGGATCAAAGACACAAATAACACAGACGTGTGCTCTAGCCGTTTGGGGCATGATTATAAACAAATATCCACAATGGATTTTCCAGATCCACTGTAGCATCCATGTTTTTTCCATATCCAGTGTGAAACACGACCTGAGGTGTTTCAGCGGGATATGAAAAAAATATAGATGCATCCACTGGCTTAGTTTGTACTCCCCTTGATGTTTTGCTTTTAATCACGCCCCAAACGGCTTAGTTTGTACTCCCCTCGATTGAGCTTACTATTTCATTTTAGCAAAAGAAAAATGAATATGTACCCATTGTAAGAGAAATAAAAGAACAGCTAACTATGTTAATCTTGAATCTCCTTCTTTTTATGTAACTTCTAAATATCCACTGAAAAAAGGGAAAAGAACCCCCGAGATTTCGATTTATGGTGAACATGACCATGAAATCTTCAGAGTAACGTAACTACTAAGCAGTATAACCATAAATCCCTTCATGCGTTTTATACCCATGACCATGTTGAGCTCAACAGTTTGAGAGCACGTTATAACCTATTTGAGAGCAAATCACACCTTGGGTTTCTACAAAAACTATAATTTATATAAGAGCACTGCATGTGTGCTCCTCCTCTACCGACTACAAGAACTCATACACCAACCTCTCAAGATCAAATTTGCCGTGGCAACACTCCACGACGCTCACCACCTCTTGGAAGATAGAAACGCTGCAGGGAACCAGCAGCCCATTTTTTTGCTCAAAGCCATATTCCTCGGAGGCCTTCTCCAGCAACATCTTGAAGAGGGGATGAGAGAGAAAGCTCATGGGCACGACGAACCTCCGGTGATCCTCTCCGACGTAAAGGGCTAGGAACCCGGTTGGGGTTCTTGGCGTCGTCTCCTCGGAGTTGCTTATCAGACTTTCATACTGATCAGATTGCACTCGACCAGACACGCCTAGCGGCTTCAACAGCTTGGCCACCTTCATAATCTTCTCCATCTTCTTCTTCACGTGCATCTTTAAAATACCCTTCCTTCTTTGCTTCCCTGACGAAGAAGAGGAGAAGGACTGTCAGAAATATAGGCGACGTAGTGCAGCCATGGATGGAGCTAGCTAGGGAGAGCTAGTGTGGTCCTATTGCTCTTGTACTGGGTGAAGAGATAAGAGATTGATTGAGATTATGAGGATTTGTATTGTGTCTTGTGGGGAACGTATGTATCAAATTTGTCAATGGGGTTTGGATTCTGATGGCGGATTGGATGTTATTTTCAATGGTTTACTTGACTGCACAAATGGAATCAACAGTCGACTTGTTTTCCAGTTGGAGAGTTAGGCGTGTTATAGAAACCTCCAGAGTAATAAAATGAGGGAGGCTCGTATACATCAATCAGCATGGAGTAGGTAGTCTTCTTCCCATGATCATCGCCCCAACCTCATCATACACGTTTAACAAAAGGGTTGGTGGTTTTGTTAGGGAAACTTACTTATGGGACCACCAGTGTCTGAATAAGTTGAGCTCCACCAAGATGGCCTGCAAATTGAGGTGATACGTACTTATGTATAACAATAAAATACATTATCAGGTTGTTTGGAAGAGCCCATATATAAAATTCTGGTGAAGAATATGTTGTAATCGTGGTAAGTGTGCAGTTGCAGCCGGCCAAATTTGGTGGTTCATGGTCCACCACTCAGCACTATGGTTTTCTTCGGGTGTATATATATATATATATAGAGATGAGTTTACATGAGATCGTTCTCATATAAGGAGTATGAGGCCAAGTTTTATTACCTTTAGATTCCGATCGGAGGGTAGATATCAAATCAGTGGGTAGGTAAGTGTGTCACATCAAGGAGTGGGTGAGATCATTATGGATATTTATAGCCGTCAGATCAAGATCTAACGGCTACGATTCAAAGTGGCCTCATATAAGCAATATGAGAACGATCTCATATAAACTTTTCCCATATATATATATGAGATGAGTTTACATGAGATCGTTCTCATATAAGGAGTATGAGGCCAAGTTTTATTACCGTTAGATTCCGATCGGAGGGTGGATATCAAATCAGTGGGTAGGTAAGTGTGTCACATCAAGGAGTGGGTGAGATCATTATAGATATTTGTAGCCGTCAGATCAAGATCTAACGGCTACGATTCAAAGTGGCCTCATATAAGCAATATGAGAACGATCTCATATAAACTTTTCCCTATATATATATATATATATAGAGAGAGAGAGAGAGAGAGAGAGAGAGAGAGAAGGGTTTACATGAGATCGTTCTCATATAAGGAGTATGAGGCCAATCTTTATAGCCGTTGAATTCCGATCGGAGGGTAGATATTAAATCAATGGGTAGGTGAGTGTGTCACATCAAGGAGTGGGTGAGATCATTATGGCTATTTGTAACCGTTAAATCAGGATCCAAGGGCTATGATTTAAAGTGGCCTCATATAAGCTATATGAGAGCGATCTCATTTAAACTTTTCCCATATAGAAGGGTTTACATGAGATCGTTCTCATATAAGGAGTATGAGGCCAATCTTTATAGCCGTTGGATTCCGATCGGAGGGTAGATATTAAATCAATGAGTAGGTGAGTGTGTCACATCAAGGAGTGGGTGAGATCATTATGGCTATTTGTAGCCGTTAAATCAGGATCCAAGGGCTATGATTTAAAGTGGCCTCATATAAGCTATATGAGAGCGATCTCATTTAAACTTTTCCCATATATATATATATATATATATATATATGAGAGGGGTTTACATGAGATCGTTCTCATATAAGGAGCATGAGGCCAATTCTTATAGCCGTTGGATTCCGATCGGAGGATGGATATTAAATCAGTGGGTAGGTAAGTGTGTCACATCAGGGAGTGGGTGAGATCATTATGGCTATATGTAACCGTTAGATCAAGATCGAAGGGCTACAATTCAAAGTGGCCTCATATAAGCTATATGAGAGCGATCTCATTTAAACTTTATATATATATATATATATAAACCGGTTTACGTGAGATCATTCTAATATAAGGAGCATGAGAATATTCTTTGAGTCGTTAGATCCGAAATTGAGTATCAAATCAGTAAGTAGGTGAGTCTGACCCATCACTCACTCTTGTAGCCATTAGATCAAGATCAAACAGTTAAGAATGAAGCTGACCTCATATAAGCTAAATGAGAGCGATCTCATTTAAACATTTTTCTATATATATAAATTTAAATAAGATCACTCTCATTTGGCTTATATGAGGCTAGTTCAAGTCATAACCGTCAGATCTTGATCTGACGACTATAAGGATGAGTCGATGACACTCACTTGCCAACTGATTTGATACCCACTGTCGGATCAAAATCCAACAATCTAAAGACTGTTCTCATGCCCTTATATGAGAACGATCTTATATATATACTAAATTATTTATTTGGACGCAAAAGATTATGTCTATTCATAAGTCTTAAAGAAAATTTTGAACTATGAGAGAATCTGCTGGCTCACCTTTTCGAACAATTTCTTAAATTAGGCATAGAATAATCTGACCAGCTGAAAAAAAAACCCTTGATTACTATTGATCAATAGTAGTCCAGTCTTAAAGACATATCATTCTAAATATATCAAGAAAAGTAGGAAAAAAGATTGTCATCCAACTACTAAGATGGAAAAATAGCCCTTTCTACTTACCTGTGTAGCAAGAAGCGGATAGTGCCAGACCAGAAGAAAAGAAACAAATGAGAACCAGATGTCAGCGGCTTTGGATTTTCTGACCTTTGTAATTAAGTCAGCTGATAATGGTAATTTCTGAGAGAATAATGGAACATGAAGAGAGAAGAAGTTCAAGGCTTCGAACTCAGGCTTCAGTGGCTCGGGCGGTTGACCATCCATTGCCTCCTGAGTTGGTGCCTGGCCTTCTAGGCCTCTGGCCAAGAATTAAGAATTGACTCGAGGTCACTTCAACAGTGAGAGTAATTTAGCATTGACCACGAATCAAATGAGATGGTCATGGATGGGTCGACCGTCGACCAACATTTTCCACTATGCCGGCTAATGCCAAAAGGGTGGGCAGCAACTGTTCTTGGATTCCTTGATCGACATCATGAAACCAAGCGATCAGCCAAGTCTTCCAAGTCCTAACTTCTATAAGTTGCCTTGAAGGTTTTTGAAAAATTTTCTCGTCTTTTGACTACGTGGCCGCGCCACCTTTAGCTTAGCTAGCAGAAATTAATATTATCAAGTGTGCATTTATGAATGTAAAGTATGTTTAATGAATGTAAAAGCAGCTTCACCACCCAAGGAATGCGGTAAAATATCGGTCGACCGAAGAAACAAAATATTGGAGATATTGTATAAAAGAATATTGGTGGTCTAAAACTAGTTTTTACCGTATATTTTCACAATATAACTTCTAAAATTAGTGATACTCATTTAAACAAGCATAAATTTTAAAATATGCATTAAAAATATATATATAATTCAAAATATATGTTTGTATTTTAAACTCATGACCTTCCACTTGGCATATGGGAAACAAACGGGAAAGTTAATTTTATCTTAAAAAAAAACACCAATATATCAGCGGCGATATATCGGCGATATTTTTAAAAAAATTTGAAATCGATATTACAGCATATCATTTTAGTGGTTGATAGCCGATATCGATATATCACCGATACAACATTCTATGGCTTCACCCAAACGTGCCCCGATTCCCAAATCGAGCTCCCAATTACGGTCCCGGTGATCTGCAGCTATCAAAGCCAACCACTTCTCAAATAAATGTAAATGGTTTTGAATGTCACGTCATGGATCATGTCGATGAAGGAACTTCACTTCCTAGGGAATGCTCAGTAAAAGTCATCTGGCTCTATGTTCGGTTTTTTTTTTTTGATACATTGCTATATGTTCAGATAATTTATGAAAAATTTGGGTGATGCGAAACTGACAAAATGTCAAAATTTTAACGTCAGATCGAGATGTGGATTCAGCAACATCATCCCAAATATAGTGCTACCTATGCATGTTTGCATTTGTGAGAACTGTGAAAAATTAGCAAGGAACCAAGAATAGTCAAACACAAAATTCGAGATGAAATCAGTCAGACACTGTATGTGTGAATTCGCTGAATTGTAGAAGGAAAAATCAAGAATAGTGCGTCTAGCTCCTAAAACTGAAAAGTAGATGCGTTTGATTTGTAACACAAAAATCAGATGAGCCTGAATTTCTTGACCTCCGTTACAAGGAAATATACAACAAAAACTGTTCTACCTTTATGTCATACTATAATCCTTTTGAAAAAATCCACTTTCAGAAATGAGCAACATGCTCAAGCCTGCGGGATTGGAAAAACTTGCAGCGGCCTTTGCCAGTAGATTCAATCTACTCTGATTTTCTCTTGTATCCTTTAAAGCCAACACTACTTAGTTTCAGTTGTTTTTGCCCATTTATACCGTTTGAAGCATTCTTCTCCTGCTTATCAGCCTCCCTACACCATCATATACCAAGAATCAGCATCAGAATACAAGGGACAAAACATGCAATTAGAACACCAACTAGTGAAAACCCTATAATATTGAGATTTGGAATCCAAATTTGTATGTAATTCCAAGAGACATTCCACAAGCTAGGCAAGTTTCACATACTTGATATGATTTAGGACCCCCCAGTTTTCCAGGAAAATCAAACACATATACTGAGGAACCAAAAATGATGTAAAACTGGCCTGGACTTTCCACATCCCTTGATTTAAATTCAAACAAGCCAGTTATATATGAAGCTTCAGAAAAGTAACTAAATTTGAGGCATAAATTCAGTTCTTCAATCAATATCATACACATGGTTGGAGAACCTGACTACCAGGCTGGATCGATGTATTGAAAAATAAGAGTTCCCCACCCAAGTCACCTTCAATACAATGCGACTATTTCAAGATATCAATTAGATTTTTAGATCTGGTGCTCCCTCTCACATTTTGAACCAAAAAACTTATACTTCTAACCAACTTAACAGGAGGTGGCTAGACAAAGACACAAATTTGCAATACCTCTCTCATAGGACCAAGTAAAATCATTAAATTGACAATCAATCAGAAAGTAAGCATAATGAGGCACTAGGATCGCAACATTAGGTGAAAATGAAGGGAAAACAGAAATAGATAATTAATGAATGCCCACCAGATCACTTCAATGATGTCCCTGAAATAAGGAGTACATGTACCCCAACTAAAGCGCACCAATGTTGGAAACCCAAAAATGTGATGTTTGTGATTATCCATCCAAGCTTTTGTTTCAGGGTCTGAAACACAGATAAACGGCAAAAATTGTCAGTGAGGAAATGCATGCTTGGAAGATATTAGGCAATGAATACTTCCGCAAAAGGCTCATTAAGCTTTTAATAGTCAGGATAAGTGGCAGTAGTATTTCAATTACATGAAGTTTTTTCTATTGACACTGTATCCTATGGATTGATAGCCCCTTAATAAGAAAAGCAACGCCTAAATACCTCCAGGATACCCTGATCCAAAGTTTCTGTTTATGTTCTCTGCTGACTCTTATAGTGCCCAGTTACGCAAGGCTCTGTCTCTAGTCACCTACGCAGAAAATAGAACATGAACTGCTCATGCTGATTAGAAAATTCAATGGCAGTTCTGTAAATTAGCAATCACATTCACCTTTGCAACAATGCTTGCTCCACTGACAACTGGATAAAGACTGTCCGCCTTTTTAGCAACTACAAAAGTAATCCCAGGAAAGTTTTCGGACAACTTGACTCTGTATTTTTCTGCATCACCAACAATATGACATAGACCTGTAGCTTGTGTTTGGCATGATCAAATTACTTTAAAAGGCTCAAATAGTGTCCAAAAAGAAAACCTTGCCACAAAAATGAACTTAAGCGAACCAATGTTGGAACCCAAAAATGTGATGCTGGCGGGTTATCCATGCAGACATTCAGTTAGTTGGCTACTATGTGATAGCTGAACCTTCACCAAAAGTGCACCACCAAAGAACAGCTTAGTGGTGCAGAAGCACATGAACCAGCCATGGAAGGCACATCAACCTAAAAGAAGCTACAAGTACTTTTTTGAAGGATTTAGACTTTCCTCAATAGATGGATGATACATCCAACAAAAGAATGTATTTGATCTAGATACGAGAAGGACAACATAAACACATGGAACCAACCAATTCGAGCCAAATTGGCATAAAACATGAGTGGTAAATGGTCGTTACCTCAGTTAGTAGCACGCCCATGCCAAGAAATTTAGCCACCAGACCCATAGCAGAACAGTGTGATATCTCATTCAGGTTTATTTTTGTCCTGAAGGAAACATCATCATCATCATACGCCTTATCCCAGCTATCTGGAGTAGACAGCATGGATTATATACCTCGTTTGACTCTGATAGGAATCAAAGTGGTACAAAATCCATACAAAGAAACATAGTGGCAAGCAGAACAATGTTACGATCTTATACTAACTGCTGAAGCATTTTAGCAGACAGCTCCCTCAGGTCAATGACATCAACTGCCCATCCAATTGAATCGTCCCCTTTTAAAGTTTCAAACAATTCTTCCCTTTTTTCCTCTTTTAGAGTCTTCGAGTCTGTCGGATGAATGATACGTAACCCATTCAACCATAGATCAATCTACAGTTGCCACATGATTCATAAAAAATTAACTTTCCCAATTTTGCAATTCATTTACCACGGATCAAATGCTGTACTCTAAGACAAAATCACCATAGAACCGAAGGCATGCACATGGAAGCAAGCAGAGGACCTGCGAAGTTCAAAGTAGCGAGCTTTTTCTGATAGGAAAGAGCGCGAGCGCAGTACAAGCATCCAAAGACCATCGGACCTAACAAATGTAAGTAAGCTACAGATGTGAAACGGAAATGAACAGATTGCAAATGTATTGCATCTACAAAGCGAATTAAGCGCTAAGCAAAACCCGAAAAGAAAAAAGAACGGGAATTGCATGCAATGGCGTTTAGTAATCAGAAGAGAAACAAAAGGAAGCGAAGAGACAAGTAACCACGAACCTAAAACAGGGCCTCTTCCAGCCTCGTCGATGCCCATGATGCATGGCGTCGAAGCCCAAGCTGGTAATGCTTTCCATCCCATTTGGAGATGCTGCAGCAAGAGCCAATCCAGAGGGCCGGATGGCGATGCCAAAGGCGTGATCTTTTGCAATTTTGCTGGGAAGAAGGCGAGGGCGTTTTGGGTATACAAATATTTCGGTCGTGATAAAGCCTAGTCTGGCTGGCCTGGCCGCCCGAGTTCCGAGTCTTCTGACCCGAGAAGAAGAAAGGGGGTTTAGGGTTTATCGTGACGAGTTCCCTCGGCGGCGGAAGCTATCTCCGGAGTCGACCATGAGCCGATCCGGTCAGCCTCCTGATCTCAAGAAGTAAGCTCCTCATCTCTGGTTCTGATTTTTTCTGTCTTAATTTATCATGCTATTTCTGCTCTAATGGTTGTTGTCATCTGCTACTGCTACAGGTACATGGACAAGAAGCTCCAGAGTAAGTTTCCTTCTGTTGAATTTGTTCATTTTCTTGTGTTCATCATCATTTTCAGTGTGCCTACATTTTAGTGGAGATTTTATTTGCTCACTGTGTGTAGATATTTAGTTCTCGAGTCTTGATGATTCTGTCAACTTTAGACGTTTCTGTGTCCGATTGTTGTTGAAATTCCCCTAACGTTGGGAAAATTTAGCATGGTAACTCCATTCTGACTGTGGGGACTTGGTTTGATTTTCTAATTAAGATTTTTAGTACCAAAATAGTTTAGTCATGGTGAGATGACTGAAATGCACATTTGGATCACCTAGGTGACCTGGAAACGTGTTGATGTTGTATGCATATGTCAATTAATGGAATATAGCTCTGATGGTGGTACACTCATGGAAATTAGTACTCCCTAGTCGACTGAAGCCTGTCTGCATTCGATAAAACACGGGTCTATCATTGCATGGCTGACTCTCCCTCACGACCAAAAAACATTGAAGAGGGGTGACTCTGTTTTTTGTACGGCCATTAAAGTCCAATAGATTTATCTCACTTTCAAATGCGGACAGGCTTTATTGGACGGAGGGCGTATAACTTGCAAGAAGAAACATTGGTATCCTATTCTTTGTTTATGAACAGTGTTATCCTTTCTCGACATTGCTACTCCAGGTGTAGAGTGATGTGAAACCTCTTTTTTTCTTTTCTTTTTTTCCTTTTACCAATTGCGGATTTTGCATTTGTTGGCATAGATATTGTGGAACTTGTTTTCGTGTTTAGTTGTTTGGGAGTTGTCTTTACCGAAAACTTCTTTGAGATGTGGAATGTAAGTATATGTTTTGTGAATGGCGAAAATGATTTTTTTAGTGCATTATGTGGGTTGTCATTGGTGCCAGTGGTTTTTAATACACAACAGAAGTTTCGGAAATGCTACATCCTCTATTGTTTGTGCAATTTTAGGCCTCTTAATAATCTTGTTACTAGTAGTTCAGGTGTCAAGTCTCATTTTCTCCCGTTTTATGATTCTGACATGACAGGCCATATTCCTAGTACTACTAAGAGTTAAGTGTATTTTGGTAAACTCAGAATTATTTAAGATAAAAAGAACATTTATTCAATGTGGATAGATCTGAACCTTACTTGTTCTTTTGGTGATTGGGGACTGGGAAAAAATAGTATGACAATCTTTGTGTTGTTGTAGCAAACACGCTTGAGGAGGTTGGTTTTTCTTTGGGATGATTGGTAGAGGTACTGCCATTGCAAATTTTTAGTTATACTGTTTTCCCTGAAGAATGGTCTCGATTTGACGGTTTTTACTTAAAAAATAATTTATTATTAATGGAAATTTCTTTTTATATACTAATTCTTGTAGTGCTTAGTTATTTTGTTATGACAATGTTGTAAAGGTCAAATTAGAAATGTGGTTGTCCTATTTTTTTTCCCCATAAGAAAAGGATTATGCTGATATAATAAATGTATAGCATTGACATCTAACCCTTTTTATTGACATCAATATGTTGTAACTATGCATCCATGATTCAAGACTGTAGCTGTATTTTTGTGCAGTTAAATTGAATGCCAACCGTGTGGTGGTTGGTACGCTTCGTGGCTTTGACCAGTTTATGAATCTAGTGGTTGATAACACCGTGGAGGCAAATGGTAACGAGAAAAATGACATCGGGATGGTAGTGAGTATTTGAAATTTGTGTGTTATGTCTAATATTACTTCCAATGACCAAATTTCTCCTTTTATGCAAGGATTATCTGCTTGAAGAAGCTAAGAAAAAGCTTCTTCAATAATATTGAGCTAAGAAACAGGTCAACATATCTCGTTTTCCTTAATGAAGCTGACTAAGGCTTCTGGTTTCCTGCAGGTTATAAGAGGTAACAGTGTCGTTATGATTGAAGCTCTCGAGCCAGTAAGCAGAGCACAGTAGCTGCCTCCTAAACCTGGAAAAACAGCGAAGGTTGGGATGAATCATCTTTAAGAGTAGAGTAACTGTATTAAATGGATTGGATGGATTTGACTTGACACTTTACAGGCTGATCTGATTGAGGTATTTAAGTTGTAACTTTTTCCGTGAAAATTGTCTCCCAAGGAAAATTGGTCTTCTGGCTATCTTTGCTCTTATAGGAGTCAAAAATGAAGAACATTGTCTATTGGGAACAAAAAGTTTTAATGGTCCCAGTATGAAGGATAATACTCCCACCGTCCACGATTACCTGTCCTCATTAGAAAACCAAAATAAATTATAATCAGTTCATTTTGGTTTTCTAATGTGGACTGATATTTTTGAATGGAGTAATATTTGGCATTTGAAATTAGTGATAATGTGATATGTTCTGACATTTCTGGTGTCGGATTCTGGCATATTTCTTGTAGAATTTTGTGGCAAAGTGAGATCCCGGTCTAGAAATTTACAATGTGACGTGTTCTCAAATTTCTGGTGTATGATTAGGGCATTTTTCTTACAGAATTTTGTGGAATTATGTCCCCTTCTAGAAATTTCCTTCATTGAAATAAGAATCAGGCTTGCTATTACTCACATTTGAATATGATCGTTGTAGTTTTTTTTTGCCAATATTACGATCTTGTTCCTTTTCTCATTTGATGTAACCAAGCTCGGGCGATTTTGTGCTGTAAAATTTGTTATGTTGAAGTTTTCTCCAATAATTAATTTATAAAAAAAAGGAATAGAAAACTCCACGAAGAGAAATCCCACCAACATTTGA
Source organism: Houttuynia cordata (assembly GCA_039654745.1). Lineage (NCBI taxonomy): Eukaryota > Viridiplantae > Streptophyta > Magnoliopsida > Piperales > Saururaceae > Houttuynia > Houttuynia cordata. The sequence goes on from CM077503.1 coordinate 19,630,653, forward strand.
CTTCCATCGCTAATGACCATGAATTGATGGCTTCTTTTTTTTGGGTAAAAACTGATGGCTTTTCCTAAAGAATGTCTACTGCGCAGCTGGAATTTTCGTGGTGCCAGGCAGCTGATTTATTCTGTCTGTTTCGTGATCAGAACCAATTTATTCCAAACAAATGAATTGTATTGATTGGTCCATTAATACAGGGAGAAGTTATTAGCTGCACAAAGCGCATGGGAATAGTGTGTGTGCGCATCACCATTGACCCACAAGCAGACGTGCCCATCACCCATTGGTGATGAGCACACTGTTCGCGTAGCCAATAATTTTCCCTGGATACAGGGGATAAGTGTCACTTCGCGCTGCGCTGGGCACAGAAGACTACGGGATCCAGTGTATATTAACTATTTCCGTAGTGTTTACAATGTTCATGGACCTTGGGCAAAATGCAAGCGAGCAACCATTACGTGGCTATATCTTTCTTTCTTTTAGCAACATTTTATGGGGTTGTTTGCCTCTTTGGGTTTTAAAAGAAAATGGTTTACAGGAGAAATTTTTCAACCCAAGCGTGGTGTTGGTTACCAATTGGATAGAGACATACTCCTTCCTTGTGGGATTCTCTAAGCTCGTTAAAACCGTCTGGGTGAGGTTGCAATTGCATGTTTGTCCAATTGGTGACTGACACTACGCTAGCATGCGGTGTCATAACTACACTGAAAATTTTCTCGGTTTACAGGCCTTAATTCTCCTCAGGAAGAGCGTTGGCTCGTAAAGTGAGGAAAAGGCTGATGTGTGCTTAAAGCATGGTGCAAATCAGAACATCAAAAATAAAAAAATCACATCGTGTATCCTCTAGCAAAACAATGAGTCCAAATGTGAAAACGTTAAACGTATCGTATTGAAGCGAAATGCAACGAAATATTCGTAACAAGCACGATTACTTTGGCTGTTTTATCGATAGAAAAAAAAGAGATCTGTCACCGTTACACCTAAATCCCATTTAATCCGCAGATAGAATCTGCAGATAATCCCCAGCCCATATTTCGTGGCCCTTCACCAACATATGTTTACTCGCCAGAGACACGTACACATGTTGGGACAGAAGATTCCCCTAGCAAAGGACCTTAAAGAGATATACTAGAAGATATGTTTGGCCTAGCCAGAGGTTCAGAGGCCAAGAGATATGTTCGGCAAACAAAGTTCCCACTTCCCCACCGGCCTTGGAACCCCTTTGTTTGAAGGATAAAGGTAGCAACAAAACAAAGCCAGGCAAGGTGCGGCCTCCAATTCACACGTAATCCTTTATTCCCTCAGCGGCTGGAAATCACAATCGCATCCTTATTACTAGCTCCTCCTCCTTTATTGCCATTGCCATTGCCATTGCCATTTCCCCTTGCGCCTTTTCACCCTGTCATTTCTTCCCCAAGTTATATATATATATATATCCATCCCTTCTCCCTCCTCCACACAGATGCTCTTGTCCCTCTCCTCTGCACTCCCGACTACATCATCACCAAAATCTCCTTTGCAATAACACCATCTTCCTTTCACCTTTGCCACCCTCTCTGTCTTTGTCTACCTCTCTGCCTCTGCTCTCTTCTGTTTGGAAACAGGTGCTTACAATCATGGCAGCCTGTGGGCTGGAGCGGATTTTCGAGAAACCATTGCCCGAGAACCCAACCCTCCTCGAGTCCTTGTCCACATGGAACCAGATTCAGCCCATCAAGCCCATCGGCCTCTCCCAACTCACTGAGATCTTCGGTGAGCTCCATTTTAAAGAGAAGCAGCCACAGCCGCCTGAAACTGAGTCGCCTGCTGCTGCGCTTCCTCCTCCTGCCTCGTCATGGCCAACGTCTTCGATCGACTCGTCTTCCCGACCCAAGTCGCCCCACCATCACCACAGCAAGAGCGCGTCCATGGATTCCTTGCTGGGCAACTGCAAATCGGAATACATGGGATGCCCCATGCACGCCGACTGCTTCCTCTCCAGGAACTCGGAGAGCCTGATGCAACCCTTCACGGAGGGACTCGGGTTCGAGAGCTCCGATGAGGTAGAGGCCAAAAACGACTGCAGCTGCGACAAGAGCAATGATTTTCTGGAGAAGGAGAAGCAGAAGGCGGCTTTCATGAAGGAGCTCGGAGGGACCTTTAAGGTGTCGAGAATTGGTGACGGAAGCTATCCGCCTCCCTTGACTTGCATTGGAAAACTGGGCAAGCCCGGGTTTCGATTCCAGTCTTACAAGCAGGATGGCAGGTTCATTCTCAAGGAGGTCAAGATTCCATCTGTTGAGTTCATGCATGCTTCCCGAAAGGATGGCCGTCTGAAGTTACATCTGGTTCAACCAGATGATGATACAACCAAAGAAGAGCACGAACAAGGAGAGGAAGATGAGGAAACTATTCGGGAGGAAGAGGATGGAAATTCTGAAATGGTTGAGGGAATTTCTTAGAAAACTAGATTCTGGGCATCGTTCTGCTGCATGTCTGATCCTTCAACAGAAAGTAATTCCAGGCCAAAAAAAAAGAAAAAGAAAATGTTGGATCAAAGCATAAAAAGGCTCTGGTGGGCATGTTTCTTCCTTACTTTTCAAGTAAAGAAAAACTATTCATTAGGAGATGTTCATCTTCTTTTACGCACAGAATTTTCCGAGACAGAGCGAGAGAAGGAAATTCATTTAGTCGATGGTTTCATAATTGTTTTGACGAACCCGTAGAATCGATAGTTTAAAAAAAAAACAGGACAAATTCTGTTGCCGAGTACTAAAAGAAGACAGTGAGGTGCACTATTTTTATATTTTTATAGGAGACATGCATCATCCGAAGAAAATCGAGTCAAGTTCTGTCAGCATTCAGGAGTACTTTGAAACTCCAAATAATGATTTCATTACGGGATGGTGAGAAGAGTGCTGATATAGCTGGCAGCCCTTGAATTTCAATTCAGAGGCTGCTCGCTTTCTGTCAGAACACATGGTGAGAGCTGAGAAGCGGTGACATATGAAAATAGTTGAATCCGTACTGTTCTAACTTCTACCAGATTATTTCAACGATTTCCAGTCCAATTGATTGGCAGCGATGTAGCATGACTTGCATATTATGACATGAGCCTGGGTCGTGTAACAAACTTTGAAAATCTAGCATGGCAGTTTGCTGCCAAACTAGATTACAAGTTAATGTTGTTTGGACTCTGACTTGAAATGGGGGCTGCCATATGCAACCAAGAGAAAGTCCAAAAAACTCCGAATTGAACTCATCGATCGGCCATGTTAAGGTTGTCGCTGGGCAGCTCTTTTGATGTCAGATGAGCTCTGCACGACGGCATGGATAAAGATCAGGCACAAACTCGGCCGACATTGCATCCTTCACTTGTAGACTATAATTGCCCACGATTGAAATGGCCAATGTAATCAAACCTATGCTTTCGATTTGTTGAAGCTCCGCTTTAACACTAGGGACAGTTATCAGTTGAGAGAATTTTGCATCCTAAATTAGATTTGACATTCTCAGTTTCTTTCAAAATTTTTTAAGGGAAAAGTTTAAATGAGATCGCTTTCATATAGCTTATATGAGGCCAGTTTATGTCGTAGCCATTGGATCTTGATCTGACGGCTATAAAAGTAAATAATAGTTCATACTCATTTATTCAATGATTTAATATCTATCATCGGATCAGAATCTAACCACTTAAAAAGTTAGCCTCATGCTCTTTATATAAGAATGATCTCATATAAATCGCTCTCTTTTTTTATTTTTTATTGCCAACTTCTCAGTATCTTCAATTGATTACAGGAGTGAATTATGAGCCGCACGGTTTCTCGTGAGGCTCAAGCTAACTCTACCTTTTAGGTCAAATCTGAATAGAAATTGAATTGGGTTTTAGAGGGGTTGAAGTTGACCGCGTCGGTGGCCTTGACTGTATGGAGGGGACTAATCACAATCCACATTCCACAACACTAGTTGTGACTAGTGAGGGTCTCATTTGCAGCTATTACCCATAATAAGTACCTTATCATAAGATTCGAGGGGTTGTCAAAATTACGATTAAATCGAATAAAATAAGCATTCAGATCATACGGTTATCTCGAACTCAATGATTGAGCCTTTTCCAGTTGTATTAAACATGGATCATAAATTTTGTAGATGGAAGCTTCGTTCCAAAGGAAGTCAGACCCACCCCGATCATGTAGAATATACAAGAGATTTATTTCCGTAGGTTTTCGTGGTCCTCAGCCACTTGCTGGCAAGTGACAAGTTCAGTTCCACCTACAAAGACAGTCATTTAGTCAACGACTCAACAAAGATGTCTCGGCGTATGGTTGTAATATCTCCCCATTCAGGATCAAGTTATCCTCGAGTACATGCATCTATCAATGAAACCATTTTGATGGATCATCCAGGAATTTAGGTTGGTAGGCTAATTAACATGATTGCATATGCTAGCCAATTACACACACAGTAGACCAGTAAAGCTGTAAAACAAAACGTTGTTTCTGCAGGTTCTGGGATTCAAAATAGAAATGCATTAATATTGGTGGATCTGCCAATATCATCCGGCCCTTACTCGGAACATAATGGAGTTTTTTCTAATTGTAGTTTGCTCTCTCCTCGCGAGATACAGACATGGCACCTTATGTATTGTGAGATGCAAGGACAATAGACCAAGGCGACCTTATTCCTAAATAAAACCAGCTCCTGAGGATCAGCATCTTATGGCTCCACATCTTGATTCTTGAGCCCAATTCCAAAAGCAAACAATAACAAATATGTTTTTTGGTAGATAGGCTAAGGAATATGTTGCTGAAAGCTGAGCAGTTGAAAGATATTGTCGTTCAAAAGTTATTCCTAACTTTTGAACGCATTATAACCAACTTTCATTTGTAGTCATAATTTGGACTGGATGGTGCTTAGTCACTCGTCTCACAATGTTAACACTCAGACAATAAACTACACTGTGTTGTCCTTCAAGGTCTTACATATTGGGTCCAATCAAGGTTCCGATGTAAGGCATGATTATGGGCAAGTAAACGACTCTAGAAAGTAGAAACGCATACGATATTGTCATCAGAAAGAACAAAATGTTTCATCAGATAATGCATAACAGCACAAAACCCGTGTCATTTGTCACTAAACAAAGCATGAGGAGCAAATATCGAGCTAAAATAAATACTCAGCCAATATGTTTCACTTTCAGCCGTTCATTTCTGGTTTCAACTCCAATACATCAGCTGTACCATGGATTTCTTTACATGAGACGCCAATGTAACCTTTTTTAATTATATTCGCTAATTTTACCATTGCTGTGTAATCATTCTCGTATTCATTATTGGAGGGCCGAAAAAAAAATTCACCTCCTTGAAAAGCTACCAAAATTCTAGATCCAGTTGAACAGTTGGTACTCAACCACGCAACTCTAACATAAGCAAATTAATTTTCATATAGTACAAGAGTCAACAACTTTTACATTCTTGCAATCTGCCAGATCACTCTTTCTATAACAAATCAATGTTCCAAGGCGGCAAGGCATTGGGGTTGCCAGCAGCCGAACTCCATATACAGACTAGAGGATTATACAAAAAGGACAGAAATTACCCCAGTCTTCTTCCATTGCCTAAACTAAGCACTTAAGTTCAGCCACTCACTGTGAAATTCACGATTTGAATATAAGCCACAGTATGAGAATGAGGGCAAGAACTGCTCCAGCTACCATCACCTTCAGTCTAAGGTTTTGTAGCCACATCTTCCGACGAAGCTGCCTCCCCTGCCTCTGAAAGCTATCAGCCTAGAACAAATTTTCAAAAGGATAATAACTGTAAAAAACTCGCAAAGAGCTAATATGTGGACCCATAAAAAAAGAAAATCAGCTAATAGCCTCATCAATTCTAAAAAAAATATAAAAAAGAAAAAATTGCTGAAGCAAAATGTAACCTGGAACTGTAAATTGTCAGTTTTATCCACCAGAAGCTCAATCCTCTCCCCACGATCCAAAACCTAAGGACATTGAAGAACCAGATGATCAGCACCAGTCGGTATCTCTTATCTCTTAGTAAATAAGAAACAAAACACGTAAGTGCTCATTGGAAGCATTTCAACAGCATGCAGCAGGAGAAAGAACACTCCTGTTGCAGACTAATCACTTAATAACAAATAGCCCGAAACTGTTAGCAACATAAAAAATACCCTTGCTTCCCTCCTGAAAAACAAACAAGCATTACTTTTGATAATAACCGTGACATGATGCACTTGGCTTAAATGGTTTGTGAGATAGAGAGAAGGATAAGAATGCGAAGTGAAGTGTTAGATGAACTATATTCAACTCATTATCGTTTGGGAAGACTTCAGTAACCCACACCGAGGAATTTCTAAATCTATATGCAGAAATGCAACATGGGGAGTGTATATCCTGATCTTGAAGCTTGAGCTATTTCAGTAGACTGTGTCCTAACATATTTCAACTCTTTCACAATTTCAAGTGCTGACGACCCTTTGTTTCACTGTCCAATTTATAGTAAGATTGCACATTCCTGCTTCTTTTTCTAGACCAGATACTTAATACTAATATAAAACTCACCGAAAGGAACATATGTTTCATTCTACAAGAGCCTAAAATGGAACATCTATTAAAGGCAATGGACAAAATGATTTGTTTTAAGCTACTATAACCGCACAAGCATTTTAGCTAATTTATTCTCTCCAAACAGTTTGCTTATGCCAGATGCCAGTGTTCCCCATACAAATTTACATTTGTGGAACACTCCAACTAGTTTGCCTAAAAGAAGAAGAAGAAGAAAACTCGAAACTTGGTTTGCAATTGCTCCTATAATGGTAATATCTTCCAACATCATTTAAAGGTAATGAATGAACTGATTTGTTTTAAACTAATATGCACAAGCATTAGCTACTTCATATTCTCCAAACAGTTTGCATATGCTGGATGCCAGTGTTAACTCATACAAATTTACATTTGTGCAAGACTCTAAGCAGTTTTAAACTAAAACGAAAAAGAAGAATATCTGTAAAAGGTAATGAATGACAACTAAATGCACAGGCATTTTATCTACTTTATATTCTCCAAACAGTTTATGCCAGATGCCAGTGTTAACCAGCAAAATTCACGTTTGTGCAAGACTCTGAAGAGGTTTACCCTATAAAGAAGTAAACTTGAAACTTGATTTGCAATTTCTCCCATATGGCAATGTCTTCCTTTATTTACAATTGCAACTGCTCCAAGAATTGTAAACCAAGATAATATAAACTAATCACTTGTTCCAGACATCAAGTGAATTATAAGCATTTTCTAATGGTTAAAGACAAGCATAAGCAAATAGAATAGCTCCAGGTGTTAGGTAAATTATAAGCATTTTCAATCATGGTTTTGTGCGAACATAAGAAAATAGAATAAAAGTGCAGTCAGTTGGCTTCAAATAAGTTATGCATAGTGTTGAAATTCTATAAAAGAAGTGGAGTTATGCACCTTCTCAATGTTGTCCATCATAATTCCTTTGACCTCTGTTATTTGAGCCCGTAACTTGGATAGCTTGCTCATTTCTTCTGGATGACTAATGCAATACTGCATGTGTTCCTTAAGGGCCGGGCTTTTAAAGAAAATTTCATATAAAGCTCAAAATCCCATCTTGAAGAAAATTTGATAAACAAAAAAGAACACACACACTAAGGGTGCTGTAATAATTCCTACCCAAACTCCCTATCCAGATTGTAGGCAATACTGAATCTGTCTTCAAACAGGTCATCATCACCATCATCAGCAAGCGGATGTGGATCCCCAGCGCTGACGCTAGATCCATATCGTTTCATAAAATCATCTTTAACTCGCTCTAGAAACACAAAAGGTACGCTCCTACCAGTTGCTTCATCAGCAACAACAAGGAAAACTGCAAAACCATAAATAGAGGTCAATCTTAAATTCAAATGCAGATAATCATATAAAAATTCAAGAAAGTACAAGCCATACCAAATCCATTGTCCACGAGAAAATTGAATGTATGACCATCACAGGAGTAGGTGAACTTGTTGCTGTTTGAAGGCAGCTTCTGTAAGCATTGTACAGCAATCGTACTGAAATTTCCGGAAAATGATGTATGCTCTGCTAGCACCACATTGCCTTTTGCCACAAAACTATATATCAGACCACGCTGACTCATGGCTACAGGCTGAACCTAGAGTACGTGGACGCTAAAAGAAAATAACAGAGTACAGACTTGTCCTCTGAAGTCCTGCACAAACCACAAAATTTGTTAAATGAACCCATCTAACACGTTTCAAAGTTTTTAAAGTTTTATTTCATTGGGGGGGGGGGGGAGCGTTGGTCGAGCGAGCCAACCCCAATTTAGGTTAGAGACAAATTGAATCAGCCATGTCTTGATCTTGATAGCCATAATTCGCCAACCAACATTTTTTTAAGACGTTTCAAAGTTTAATACAGGACTCAAGGACAAAACTTTAATTATACCATCAATTATTATATATATCACAGCTAGATAATTCTCAACCCAACTCAAATCGTGAACAGTAAAACAAAATTATTTATGTTAACCTAGATATCCCTAATGCACAATATGAGCACAAGAAGCGAAATAGTGAGAGAGAGAACCGAAAATTGCATGTGCTGACCAAATTATAGGGTTTCCATGCACAAAGGCTACTGGAGGAAAGCAAAGAGGAACCAAATTTCATAGCTCAAACATTTCAAGCCCTGAATATCCACATAACAATCCACTCCTATAAGAAACGAAACGAATCTGACAAACCGAAACCTAAAAGCTACCGAAGAGGAAAAACAACCTTACAAACATTTAGATCATTAGGATCAAACCCTAGGTCTTGAAATGGCGCAAATATCGGAAGACAAAAAAACACCATTCCGATTTAACACTAATCAAACTCAACGATTACCACACAAAAGGGATTGGAGAAGATTGGATTCGTACCAGAGGAAGATCAAGAGGCCGACGGGTTTAGCCAAAGCGACGAAGCAAAATGGTGGCGACTCCGTTCTCTTCTTGCCCTGATGCTTCGTCTTCAAGTTTCTCAAAGTGGAGGTTCCCGGGCGTCAGTCAGAGGAGTCGGATTTACATTTCCAGCTATCGCAACGTGGCTCGCGGGTATTCCCAAACTGGTGAGTCTCGATCTGACGAATCATCGGGCCCCAACCCAAATCAACGGCTAACAAGTGTGGGTCAACTAAGAAATTTTGACCGACGGATGCCATGACAGTCGGGTAGTCATTTTACCAAACTTTTTCCTTTTCTAGTCGCATTTATACGAGGCCGGATCATCTAAATTTTTTCCTTTTTTATACAAGTTATTATTTCACCTAACAAACTCAACCAACCATCTTCCTCCTCCTCCTCTTTGCCGTTCTTACGTGTGGTCATGGCTTTCTTCACTGTGTACAAGGAATCCGGACAGTGGATATTCTCCACCGATTGGATTGGCTAATTTTAGGAATTCGAATTAGAAGATATCGCCTGAAGCCACATTTACTATGCAATCAGCCCTGCGCTGCTGTTCTAGGCTTTCAAGAAATAAACCTAAGCTGCCCCTTGATAAAGCATTGAAGTAGGTTTTTTGTGCTTTTCCGCATTTGAAACAAAAAAATGGAGTAACATTTAACCATTGGAAGAGGACTTTATACCATTTGCACTGAGCTTTCCCTTATAAAGTGGAAACCGGCCTTAGTATTGCATTTGCATACACCATCAGTGGCTCTTGTCAATCAAAGCTGGATATTTCACTTTCTATTCAATTGAGCATCCCTATTTACCAAATCAGATGATTATGCTACGTATATGAAAGAACAAAGCTATCTCTAAACATGTCTTATGTTTGAAAGTCCTTCAAAAGAATAAATACCTTCCATTTCTTTTTAAACTACCAATTGCAGGCTATAATAGTTATTGATGACAAATTTCATTACCATCAATTGGAACTCTCAATTTAAATCCCACCAAAGGAGGGGCAACTTTATATGCAAATGGCATCAATTCATTCCACTGACAAGTCAGATAAATTACATATTACAAATTGGCTTTGAAGATGCCAAAAAATGCAGGTTTGCAAAGGATCGTACTTGTCAAGAATCTGTTTTATTCTTTCAATGTAAATCAGCATGAACTGATAAATGAGCAGCAAAACAGTACATACCGGAATAATCATATCAATTTCAGATTAATTAAATTTTTATGTCCAGCTCTGCCAGCCCTGCTGCTGAAATTGCTGGAATAAATCAATGGTTGGGCTTAGTAAACCCAACTGTAGGGGCCACCCCTCTTGTTGTCCTGACATAGGCAATGTAGTCACTGTAGTGCATGGTATAGAGTGTACTCTGGTAACGTGTCATGTGGATACGCTTACGAAGTGAGTCAGTAATGTAGCCATTATAGCCTGCTTTCCGCATGAGGGAGTCAATTGTCTCAATCTTCGTCCACCCTGGTTGTTATCACAGGACCAAGTATACCAACATGATCAGGTCACATGGTATATAAGGAAAAGTGTGATTTTTTTTCTTTTTGGGGAAAAGGGTTACAAAGCTATGCTCCCATGTAAAAACAGGCTGGTTTTCATTATTACCAGCTTTGTGATGGAAGATGGCTATATTAATATTTCATGTACAACTATCATATCATGAAGCCAATCCACATATTTAAAAAGGTGTATGATGAATATGATAATGTTGAATCTTCTTATCATTGTCCCCTTTTCGGAGCATTGCGTCAGGAAGGACATCCGGCATAAAAACTTACCACTATGTTTCTTTGTATGGATTTTGTACCATTTTGATTCCGATAAGAGTCAAATGTGGTACATAATTCATGCTGCCAACCCCAGATAGCTGGGATAAGGCGTATGATGATGATGATGAAAAAAGGGTTACACAAGTTGGAGAGAAATGCAATCAGAAAACCTCAGAAAATAAAACAAGCTCCTTAGCCACTGGGCTATATGTAACGAAAGTTGTTCTATTTTATGCTTTGTAAGAAAAAGAAAACTTTTCAAAATGCATATATTTGCCTATTGCAGCCATGAGCAATCTCAGCAGTGCAACTTGTAACAAAAAACTCATCTGAAATGTATCCAGAGGCAAACAACTGTACAAGTCACAACGCATTCGTTTATCATGCTAATTCTGTTGTCATGGATGATCTCGAAGAGGCCCTTTCTATATGCAACATTTTGTTGCACATGTGGAATATAATTTTGGATCTCCTGAATCCTATTTAACAATAAGCAAACATAATCACCGAGTAAAACAAAAACGTAATTTACATGTGCAGCTCTACATGACTGGTTTCCAATTTTTTCCCAATGTGAGGGGAGAGAAGACGAGAAAGTTAATAAAGGTTCCATTAGATGATAATTTGAGTAAAAAGAAATCTTATGAAGCAGCAATCTTTGCAACACTCCATGAGAAACAGATAGTAAAATGTACAACCACGCTAGTAGGGAAGTACCTTCATGGGCAGCTACCTCAGGCAAGTAAGTTGCACTACGCCTTACATTAAAATCAGGGTCAGTAAATTCAATAATTAGGCCATGCTTTCCAACCTGTAAGTATAGAAAATGCATTCTATGAAATGGAAATATAAAGCACACAAAGCATCATTAGGGTTAGTCAGGAGTTTAAAAGAACTCCATACAAAGAAGAACTAGTTGTTTTGTGAAAAAACCAAACTGAAAAAATCATGCTTGAAGGGTGGAAAGGTGAAAGTAAAATGAGCTTGTTTAATTCGACCCCTAGACAACTTGAAAAAATTATTTCCAAGTAATAAGCATTGAAATCAAACACTTTCTACCCACCATCAATTTTCTGTCGACCCTGTATCATCCCAAGCCCCTCTTCTGTCCAACCTTCCTCTTAAAGATCTCATCCCTCAACTCACTTATCTTCCATCCATGCAACCCCTTCTATGCCTCTCTTTTTACAGCCTCCTCTTATCCAAATCCTTGCTTTTCTCAGCATCTTCCCTTCACCTCCTTCCTTTGATGCTAGAATATCACATGTCAAATTACCCAAAAAAAATAAAAGAATACCTCATGTCACACCAAGTAAGTCTTCATTATTCATCTCCTTTCCTTTTAACAGATATCAGTTTTCCACTTTCACCTGAAGTCAAATCTCCCGTGCCCCACAAACTCCCCCTCGCTCTCTCATCAAACCAGGTAAGTCATCATTCTGCATCTAAGCTCTTTAACAGATTTACGTTTTCCACCTTAACCTCGAGTCCGTCCTTCCCACCCTCTCATTTCCAACCAAAGATCCTAGTTTATTTTTGCATTTTTTTTTGACATTTTGTGAAATGCTAGTTGCGTGTTTTTTGTGATTTAGTACTTTGTCTTGTTATTTACACATTGGCATCTATGGATACCCATTTTATGAAATACTTTTTTTCACAGGAAATCTTTTTTGTCTAATATGCAATGTTTGATGAAAAAAACTGAAAACCCTAACCCATACATAAAATTCCAGCAAACCCCTTTTTGTTCCTTCCATCACGAATTGCAGAATTGGGACTGAGCAACAGAATGTAACTACCATTTTGCTTCTGCTCATATAGGAACTGATTAATGAAAGCAAAAAAATTTTAAAGGAAGAAATTTACTTTAATTTCATGTTACATGATTCAACTCCTCATCTGTTTTTTTCCCTTTTGACACAATGGAAATGTATGGCACTAAGATGCAAACCTCCCAATCAAGGTAGTGGAGAGCAGTTTCATAATCGGTCAAAATGGAAACTGTACATTCTATATATGGTAACTCTTTAGCTTGGATAGGAGGGAACCGTCGATCCCTCAAAGCACTGCCAAAAAAAAATGCCATAACATCAGCACACATCCAGCAATCTGAAAGGACTGTTAAAAAGTATACAGGGTAGAGGCTGTGTCATGATCATTTTTTTTTTTTCAATGTCATGATCAAATCTCTCTTTTTCTTAAAACATATCATATTACACTTTTATATTCTGTTTAAAAAAACACCATTTGATTAACCTTAAAAATTAAAAACAGTGCAGTCACTTATAAATCGCAGGAATGACTATTACAAACTTATTTTCTCACTAAGACAATTCATGTGGTGCAAAGCACAGTGCAACCGCTATGAAAATCGCAGAATTGTACCTGTTGTAGTGTCTTAACTCAGAACGAAATCATTACCATCATTAGCTTTAAAATATAGATTCTCTTCAGTGGAAAGTTTGAAACCTTTTATGAATTTTACTTCATATATAAACTGGCAGTATGATGTGTAGCTTTTCAGTCGCTGCCTCTGAGAAAGTTTGGTAATATTACAGCCTAGTTATTTACATAATGCTCTTCCATGATAGGAGATACTATAATGTCATAGACCAACACAACGTACTGTTCAACTGAAATTATTTAGAAACTAACGTACACGCTCTAATAACTTCTCCCGTCATAATTTTCATGTATATGTTGGCTAACGCAATACCCAACAGCCAAACTGCAAAAAAAATCAAGTTTTTAGCAGAAATTAATTTGGGTTAAAATTAAACTTTCATAGATGCAGTGATCATCAGACAAAGTGATCAACATAGAATCCCAATGATAAACTCGATAACTTTTCAAATCCATTAGTAGCTCCATTGCGGTTACATACATGATATTTTAGATACTTGATTATGATTATTTTAGGTCAAACCCCACGAAAATCAGAGACTCGTCAGAAATTTCAACTTGTGAAACCATATATTATTCCACAACAATTTGGGCATGGATAAAATAAATCCTACAAATGCATTTCATTTCACAAGCTGCATGTTTAGAAGCCCGAAGCCCATAAAGTTGATCAAAACTATGCACGTACCTAGTTAACGCATAATCTTTGAATCCATTGATCAAAGCGCGGGCTTCAAGAGTTCCAATGCACCCACGCAGACGGGGCTCGCTGCCATTGATTGCTTTCTTCCAAGTGACAAACAAAGGGCTAAAAAATTCCAAAATTTTGCACGTTAGTCCAGAACATAAATTTGCCATCCAAAAATATAACACGCTCATAAATTGAGAAATCAAAGAGCACTTGATGGTAATATCGAAAAGAAGAAGAGAAAGGGAGAGAAGGGCGATTACTGCTGGCCTTCGTCGAAAGTAGGAGGCGGCGCCTCCTCGCTGTTGTAATGGGCGACGAGGGTGTCGAAGCAGTAGACGGCCATTTCCCGATTTGCAGAGACCATCTTCGACCGTCGCGAAATCAAATCGGGGAAAAAAGAGTGAAAAAATCGAAGCGGAAGGCAACTAATGACACGACCAGTTTCTCCGAAAGTAATCGAGTCAGAGTTTGGGAAAGAGAGAGCAGATGCAGGAAAAAACAAAAAAAAAGTAAAAGAGAAGGTAAGCTTTCTACTCTATCAGGGAAGCTTTCTCTACTCCAAAACTTCGTGAGCTCTCGTGTCCACCGGGGGCCCAAGCAGCGGCCAGGCCAGGACGATTGTCGACTGATGGATGTAGCGAGATAAGCTACCAGCCTACCACGATTCCCAGTTTCATTAGAACTTTGCATACTGGACCCTGGTTAATGGGAGCCTGGAGTACAGAAAATTGGCTCGCCGGATTAATTATACTTTCTCCGTTCAATATTACCTGTCTGGATTTATATATTAAAATGAATGAAAATAAGTTTATTTTGGTTTTTTAATCCAGACAAGTAGAAATAGAAATGAACGCAGAGAGTGGTTTTAATGGAGTTGGAAAGAAAGATGAAGTGTTGGGATGGGGTTGTTATTTGTCACTCCCAATGATTGGACGGAACACGCCACATACGTACGGGGACCGACAGGGATTTCAAAGTAGTTTCACACTTCTCTGCTCGCTGCTTCTTCTCACGCGTACTTGTGAGTTGGGACCCGCACGATTAAATTTTGTGTGTTGTGTTTCAGTTACAATTTTAATTTTTAGACTGCGTTGATGGGTGCGCCTTTATAAATGCCTAACCTGACTGGGCACTGCGACGAAAACAGTCACCATACTACATAGGGGGGGAGTAAAAATTACGTAGAGACCGACCATGAGTGCAATTTTTTAGGTCGTTGGATTTTAATTCGACGGTGGGTATCAAATTAGTGAGTAGATGAGTGTGAAGATCAGTCACCTTTGTAGCCGTTAGATCAAGATTCAATGACTATGAATTGAATTAACCTCATATAAGTTAAATGAGAGCGATTCCATTTAAACTTTTCTCTATTGGATATAGATATTTATGTAGTGTACAAGTTTAGCATGGGCACATGGGTGTTGAAATTGTACATATGCTATATAGAGTCATAGACACCTCTGTGTAGAGGAAAATGGATTTCGGGATGGAGATGAGGGGAATGAGTCGTAGACGGAAAGGGGGTGATGTTAATGGAGTAGTCTACCGCTGTTAAAGGCATCCTTCCCATCTAAGACGTGGCTATTCGTGATTGGTGGCCCATATCGGGGGCTCATATAATTCAGGACCGCCAAATTGGGTTCCCTCTATATACTATTTTCGGAGTTCTATGTACTTCGGTCACGCTAACATTTTAACTTTTAACAGCGCGATACGTTGATTTTCATGTTCCTTGACTAGTCAGGGTCATGGTTTTAAAACTCTGCCCGCCGAGCCAGCCATCTCTGCCGAGTCCATTTGATCGGAGAAGAGGTCACAATCGTGCATACTCTCCAGCCACGTGGAGCCAGTACTTCTCTACCGAGTCCACCAAGACGAACTCACTGGTTGGCAACTTGAAGTTGTTGCCGAGCCTCGGGAGCTCAACGATCTCTGCCAGCTCGTCATTGTCCTCGGTGCTGCTGGGCAATACCGCAGGGCTGAGCTTCTACATTGCAGCGGCCTTGGCAGCCGCCGCTTGCACATCGCATGGGGAGAGTGTGGCTAGCCGGGGGAGCAACTCGGTGAGCTCCGGGAAGTTTATAATGGCAGAGTTGCCCTTGATGCTAAGGGCGGCGACGTCATGCGTGGTGGAGCCGTATACAGTGTTTGGTTGACGAATTTGAGAATCGTCCGTTAGCAGTTTGTTTCAGAAAACAGAGTAACAACAAAGTATAGTTGTATTTGAAACAGGGGAGGAAATACATGTGAAAAGACAAATTAAGTCACGTAGTTGGTAGCAATTAATTGTGTAACTGTATGGCATTTTAATAATTGTCTAAATCAAACTGTATAAATAGGCCTGCCAGCGAGTTTATTAATCAGTTTTAGATATGTTTTGAAATTTAAACTTTTCTGAAACTCCAGAGTGATTGCTCCATCGAGGTGAGTGGATTCTCACTTCTATTTTTACATTTTTTTCTCGTTCTGTAATTTTGATTGATGATAATACAAATTCCCACTTGTTGCATTTTGATATTCAATTTCATTGTAAATTGTCTGGGAAATTGTCACTGTGAGAATTTTTCTACTGTTGGCGATTTTGATTGCGCCATTTTGGTATCAGAGCGAGGCTACTCACAGTCGATCATGACTGCTAGAGGTTCTGGTGGTGACTTAGATGTACAGCAGCAAATCCTAGTCACAATGCAACATGTTCTGCAAAAAATGGAACAATTAAATGTCATATTGACATTTTCGCAAGCTGCGACCACATATTCGAGAAATGCGGTTGTAAACCTAGGAATTACATCTAGATCTTCTCGAAGAAAATGCAAGGGAAGATTAGTCCAGTGGTGAGGAGTCCGAGGAAGAGGGAGGTAATCCTGAACCACAGCTGAGGTTTCAATATGCTCGAAAAAATGGATCTGTCAGAGAAGGAAAGCAACCATTTCATGTTAGCAAATGTAAGGAGTTGATAGTATGACCCAGAACTTTCATAATCAATTTCGACTTAAATTGGACTTGTCTGATTTTGATAAACAATAATACATCTCAACGATTTTCTGGATTGGCTGATTTTGGTTGAAAGATATTTTGAAGGGATGGAAGTTCCTATGGAGAAACAAGTGAACGTAGTTGCATATAAATTGAAAGGTGGAGTATCTGCCTGGTGGGAACAAATATAACTGATGCGAAGACAAATGGGAAAGGGACCAGTTCAGAGTTGGTCTAAGATTAAACAATTGTTGAGAGCGCAATATCTTCCTTTGGATTTTGAGCAAGTGTTGTTCCAGAAATTTCAAAATTGTAAACAAGGAAATAGAACTATTCAGGAGTATGACCTAACCAATGGGGCTTTTATATCTCTAAGGCAGAGTTTGCTTATAATTCCTCTACCAGTCGATCTACTAGTTATTCTCCATTTTTAGGTCTTGTATGACACCAATCCTAACCATACATTTGATCTCTTACCCCAATTTAGTCATCTTAAACTTCCTAAACCCATTCAAGCAACTGTGGATGAACTGACTCGAATCCATAGTAAGGTTAAACAACAACTAACTGAAACTAATATTGCCTATAATACTGCTGCTAACCTTCACATACGCAAACAACTGTTTACAGTTGGTGATGAGGTGATGGTTTACTTGCGAAAAGAGAGAATGCCTATTGGTTATTATTCCAAATTAGCCAGTAAGAAGATTGGGCCTTATAAAGTGCTTTAGAAGATTAATGATAATGCATATGTGATCGATTTACTAGATCATTTGGCATTTTGAAGACTTTCAAATTTTCAGACCTTTTTTCCATTTCATGCCTCACCACCTATGTGATTCATTCATAATTTCTGGTTTTGATCTCTCAACTGTGTGATTTTAATGATTCTAGCTTGAGGCCAAGTTCTTTTTCGGGGAGGAGTAATATGGTGGAGCTGTATACTGTGTTTGGTTAACGAATTTGGAAATTGTCCATTTGCAGTTTGTTTAAGAAAACAGAGTAACAATAGAGTATAGTTGTATTTAAAACAGGGGAGAAAATACATGTGAAAAGACAAATTAAGGCACGGTAGTTGGTAGTAGTTAATTGTGTAACTGCAGTGCATTTTAGTAATTGTCTAAATCAGTCTGTATAAATAGGCTTGCGAGCTAGCTTGTTAATCAGTTTTAGATCTGTTTTGAAATTTAAACTTTTTTGAAACTTCAGAGAGATTGCTCTATCAAGGTGAGTGGATTCTCACTTCTATTTTTCCATTTTTTACTCGTTATGTACTTTTGATTGCTGATAATACAAATTCTCACTATTTCATTGTAAACTGTTTGGGAAATTGTCATTGTGAGGATTTTTATACTGTTGGCGATTTCGACTGTGCTTGTGCGCCCTAGCAATCATCTCTGGAGTGGGGAAGGTGCCCAGCGAGATTCTAGACTTCTTCCTTAGCTCTCTAATTTCGAACACCCACTTTCCCCAATTGTGCATGCAGACCCCGCGGTACATCGGGTGCTTGCTGCAATCCTTGCTCCGCTTGCTGCTACTCTTCTTGCTAGACTCCTCCATCAAATGGTCCTTTGCTTTCTGCTCTGCTTTGGAATGCTGGGCATCAACAATTTCTTGCTACGGCTTCTTTGAAGATGGAGGAGATGAGACAGAGGAGGAGTTGCTAGTACTCTAGGTATTTGAATTGGACGGAACTGCCATTGGAAATTATTATTTTTTTGTATGATGACGTTAACAACCTGGTCAACTCAGGTTGACCTACGGTTGAACCGGTTGGACTTACCCGGCTAAAATTCTGGGTCGATGACCGGTTCGGTTGTTAAAACCTTGGTCGGGGTTCCAAGGACTCGGACAGTAAAAACAATTTAATTGAGCTACTTGTGTTACGTAACAATACAATCTAGAAGTAGATACGATCTCGAAATATCTAGTATCACTGTACGAGTGGATTGAAACAAAAATAAAACAAACCACAGATGTGTGGACTTGGAACTGTGAAAACGTTGGGCGGCGCCATCGATATCGATTGTCTTGAACACCCCTGAGCCCTTCCAGCTTCGGGTATAAAAGGATTGGATTCTACTAGCCACCAAGACCTCCAAAGGCAACTCTTTAGATTTTGGAAAGAATGGCGATGAGGACAGCGGCGACTCGACTCTGTCTGCGCCGTCTGACAGAGAGCTCTCGGAGGGCAGCTCGGCTTTTCAGCGACGGAAAGGGTCGGATTTTCAGCGAGGAAGAACGAGCTGCTGAAAATATTTACATACAGGTTCCTCTCACTCTCATGGGTTTTTTTATAGCCTTTAGTATGGGTTCGTTCTTCTTCGTGTGGTCGGGGGATGTAATGCACTAATGCTTGTATCTATTGCTGGTTTTGATGTTCTTTGCTTTGTAGAAAATGGAAAGGGAGAGGTTGGAAAAGCTGAAGCGGAAGATGGAGAAGGAAAAGGTGGCGACTGAGAAGGAGAAAGCCAGCAAGGTTTTCGACCATTAACCTCTTTTTTCATTTGGTTCTTAGGAACATGTTGCTATTATCTATGCATCTTTCCTTGACGCCGATCACTTTGTTCTGGGTTTGATTACCTTGTTTCAAGTTGTAATTATATAATAGAAGGAATTGTGTTTGTTCATAATTAGATTCGAATGAAACTGCCAGTGTATATACGGAGTGTTGATTTGACCAATAATGAAAGTTTCATTCAGCTTCTTTTTAATTTGCGTTGAACTACATTTAGCAGATATCCGATTCCTCAATACAGTAATAGATGACATAATCAAAGTTGGACTTTGATGGCATGCTTGAACTCACCAGTATAGTTGAATCATCTATGCAGATTTTCCATACTTATTTCTTTTATTTGTACTCCTGCTCAAAAAATTAATATGGTCTGCTATGAATAACAGTAAGTTATGGATCTCTGTGTATATGAGATGAGGTAGATCGCTCGCATAGAGAAATTGAACATTAAGAGCAACACTTGTACTGCAAACTTTGGATGAAAAATTTATCCACGAGGTCAAATATAGGTAGGATGTAAAACTGTACTGGCCATGGTTATTTTCAAGCTTGTAGTACTATTTATAGCTGACATGCTTACATGAAATTGGTGAATAAAAATCTGTCACAAAGTCTCGAATTTTTTTTTTCTTTCAAATATTCGGCAAATTCTCCGAATTGCAGCTCCAATGAATAGTCAGCCAACATTTATTCCAATTCTCCAAGTTAACAAATTTTCCTAATTTTATCCTAATAGTATGTACTTGATCCATATATTCAATGCTTTTCCACCTATGCACTAGGGGAAATAGTTTTATTCCATGTGGGTTGTGAGTTTAGTGCCGATATTTTCCAGAAAATTTTCTATACTTACCTGAATCTTCTCCAATGATCTGTTGAACCGAGCCTAAAATGTGACTTTGTGACAGAGAATTAGAAATATCAATCAATTGGGTACCACATTACTTGCATCTCTGAAACGGATAAGTTTGTTCTCCTCAACCTTTGTGCCGAAGAGTATTATTGGCAGAATGTTATTCATTTTTTTGAATGATTGGCTGAATGAGCTGTAAATTCTCAACAGTATTTAATACATTGTTTAGAAACTGAAAAGTCATAGACTTAGCCGTTTGGGACATGAAAAATCAGCTCCATCCACTTGGAAAAATCCAGCTAAAGAGTGGATTATCCCATTTATCCACTGTTTAGCTGGATTTTTCCAAGTGGATGGAGCTGATTTTCCACACCCCAAACGGTCCCTTATCTTTTATCATGTGATGGTCTAACATCTATTCTCCAACATTTTAAGTGGTATCTTGCTCATCGAATTTTGTGGACTATTAGGTGCCAAATCTTATATCCTCAGAGTTTGGTAATGTCCGAACTGCATTGCGAACTGCATTTTTCCTTTACTATGAAATTGACTGTTTGTGTTTGAGCCAGTCACCCTGATAGAAAGTACTTCTTATTTTCATTATGACCTAACCTAAGACAGCTCAATTGGACAACTAAACAGCAAATGTTTCTAACGCTTGGCAATGCCTGATTTACATATTGTAGACTTTGTTTCTGAGCAATTGCATTCTCTGCTCTTTCGTTTACGTTTTCATGTGGTGGGATTTTGTGCCGTTTTTCTTTCAAAGTAAGTGTACCGCATTCATTAAAATTTGCACATGCTGTATCATCTCTATATGGTGATGACTATTTTTTGACACTTTAGGTCATGTTAAATCACTTAGCATTTGACACACATGTAATTCCAAGTGTGAACTGGTTTGTTATGCTGAACTTTTCTTTATTGGTGCTTCATCCATTTTCAGAAAGTTGAAGGTGAAACTCACAAGGCATGACGCGGGGTTCAGATCTTTGCCCACCCTGCTGGACTAACTCCTATAACTTTGTGAAATATATCTGTATATATTATGTTCTCTGCTGGGGTTTGTGAAATATATCGTTTGCACCGGAAGATGAGCTACTAAACATAGTGTGTGTTTTTTCGTTGGGAGCTACTAAACATAATGTTTTTTTTTTCCATTGAGACCTGTAAAACATAGCAATGTATCTTGGGCTCTCTCCAAAGTGTTGAAAACTGACTTGAAATTAAAAGAGAGTGTGGACTAACTCCTATAACTTTGTGAAATATATCTGTATATATTATGTTCTCTGCTGGGGTTTGTGAAATATATCGTTTGCACCGGAAGATGAGCTCCTAAACATAGTGTGTGTTTTTTCGTTGGGAGCTACTAAACATAATTTTTTTTTTTTCCATTGGGACCTGTAAAACATAGCAATGGATCTTGGGCTCTCTCCAAAGTGTTGAAAACTGACTTGAAATTAAAGAGAGTGTGGGGAGACGCGATCGATTGCAGTGAGCCGCAATCGATTGTATCTACTGTGATTTTCTTAAAACGAGGCACGATCGCTTCTCTGGAAGTGATTGATCGCACCAGTGGTTATCCAGCAAAAACTGTCATTTTTTTCTAAAAGTTACGTCATTTCTTCACAGAAAAATCCATTAGAGTCCTTTTATATATAATGAACGAAAAATCACATAAAGATACATACAGAAGTCTATCAAAACTCTTTCTTTTTTCTCTCTTAGAAATCATTGAGCAATAGCATATCCTCTGATTGAATTCCAGTTGGTTTGATTTGAAGTGCACCTTTAAACCAACAGTGTGGTTCTTTGTATCTCGGGAATGGAACGCCTGTGCACGGAGGGCAGCGTATCTGTTTCAAGGGCAGCGTATAGAACGTCTCAAATAAGGAATGTCGTATCGGATATCGGTAAAATATCGGTCGGCCAAAGAGACGAAATATCGGAGATATATTGGAGATATATCGGAGATATTGTGTAAAAAAATATTGGTCGTCAAAAACTAGTTTTTACCATATATTTTCACAATCTAACTTCTAAAATGAGTTATACTAATTTAGATAAAGAATAGATTTCAAAATATGCATAAAAATGCATATTAGGATAGGAAACAAACATGAAAGTTTTTTCTTTTTTTTTTCAATTTTTTTTTCAAAAAATACCGATATATATCGGCGATATTTGGAAATTTTCAAAAAATCGATACGAGGTAGTATCGGTGTATCGGGTGGGGCCCGATACCGATATATCTCTGATATATGGCGAGACGATTTTCCATTGCCTCGAACCAAATCTCTTGTCTTTCTCTTTTGGGTAATTTGTGGAGCTATTCGTCAACTGGTTGGTAGTATTCTTGCCCTCTTAATTATAGACAATTCCCAACAATCTTGAAATAGATATTTCCTTACTGTTGATTGAATACTATTACAATTATGGGTGTTGACAAATATCTAAAATCGAAGAAATTTGATGGAAAGAATTTCATGAGATGGTAAACAAAGATGAAATTCTTGTTAACATAATTGAATGTGTTTTATGTTATTACTCATGTTGTTGTTGGTGAGAAACCTGTTTCATCTAAATCTGATAAAACTGCTAATTCTTCTGAAGTTGTAGGAATTGCTAAATCATATGATAGTGACAAATTCAAACAAGATGATGAACTATGCCATGGACAAATTCTAAGTGTTCTAAGGAATTATAGGATACCCTTGACAAGAAGTTTGGGAAGGAGCATGAAGGGGGGAGAAAAGTATGTCGTAGGCGAGTATTTTGACTATAAGATGGTTGATAACAAGTCTGTTAGAGACCAAGTAGTCGAAATACAGAATTTGGTTGCTAAGATCATTGGGAAAGATATTCCTGTTGACGAGAGGCTCCAAGTTCCTGCGCTTATCGACAAATTACCACCCTCATGGCAGGATTTCCAAATTACTTTGAAGCACAAACGGGATGCAATGTTTGTTGATGATCTTATGGTGGCAATCTAAATTGAAGAGAAACATAGGGGCAAGATAAAAATCTTACAAGGCTCTTCTTCTGAGGCCAATGTTGTGGAAGGGAAATCCAAGTCTTATGGCTATAAGAAAAAGAAGAAAAAAGTTTAAGAATCGGTCTTTCACACCTGGTTCAAATATAAAAAATGACAAGAAGTCGAAGGTTTGCTGGGTCTGTGGAAAGCATGGACATTTTGCAAGCAAGTGTAAGGAAAAGAAGGGTCAGGACCATAGCCATGGTGGGGCTGCATCTTCCGCTCAAGCTAACATGGTTATTTTAGATGATGGGTTAGTATTAACTAAATCTGAAATTAACTTTGTATGTGAACCTATAGATTGGTGGGTTGATGCAGGGGGCTACCGTCCACATCGGTATTGATGTTTCTTCTTTTTCTTTCTATCGGGAAGTAAAGGAACGAACAGTGACGATAGAGAGCTCATCGGAAGCTAAAGTTTATAGAGTTGGAACTGTGGATATCTGGTTTACATCGGGGAACACGTTGACTCTCCATAATGTGTTGCATGTGCTTAGTGTGAGGAAGAACCTTGTTGGTGGAGTACTTCTTAGTCGAGAGGGATATAAACTAATGTTTGAATCGAACAAAGTTGTAATAACTAGATATAGTACTTTTATTGGTAAAGGCTATGTGTGTGATGACCTTTTTAAACTAAATTTAGTTTCCTGTAATAACTCTTTATTTCATGTTAATGACTCTTTCGTTTGTTATGTTAATACTGTTGACATGTGGCATATGAGGCTAGGACATGTGAATTCATAAACCATTAAGATAATGATGAATCTTGAATTGATTTCAAAATTGAGTAGTGAATTTCTTGATAAATAAAATATGTATTTAAGCTAAACAACCCAGGAAACCATATAGATCAGTTGATCGTTCGTCTTGTTTGGTTGATTTAATTCATTCTTATATTTGTGAATTGAATGGATTAATTAGTAGGGGTGGAATGAGATTTCATCACATTTATTGATGATTATTCTAAATTTTTTCATGTTTATCTATTAAAATCTAAATATGAGGCTTTTGAGAAGTTTAATATTCACAAGATGGAGGTTGAGAATCAAACTGAGAGGCGGATCAAAATACTTAGGTCAGATCGAGGTGGGGAATATTGTTCCCTTGAATTTTGCAATCTTTGTGAAGATCAAGGAATAATACATGAAACCACAACGCCTTATTCTCCTCAATCTAATAGTGTAGTGATCAAACCCCAAAATAGGTTGACAAATTGTAATATATACTCAGTGAATCCAAGTGTCGAACCACAGGGAATGATGTAGAATTAATCTACTCCAAACTAATCTAAAACTACTTAACTCAGCAAATTAAAATTCTTATCAGGAAATTTTGTAGAGAGATTGTAATTTAATTAACTACTAAAATGACGATTAAAGATTCAATTAAAACTAATTAAAGTTAGCAAAGATAATCGATGGGAGATATCAAAGCTTCAAGGATCAATGATTTAATTAATACTTCCATGTCTATTTAATTTCTCAATTAGATTCAAATAATGATTTGACCTAATTGGATAATATTTCATTCACGTTCATCATAACCATTAACATAAAGATTTCGATTGAAAATTTATCATTAATAAGCTTAGTCTACTAATCACAAGGAATTATAAGCATTTGTCGTACCTTACGTTAACGACAAATCAAATAATTATATAGATTATGACTATTTCCAAAACATCACATTCAACTAAATAAGCAATAAGCGTGTTTTTCATAGACATAAAAATATTAATCAAATAATGTCACCTCTAGCTTTGACAAGAGATTTAGCTATTCATATTTATGAGAAAAGAAAAATCAGATTTTGGAAGAAATTGCACATGAGAAATCACTGTAGCAGGGAACACTATTCACGGGGACTGTTCACAATTTACTGTTCACTGTAGTAGCGCACTATTCATCTTCCCCAACCCGCCCGGTTACTGTAGCAATTCGAAAACACTGTAGTAGTACTGTAGCAAGTGCGAAAACAGCCCAAAAACTTCCCTTTTTCCTCTCGATTTCTTCCTCTTTGATTTCCAGCCAAAATCCCATCAGAATACGTCCCAAATCACGACATTGCAGCCTCATCCAGGCTCTGTTTTTTTCAGAAAAAACTCGTCTTCTTGTTCTGATCCTCCTTTACATAAACGTCCCAATCTGTTTTTATAGACTTCGAGAGAGGGAGAGTCCTAAAACCGAACCTTTCTGACTTTTTGGTTTCCAAATTGAGCACGATCCTTCCTCTAGTTTTCGAGTTGAGCACGGCTCTCTGTTTTCCCGCTCGTCGCCAAGCTTCGATCTTCAAGCTTTGCCAGCACTCTTCACCGGAATCATCACCGAATCATGGTCGCCTGCTGTCTTCGCCATGAGCCATCACGCCGTCGTAAGCCAGGGCCATCGCCGTCACTCGAGCAAAGCTCGAACAAGCTCTGCTTCATTCTTCTGTTAGACACCCGAGCCATCGGCTCGGGTTGTCTTTTATTTTTTTATTTTTTTTCTTCTGCATGGATAAAACCCGTTGTATCAATCGTATCCACTGGACCAAATCTGCACGTCCGTACTTTAATTTCGCACCCGTCTTCTCTTAAGTGACTCATCAACGGTTCAGATCTTTGATGCGCGTGATATCAGCTCTTGGGTCACTTTGGCACTTCAAAAACCCGTCTAATGCGCTCTTCTGCTGTCGATCTGCAATCCGCATTTTTGAACCTGCAATAATAAAACCAAACCAAAATTAGACGCATAATATAAATATAATGCCTTAAATTCATTAATGCATCTAAATTAGTTAATTAAAGCAATTTAATTATTAATCCCCTAATTACTATCTTAATCACAAATAACCCATTTTATTCATGTTTTATCATTAAAATTACACTAACAAATAGGTAAATAAGGCATATAAATGTATATATTTTATGCATATCATGTGGCAGAAATAAAGAATAGAACTTTTATAGACATGATAAATTCTATGCTTTCCTCTTCGGGTTTACCAAAGAATTTATGGGGAGAAGCGATTCTTTCTGCGTGTATAATCTTAAATCGTGTGCCTTATAAAAGACAAAATATAACCCCTTATGAATTAATGAAAGGAAGAAAGCCGAGCTTAGAGTTCATCAAGGTTTGAGGATGTCTTGCGAAAGTGAAAATCCCAAACATGAAGATGGATAAGATAGGTTAGAAAACTTATGATGCAGTTTTTATTAGTTATGCACAAAACAGCAGAGCATATCAGTTTTTAGTAATTGAGTTTGATTGGTAGGATTATGCACCTAATACTATCAAGGAGTCCAATGATGTAACATTCTTTGAGAATGTGTTTCCAATGAAAGAAAAGAGTACGGTCCCAAAATTGAAGATTCAGGTACTAATGTGGAGGTTAGGAGATCTAAGAGAACCAGAATAGAGAAGAATTTTGAGGATGATTTTTATACTTTCATGGTGAAGAATGGGGATCCCTTGACCTTTAGCAAGGCTATGTTATCTAGTGAAGCTCCTTTATGGAAGGAGGCGGTATAAAGTGAGATGGATTCTATACTTGCATATGGGATGTGGGTTCTAATGGATCTACCTCCAGGGTTTAAACCAATTAGGTGCAAGTAGATAGTTAAAAGAAAATATTATCCTGATGTACAAAGCTAGATTAGTGGTTAAAAGTTACAGTAAAAAAGAAGGTCAAGATTTCTTTGACACATATTCTCCTGTGACCATGATAACTACAATTCGAGTGTTTATTGCATTGACAGCTCATTATAACCCGAGATCCATTAAATTGATCTAAAAATAATATTTTTAAATGGTGAATTAGAGGATGAAATATAAATGGAGCAGCCTAAAGGATATATTGATGCAAATTGGGTATCGGATTCTGATGAAATAAAGGCCATTAGTGGTTATGTGTTTACACTAGGTGGTGGGGTGGTTGCATGGAAATCATCCAAGCAAACTGTGATAACAAGATCTACTATGGATGCTGAGTTAGTAGCTCTTGAAAAAACAGGAGGAATAGCGGAATGACTTAGGGATCTTTTAATAGATATACCATGGATGAATAAATCAATTTCAGGAATTTTGATTCACTGTGATAGCCAATCAGCCCTTGATAAGGTTAAGAGTAAGAATCATAATAAGATGTCCTCCAGGTATATTGAACAAATGTATAAAATCTTACGCAAGTTGACTACTTCTGGAGTCATTACCTTAAGTTTCATACAATCAACGGGTAATTTGGTTGATTCGTTTACCAAAGGATTATCGGCAGGGCAAATCTTAAACTCATCTAGGGGAATGGGGCTGAAAGCTTATGACTAAGTCATCGTTAGTAGCAACCCAATCTCTCTAAATGGAGATCCTAGGACGAAGATTCAATGGATAAAAATAAGCTAATACGTAACTTAGAGAGCACTATTTAAATATCGTATGCTCATTCCCGTGCTATGATGAGAGTGCTCTAGTGCATATAAAATAGGTTGACAAAAGTCTTAATGAGGTCAAGGCTTAAATAGTAGGGTATTGTTATGCAGATTACCATTGAAGACTGTCACCTATATGAGTGCCACTGAGGTTGCAGTTAAGGAGAACATGGGCTTATTATCTAAAGTGCAATTCATGAAAAGATACAAGGCACATGGACGTAACGCGCTACCCTGAACGAACTCGAAAAGGGAGTTACCCTAAGTGCTAGTTTTGTCAAAGCGCAAGTTCAAGACTTTGTTGACTTTGAACTTGTGAAGGTGGCGGCTTACCAAACTAGGTGAAGGTTCAAACCCGCAAGGTACCTATCGCCTAAAACTTAGAGTACCATTGCTCAATGTCTAATTCTTGTAGTCTTTTGCATTCTAGTATGTAGACTAGTTTAATATTAAGTCATGGTGGGGATTGTTAAAAATTGACTTGAAATTAAAGAGACGGTGGGGCGATCGATCGCCTTGATGATGCAATCGATCACAGTGAGCCACGATCGATCGGCTTTAGGACGATCAATCGTATCTACTGTGATTTTTTTAAAATGAGGTGTGATCGATCGCACCAGCGGTTATCGGGCAAAAACTGTCATTTTCTTCTAAAATTGCATCCTTTAAACTGTCATTTTCTTCTAAAATTGCGTCCTTTCTTTACAGAAAGAACCCATTAGAGTCCTATTATATATAATGAACGAAAAATCATAGAAAGATACATACAGAAGTCTATCAAAATGCTTTCTCTCTTCTCTCTCTTAGAAATCATTGAGCAATAACATCTCCTCTGATTGAGTTCCAGTTAGTTTCATTTGAAGTGCACATTTAAACTAACAGTGTGGTTCGTTGTATCTCGTGAACGGAACACCAGTGATCGCCTGTGCACGGAGGGCGACGTATCTGTTTCAAGGACAACATATAGAGCGCCTAAAACCAAATCTTTTGTCTTTTTCTTTCTGGTATTTTATGGAGTTATTCGTCAACTGGTTAGTAGTATTCTTACCCTCTTAATTATAGTCAATTCCCAACACAAAGTCCTATTTCGATCAATATTTTCATTGAGCTAGGCAAACCAGTGTTACATAAGACATTCCAATGTCTCTCTCCAAGAACCGGGTGAAAATAGTATTCCCTTATGGCTGAATCCATTCTCTTCTATTTTTATCCTAGTCTTCTTGCCGACACCAGTTCTTCATATGGCAATCAAGAAAATCAATCAATATGGACCAAATAGGATACTAAATTGTAGGCAAGGAATTCGAGCGTCAGGTTTGACCTCTCTACCTTGATGAGTGAATCAAGGATCAATTTAGCCACCATAAATGGTTGGGATGTTTATTATGAGGATAAGGTAACATTCATATTATGAAGCGGAGGTCTTGAGTTTGAACCCCGACTCCACCTGGGATTATATTCCAATTTACCTGTGCGTAAGGTGAGTGGGCCATGTACCCCCTAGAGTATATTCCAATTTACCTGTGTGTAAGATACCATGTACGCACTAGAGGGGATTGGCAATTTGGCAGTGGGATATGGTGCTCTTAGAGGTCTGTTCGAAAAATACATATAATAGGAGTATAGGACTGCTGACAAGTAGGTTTATGCCAAATTATAGCATAAAATGCTTTCATTAATTCCTTCAATGTTAGCAGATTTCAATGAAATCCTAATTTCGAAATTGGATACCTTCCTAGTTTATGGTTTAAAGGATCTAATTTTTGATGGCCTTTAATTTCATAAAATTTAAATTTTATGTCATTTGTAATATTGGATATCTTCCTAGTATGTGATTTGGGATTTAAAATAACTGTTTTGAAAGAATTTGGAGTAGGGCAACTCATTCATCCCCTTTATTGACCATCATAGATAAAATTATACTCCCTCCGTTCCAAAATACTATGTACGTTTGGAAATATTCACTTTTCAAAATATAGTGTACATTTTGCTAAATCACGTGACTTTCTCTTTTCAAAATTGGAGGAGACGTGGAAGGATTGACTTGAACTTGGTTTGTGAGCAAGCATACGAATTGGACGGGATACTAGGGAGAAGAAGTTACGTGATTTCCTTGTGAGCTTCATGGTTCAATAAAAATGAGAATCTTTTCAAATGTACACAATATTTTGGAACGGAGGGAGTACGCATTTTAGACTTAATTTGTATCCTCATTATAGTGGCCACCCACCCACATGGACTGATGTGTGGGCCCTTTTACGTGTGCAAATATATTGGTGATAGCATACGATTTTTTGCAGGTTGCCTTGCCTTTATCAGTTAGGTCTCTCCATTCTGTTTTAGATGCTCCATCTGGAAAAGATGACAACCAATTTTTATATGCTCCATGTGGTCAATTTAAGTGAATTTTAAACCTCTTCTCCCCCATTAGTTTTAATGTCCACTATCAAATAAAAACCAACATTTTATCAGATGGAGCAACGGAGGGAGTATGCATATTTACATAAAAATTTACTCTTTTCATGCAAGGTATATGCAATTTTATCTACTTATGTAGCAAAATAATACCATATAGAAATATGTCTGATGGAGAATCGAAGACGAATTTACTCGCTCAAAAATTAGAGAATAGAATTTTAGACAAAAAAAACTTGATAGAAAAAAATAAATAGCAAAAATAAAAAAAAACAAAGTATTACAAAGAGGGTTGTGGAGTGAAGGTATAATTAAAAGGGTAAATTGCACTTGACCCCTATGAATTATGGTGAAACTGTACTTAACACTTATAAATTATGAAAATATGCACTTAACCTATATGTAACTTAGGGGCCGTTTGGGGCGTGATTAGGGATGTTTTGCTACACTGTAGCATCCAGGTATTTTATATATCTAGCTGAAACACCTCAGGACGTGTTTTCAGCTAGATGTAAAAAAAACATGGATGCTACATGGATGCCCAAATTTCACTTCATTTGGAAAATCTAACTTTTCTACTTCTAAAAGTAGCAACCAAACAAAGCCATAATATGTAAATGGAGAACCGAAGATGAATTTACTCACTCAAAAATTAGAAAACAGAATTTCATCCAAAAAACCCTGCCAGATAAAAAATTCTCCATATAGCAAAAATGAAAAAATAAAGTATTACAAACAGGGTTGTGGAGTGAAGGTATAATTAAAAAGAAGCGAAAGCATGATATGCAAAAGGACAGGGAGTTCAGTAGTAAAATTATCTCAGGAGTGCTGAGAGAGTTATCCAACTTCCCATTATTCTAGAAATGGAAGAAGGAAACAAGATACCTGGGAAGAAGGCATTAGCAGCAGCTCATGTAAACTACTTACTTTGAATTGATTCATTGATTCGTTGCTCGGTGGGAGTGAGTTCGACTGACCATGGAAACCGTTGCCTTCTCTAACGTCCGTTCCCGCCATTTCCATAAGACATCACTCCTCTCAAATGGGGGAAGCCTCGGCAGTCCATACTTGGCCAAGAAACCTGCAATGTTGCCCAAGCTTTCATCCTCTTGGACGGGTTCCAGCCTATCGTTAAGTTCTTCCTCAAGAAGCCACTTCACGGTGAGCTCGTCAGTTGGTTGTTTCCTTTCTCTGTAGGTGGTTTGAAATGAGACTATATGGTTTCCATGTTGGGGAAGAAGCTTATCTGTTTTCTTCTTTTGTTGCAATTTTTTTTTCTCTCGGTTTTCGTCATTAGAGAAAATTATGGGCATGGGTTTTATCCACAAGTCGCAGCATGCCGAATGAAAGGCGCGGGGTGGTGAGGGCGGAAATGTTCGGGCAATTGACTAGTGGCCTGGAGTCAGCATGGACCAAGCTCAAAGGAGAAGGTCAGTTGGTTCATAACGACATTTATCAATTCCATGATATCTCTGCTGGAGGAATGTCAGTTCAGAAATGATGTGGATTAACATCAGTGATGAGTTACATTGAGCATAAGGGTATCTATATTGTCTCGGTCACTTCGCGAGTTCCTTTTTTTTTCTATTAACCTTGATTGTGCATCTGAATTCTCCAATGAGCGAAGAAATTTAACTTGACTTGAATCAGCCCAGGGTTCTTAAAGACCACGTAA
The DNA here is from genome assembly GCA_039654745.1 of Houttuynia cordata. Taxonomy (NCBI): domain Eukaryota; kingdom Viridiplantae; phylum Streptophyta; class Magnoliopsida; order Piperales; family Saururaceae; genus Houttuynia; species Houttuynia cordata. The sequence continues at coordinate 19,662,353 of CM077503.1, forward strand.
CTTGATACAGATTCCGGAATTAATCTTTCTTTGCCTTTATCTGTAACAAGGGAACACAATAATTCTTGATGAATAAGAACATTTGGGAATCAGAACCAACTGTTAGACTTGCTAATTAAAAAAGCAATCTATAGAAGTTCACTTTTTAAGTTTGCTTTCATTTTTGTTTGACTAAATTGTTTTTTTAATTGTGGAATTATTGTTTTTAGATGTTTTAACAAAAGAGAATATCGTCGAGCCAATGCGAGAGATCCGAAGAGCTCTTTTAGAAGCCGATGTGAGTTCACAGCATTCAAATTTTTACTTGGCTCTTTCATACTTCTGAATTCTGATGATACTTCCGCACTTTATTAGCCTAAAGGAAATTCATCACTTGTATGTAGGTAAGTTTGCCAGTTGTGAGAAGATTCGTACAGGCAGTAAGTGAACAGGCTGTTGGAACAGGCCTAATCAGAGGAGTGAAACCTGACCAGCAGCTGGTGAAGGTTAGACCATCTCCATAATCTTTAGAGTTTAAACCCAATAATTGCATTAGTAAGATTAATTTCTGAGAGCGTAGATACAAGTAGCACCATAAACACGGAGATCCTCCCAAGGATGAGTTAGAATTTTTATTTTCTGGTGGTAGTTTAAGCAAATTACTACACACCCTTGTCTTGTGTAAATTAGTTTTATGAATTTCTTTCAAGCCTGTCTGGTACATTGCAGATTGTTCACGATGAACTAGTGAAATTGATGGGAGGAGAAGTATCTGAACTGATTTTTGCAAAATCCGGTCCCACCATAATTTTGCTGGCAGGTCTTCAGGGTGTGGGGAAGACCACAGTGTGCGCAAAGTTGGCCGTCTACCTTAAGAAGCTGGTAAGATGCAATGACTTAATAATTTTTTTTTGAAATGTGTCAGACTTTATCTTTAAACTCGCCAATGACTCAACCTGGATTGCAGGGAAAGAGTTGCATGCTGGTCGCTGCAGATGTGTACAGACCTGCTGCAATTGATCAGCTTGCTATACTAGGTGAACAGGTATTTCAATCTGCACTCATCTACTTATTGCATCTAAATGATATCTGGATGGTTCTATTGAAGAATAGCTCATGCCGTGATTGGTTATCAGGGAGAATGCACCGGTTTCCATCAAGGACCAACAAACTTTTAGCTCAACATGATATAGGTCCTGCTTAATAGTTTTCGGTCCATAAAACAGTGTGGGGACTTTTAATAGTAAATACTCTTAATAGTTAAAACGTACACCATCCTTCCTTGGATAACATAGAAATTGTGCCAAATGTATCATGTTTGATAAGTAGGTAGGCAACACTTTAATGGCAATCAATAAATCCTTTTTCTCTGAGTGAAATTGTTCTTTGGAATTACTTATGGGTCTTTACATTCATAACAGTTTGGTTACAAGGATGTTGCCGAAAAAAAACCAGTTTGGTTATAAGGCAAGCCTGTTGATCCAAAGTATCAGATCTTTCATTGAGGCATCTTTAAATTATTTAAATATGGTACAGCAAGAATTTGCATGTAATTGGCTATGCAAGTTGCTGGATTATATCAATTGATACTTGGTCTTGAATATAGTTTTCCTGTTTGTTTGTTTTGATGATTGGCTTTTTGGTGGGCTATAAATTCTACCCGCAATGTTCTTACTGCATTTAATTAGCAGGACTCACCTTTCATTCGACTGTAGTTTTCCAGTTGATGCTAATAAATTTTTCATTGCTTAACAATATTAGCCTGTTACAGGTGGGCGTGCCTGTATACAGGGAAGGAACTGATATAAAGCCTGCAGATATAGCTAGACGAGGTTTGCAGGAAGCCAAAAAGAATAACACTGATGTGGTGATAGTGGACACTGCTGGAAGGCTTCAGGTTTGAGAAGAAATTTGTTACTTTCTGTCTAGAAGTTTGCTTGTTCTTGTTTGTCCACTATCACGTGTTCAGCATAAATTATTTTTACCACATCCTTTTATTTTTTATCAGATTGATAAAGCAATGATGGACGAATTAAAGGAAGTGAAGAAAGCAGTGAATCCAACTGAAGTTTTGCTCGTTGTGGATGCAATGACTGGCCAAGAAGCTGCAGGTACTCTAAGGAGATTATTGGATATGTTTTTGTTACAAACAAGCACCTATTTTCATATGCCTTTTGTTGATCTGAGCAGCATTGGTCACGTCGTTCAATCTTGAAATTGGTATCACTGGTGCAATACTGACAAAGTTGGATGGAGACTCAAGAGGAGGTGCAGCTTTGAGTGTTAGGGAGGTACATCTATAAAATTACTGAATCATTTCTCTAGTGTACTATCTTTTCTGGTAGTTATTTGGCATAAAACCTACGTGTCCATCTCTCGGTCTTAACTGTTTACCTAGATTGATATGTTAGAGAATAATTCCATTTATAGTACTAATTATTAAACCAGGGGAAAAGTTGTCTGTTGCACATTGAATCGTTGCCACTACAATATAATTTTAAACTTTTAGGGGTTGATAAATTATAGTAGTGGAACACAGGTATCAGGAAAGCCAATCAAGCTCGTAGGACGTGGAGAACGCATGGAAGACCTTGAACCTTTCTACCCTGATCGCATGGCTGGTCGTGTTTTGGGAATGGGAGATGTATTGAGCTTCGTGGAGAAGGCACAAGAAGTTGTGAGTTCAGCAAGTTATGATGCTTTGGAAAACATAAATTTGTTGTCAAAAGTGGTATCATAATTTTCTTTAAACCATCTTTGCATAGATGCGCCAAGAAGATGCTGAAGACATACAAAAAAAGATAATGAGTGCAAAATTTGACTTCAATGACTTCCTCAAGCAGACCCGTGCTGTTGCACAGATGGGTTCCATGACCCGTGTACTTGGAATGATTCCCGGCATGAACAAGGTACACATTTATATTTGCTATCATATCCATCATGCAACAAATCTATAGATGAGTCGTGACTTGTCTCAGTAGTTTAGAACACTAGCCTTTACCTTAGTTTTCTTTTGATCAGGTACTGAGATTTTTTGTCAAGGGCCAGTTAATGCTGGATAGTCGTTGGATCATGATTTGTGTTACAGTTTGTGGGGACAATTTTAAGATGCTAGCTGTGAATGCAATTGTTAACAGGAGTATAGGCTAGTAAGTCACTTTTAGTCAGAGATTCGTGTACAAACCCAATAGGCAAAATATTCTATGATGCTTCATAACAGTAAAAAGAGGAATCGTGACCACTTGTTTGCTCTCCAAATGATCTTATATTTCAAAGCAAATATTTCAAAGTTAATATTTCTTCTATACAGGTGACACCTGCACAAATTCGTGAAGCTGAAAAAAGCTTAAAGGTCATGGAAGCAATGATTGAAGCCATGACTCCTGGTTAGCCTCTAACTAATTTACTTACGAGGAAGCTCCATGTTCAGAATTAAGGGAAAATGTATAAATTTGGATGAGTTTGTTTTGGCCATCCCAGCTATTTTTTTCCCCAAACCTTAATTTGCAGAGGAAAGAGAAAAACCAGAACTGCTGGCAGAGTCGCCGACGAGAAGGAAGAGGGTTGCAACGGACTCTGGAAAAACGGAGCAACAGGTATTGAACTGTGATCTTCGAATGCTGCATTGTCTTTTGTTGATCATGAAGATAGCACGCTTAAGTACGTGGAATTGGTTCAGGTTAGCCAACTTGTAGCTCAACTATTCCAAATGCGAGTTCGAATGAAGAACTTAATGGGAGCCATGGAAGGAGGTTCAATACCTGCATTGAGCAATCTTGAGGAAGCACTTAAAGAAGACCAAAAGGTTCTTTTATCTTCTGTCATTTCATTTTAGGCTCTGATTTGATTTGTTTTTTTTTTCTGATGTCTTAATCTAATGTCTTATTAGGCACCTCCTGGTACCGCAAGGCGGAAGAGAAGAGCTGAGTCACGGAGGCAATTCGTAGATTCAGCAGCAGCTCGGCCGAGCCCTCGTGGTTTTGGAAGCAAATCTTGAATGCAAGTATGACACTAATTAACAGTTCCAATCCACAGAGCACAACAGCGCTTTACTTTTGTTTACAAATGCCTTCACGAAATTATTGAGGATCTGAAACATCGATCATTATTGTTTCTTTATGTTAGTCAATGCCACAAACTCGAGCAGGTGCCCTTTCTGCTACACTTTCTTATTTCAAGAATAATTCAAAATTTCGGCTTCAGAATCTCATGCCATCAACATATAAGGTATCAAAAACATACAAGATATCAAAATTAAATGCTCTCCGGAGCTTTGATATGATCTCTATGGCAACAAAGTACTTACTAGCCTATGAGCGTATTTCAACAAAATATGTCAGGCTCGTGTATTTTTCAACTTCTTGGATGCTACAAAAATGGCTGCAGCCACGGCCACAACCACACCAGAAATGATGAGTGCCGATTTCCATGACTGCATCACGGCTTCCCTTTCTGCATCTGCGTCCTCCTAAATATTCAACAAGGAAACAAGTAAAAATCTCAAAATTAATGTGCATAGCATCTATCGACCCAAAACATGAAACATCACGTATTAGAAAACCTCAATGGGCACGGATGCGGCGACATCGGACGATATGGGATCGATAGGAAAGTTATCAGGCTTGGAAGGATGCAATTCTCCTTCCAAGTCTGCTTCCGGGAACGTGGATTCCGATTGGATGGTCTCGTCGATTGACTCAGAAGAGGCCATGCTTTCAAGCCGGAGGTTTGCCCTGGGTAGATTTGCCACCTACTGAGAGATTTGTATTTGAATTGGGAGGAAAGAAGTGGAAGTGCTTTCTTAAGGAAAGTAGCAGCTGGATTTGCCCATGGAGGCGGGCATAGGGACAAGTGTGGGAACAGGAGGATTCTGAAACTTTCTTTCTTTTTGTTCTTTCCTCCCTGATGATTGGCCGCACGTAACCGTCGGAAATCCAATCTAACTCCAGCCTTCAGTTCCCTGACAGGGCTTATGTTCTGTCTAGCTTTGCCTAGCCCTGTTACTCTACGCCTTGGCTCATGCATATCGGCATGCGACAGCCAATAAGGGCCATTGGATTTTGAGCCAACAATGAGTGTTAATAAGGGTAGTTTTTTATCACCCGCTGAAAGCAGCCTGGATTTACTAGCGCCATTGGATCTTGATCCAATAACGGCTCATGGCGCCCCAGCACACGCCAACATTTGTGAGCGGGGTAGCTAATCTTGTTTTTGTGTCATTGACCACAAGGTGTTTTAATTCAGACGGCGTTGAAAGAAACTCCCCAGGTAGCAACGACAAACTGTTCTCTCAAAATGGATGCCTTTGTATGGCAGCTCAACTTGTGTCGTTGCTGGAAAAAAATGGATGGCAGTTGACTGATGGCTCAAAAAACATGTACATTGGAGGATCTTAACTTGGATCATTCTTCAGCTGCTCAACCATTATGACGGCGTTCTACCAAAAAAGGAACCATACGTTTTATAATCTGCTGATGGTTGCGGAACTTGCGTGAAAATCATTTCAAGTAGATTTTGCTGCCTGATCAGCGATACCTTTCTCCAGTCGGGCTTTTCCCGTCCTTGGGCCATCTAATGACATTGGCAAAATTTGGGGACATCAATTACCTTTTTCAATTCCGAATGAGCTCTGCAGCACCAGATTCATCATTTTTTCGCAACTTCAGCTTCTCTCTTTCCGTTCTTAATTTTAAACGACGCTCCAAATGGCAGGTAAACAGAACCAAGTGTACCTCTTCCCGACCCTAAAACCGATCCAAAATTGACAGTTTAAATGCACTAATAACTAATTGATTAAGCATTCTAAACGGCTTGAAGCTTGGCAAAGGGTTTTACAAAGGGTTTAGATAAGGCCAGCCACTAAAAACGACAGACATACTGCTTGGCAATGGACATTGGACGGAGCTAAAGCATCTTCAACACAGCCTCTCATATCATTTTTTCGAAACTGATTACACATTCACATTTACGTGCACAACGTGATAGCGGGATCTTAATTCTGCATGCGAAAAACTCAAAACCCTTCAGAAATGATGTTTCAGCAGAGAACACCTAGACCAAGCAATAATAATTTGTAATCAGCCCATTGGCATCCAGCCAATATCACTAGAAATTTATCCGAGGAAGGATTCATGAAATTGAAACTTGATGTCTCCATGAAGAGCTCATAGAAAACTTGGAAATCAGTCCACAACCTCTTCAGTTTTCTTGGATCTCGATTTGAGATACCAACCCAAACCAGCAGCAAAAGTTATTGCTCCCGCCAAAACGGCATAGTTTCTTTCCTTGTTTGTTGAAACACCCTCAGTAACAGAAGAGGGATTGCTCGGTTTTGCATCACCAGTTGATGTACCTGCTGTAGTAGTTGCCGTTTCTTCAGGCTTATAGCCCTGCACAAAAAATCAAATGGTGAGATAGTGTACACAAATTCAATTAGAAAATTACAAACAACCAACCCATAATTTTAAGGAGTTAGGTGCATGAATATCTATCAAATAAGCACAGATGAATTGTTGAGATTGATTTTTAAAGATGCATGAAGCAGCTTTTTTCTCTAGGAAATTTTTAATACTGCCAATAGTAAGCCCATTGCAATTTAATTGAAAATGCAATCATGCAGCAAAAAAGTATAAAGATGGAGCAAAAGAACAAAGAATGTGTGGCTGTACCTTGCGTGAAAGCTTCTCCAGTTTCTCTTGCTCGATTTTCTGAAGCAGAAGAAGAAATATGAACAATGCAAGTCATAAATGAACAAGCATTAAAACGAATGCTGAGAAGGATCTATATTATAGAGAATTTAGCAGTGCTATTCAAAACAAATCGAAATACAATCAACATTTATTAACAACCTCAAAATTTTATTATTCGTAGTAACGTCCAGTACAGTTCATCAGCCGCTTGCATATCTTTTTACCTGGTGTGGTTATAATATCATGGGACAACATAAATCAAATGCCCTAAACAACGCAGTAATTACCAACCCAAGTCATCTACAATAAACAGTACAAGCAGTTTAAGGGTCTGTTTGGTAAGGGATTTTAGGAGTGGGAAATCTGGATTTTAGGGAAGAAGCTGCCTGGAAGACTCTGGGTGTTTAGTTGGGAATAAGTAGCTTTTGGGGAAGAATTTAGGGTCTGATGGCATATTTCGTAAATAAACATGAAAGGTAGGGGTAATTAATAAAGAAAAATGCATTTTCATTGAAAACGCGTTTTTCCTTATTAATTACCCGTCTTTTTACAAAATTACAACAAATGCCATTGAGAAAAGTCAATGAAGTGAAAGCTGGATTCTTTTGGAAAATCTCCTTTGGACATCCTCACATTGGTATGATTCAGGGCCTCCCAATTCAGAGATAAGAAACAAAATATTCATCGGATTTATAAAAATGAAAATTGCACCTTTATCTAGTCTCATCAGCTATTAATTTTCATAATACAAAAAATTACAACAGTACAGGCAACATATTATCATATTTGAAGTTGCGTAGAACGTGATGAAGCAACAAATATTAGCACTTTGATAAAATAGTTATCTTGGTATAAAATTGAGTTGCTTCCATGAAGGACATTTGAAGCTTCTATATTCTGATTCATCAAAAAGACACAAGCGTGAAGCGCTTACACATGGTAGCATTGTCTGATTATACTCAGAAGTTGCACAAAGTAAAAGGGATTGATGCTTAAAAATAATAGGCATAAGAGACAGATTATACAAGGATGGCACGGAGCTAAATTTACACGAATGTCGTATGTTAAGGTGATTCTATGAACACCATTCAAGCCTTCAATGATCGTGAGCTAAAAAATTCTCCATGGAAACACACTATTTCCCAAGTAAAAGTCATGTCATCCTTTTTCCAAAGCGTTAGTTTCGTACATATATTGGCCCAGAAGACTTCATTTAGCTCGTCAAATTAAGTTTGTAGATTCTTCTGTTGTATGGAATGAGGAAATGCCTTACAGTGTTCAAACAGCTCACTTTTGTAATTTCCTTTTTTACGAATGCATCTTGATCAAAAGAATACTCCCTCCGTCCTGAAATACCTGCCACATCCTAAAAGAGTGGATATCAGGACGGAGGGAGTATTATATAGGATGACATGACCAACCAAAACCGGCCATTTTTCCATTTTTCGTCATCAAAAGCACAACAACACAGCCAAATGGGAACACCGAAAATGAGAAAGTCCAAGACCTAGCTACTAGGCCAATAAACTACATGGACAGTCAACATTGTAAAGGTTTCAAATTAACCTATCCGATCAACACTTAGCAAACACGACGATCCACAATCCACACACTAATTTAATACTAAATCCAATAACAAGAAAGGAAATGCATGCGGAGAACTTTACCAAAATTCTACATGACAAGCACGACGAAATCACAGATAATAAATTTACAATGCCAATCAATAACCCAATTCAGAAACCAGCAGAAGGTTGTTGGGAATCCAATCTTGACCCTAACCAATATTGACACCACAATTAAATCCAGAAACTGGGAAATGCATCACAAAATAGCGGAATTAGAAATGGACCTTGATGTAAACATTTTCAGCTGCTTTCTCTTCCTCGCCCAGGACCTTTCCGCTGCTTGATAACCTCCGAGAGATGTACCTCGCTCCATTTCTCGCCGCCATCCAAATCAAAACCTCCAATTTCTTTCTTTGAGCTAAACTAACTTGTGGCTTTTCCCCCTCTTCTTTTGACCACCCAAGCGCAAAAAAGCCCAAAAATACGGACCCGCTGACACGTAGCCCACCAAGACTAATGGGCTCATTCGAGTACTACCAAGCGGCCCAAGCCCAACTACGTTGATGATGGGGCCCATCAATAATGTCGCGCCATTTCAGCTGGATGTCTCCTGTGGAGTGGCCAGTGAACACACTGAAGCCGCTCGTTTGTTCTTTGGCCGTTATCCTCCGCGCCATGGCCGCTGTCGCCGGATTCCGGTCGTGCTCCCCGTTTCTGCCACCGTCTGAAGCTGTGAGGCGCGGCCGCCGGCTCTCGTCGAGGGTTTCGGCGGAGTCTCGAGACGGTTCTTCGGCTTCTTCCGTCACTGTTGAAAACGAAGGGAGAGTAGGGCCGGTCATCACTCCTCCACCAAATTTCAAGCCGCCTGAGCCGAGGCGGTTCGCCGTACGTCCTGACAAGATCTTGGACGTTTTCACAGCTTCTTTGCCGCTGCTTTTGCGTCTCGCCACCGGTGTCTTTGTTCAAGGGTACGGTACACTATCTTTTGACATTTACTCGATCGAATTTGCAGTTCTATTTGTTTGCTCGAGTTTCAGGCTGTCTCTGTATACTCACTATGTTCCATATTAATAGTCCTTTTTAATTTTTTAAAAATGAACTAAAATCAGTTCAGTTTTGAAAACTAAATTGGACTACTGATATGGGACAGAGTGAGTATAATTATATTTTAGCAAGAAGACTGTCAGGAGCTGTTTGGGAGGCCATTTGATGTTTGTAGGAAAGGAAAAGTTTTTTATTTTCCTTTGATGATTGAAGCATGGGTTATGGGTTTTGGGGATTCAAAAGGAAGACATGAATGATGGAAGGGTAATTATGGTCATTCGTTACAAGATTCTGTCCTCCTTCACCTGGAGAACGAAAATGACCATAATGATCATTCACTTACTAAATATAAATGAAAATGTAAATAGCCTCTCAAACACTTTTTTGTGGGAAATGAAGTGGGAAATGGCCTCCTAAACAGCCCCTAAATTTTCTCTCATTTTATATTCTTTCATGAGGAACCGAATTTGTTGTTTTGGATTCTACATCGCGATATACTTGTGTAATCTCTCTAATTTAAAGAGAGTGATTTTTTTAGTGGACATTTAAAAAAGGGAAATTTATATAAAAAATCATAAAAAAAAAAAATTTTACCAAAATGTGGCACTGTAGCAAATATTTACCGAAATGGTGTTCTGACAAGCCACGCAGGCGCCCGCGTGGCGCGGGCGCCTGCGTGGCTTTTTTTTTAAAAAATTAACCCAAAAGGCGTCGGTTGAACCGACGCCTTTCGGGTTAAGAAGAAAGGCGCCGGTTGAACTGACGCCTCTTGAGAGGCGTCGGTTCAACCGACGCCTTTCACTACCTTAACGAAATTCGTCCCATTTTAAACTGGCCGTCACTTCAACGATGCATATCTTTCTTATTTTTGATCCATTTTTGCCCATTTTTTTTTCATTCTTCCTTATTTTTAGTGCTCTTTCTGATCATCATGATATCACAAAGATGTTGAGCCATCATATACTATTTATCGTAGTTTTTGTGGTATTTTTTTCGATAAATGGTATATGATGGCTCAACATCTTTGTGATATCATGATGATCAGAAAGAGCACTAAAAATAAGGAAGAATGAAAAAAAAATGGGCAAAAACGGATCAAAAATGAGAAAGATATACATCGTTGAAGTGACGGCCTGTTTAAAATGGGACGAATTTCGTTAAGTTAGTAGTAGGCGTCGGTTGAACCGACGCCTCTTGTTTTGAGCTATTTTAGTGGGACAAATTTCAACAATGCATATCTTTCTCATTTTTGATCCGTTTTTGCCCATTTTTTTTTCATTCTTCCTTATTTTTAGTGCTCTTTCTGATCATCATGATATCACAAAGATGTTGAGCCATCATATACCATTTATCGAAAAAAATACCATAAAAACTACGATAAATAGTATATGATGGCTCAACATCTTTGTGATATCATAATGACTAGAAAGAGCACTAAAAATAAGGAAGAATGAAAAAAAAATGGGCAAAAATGGATCAAAAATGAGAAAGATATGCATCGTTGAAGTGACGGCCTGTTTAAAATGGGACGAATTTCGTTAAGGCAGTGAAAGGCGTCGGTTGAACCGACGCCTCTCAAGAGGCGTCAGTCCAACCGACGCCTTTCTTTTTAACCCGAAAGGCGTCGGTTCAACCGACGCCTTTTGGGTTAATTTTAAAAAAAAAAAGCCACGCAGGCGCCCCGCGCCACGCGGGCGCCTGCGTGGCTTGTCAGAACACCATTTCGGTAAATATTTGCTACAGTGCCACATTTTGGTAAAAAAATTTTTTTTTATGATTTTTTATATAAATTTCCCTTTAAAAAAATATAGGCTCGCACGTCTGTCACTCATTTGAGTCGTGGAGTACTGCATCTTGCTAATCTAATTTTTTTGGTAGATTGCTATACTAAAATGTTTGATTCACAGAGTATTTACGTAAAGTTTGTTTAATTTTATCTTTAGAACGTAGTGGGTTTTTTTAATTTTCAGCTAGATAATACTAATGATGAGCATGCCTAATTAAGTCTACTTGCCGATGTTTGAGGCTATTGCATCGTTTGGTACTTGGATTTGGTAGCATGCTTATGTTCTAATGCTTTCCAGGTACTCTGCATCTCTTGTATCTGAAGTTCCGCCAGGCGAATATGCATTCAAAATTGCTGGTGATGTGAACCGCATTTTTGACATTTTAAATTTCTATTAAGTATGTGGCTTAAGCGTGTCATTACGTTGAACAAGCCAAGGATCCTGGTCTAACCTCTGTTTACTGTCTTTAAACGTTTTGATGATAAATCTCCGTGTAAATACGTATAGTGGCGTAGCCTTCGATAGGGTTATTCTAGTGAAGTTATCCTACCTCAAATTTATAAGGATATCTGTTCAGACGCCTGAACTTTTCACCGCAGTCAATTGTCACCAACGGAATATCTAAAGATGCATATTTCTAAATTGACCTTTTTTTCTGGGTAAATATTTTTAAAGTAATTGTTGAGGATTAGGTTTGTGTTTTACATGTTTTTGGTAAATCAACTTTTTGTCTAGTTAGTCTTTAACGAGTTCTTTTCAACTATTTGTCTAGTTAGTCCTTAACAAGTTCTTTTGAATGGAGATTTTTATAGGTGTGGTTGGCATATCTTCAATTATCAACATGTATAATTTTATATTGCATAAGAATGTATGCAAAATGCATGATTCGTGCGTTTAAGGTCTAACTTGTGTCCTTTCATTCCATCCCTTCTCAGTGAATTGGGATGCTGATAGCTTCATACTATTAGAACGAGTCAGAATTTTCAGTTTTGGAAATTAAATATTGCCGGTGGATGCCTCTCTGTTTTGTTTCTAAAGATAAGTTGTGTGTGTAAATGTTTAACAGGATTGATGATAAAAGAGACCTCAAAATTGGGACCTCGACCGGAGAAACCTATTGAGATCTATGAATTTGAAAGGTATTCGTTTTGGCTTTATATTTTTTTATTGTTATTATTTAGATGCCCTCGACTTGGCGTTTATTTCACAAGGTTGTTTTTTTATGACTTATAAAGAAAAAAAACTGAACAATGACTTATTTTACTTGTCTCAACAATGTGTATTCTGCAAACCATGTTGGAAGTTCAGCTGTCCTTTCTGTCGAAAGGTATTCTTACATATATTTTCTCTCTCTCTCTCTCTCTCTCTCTCTCTCCACACTTTCTGTACTGATTTCTCGAGTACATTACAGGTAAGGGAGATCGTGAGTTTCTTGGATCTTGATGTCTTGTTCTACCCTTGCCCAAGAAATGGTCCAAATTTTCGTCCCAAGGTTGCCGAGATGGGTGGAAAGCAGCAATTCCCATACATGGTATGAATAAGTCTTTTGTTTGTGTCACCACAGACTTGAGAATTTAATGCTTGGACATTTTGATGAACTACATCTGATTTGTCTGCTAACAAATTAGAATTTCTTGCGGCTGAGCATTTTTTTCTTGTGCTCATTGAATGGTTTACTTATGATTACATCGATGTTGAGTGAGAACTTGTACTACAGTAGTTGCAAGGTTGGATCTTCCTATTACTTGTCTCCTCATACACTAAAAGTTAGAGCTTGATGGTGATTGTTTTGTGCCTTTTTGTTATTGTCTTAGACCTTCATCAAGTGATCAGCGATTTGCCAGGTTTTGAAAACTTAAATTTGAAGTTGGTTGGAATAATTTCCGTAATTAGGACAAGTGGCTTCGGTTGACTTTAATGATTGAAGATGTGAACCATGTTAGGTGACACATCTTTCAGGTTCCATGTCAGTATATTGTCTTAACGATAGTATTTACTAAAAATTTTTGTTTCTGACTACTAAAAAACAGTGCTCATCTTGTGGCCTCAAGCTATAGACTCGGACAGGTCTTTGATTCAACAAAGTCATCTCATTCAACAATCACATATGTGCAAAATAAATTGTCTTTTCATGACATGCATTCTTCAGATTGCTTCATAACATGCCATTTTTTGTTAATTCATCCTTTATTTTGCTTGTCAATGTCTACTTTAAGAAAATCGTTTCCAATTTGGTAATAGTTCAGTTTTCAGCATAAATAGGTACATATTTTATGATTCGACTTGTTCATCCTCATCCACTATTTTGATTCTAGTTCAATGGTTTTAATTTTCCTTGTTTACAGGTGGACCCCAACACAGGAACAGCAATGTATGAGTCTGATAACATAATCAAGTATTTAGTTGAAAAATATGGTCCGTGTTGCAAATCTGTAACTTTCTCACTTTGCGCGATATCTTAACTGTTTTCATGTTTGTTATACTAGAATAGAAACTTTGTTACTAATAATTGAAGTCCTTAGTTTATATGGTTTTGTCTGAAGAACATTATGCTTTTGATCTCCAATTCTATATCTCTGCTATTTCCTCCCAGAGAATCTTCTTTTCTAGGTAAAATAATTGAAGAACTAAGGAGACTTATATTTCCATGAGAAAAATAAGTGAAGGACTAACTTGCAAGCCTATTGACATCCCCATGTTTGAGAAAAATAAGGAAAGGCCTAAGGATCAGGTTTAGGGATGTTGATAGGGGTGCCTGTTTTGTTCTTCTAAAAATGTGGTCACCAATTGTATAATCGTTGGTTTTGGTCTGTGTGCAATGACTTACATCCTGCCATTCAAATAGGTGATGGAACTACTCCTCTCATGTTATCCCTTGGATTGTTAACGGTAAGTTTTAAGTTTTCTTGATTTCCATTTTCACATGACTCCCAACTATATTAGAGTGAGCTGCTGTAAGTATTGGGAGAGATATCCTGCTTAAGTTTTTGAGGCCAGTCAAGTATGTAAAATTTTGGTGATGAAGGGAAGATGTCTCCACTTTGCATTGTTGCTTGTTACCAGTAATGGTTACAATCAATAAGTTAGTTTGAAGTTCTATCTAACCAAATTCCATGTAACCCCATTATCTTATTGCAGACTTTAACTGCTGGACTTGCAATGATAGGTCGTATTGGGAGGGTAATTTGCTGTTATTGTCGTTGCAAATTTTTTTTTGGATTATTATTTGCAATTTCTTATTGTGCTTTTTATTGTTTTTTTTTTAAGTTCGTATATTTTATGCATGATTATGACCTGATAATTCTGTTTTCAGGGTTCTTCTTATGTTCCTTCAAAGCTCCCTGCGAAACCTCTTGAATTATGGGCGTATGAGGTTAGAGTTTCATAAACTATATCCAGTTCTGAAATTTATAATTAATTGTATACATTGTCTCAGTATAGATTCTGATTTGCTAAATGTGGCTTATGATATGATTTGGATTTGCTTCTCCAGCCTTCACCTTTCTGCAAAATCGTACGTGAAGTTTTGGTAGAATTAGAATTGCCTCATGTACTCCACAGGTTTGTTATTTGTAATATGATTTGCTTGGATGTTCTTTTTTCTATTCTTTTATGTCGTCCACCGTAATGTTTTTTCCTTTTGTTTAAATGAAAATTTTAAAATATCACTGTTCCCTGCAAAATTAATTTTCACACATATTTGTGTGATTAAGATGAAAATTTGAGTTTGGAATAACTATTATGGCATGTATTATTCAAGGTTTTTCTTTTGAGGTTGATTAATAATGAAGGGGATCTTTGAAATAGTAAGAGATCCTTACAAGCACTGAGTTCGTTCTTCATTTTGACGGTGTTCATGTAGGCATTTTTTTAAAGTGGCCCTCAGAAAACTGAAATATTTAGATCATTATCTTGTTGACTTCTATCAGTGTTGCCCTGAGACCCCTCTTTCTTTTAATTATATGATATTACATTAAGTTATATTTTCCTTTGTCACGCTTATTTCTTACAAAAAGTTTTATTGCAGTTGTGCGCGTGGTAGCCCCAAACGACAAAATGTATATGAGAAAACAGGGCATTTTCAGGTTATTCCTTCTCTTTGGGATGTGGCTTTCCTCCATCTAAATGATGTGAAAATCTTTGATCCGTGAGTTGTTTGTTGGTATTTTACCTCGCTTATGTAATTTCATATAACAGGTACCATATCTTGAAGATCCCAATACTGGAGTAAAAATGTTTGAAAGTGCTGCAATTATTGATTATCTGAAAGCAACTTACGTTCTGCCACCGACATTATAGACTGAAAGCACATTTTTCCTCCTTTACTTTTACATTTACATGTGTGTAATATTTTTAACCAAATGTTTTACCGAATTTTTTGCCACAATGAATGTGCTAATTGTAAATATGTATATATATATATATGAAGAGAGGAAGAGTTGATGTTAGATGCAGAGGTATAATTCATCTATCGTGTTGCTTTTGTTTGGTGGGATCGAATGGTTACACTATATGACTAATTTTGTGACTTTTTATATAGGGAATTTATAATTTAATGACATGAATTATATACATAGATGCAGGTGTGCTGAGAGAATCATCCTTCATTGGACTACCACCTTCAGATGATTAATTGTGTTGGAAACGATAAATTTGTCAACGAACTACTGCTTGTGCCAATTTGTGAATGATAATCTGCCCAAATTTTGGAGATGTACGCCATATGCAGGTTCATGTTCAAGCCAAACACTTCCACCAAGCTCAAGTTCAGAGGTGATTGTCAATACCCACAAAGTAAAAACTTTTGTCCAAGAACAAGATGGTATTCCAGTTTATTACTCACTACAGGTCTCAACAGCTATGGTCCTCGCAGGGTGTGGTTGAGCAGGACTAACTTCAACTGAAATTTAACATGGCAGGATGATATTCCGTTTATCTTTCTCTGCGTCTACAATTAAGAGGTTTGAAATAGCAGACAGTAAAAATTGGATGAAAACATGTGATGACGTGTTTTCTTGAAGTTTTGACTTTTCTCATCTTTTGTTCTGATCCAATGAACATGCCATGGCAGATCCTAATGAGGGCAGTCTGTCCGTGAATCGTAATCCTTGATTGTGGAGCACATGCCAAAATTAAAACTTGTCAATCGCGACCTCATCCACCCATTGGAACAAAATCCTTACAAATATAGGGAGGAGAGAGGCTGTTATGATTTGGAAGCTCCTCCAACTTCCGCATATACCGGCTTCCAAATTTAGCCGGGGCGAGACTGGCATATTAATACGTAAGAGTTAAAAAAACACCCTCCTTTCTATCCGAGAAAGAGAAAAAGAGACAAACGTCAAAGAAGATGGCAACGGCGAAAACCATTATTGGTGCTGTGGGAATTTTGACATTGCTACTTCTTGCCGTTGATGTTCACTCACATGGTAAGTCATGTACCATTTCTCTCCTTGCTTCAATTTCCATTTTCTGAATGGTAAAATGAATCAAGCATCATTTTATGTATAGAACAGACATTTTTACTTTAGTTCTTTTGGTGCACTTACGTAGCTTGTTAATTATTAAGGTTATTTATCTGATAAAAATACATGGCTTGTTTAGATGCAAAGAGAATTAGTTTCCAATGAATTCTTCTCTGGCATGTTCCTTGTACTTTGTAGACCATGGTTACATAAGCTTCAGTTACGACGTTGGAGCTAAAGGCCCGGACAAATGGAGCAGCCTGAGCCCTGAATATGCCGCATGTTCCAAGGGAAAGATGCAATCCCCTATCGACATTGCAAGGGAGAGCATTTCATGGAACAAGGGACTGCAGATCTTGAACAGAGACTACAAACCTGCAAATGCCACCCTCATTAATTATGGCTTCAGCGTTGGGGTAGGCCTTCTAATAATCTCTTCCATCCGAAGGAGACCGCCAGAATAATTGGCATTACGAATTTATTTTCGGTACTCATAAAATTCATTATCAAATATTTGGTACAGATAAAGATGGAAACAGAAGCCGGAGTGCTCGTGATAGGCAACAAGAACTATTCATTACGCGAAGCTACTTGGCATACACCCGCCGAGCACACCATTGATGGTGTTCGGTAATTAAGCTTTTCACCTTATGCATATGAAAACACGAAGAGTGCTATACGTAATAACGCCCTTATATGATAAGTCTATTGCTTGTTCAGGGGTGGGAGCCGTTAGATCATATGGGGTCAACATGATCGAGGCTTATTACACACCTCTGCATGGGTAGCATGCAGCTTCCTTTCTAAAACATGCTGTTTCTCATTTTTAAGAAAACATACATATAAATCATACAAACTATACTCCTATATAGAAATAAAAGATTACAGAAAAATAGTGCATAATAATTAAAAAACAAGCCTTATCGAGAATAACTTTGTATAAATACAGACATGATGCTGAGCTTCACTTGGTCCATGAAGCCGATGATGGAGCCATCTCTGTGGTGGCAATCTTATATAAAGTGGGTGATCCTGATCCTTTTGTTTGCCAGGTAAGAGAACTCAATAAAAATTTCCTCTTTTGTTAAAGAAAGAAAAGTCACAAATCACATCTAGTATCATGGAATGCTGAGTGATGAAAAATGATCGTTGTGTGGTTGTGTGCAGGTAGAAAATGGTCTGATGCAGCTGGCCAAGGAGACGTGCAAAGCAGACGAGGAAGCTCATATCCCCCTCGGCAACATCAGAACCAAACAGCTCAAGCGGTTCACAAGCAAGTACTTTAGGTACATGGGCTCCCTCACAGCTCCCCCTTGCACCGAGAAGGTCCTCTGGAACATCCTTGGAAAGGTGCCTTGCCTTCTGACTATTCATTTTCCCCTTGTTTCTTGCCTTATCATGGTTTCTTTATCATCTAACGGCTAACAAAAGCGACAATTAATGGATTGGGTGATGTAGGTGAGAGAGATATCAAAGGAGCAGCTGGATGCACTGAAAGCACCTCTAGGAGCAGACTACAAGAACAACTCCAGGCCCCTCCAGGCGTCAAATGGTCGAGTTGTGGAACTATACGAGAATACCAGCCAGAAGGAAGCTTAAGAATAATTAATAGGCCTCGTTACTGTTGGTCGTGTCAAAGGAGCAATGCTCCAATCTTCTTCATTAGCATATCACCATCTGTAAGAGAGACAAAGAGATTCAGTCCTTGTCCCACAAGTCCTCATTAGTATATCGCCATTTATCATCATTCGTAAGCTGGAGCATGTTGATTTTTTAGATATCCGAACGGGTATTTTAATTTTTTTTTTATTGTATACTGATATATATTATGACCCACTTTGGCCTTTTCAATAACATATTTGGAAATTTAGTGGTGACTTGAAAGCAGTTCGTCTAGTAGATGAACGAATATAATATAAAAACTGCTAATGAACTCGCCAAAAGGATCCAATTCATTCATATTTGATGTTGCCACATAGTTGGCAAAATGTTCAAAATCAATGATAGATCCCAAGATAACCCACGCAGATAATTAAAAGTGAGATAACCTACACATGTTTAGGGACAGGTTTTTTGATAGAAAAAGGATATCATGATTGGCCGGAAAGCTATTATGGTACGGTATTTTAGCTCATATGGAGAGAAAGCATCCCCTCAATGGAAAAATTTTAATGCAAGAATATTGGCTGTTAACTAGAAATATCTCTTTCCTTTTGTTAAGCCGTATGACAATTGGGGTGTCCACAAACCATTGATTTAATCCATTGATATGTAATGCGTTTAGTGAATTAATTATTTCCTTCCACTTTCTCATTTTCAAGTGATCAAGTCAAGTCCATCGAAAATTACACGCTAGAAGTTGGATGGGTTGTGACTTGTGAGACTGAGAGGAGGTGGCTTGCCACATCCGGTCAATGTAATTAATTAAATTGAATAATGAGTTCCAAGTGTCGAAAAAGCATCTGAATCAGGAGAAGTTATTAGCTGTGCGCCGCCCATGGGAACAGTGTGCTCATCACCAATGGGTGATGAGTTGGTGATGAGCACGTCTCCCCATGGCAATCATGACAAGCAGGGAGATGTGCCCATCACCCATTGGTGATGAACACACTGTTCCCCTTGCGCGGCGCATAGCCAATAATTTTCCCTGAATCAGGAAGAGTTGTCAGGTTGATAATAGAAAACATAAATGGCATTCGTGAAAAGCAAAAAACTTCTGTTCTTTTTCGGATTAACAACGTTAGACGATCTTTAGTGAAGGGCCCAACCGGCGACCGCTTGATCTGCTGAGCTATGGACACATTTTTTAATAATTTATCTACAAGTTAACAAAGTTGTAGTCCTATCTGAAGAATAATCATTTAATTACTACCTTGAGAGGATGATTAGTAGAGTTAATTGTCACCGAACTGCAGCTTTACGTCAATGTGCGCGATAATGTTTCTCTTTTTTTTTTTCCCTTGAAAAACTATACTCCCTCGAATCACTTTTAATTGAGACCGTCACATAATTGATAAATTGAGATGTGGGATCTACAATAAAAGCCTAACTTTCCGTGCGAGCGAGCAAGTGTCTTTCATTGTATAGGCTTCTTGACCCCGACCTAGTGTCACTGTCAAACGGTCTTAGTCGATGTCTCTGGAGAATAATTAATCAATGTTATTATCTAATTTTGGTATATATATTTTATTAATTATCTCAATTAAAAATGACAGGGAGTACTTGTTCAATATTTCCCATAGGATAAATTACTTTTCAAGGATAAGCAATGGTTTGAAGAAAGGACAATAAATACATGATCCGCTGACTGTGGTGGCACACAACTCAATCCAAATTGAGTGAAGGCCACAACTCAATTTTGGAGGATGCCATTTGCAGGTTCAATTCAAATACCTCCCACCATGCTCACAGTTCTAAATTACTCTATTGATAGCATGTTTGAGAATGTAAAGCACTTCTTTGAAAGCCACTTTCCTGGGGCCTCTTGAGGGAGGCTAAGAAAAACACTTCTCTGGTAGTGTGATGTAGGGATGCCACCGGGGTGGGTTTGGGTCGGGTTTTGGCAAACCAGACCGGCCCCAAAACCGCTCCATACCCGCGATCTGGAACTGCCCCGCCCCTCTTTATTTGTTTTTTTCATATAAAACATTCTATCCACTATGACGGGAGACGGCATAGACGAGGCTGGGCAGAGGAGGGGTTGTATGGGAGGTGGCAAAGGAGGGTTCGATGGGAGATGTGGGGGAGGAGGGGCTTGAAGGGAGGTAGAGCTGAGTGAAGGCAGGGCTGGGCGAAGGAGGGGTTCAACGGGAAGCCTCCTCCCCTCCGCACTGCACCAGACTTAGTAGTGCTGACATTCTCCTTTGTCCTCATGGTGGAGCCGGTGGCCGTGTCCAGCAAGTCCACCAGCACCATCACCTTCTTATATCCTTCTACGCTCTCGTAGCACCCAGCCACCTAGGCGATTACTGCAGTCGCATCCTCCACAACCCCGATCCTAGTGTCCTTGACCACTAGGTGGAACATCAGTTGTTGGAAAAATTCAAGAGGGATTGTACTTTACCCGTTCGTGTTGAGTAATAATCAAATAGAACCTGAAATTGCATACACAAATCCAATTGTCCGAGGCACAGTGATGAACTGCTGACTTTGAAACAGATATTGCCACCCTCTTATGCACGGGTTTTCTTCTGGCAATCTATTCAAAGATACAATGAACCAGAATGACAGGATGTGCACTTCTCCTTGTCAAACTCGAACTCAGAGAATCAGAAAAACTATTGCCTTTGGAAGAAGATCACTTTTTGGAAAAAAGAGAGAGATCCACACAAATTTGTTCTTGGTTGTTATCTTGTATATATCTCTTTGAGTTTTCCCGTTCATAATATATATGGGAAGACTCAAAGGTTCATTATTATGGAAAAGACGCAACTTTTTTTAAGGAAAAACGGCCAAAAATGCGAGAAACCGCGCGTAATCGCTCGTAGCGATCGATCGCTTCCATAGGCGATCGATCGCCTCGGGTGCAAAACACTATTTTCGTTTTTTCCAGTAGATACGATCGATCGGTTTCGCAGCCGATCGATCACGGCCGGTCATCTCTCAGTTTTACGAAAATCACAGTAGATACGATCGATTGTATTTGTATCCGATCGATCGCTTAGCGATCGATCGCGTTATCAAACCGATCGATCGGCTCGTAATTTTCACAAAACTAATAGCCGTTTGATCAAAATCAAAGGCTCTAGATGCCACGTGCCACGTGCCTAGTGCAAAGTGCTAAGTGCGCCTCTAAAGCGCCACAATGCGCCCATTCACCCACGCCACGCGCGCGCGCATGCGCGTGCGTGTGCGTGTGTGTGTGCACCTTTAGGTGCACCCATGAATGTGTGCACTATCAATTGGGGAGAGTCACCACACCAATAAGATATATAAAGAGAAAGATTCTTTCCTCTTATATACCTTAACACACTCATGTGTGTTTCCTATGTGGAACTAAAAGAAAACCTCATTAAATAGGTTTTCTCTTTCTCTCCAAACTTAGCACAAAATTAAACATTAATTCTAATTCAATCAATCTAAAAAATGTGGGCTTAAGATGGGCCCACTACCCATACCCAAAACCCAACATCAGTTGCATGAGGTCAAGCTCAATTAACCTGGATCGATTTAGCGGGTAGAGGGCCACACCTAAGAAGGCCTTGAGAGCGTCCTTGATGGACATGTCAGGGGAGTTTGGCTGCTGGATGAGGTTCACAAGCGGCAACATGAGGTGCTGCTTGGCGCCAATGGTGGGTCGGTAGGCTTCCACTATGATAAGGTGGCGGAGGGTACGTGGTGACAATTGTTTGGGCGGTAGAGGAAGATGCTGGCTGTAGGAGGACGTGAGCCAAAGAGTCGAGGAGGGCCAAGGTGGGCATGAGGGGCTCCCGGTGGGAAATGGAGATGTTGAAAAGGACGACCACGAAGTTATCCTAAAAGGTGGTTTCCAGCAAGTAGAGGAACTGGGTGAGGAGCGGGATGGCGTTGGCGTTGGCGATGAGGCGGCGACTATCGGGATGAAAACCACCACCCCCATGTCCCTCACAAATCAGAACCAAAGAGTAAACCTTAGTCAATCCCTGAAGCTGCATGAATCGATGGATCCACCCAAGCAATCTAGAGGAGTCGTGAGATGTGAGTATGATCGAGAGGGAAATGGCGCAAGATCCTAAGGTTAGGTTTTGAGGATACATAATATATCCGGGTTAGGTCGGGGTTTTGTCTAAAATCCAAACTCACCCCGACCGAGTCAATCGGTTCTAATTTAAAACCCCAGCACTAATGCTTCCCAAAACTAGCCCAATAAATCGGGTTGGGTAAAAACCCGACCCTAGTGTGATGGGATATCTAAAGAAGGTAAAAGTGGCTTCAGATAAAATCACTTCTTTATTTAACGACCCTCCAAGGCCCGCCCAAGCCTGTACAAGGCTGAGGTGATGGCAAATACACACAAGTAAAAATCTTCCAACTCCCAAAGGTCAAGAGGCTATTCTGATTGATAGAAACGTCACTCACTACAGATCTCAACATGAGCTATGGTCCTCACATGGTGGGTTGGGTGCGAGTAGCTTGAACTTTCTCCCTCAAAACATTGCCTGTCCATATAATCAATGAAGAATCAAGAAGGTGCTAGCAACCAATGTTCCCAAAAGGTGTGATCCCCACCACCGCAGTGTCATGTCGAAGTCAGAGCATAAGTCTATAGCTATTTCTTTTAAGAGCATTCCAGAACCAGAACGGCAACTTTGGGAGTGAAAATACACTCAATCCAGGCATTTCTCAGTTTGGAGGATGAGGAAGAATATTTGAAAGTTAATGGTCCTCGTCTCCTCCTTGCACTTTTCTAGATGAAGTCTGCATTCATGTCCTACGCATCCCTTTGCCACAACTTACATCTCTTTGACATGACAATAACATTTAGTGGCTAAAAGTTCCAAGCCAAAGGAAACAAAACTTTTGAAAGCGGCTTCATGGCATGGACCACTGATTTTCTATTCTTTTTTCTCACAAAAGGATGTAAACTAAACGTTTAGTTCAAGGATTAGGCATAATGAGTTCAAGCAAATTTGAAAGCCTTTATGCAATAAGTGACAGCAGAAAAACTCCGTCCCGCTTCAATGGTCCCATTAGAAACCAAATCAGACTAATGTGGGAAAGAGTCACAGAGGGAGTAATGAGGATCGTTTGAAAACTCGGTTTGTTTGAAAACTCGGTTTGGACTCCACAAACTCGGTCAGTCAACTCCAATGACTCGCTGTTTCAGGCAAAATCGGGACTCGGAAAAAATACTCAAACAACTTATTTTTTAAATCATACGCAATTAAAGTGTCAACAATGGTAAGTAATCTAAATTAGAGATATTAATGCACCTTTTGATGAAAATTTGGTATGACTACGGTAATGCATTCATGTTCCATTCATAACTTCCATTAATAACAACTGTTTTTTCTCTTCCCCACGCAATTCAATTCCTTAAAAGGATATAATTAGAAACATCAAAAGGTATGAAATAAATTGTATTTTCTTAAGTTTATTAACCTTTCTCAAGTGTATTTGAATTTCGTTATCAAAAGTAGTTGGCTTCTCAAGCACTTCACGTCCAATGCATGGTAAATTGCTCTCTCAAAGCATGTATTCTGTCATTTAAGATTGATGCAAGACTACCAATATTTTCATTTCACTAACAGTCAGGCTAGCATGCTGAAATATTAAAATTTCTTTCATTATTTTCTCTGAAATTTTTATCACGGAGCATCTTATAGTATTGATCAATTTAAAAAGTGAAAGGTATATATCTACAGAATACTAAACAGTCATGCATCTTCTATTGCACAACGCATATAAATGTGTATCACTTTTTTAGCAATTTGGATCAAATATGTATACTTTCACCATTCCTTTGTTTAGATATATATCGTTTCATTATGCTTGATTAATATAAATGTGGTTTTATTTGTGAAAATTAGAAGTCATGAACTGCATGACTACATTGTGAGTCCATAAAGATTCCGAGTCGACTAGACTCCATGGAGTAGAGTCCGAGTCTTGAGTTTTGAACATTGATAAGAACTAAACCTTAAACCTAGTAATGCTAATCCGTTTCTTTTTCTTCCAATTAAAGGACACAGACGGTTGATGTAATTGGGAGAGAAGGGAGCAGTTAGCCTTTAAAAACTCCACTAATGTACAAAGGCAAAACATATATTGTACAAAGGCAAAACATATATGAGCCGAGATGACCTGAGCTGTTTACTTTCGGTGGCGGGCGGGCATTAATATAGGGGCGCAGGTTTGAGTTAGTGCCTCACTGACGGGTCAGATCGTCTTAGCTCACTCCTGTGCGCATGAGCCAGGCCTCGTATAAAGTTTTTCAAATATTGTATTGGGTTCTCGCTCATGAAACAGGAGTTTAAATATGGTTTAGGGCGGCAGCGCTCAATCATGTCAATGTTTTGTTACCTTCGGTGAATGCTTCACATGTCATGCCAAACTTCCCTTCTGCAATATGCATAGAAATGAGTGACAGGAAGAAGACAAGAACTAAAGCCATAGGCCAGCCAGATGACCAGTCTGCTACTTAAGCTGTACAAAGGGTGGCCCTTGGTACATGTTCTTCATAAGCTCTGTGGATTCAGAGTTTAGGGCTCGAGGATTCGAATTCCAAGTTGCAAGACCTGTGGATTCAGGTTTACTGAGTTGTGTTTCTTCATTTTGTTTGCTTGTGGATTTAAACTACAAGTTGTAGATCTACAATTTGACTTTAATAGATTGATTGTAGTAGAATTTGTAATTGCCGCTGAGGCTGCATGCGTCAGAATACAACAGGAAGGAGAACCAACGTACAGAAGCAAAGGAGACGAAGTTCAAAGAAGATGTCAAGGGAGAAAACCAGTATAATTGTTGCGGGGATTTTGACATTTCTACTTCTTGCCATTGATGTTCACTCGTGTGATTTTCATGGTAAGAGTCTCCCACCATCTTTCGGTACTTCTCCTACACCACTTTTTCTTCTACTTGGTTCTTCAATCTCCATTTTGCATTGCAATGGTGAAATCAATCAAACATATATCATTTCATGGATAGAACAAACACTTTTGTTACATACTTTAGCTTGTTTAGATGCAGTTGTAGACCATTGTCACATGAACTTCAGCTACGTTGGACTTCGGGGCCCGGATAAATGGGGCAGCCTGAGACCTGACTATGCCACCTGTTCCAAGGGAATGATGCAATCCCCCATCGACATTAGAAGGGATAACCTTTCATGGAAAAAGGAACTGCAGAGCTTAAACAGAGAGTACAAACCTGCAAATGCATCCCTCAATAACTATGGCTTCAGTGTCGGGGTAGGCCTTCTAATTGATTCCAATATCCTCCCAAATAGAGACTGACAAAAAAGGAGTCGTTAGGAATATAACAAATGCATGTTTGTTACTCATGAAAACATTTCTTAAATTTTTGGTGGTGCAGGTAAAGATGGAAAGTGAGGCCGGAGTGCTCGTGATAGGCAACAAGAACTATTCATTACTCCAAGTCCATTGGCATACACCCGCCGAGCACACCATTGATGGTGTTCGGTAATTAATCTTTGTCACGCCGTGCTTATATAAACATACTATAGCAATCATACTTATACAGCACATACTTTCTTTATAATGAATCTTAGAATGTTTTTAGAAAATGACTTTTGCGTAAAAAACAGGCATGACGCAGAGCTTCATTTGGTCCACAAGGCTGATGATGGTAACCTCTCTGTGGTGTCAATCTTATTCAAACTGGGTGATGCTGATCCTTTTCTTCGCCAGGTAAGATCCCTCTAAATTAACTCAGATAAAAAATCTTCGTTTTTTTTCCTCTTTGAAAAAAAGAGAGTCCCGATTGTGAGTGGATGTGTGCAGGTCGAGAAGAGCCTGATGAAGCTGGGGAAGGGGGCTTGTGGAGCCGACCAAGACGCTCATATTCCCCTAGGCACCATGAGAACCAAACTGCTCAAGCGCTACACACGCAGATACTTTAGGTACATGGGCTCCCTCAGTGTCCCACCCTGCTCTGAGAACGTCCTTTGGAACGTCCTTGGAAAGGTGCCCCTACTTACTACTCATCCTTCACTTGTTTCTTGCCTCATCAATTATCTTGTTTTCTTAATCATCCAACGGCTAACAATTGCGGGCGACCATGGATTGGGTATGATTTACGTAGGTGAGAGAGATGTCTAAGGAGCAGCTGGATGCACTGAAAGCACCACTAGAAGCAGAGTACAGGCACAACTCCAGGCCTCTCCAACCTTTGAATGGTCGAATCGTGGAACTATACCAAAAGATCAGCCTCTAGTTAATGGAAAATGCTTCTTCTCCCTCTTTATTCTCACGGCCACCTCACGTGCCCCTCAATAATGCTGTGGTCTCATTTTCATTGGCTTTCATCACACTAGCACGTAAAGTTGGCCGTGATAAGAAAAATCGGAGATATAGCATTACTCCTAGTTAATATGGGTCGTGTCTGTGTGTATGTGTATATCCGAGGCCATACACACCACTCTATGTTTGGCCTTTATTAACAAATAATACTGTATTTGGAAATTCATTATGCCTTGAAAAGCAGTTCTAATGTAATAACCATGATCGTGATTCGGCAAATGCTACTCCCTCCGTCCAAAAATATTTAGCCCTCTTTGACATCTCTAAATTTTATTGGACTCTTAAGCCTCGTACAAAAATTGAAAATGATATTTTTAAATTATTTTCCCTACAGCATTGACATACATATCTAGTGAGTGGGTAAACTAATGTAAGGAGGGGCTGGCAGTGATATCCCTACATCAGGTTACCCACTCACTGACATACACATAGGAGTGATGTAGGGATATCACTGCCCGCCCCTCCACCCGGGCGTAAAGGGACATCTACTCATGGATTTATTTTTTACCAAATGGGGCCAATTATTGTAGACGGAGGGAGTAATAAATTCAGTAAAATGTTCATATGATCCCACCCCATGGTTGGCTATCTTGTGTCAAGTAGGAACTAGACCGAGTCAACCGTCCAAGTTCATTTTTTGGTCACGGGGTTGCAAACGTGTAATCATCCAATCACCAAAATTGGTGGTGTGCACGCTATCACATTTGCAATTCGCCTTCATTTCAGCAATGGGTCAATTCGAGAAAAATATGGTATTTCGTAAAAGAAATTATCTGATGAAATCATGAAACTATACTGGAGCGAAGGCAAGAGTGATGAAATTATAAGGGAAAATTTTAAATGAGATTGGTCTCACACGGCTTGCATAAGCTTGAGTAACCTTGAGCTGTCAGATTTTGATTTGATGGATCTAGATGTGGGTGATGATTCACATTCACCGCCAATTATTTGACACTTGCTGTCGGATCAAAATGTGATGGCTCAAGATGACTTGACTCATCCAAGCTACTGTATGAAACTTGTCTCATATAAACTGGACTCAAACTATACTGGATATGATAAGGCACCGTTTGGTTGCCCATCCAGCTTCTTTTGGGACTTAAAATCCAGCAAGCCCAACCAAACAGGGCCTAAGTATCTAACCAAATAAAAGTGAGATAAATTTCATGAAGGCAGAGTGCAATAGGAACCTTTTTAGATTATTTGAGTACAACACAAGCTTCATGCAATTAATATAGGAGGTAACTAAAAACTAATCATAAAAACTTTGGCACTTTTCCTATTAATATATGGGCGGGAACTTGCCAAATTTTCAAATTAAATTTATATTATTCAAGTAAAATCCACGAAGTCAGAGAATGGAAAGAATACTAGCACGATTATTTATTTAAGTTGCTATTTGAAGAATTTTATGAATATTCAACAGAAGAAAAAAACGAGGAGATTGACAGAGGGCCGCTCATGCTTCGTACAAAAGTACAGTTCTGTGTTCTAGCTTTATGTGCAGTGATCTTGGTGATTGGGAGTGCAGCTGCCGACTAATGAAACTTCACCGGCACCAGAGAAGCTTCACCAATTGAGAAATTTAACACTCTATGACCCCCTTTCTTTCGAGGATTCTGGACTTTGACTTGAGGGAAGGAGTGGAAATGTTAAGTCAAAGAATAGTAGTTGTAGTTGACACTTATAGCCCCCAAAGTTAATGTCTATACACTTCTACCATGCCCACATCAGTTCAATTTGTTTTTATTGGGTTAATTTCAGAATAATACACTTGCAGTATTATTTTTATAAACAACTAGGGATGTCCGAATCCTTCAGCGTACGAATTGATCTTACTTTAAAAATCTCACAATTATTATGATGATGAGAGAACGGTCACTTCTTTTTTTAACAAAGAGAATAGTCACTTATTGCTGATCAACTAAAAGACAATAGTGACCTTCCAATGATACACAACAAAAACTCAATCAACCAGCCAGTAAATCAGCTTAAACAACAGGCAAAACTTTCACTTCTAATTTTTCTTTAAAACAAGCAAAAAAATTTAACTCGAGTAATGCAACTCTTATGTTGAAACATCCAGCATCCATGCAATGATCCAACGAGCTTCTGCATGATAACTCGTTGGGCTTTTACATCTTCTAAGCCCACCGACTATCCCGTGGAGAATAGCCCGTGGTATATAGCGTTTTTTTACAGGTACACCAAATCTAGCTTCCACGTTCACAACCTACGGCCGCGTCGGTTGACCATATTCAAACGGTTACCGGGCCTACGTCCTCCCAATCTCGTTTGCATTCCACCGCCGCGGGCTGGCCCACCTCGCGCCGCCTCCATACCGGCTCCTCCACCTCCGCGATTTGCGTATCCAATTCCGTCTCCTCGTCCTCCACGCCGCCCCACGACGCCGTCCGCCGTCCGGATGCGAATTGCTTCAGCCGGCCCAGACCCGACCCCGGCGCCGCTTCCGCTGCCGGTCCGGCCCACGAAACGCGCGCCGGCTCTACCTCCGCAGCCTTCCCTGCGGCGAACGACGCCTCCACGTTCGACTCCGCGTCCTGCCGGCTGGCTCCTCGCCTGGACCGTAGGCGGCGGAAGCGGAAGATGGCCACGATAGGCGACCAGAAGCTCGATTTCTTGGTGACCTTGGCTTCCGCCGTGTCGCGCTTGCTTTTCTTTCTGTTCAGGCTTCTGTCCCGAATGGAGCGGACGCGGCCGATGCAGGTGACTTTGGGGGAGCCCGGCTCGGTGAGTGGGGGGAAGGTTGCCCGGCGGGATGGTCTGGGGATGAGGCGGGAGCTGGGCTTGCGGTGGATGGGCCGGGAGAGTTCACCGGAGTCGGGCAGCTTGAAGAAGACGAAGGAGGTGGCGTTCTTCTTGATAGAGAGGCGATGGGAGCTGGGAGCAGAGTGGGGACCGGCGGAGCTGTTTGCCTTGGTGGATTCACTGCGATCGAAGAAGGCTTGGCCATGGCGGTCAAGCCAGTCGAGTTGGTCATGGATGGGGAGGCGGAAGGATTCTGATGGATAATCATCACCAGGGCCGGTGGTGGCGGTGGCGGCTTCCTCGGCGAGGTGATCGGAGAAGAGCGACTCGCGGATGATTTTACCATCGTCGAGGCCGCTGCCGCTGCGAAGGAGCGTCTCGAGATCAACGTGCGGCATGATGGAGGTAGTCATGAAATTTACTTGAACAACCCACTAATTGCAATAGAGAAGTAAAAGAAGTCAAGGAGCTAGGAAGGAGATCAATTGATTCTAAGGGGTCTTGCACTTTGCAGTTGTAGCTAGCATGCGAGTATGCTCTATATATATTAGTCGCCATATAATTTGATGATCAATTATTTAATGGTTGGATGAGTTATGAAACAAGGAAATGTGACGAAGGAATTTAAAAAAAAAAAAAGGAAGTGAGGTGGAAGTTCTGGAAGCGCGGCAAGACAAGAGGTCATTATCAGTTATCACGAAGACTTGTAAGTAGTGACATGGCGTGCGCCATGCACAAGAGATGTATAGCCTGCGCATGCTTGGCGTTGGACCAAGCACAGTCGTCAAGACGACTCAAATGGAGCTTAAGCGGTATTGATTTCATGATATTGAAGGGACATGAACCTTACGTCACGTCTT
Source organism: Houttuynia cordata (assembly GCA_039654745.1). Classification (NCBI taxonomy): domain Eukaryota; kingdom Viridiplantae; phylum Streptophyta; class Magnoliopsida; order Piperales; family Saururaceae; genus Houttuynia; species Houttuynia cordata. The sequence continues at coordinate 19,692,473 of CM077503.1, forward strand.
AGGAGAGTTGTTATCACCAAAAGCCGTAACACGGGGAGACTGGGGCCCTGCTATGAGCTTGTTACAACGTAAAACCTCCAAGAAAATCCCCTCACGGCATGTGGAGTCTCGGTCCCTACGGGATACGAAGGGTAGATGAGTCTCTGACCTCTACTCCCATAGTCTACTATTGTACACATTAAGTATACGTGCTGATCATATACAACAGTATCAGTATTCTTCGGCAACTATATTTTGTACTTTTTAAGCTGTATTTCTTTGTCCATCTAATCAAATTTTATCAACATGCCAAACCATGTTGTCGATATGCACAAAAGGTATTAATAAAAAAATCCACACACAAAACACAAAAATGATCAGCTAAGCTATGGTAAAAGTGTAAAACAGCACCAGGGATGATCCAAGCTGAGCAAAGGATTTAAGTGCCGAAGCCGACAGAAGCAGATTTCCTGATTTGTATAAATTCAAACTAATACGTACTATAGGGGATAACAATACCAATTATTAGAAAAATCCAAAAAGAAGCATCGACGTGTGAAAGTCAGCCAAAGCCGAAGCCGCCACCCTCGATTTACCATGCAGGTTTGGGAGGCCGTCCGGAAGCCTTTCTTTCTCCGTATGTTTTTGTCTCATTCCGTCTACTTCATGCACTGAAAGCTGTTTAAACCATGCCCTTGGTCCTTCGAGAACGTTATATTAACCCCGGATTTTCTGGTGTTAACTAGAATATTTTAAGAATATTATTATACAAATAATATTTGTCTATATACAGACTACTGTTAGACTGCTAGCTAGTAGATTTCGAGACTTCTTCCCCTGTCATAGGTGATGGTGGTCCCTGGAATCCCACAAATTCCGTGTAAGTATATATTCTAGTAAAGTGTAGGGCGAAATCATTATTCATAAGTAGTGCAGTAGCAAACATTTGTATCAAATAATTTGTCATTAGATCATTGTTACAAAAATTAAAGATTCTGATGATGAGGATGATGACGGATACATTAACATTGAAATGGGTCATTCTAGTCCAAACTCCAAAGCATCACAGAAAGAACCAACCTAGGAGTTAGGCCAGGTGCACAATCCGATAAGCTCATCCAGTCAGCCGGACACAATTTCTCGTAAACCCTGCATACGGCCTACCAACATGTGCTTTTGTACCCGATGCTGAGTCGCTGACAGCATTAGTCTAGAACATAGAGGGAACTGATATGGATATTTCTATGACCAATCCTGTGATTTTCTGGCTCCTATATATAATATATTACTCCACCTTTCATTGTTGCAGGGCTATTATAGTCAAACGATTTTTTTGCTTCAGTTATTGTTATCAAACTTGTGATAGTAAACTTCATACTTTCTAGAAAGCCAGGACCACGTTAAGCATGTCAAACCTATCAAATATTTGGACAACGGGCAATAGGAGAGAGTGAGGATCACAAGAGTTCTTGCTGGACTGCTCAGCTCCTGATGATACAAAGCTTACGTTGACGCTGTTAATCACCACCAACTCCAACTCCATTTAGTCCACTAATTCGAATTCCATTTACAAAGCAAAAAAATAAAGAAAATCAATCTCCGTTTAGTTTATGTGGGGGTAAATATTCACCACCATTCCATAATAAAGAACATCGCAACACTGTAAGGTGTTTTGGATGTCCCTTTCTAAAGGCAAAAAGAGACTTGTAAGGGGTCTTTCTGTTAAAAAATGTTCAGAAATACTTTGTTTGCAAGAAAAAAATTTTGTGAAAAAAAATCTCTTTCTGAATTTCCAAAAAAGTATTTGAAAAAACTTTGCCGAAGGAAGTCTCTTTTCATCCTTTAAAGGGTCCATTTTTCTTTCCATCTTAAATAGGGATGCCACTAGGGCTGTCAATTTTGCGGGATAGCCCGATGGCCCGACCCTACCCAACCTGCAAAAGAGGGGGTAAGGGCATGAAATTTTAGGCCACGAGTAGGGCTCGGGCCTCAAAATTTCCATGTCTATCCTAAATAGGGTCGGGTGCAGGCTAGCTAAAAAAAGCCCTAAGACCCGACCCTACCCGAAAGCCTGCTCATCTTTTTCCCCATATATAATGTGAAAACCCTAAAGCCGAAAGCCCGATCGCCGCCTTCAGCCCTCGCCTGCTCTGCTCTCGCCTTTCTTTCCCTTTGTTCGACCACCGCCTTCAGCCCTTCGTTGCATCGAAGTTCAATTTTTTGGGGACTTATCGACCGACAACAACTGGATTTCACATAGGACTCACCTTCTTCGCCTACAGTGTCTTTGTCATCTTTGATTCCTTCCTACTGGTCCACTGGTCATGGTAGATTGATAATCGACATTAACATTTCTTTATCTCTAAATAATTAATTATTGCTTATTGAATTTAGTGTAGTAGAGATGTCTCACCATGGTAATGAATCTTCTTCTAATCCCTGCACTTCTTCTACACCCCCCACTTTTTCAACACCGGTCAATTCTTCCACACAAGAAGCATCTTCAACTCCCACCCTCACACCTATTGTGCCCCAAACCCCCAGCGCTACAACTTCCCCCTTTGCTCTCCATTCAGAAGTAGGAGCATTTAATGAGCAAACTAGAAAAAAATGTAGTAGGGGTAGATCATTTGTTTTGGATCATTTCCTCGATGAAAATAGAAAAAGATTAGGGGCAGTTTGTAATTATTACAAGAATACCTTTGTGGGATTGGGAACTGATGGCACAACTCATCTTGCAAGACACATTGATAGTTATAAAAGAGGACTAAACATGGATCCTAAACAGCCACTCCTGACTACTGTTTTTGGTAAAGTCTCTACTTTTAAATTCAATTAACCAGCTTGTAGGGAAGCTCTTGCAAGTGCAATTATAATGCATGAATACCTTTTTCATATTGTGACGCATAAGGATTTTATTCATTTTTGTCAAGTTATGTAGCCTCAGTTCAAAAGGGTTTCTAGGAACACAATTAAAATGGATTGCCAAAAAATTTATACAAAAGAGAAGGCTGCATTGATGAATGTTTTCCAAAACTTTTCTTCTACAGTTAGAATTACTTCTGATTTATGGACTTCAAATCAAATGTTCAATTATATTTGTGTTACTGCACATTATATTGATAGTGCTTGACATCTACAAAAGAAGTTTATTAGTTTTACTATAATTCTATCACGCCGTAGTGGAATGATAATTTGTAATGCTATTAAAGCCACTCTAGTAAATTGGAAAATTGATTGTAAAGTATTTACTATTACTTTAGATAATGCAGCAAATAATGATGTTGCTCAAAGAAATTTCATAAAGGACCTTAAAGATAAGGGGCCTCTTTAGTTAGAAGGCTCTCTTTTTTATATACGTTGGCTGCCCATGTGCTAAATCTTATTGTTCAAGTTGGATTGAAAGAAATTTTACATGTAATTGTTCACGTTCGTGAGTTTGTGAAATATATGACGGCCTCCCCTTCCCGTCATCAAAAGTTTGCTGAGTTAATAGCTGAATTGGGAATCAATGTGGGAAAAGTTGTTAGCTTAGATGTTACCATTAGATGAAATTCTGCATATCTAATATTAGAGTCTGTTTTACCATATCGTGATGTGTTTAAAAGATTGGAGGAGGAAGATCCATCTTATAAATATAAACCTTCTGATGATGAGTGAGAAAATGTTGCCACTGTTTGTAAGTTTTTGAAGCGGTTTTATGATGTTTTGAAAGCTTCATTTTGTAAAAAAATAAAAATTTTAAAAGTTAATGTGAAATACCATTTTTAGAAAACCTTTGAAAATAAAATAAAAGAACATACCTTAGCTATCTGCTATTTTGATTCCGGTTATTTCACTCTTGTCACTATTAAATTCATCATCCAAATCACCAAAACTACCAACAACCGTGTTGCCACGTAACCAATCCTGGGTGCAAATTAAACATTCAACTGTCTCAAGCAAGAGAGAACTCCTGCATTGGTCAAGAATACGCCCAACAGTGCTAAACGCGGACACGGTACCTTCAAGTATAACTTTTTTATTGTAGCTATTTCCTTCAAAAATAGATGAATTGCAGGATAATCAACACCACAAAACAATTTTGTTATAAAGTTTTAACTCTGTCGTTGCCGATCCCAAGCCCGGATGAGAAAGGAGGAGGGGAACCTTTATTTAGTAGTGTTATCTTGTGTCTGGTTCCTTATGGTCTGATCTTATGATAGTTTCAGTTTTTATATTGACCATTATGATTTTTTTCGCTTTTTATTTTGCTCCATTCACCATAACGGCCGTTTGTATACTCCAAATGATTTGCTTGCACAAGTTTTTTTTATCTTTTTCTGCTAGGTGTTTTGTGTATTTTGGATATTTTTTGAGTTGGGTTTTGGAGTTCTGGACTGTATTACTACATGGCTAATTGTTGTTTTGATCTTCTAGAGTGGTTTGTGAGCTCCCTTTTGCTAAATTTCTGGTTGGAGTGGTGTGTGGGAGAGGAGAAGGGTGTTCATTTGGGGTTTTCTATTTGTGGGTTTTGTATGGAGGTTCTTTTCCTTATCTGGTGCAGTGATCGAACCCAAGAGAAGGTTGACAAATTGTAATATATACTCGGTAAGTCCGAGGTCGAACCACAGGGAATGATGTAGGATGATTCTATTCTAAACTAATTTAAACACTACTTAGCTTAGCAAATTAAAGTTCTTATCAGGAAATTATGCAGAGAAGTTATAATTCAATTAACTACTAAAATGATGATTAAAGATTCAATTAAAACTAACTAAAGACAGGCAAAGATAATCGATGAGAGATATCAAAGCTTCAAGGATCAATTATTTAATTAATATTCTACGTCTATTCAATTACGCAATTAGATTCAAATAATGATTTGACTTAATCGGAAAATATTTCATTCACGTTCATCATATCCATTAACATAAAAATATCGATCGAATATTTATCATTAACAAGCATAGTCTACTAATCACAGGGAATTATAAGCATTCGCCGTACCTTACGTTAACGACAAATCAAATAATTATATAGATTATAACTTTATCAAAACATCGCATTCAATCAAATAAGCATTAAACACTTTTTCATAGACGTAAAAATATCAATCAAATAACGTCACCTTTAGCTTTGACAAAAGATTTAGCTATTCATATTCAAGAGAAAAATCAGATTTAGAATTGAAAGAAATTGCATTGGAAATACTGTTGCAGGAACACTATTCACGATTTACTATTCACGGGTACTGTAGCAGATCTCGAAATCACTGTAGCAGATGCAAAAATCCGATTTTTTCCTTCTCCCTATCTCTCTCCCTTCGATTTCTCTTCCTCCTCTTCTTCGATTCCGGCCAAGAACACGACGAAATCACGACCCAAAACCGCCAAAACAAACCTCTGTTTTTCCGAAATAGAGCACCAGAACTGTCGGCTTTTTTGCCCAAAAATCCTCCACAAAAATCCGTTCTTTCTCCTCTTCCGATCTTCCTCTATTTATAGGCAAATCGAGAGAACCCTTTTCCTTTCAATTTCCTTATTAAGATGAGCCCAAATTTGATACCATATTCAGCACGCCTCTGTTTTCCCGATTCCGTTTCAGTTCCCAATTTGAGCACTTCTCTTCCAAAGTCCTATTCCGGCACGATTCCAAGCCACCGTCCCGCCATCCTTGCCGTCTTCATCACCGTCGTTGTCGATTCAAGCTCCGCCGTCAATTCCACCGCTTTCGCCTTCTGCTCCGGTCTCCAAGCTCCGGCCAGCCGTGAAGTTCCTACCTCCGCCAAGCTCCGGTCGCCTCCATGAAAGTCATCGCCGGCCAGCTCCGATCGCCTCGAGTCCAGGGTCGCCGCTGCCCAGCCGTCTTCGCCGCCGGACTTCCTCTTCTACCGGCGCTCGAGCTTCTGCTCCGATCGCTGTGTCTTCGTTTGGAACACCCGAGCCGACGGCTCGGGTTTTTTTTTCCTCTTTTTTTTTTATTTATTTTCCCGAACCGGACCAGACCTGTTTAATCCTTTTCTCCTTTTCTTTTTTTTTCTTTTAATCAAATAAAACCCGTCGTAACGATCTCCACCGCCGAATCTCATCCGAACGTCTGTATTACAATTTCGCGCACGTCTTCCTTTAAATAGCTTATCAACGGTTCAAATCTTCAATACGCGTCATATCAGCTCTTGGGTTACTTTGGCATTTCAAAACACATCTAATGCGCACGTCTGCTAATGATCTGCAATTCACATTTTCAAACCTACAAAATCAAAACCAAACTAAAATTAGACACATAATAAAAATATGATTCCTTAAATCCAATAATGCATCTAAAATAGTTAATTAGAGTAAATTAATTATTAATCCCCTAATTACTACCCTAATCACAAATAACCCGTTTTATTCATGTTTTATCACAAAAACTACACTAGCATATAAGTAAATAAGGCATATAAATGTGTATATTTTATGCTTATTAAATACCCCCAAACTTATATTTTGCTAGTCCCCGAGCAAAACAAACAAACAAAAATCACACAAAATAAAATTAAAGTAAACTAGAAAAATAAATGCCACTTTCGTAGGGAACACGATTGCATTGAGCATATACAACAAGCCGTTAAACCTCTAGGTGTCCCTAGTAGGACGAGTTTTGTCTCGTGAGGGTTTACAGCCATGTTACCCACAAACATGTACTTCTGAAATTAACCTTATTAATCTAAGTGAAAAAATAAAATAAACACTTCAAAACAAACAATCCTATTATCCCTTCAAATGCAGACCACAATGTTTAAGAAAATTAACCACATGTACTTGCATTTATAATCAACTGGAATATAGAAGCCCTCAAGTAAGTGGTTTTATTCTACACCTTCATCTTGGAAATTTTTGCTCAATATGATATAAAATGATAATATAATAGTAAAAGTGTAGAACATTGTAGCAATACACCCTAAATTTCTGTTTTACACATATCCAGTGTTACCCATTAACCAAAGAAAATCAGAATTAACATAGTCATCGTAATCTTTAGGTTCATGATAGCACAAATCTGCGCGCCTCCTTCGGGTCCAACATTCTAGATTTGAGAGGATAATACACCATAGACTTTTTTTTTTCTTTTTTTTTTTCATTTCATTTTCAGCAGGACTGTGTAAGGCCTAACTTCAAGATGCTTAGGTTTAACAATGACTCAGGCCAATGGCTCCCAGCACAGTTGGCTTAGGGCATTAGGTTTTAAGAGACCGCATCGGGCCCGAGCATCAGCCTAAGTTAATCCTATAAAGTCAAGCAGCCCCTTCTATCATTTTGTTTTCATCTTGTTTTCATTTTCATTTTTTTTTCTTTTCATCAACATTCATATTTTCTAGCAGTCTTATCATGTCCAGGTTGTATTATACTCTCAACCTATTTCCGGTTCCAAGCCCTTGCCATAGCCAAGTAAATGGTCTATCATGATCTTTTAAGCTCAACAGACAACCACATATCATCCAATGACTTTGACTAAAGACATCCCACTGAAGATTAGTATTCAACAAATTTCTAGAGGGTATTACTTTATGTACTTGTGTGTGTGAGTGAGTTTTATTAGCTCAAGCACATGATCCAAGAGGACTGTAACAGAAAGATATGCTCAGTTAAGTGTTTCTATCCTCCAGTATACTTACTCACACTTCCAATGTAAATTAATCTCTTAAAAATTGGAATATACATCAAGAAGGGATAAACTATCAAAACCTATAAAAAAAATACTAACAAACAACTTAAAAACTAATCAAATGTTTATTTAATTTTTCTTTTTTAACTTTTTGTAATTTTTCTATAATTTTTTTTTAAATAAACAAAGTTATTCCTATATACCCCCAAACCTAAACTAAACATTGTCCTCAATGTTAAGAATGAAATGAAGGATAAAATAAATAAATAAATAAAATCAAGGATAGATGTTACCTGGAGAACTGCAAATTGCTAGAATCCCATGCGAGTGAAAAAATCACTAAAGAAGAAGATGAGAGCAATCACAATATCCAACAAGAAAACATCATCTAACAAATAAATAACCTAAAACAAATTAAAAGCTGGGCTGCCTCCCAGGAGCGCTAAGTTTCTTGTCTTCAGCTAGACGTAACCCCATTTTTTTTTTCAAATTATCCAGGATCTTTTAACCCAACATTCATTCCACCTGTGGTCCTACTCCGCACGTCAGGATTAATTAAAGCAACCGCAAGTGGATCATCATGACAGATAAATGGGAATGCATCCTCCACTAAAGTTTCAATCATGTCAACTGCAAAAAAATCATCTGACTCTGGGGGTTGTTTGCAGACATTAAATATATTCAATTCCAAAGTCATATTGCCAAATGAAAGTTTCATCACACCATTTCTACAATTAATCAAAGCATTTGAAGTAGCAAGAAATGGGCGACCTAATATGACAGGAATATTTGCACTTGCATTTATAACAGGATGTGTGTCCAAAACAATAAAATCAACAGGAAAGTAAAATTTGTCTACTTGAACAAGCACATCTTCCACCATTCCCCTTGGGATTTTAACAGAACGATCAGCAAGTTGAAGAGTAATGGTGGTGGGTTTAAGTTCCCCAAGACCTAGCTGAGTGTATACTGAATAAGGCAAAAGATTAACACTAGCCCCAAGATCAAGTAAGGCTTGGTCTACCCTAAAGTTCCCGATCACACATGAAATAGTTGGACATCCGGGATCTTTATATTTGGGTGGACTTTTGTGTTGAATTATAGAACTTACCTGTTCAGTCAAAAATGCTTTTTTCTGCACATTCAACTTACGCTTAATAGTACACAAATCTTTCAAGAACTTAGCATAAGAAGGTACCTGTTTGATTGCATCTAACAAGGGAATGTTAATTTTCACCTGCTTAAAAAGTTCAAAAATTTCAGCATTTTGGTTCAGCTTTTGAGGTGGTTTCAACCTCCGTGGAAAAGGAGCTGGAATAGGACATCTTACATCTTCACTTGACCTAAACTTATCAATTTCCTCATTATCATGTTTTGACTCATCATTCTCAGAAGATTTCTGGGCCTTAAGTGGAATTGTTTTATCAATTTCTTTTCCACTACGAAGAGTGGTAATAGACTTAGCATGTTCCAATTGTGAATCAGAAGGTTTCGTGTCCATCATGTGAACTTGCCCCTGCGGGTTGGGTTGGGGTTGAGCAGGAAACCTACCTTTCTCTTGAACAGCAAGAGAAGATGTCAATTTAGTGATAGAACTCTTTATATCATTAATGGCTTGTGAGGTTTGTTGATTAATAGTAGCTTGCCCTTGTATGAAAGTTTGCAGTGTCTCCTCAAGTGTCTTCCTGTGAGGTGGAACATATGGAGTATAATTGGAAGATGTTTGAGGAGGTTGTGTTTGTGCAGCATTGTCATTCCTCCAACTAAAGTTGGGGTGATTCCTCCATCCTGGATTGTATGTATCTCCATAAGGAGATTGCCTTTTGAAAGGGGTCATGGAATTTGCTTGGTCATGCAACACCTCCTTGAAAGCAGGAATGGTATGGCACTCATTAGTCGGGTGTCCCATGACATCACAAATTCCACAGGCCTCTTCTGTAGCAACAGACTTAACAACATTAATTTTCCCTACTTCCATAGCCTCCCTTCCTAGCCAAAGAGGCTAGCCTAGCACTCAAATTATCCTCCTCCCTAAGATAATGCAGACCCCCACTAGCAGTTGAAGACTTCGACTTATTAGAAACATCAGAGGGATCGGTGGGATCCCAAGAATCTGAGTCTTCAGCTATTTGATCTAGAAAATCAAGGGCTTCATTAGGGTCTTTATCAAAGAATTCCCATTACACATAGTTTGCACAAATTGTTTCATTGAAGGCGTCATCCCATCATAGAAGAAACTGATGGTGCGCCACTTCTCATACCCATGATGTGGACAAGAATTTAACAAATCTTTATAACACTCCCAACATTGATAAAATGATTCATTCTGTTTTTGAGCAAAATTTGTTATTTGTCTTTTCATAGCATTTGTCCTATGAACTGGAAAAAACTTTTTAAGGAATTCAGTTTGTAGTTCTTTCCAAGTTCCTACAGATCTAGGCTTAAGGGAATTTAGCCAAGTCTTGGCTTTGTCCTTCAAAGAGAAAGGAAACAATTTTAGCCTGATAATGTCTTCACTACAGGCCTGCTCAAAAGTTGCACATACTTCCTCAAATTCCTTTAAATGCAAATAAGGATTTTCAGAATCTAGACCATGGAATTTGGGAAGCAAGTTTATCATTCCAGGCTTAAAAGTAAATTGATGTGCTTGTAGAGGCAAAATAATACATGAAGGTGTGCTAGTGCGTGCAGGTTGCAGATAATCACGCAAGGGCTGCATTGGTGCATCATGTTCACTCTCATTTTCATTAAGATCATGGTTACTACCCTGATCAGCCATTTGATTAGGTGTGTGTGATGGAACAGAGAATTCAAACAAAGGATTCCCAATCAAAATAGCAGAATTATCTCTAACCAATCTTCCACTGGTATCTCTATTCCACGAGTGCATGCACAAGCAACAGAAATTTCAAAGAGAGATGGAACGAGTTTACCAAATTTAATGAAAAATCCAATGAAAAGCCTTTTTTTTTGTTCCAGATAGGATTCCAAATTCCTGCAAAATAAACAAGCTAAATTAAACTAAGAATAATTGAAATTCACTAAACAACACTAGAGCGAAATAAACTAATTGGAAGATTAATCCTAAACTTCACTCCCCGGCAACGGTGCCAAAATTTGATCGAACCCAAGAGAAGGTTGACAAATTGTAATATATACTCGGTAAGTCCGAGGTCGAACCACAGAGAATGATGTAGGATGATTCTATTCTAAACTAATTTAAACACTACTTAGCTTAGCAAATTAAAGTTCTTATCAGGAAATTATGCAGAGAAGTTATAATTCAATTAACTACTAAAATGATGATTAAAGATTCAATTAAAACTAACTAAAGACAGGCAAAGATAATCGATGAGAGATATCAAAGCTTCAAGGATCAATTATTTAATTAATATTCTACGTCTATTCAATTACGCAATTAGATTCAAATAATGATTTGACCTAATCGGAAAATATTTCATTCACGTTCATCATATCCATTAACATAAAAATATCGATCGAATATTTATCATTAACAAGCATAGTCTACTAATCACAGGGAATTATAAGCATTCGCCGTACCTTACGTTAACGACAAATCAAATAATTATATAGATTATAACTTTATCAAAACATCGCATTCAATCAAATAAGCATTAAACACTTTTTCATAGACGTAAAAATATCAATCAAATAACGTCACCTTTAGCTTTGACAAAAGATTTAGCTATTCATATTCAAGAGAAAAATCAGATTTAGAATTGAAAGAAATTGCATTGGAAATACTGTTGCAGGAACACTACTCACGATTTACTATTCACGGGTACTGTAGCAAACTCGAAATCACTGTAGCAGATCTCGAAATCACTGTAGCAGATGCAAAAATCCGATTTTTTCCTTCTCCCTGTCTCTCTCCCTTCGATTTCTCTTCCTCCTCTTCTTCGATTCCGGCCAAGAACACGACGAAATCACGACCCAAAACTGCCAAAACAAACCTCTGTTTTTCCGAAACAGAGCACCAGAACCGTCAGCTTTTTCGCCCAAAAATCCTCCACAAAAATCCGTTCTTTCTCCTCTTCCGATCTTCCTCTATTTATAGGCAAATCGAGAGAACCCTTTTCCTTTCAATTTCCTTATTAAGATGAGCCCAAATTTGATACCATATTCAGCACGCCTCTGTTTTCCCGATTCCGTTTCAGTTCCCAATTTGAGCACTTCTCTTCCAAAGTCCTATTCCGGCACGATTCCAAGCCACCGTCCCGCCATCCTTGCCGTCTTCATCACCGTCGTTGTCGATTCAAGCTCCGCCGTCAATTCCACCGCTTTCGCCTTCTGCTCCGGTCTCCAAGCTCCGGCCAGCCGTGAAGTTCCTACCTCCGCCAAGCTCCGGTCGCCTCCATGAAAGTCATCGCCGGCCAGCTCCGATCGCCTCGAGTCCAGGGTCGCCGCTGCCCAGCCGTCTTCGCCGCCGGACTTCCTCTTCTACCGGCGCTCGAGCTTCTGCTCCGATCGCTGTGTCTTCGTTTGGAACACCCGAGCCGACGGCTCGGGTTTTTTTTCCTCTTTTTTTTTTTTTATTTATTTTCCCGAACCGGACCAGACCTGTTTAATCCTTTTCTCCTTTTCTTTTTTTTTTCTTTTAATCAAATAAAACCCGTCGTAACGATCTCCACCGCCGAATCTCATCCGAACGTCAGTATTGCAATTTCGCGCACGTCTTCCTTTAAATAGCTTATCAACGGTTCAAATCTTCAATACGCGTCATATCAACTCTTGGGTTACTTTGGCATTTCAAAACACATCTAATGCGCACGTCTGCTAATGATCTGCAATTCGCATTTTCAAACCTACAAAATCAAAACCAAACTAAAATTAGACACATAATAAAAATATGATTCCTTAAATCCAATAATGCATCTAAAATAGTTAATTAGAGTAAATTAATTATTAATCCCCTAATTACTACCCTAATCACAAATAACCCATTTTATTCATGTTTTATCACAAAAACTACACTAGCATATAGGTAAATAAGGCATATAAATGTGTATATTTTATGCTTATCATGCAGCCTTCTACTATTTCAAATTGTTGTTGAACAGGTTGGGAGATGGAAAGAACCTATTGCAGAAGTTGAGGAGACGTTGAAGTTGCCACTTCCACGAGATCCTATGGATGATGCATCAATGAAGGTATCTTCCATATAGTTTGGACTTTGGAGTAATGATAAATTTTCTCTCAAAATAGTCACCCTCCGCCTTGCCTCTGCTCAAACAAAAGAACAGAGCTTTGCTGCCGAGCCGCCGATAGAGCCCGCCCGCCTACTCACTAGCCCCGCGCCCTCAGTCCCTCACCCTCCACCCCGGCCAGTGTGACGCTGCTAGCTAGCCGGCGTCCTGATATACACTTAAAATATGCATTTTATTATCTCCTAAACTTATATATTTACTAATGTTTGGTTAGAATAACTACTACTTTAATATAATTTTTGGTTTTTGTAGGAAACGAGAGTAATACACAGAAATGAGGTGAAATTTTACTTCAATGGTTAAATTATCATAACTTTGTGTGCAAATCTCGGATGTTATTGAATCAACTGCATGTTAAAATTCAAGAAGTCAGCTTTCCAACGCCACCAATCACGCACAATTCGGAGTTCGGAGCAGAAAGTTATAGCCATTTGAAGATTGTGAACAGTAACTATGATCGATCGACCATCCAACGCGATCAATCACCTGAGCCGTAAAACAGTGCTATTGAAGGAAATGATCGATCGGCAATCAAAATGATCGATCGTATCTACTGGAGTTTTTAATTTGCGCAAGACAGTAATAGCGATCGATCGGAATCATACGGCATCGATAGGCAAAATGATCGATCGGAGGAAAATAACGAAGGAATTGGGATCGATCGGTAAGTGATCGATCGGCAATATGTACGATCAATCGCCATATATGGAAAAACTGAAATAAGACCTATTTCGACTCAGATTTAGAAGGGGACTTGTTGGATCCTTCATTCAGCCCCCTGATTATACACTGCCCCCTTGCGGTACATTCTTTCCAAGAAGGATGCCAAGCCAAGGCTGATTTGTTGGATCTTACTCCTTCAGGAATTTGACTTTGAAATTAAAGATAAGAAAGGATCTGAAAATGTCGTGGTTGATCATTTATCTCGAATTCCTACTCATGACTTGCTTAGCCATGCACCTTTGAGGGATTCTTTCCTTGACGAACAGCTTTTCGCTGTCTCCACCATATCCCCACCCTAGTTTGCACATATTGTAAATTATCTTGCTGTGGGTCAAATCCCAACCTTTTGGTAAAAAAATGATAAAGATTTATTTTTCTCTCAAGTCAAACATTACTATTGGGATGACCCTGACCTTTTTAGGATATGTGCTGATCAAGTTATAAGATGATGTGTCCCAGAGAGTGAATTTCATAGCATCTTATCTTTTTATCACTCTCAGGCCTGTGGTGGACACTTCGGTGCTAAGAAAACTGCGGCCAAAGTACTTCAAAGTGGTTTTTTATTGGCCAACTCTATTTAAAGATGCCCATGTTTATTGTCAATCTTGTGATATGTGTCAAAAACTAGGAGCCCTCTCAAAAAGGATATGATGCCCTTACAACCCATATTGATTGTTAAAATGTTTGATATATGGGGTATCGATTTTATGGGACCTTTTCTGCCATCTTTTGGTCATGCATATATTCTTGTTGCTATAGATTATGTGTCTAAATGGATTGAAGCTATTGCCACTAGAACCAATGATCATAAAGTTGTGCTAGAATTTCCGAAATCTAACATTTTTAGTAGGTTTGGAACTCCTCGTGCTATCATTAGTGACAGTGGTTCTCATTTTTCTAACAGGTCTTTTGAGGCACTTCTCAAGAAATACTATGTTACCCACAAGGTTGCCACTCCATATTATCCTCAGACGAGCGGCCAAGTAGAAGTTTCCAATCGCCAAATCAAGCAGGTTCTTGAGAAGACGGTTCACCCCGATAGAAAGGATTGGTCCTTAAGACTGAATGATGCATTATGGGCCTACCGGAGAGCATTCAAGACCCCTATTGGCATGTCTCCATACAGATTGGTATATGGCAAAGCTTGCTATTTACCTGTGGAGTTGGAACATCGGGCTTATTGGGCTATTAAAGCATATAACTTTGATATGGATCAAGCCGGTGAACAACGAAAACTTCAACTAAGTGAGCTGGAGGAGATGCGCTATGAGGCCTATGAGAATGCCAAGTTATACAAAATAAGGACTAAAGCTATCCATGATAAGATGATTTTCATAAAGTCCTTTGTGCCTGATCAACAGGTACAACTGTACAACTCTAGGCTGCACTTATTCCCTGGGAAGCTCCGATCTCGGTGGTTTGGGCTTTTTATTGTGCACGAGGTATTTCCACATGGTGCTGTTGAGATCCGCAATCCAAAAGATGGGAGTACATTCAAAGTTAATGGCCACCGCTTGAAACCTTATTGGGCGGCTGTTAGTGACATGGCAGACATGATTTTATATTTGACTGCTCCAACAACTATAGCATGATCTAGTCTCGTCTGGCTGAAGACGTTAAACTTAGCGCTTGGTGGGAGGCAACCCACGTATTCAGGTGTATTCTCTCATTTTCTTCTTTCCCTTATTATGTTTTCATTGTAGTTTTATATTGTTCACATTGAGGACAATGTTCATAATAGGTTTGGGGGAGGGAATATTGCTTGTATATAAAAAAAAATAAAAATTTGATTAGTTTTTAGGTTGTTTGTTAGTTGTTTTTCATAGGTTTTTATAGTTTATCCCGTAATAATACATGTTACAATTCTTAAGTGATTAATTGACATTGGAAGTGTGAGTAAGTATACTTGAGGATAGATACACTTAATTGAGCATATCTTTCTGTTACAATCCTCTTGGAAACTGTGCTTGAGCTAAGAAAACTCACACACACACACTAGTTACATAAAGTAATACCATCTAGAGATTTGTTGAATGCTAATTTACAGTGGGATCACTTTGGTCAAAGTCATTAGTTGATATGTGGTTATTTGTTGAGCTTAAAAGGTCATGATAGACCATTTACTTGGCTATGGCAAGGGCTTGGATCCAGAAATAGGTTGAGAGTATAATACAACCTGGACAGAGTAAAGATGTACTGGAAAAAAAATGAATGCTGAAATAAAAATGCGAAAAAATAAAAACAAAATGAAAGAAAGGGGCTGCTTAGACTTTATAGGATTAACTTAGGCTGATGCTCAGGCCCGAAGCGATCTACTTAAAACCTAATGCCCTAAGCCAAATTGGTTGGGAGTCATTGGCCTGAGTCATTACTAAACCTAAGCATCTTGAAGTCAGGCCTTACATAGTCCTATTAAAAAAAAAAGTCTATGGTGTATTATCCTCTCAAATCTAGAATGTTGGATCCGAATGAGGCGCGCAGATTTATGCTATCATGAACCTAAAGATTACGATGATTATGTAAATTCTGATTTTCTTTGGTTAATGGGTAACACTGGATCTGTATAAAATAGAATTTTAGAATGTATTACTACAATGTTCTATACTTTTACTATTTACATTATCATGCTATACCATATTGAGCAGAAATTTCCAAGATGAAAGTGTAGAATAAAACCACTTACTTGAGGGCTTCTATATTCCTGTTGATTATGAACCAAGTACATGTGGTTGATTTTCTTAAGCATTGTGGTATGCATTTGAAGGGATAATAGGTTGTGTGTTTTACAATGTTTTATTTTGTTTTGTTTTTAATAAATACATGTTTGTGGGTAGCATGGCTGTAAACCCTCACGAGACACAACTCGTCCTACTAGGGCCACCTAGAGGTTTAACGGCTTGTTGCATACGCTCAATGCAATCGTGTTCCCTACGAAAGTGGTGTTTACTTTTATGCATTATTTCCTTTAGTTGTTTGTTTAATTTTGTTTTGCTAGGGACTAGCAAAATATAGGTTTGGGAGTGTGATATACACTTAAAATATACATTTTATTATCTCCTAAACTTATATTTATGCTAGTGTTTGGTTATAATAACTATTACTTTAATATAGTTTTTGATTTTTGTAGGAAACGAGAGTAATAAACAGAAATGAGGTAAAAATTTACTTCAATGGTTAAATCATCATAACTTCGTGTGTAAATATTGGATGGGACAAAATCAACTTTATGTTAAAATTCAAGAAGTCAGCTTTCCAACGCCACCAACCACGCATAATTCGGAGTTCGGAGCAGAAAGTTATAGCCATTTGAAGATTGTGAAAAGTAACTACGATCGATCGGCCATCCAACGCGATCGATCGCCTGAGCCGTAAAACAATGCTATTGAAGGAAATGATCGATCGTATCTACTGGAGTTTTTGATTTGCGCAAGACAGTAATAGCGATCGATCGAAATTATACGGCATCGATTGGCAAAACGATCGATCGGAGGAAAATAACGAAGGAATTGGGATCGATCGGTAAGTGATTGATCGACAATACGTACGATCGATTGCCGTATACGGAAAAACTGAAATAAGACCTATTTCGACTTGGATTTAGAAGGGGACTTTGTGGTTTCTCTTCAAATATATAAATAGGCCTTATGGGAGAACGTTTTGGGCTACCTTGGAGAATATTGGAGACTATCTTGAGCAGAATTGGAGGCTAGAGCAAGGAGAGAAGATGAAGAATACAATGGTGATTTCTCTTCCAATGTGAGGCTAAACACTTTTCTAAGGCGTAAATGAAGCCCAATAATCTGGTTGTGTAGTTTCTATTATCTCATCTTATGTTTTTACTCTAGTTGGTGTATAGATTTTATTTTATAATCATTGTTAATTCATTAAAGGTTTGTTCTTTGTACTCGAGAGAGACAAGAGTGAATTCTTATGAGTTTCAATCCGAAGAATACTTGCGTATCCGAGAGGAACGTAAGTAGACTGAGGTATTATACATCAATAAAGTTTCATTGGTTTATACTCGAGAGAGATAGATCACAATTCTATATTTTAATCGTTTTATGTGTTACGTCCGAGAGGAGAGCACTATATTTTGAGATGACAAGTGTATGTTCGAGAGAAATATGCTAGCCAATTGGAAATCTTTATTCAAAAAAGAGAGAGAAACGATACACTAGTTTATTGTGGTGGATTCGAAGCCTTGGTCTTCTCCATATTGATTAAATCTTAATTAGATTAGTTAAAAGTTCATTGCTTTCTTAGTCTAGAATCAACACTGTTGCTGTCTTCTGAATTTGGTAAATTGTTTAACCATCCCTGAGGTTCGACAACCCTTTCTATACTCACCGTAGTACAATTGTATTGTGCACTTACAAGGGTTTATATTTAAATAACCGTGCCCTCACCCTCCAAGCCGGCCAACGCAACTCCGAGCTCGAGCTTCCGACTACGATAAGGTTATTTATGTATTTTTTTATTTTGTTGAAGAATTTAGACCCTAAAACTTGGTACCAATGTGTTTGTAGTGATTTTAGAATTTAATATTGGGCTACTTGACATTCTTAATTTGATTTTATGTGATTGCATGTTTGTTCTAGGTATGGCTATTAGAGTGTTAGTTGTTGCTATATAGGATCAATGCTTGCTAGTTGTTGATATTAGGATTGATATACGTGTTTGCTAGAATTTTTTTCATTATGCTTATTGTTTATTTTGACATTGACCAACCTTAAATGTGTTTTAAAAAATATTTAAAATGTGTTTTATTTGAGTTATTTTAGGCTCTCCAAAAGCCCGAAAAACACAAGGCCCGACCCTTGCCCAACTAGACACTAAGGTCGGGATGAATTTTGGAAGTCAGCTTAGGACTAGGGCCAGGGTTAAGTTTGTTAGGGCTAGGGCTAGGGCCAACCTCTGGCCCACAATAGCCCGACCCGTTGATAACCCTAGAAGCCACCTGGGGAGGTATTGGCAAACCCAGCCTCGTTTTAAACTTGAAGCACAAAACCAAACCCGTCTCTTCACAGTCTAAGTTTTTTTATCCGGAACCGCCCAGTATGAGAAACTAGAACTACCCTGCCCTGCCTTATTTTTTCAATAAAAATACATGTCATCCCATAACTCTACAAAAAGTACTCTTTCATCCCACTTTAATAACTCCATTTGGTATAAATAAATAAATAAATAGGGCTATTAGAGTGGGACAGAGGGAATACAAAAAGAGGGCAGTGCTGATCCATGCCCGCGCGTCTTTAGTCCGGTTCGCCTGCAAGATGCCCGACGCGGAAGAAAGAGCGAGCCTATGATTGGAGTAAGCGAGGAACTCAAGGCAGTTCTGGGCGGGCGTTGGTGATGTTCTTGTCTGAGCGAGCAGAGCGGAGGATGGCCTGGATTGATGAGCTGTTGAATATCTATGTAAACCGAAGGGATTGTACTTTACCCGTCTGTGTTGAATTATATTGGAATTGAACTTGAAATTGCATATCGAAATCAAATCGTCCGAGGCACAGTGATTTGGCATTACTGACTTCGAAACAGATATTGCCGCCCTCTTAGTGCACAGGCTTTCTCCGGCAATCTGTCCCCAAGATACAACAGACCGGTCGACGAGCGGTGCACTCCAACAAATCTGACCCAAACTCAAAGCATAAGTAACTGTTGAAGAAGAATCATAGAAGAAAGATGACAGAATTACCCGTCTCACTGTTAGATCATAATCAACAGCTTCTACGCTCCAAAAATAATTGGCCATTTGTTAAAAAACAAAGGTTCTAGATGAGAATTGCGAACTGCATAGTGCTAAGTGCACTAGTAAAGCGCCACAATGAGCCCATTCATCCACTCCACATGCGTGCGTGTGCGTGTGTGCACCTTTCAGTGCACCCACGAATGTGTACACTTTCATTTGGGGAGAGTCCACACTAATAAGATATACGAAGAGGAAGAAACATTCCTCATATATACCCTGTCACACCCATGTGTGTTTCCTTTTTGGGACTAAAGAAATCTCTCTACATATAATTTTTTTTGCATTTTTCCTTCAAACTTAGCAAAAGACAAAATTATACAAAATAAAATTCCCTCCAATCACATTTCAATCAAATAATTAGTGGGCCTAAAATAAAAATTCTATTAGTGGGCTTACACCACTAAATTAATTTAGCCCATCTACCCAAACCAAAAATCCAACAGAAGCATGCGGTATGGAAGTGTTGGGAGGAGAGGGAAATGGCTGAGAAGATGAGGTGGAGGGGTGGGGGAGAGGGGGGATGTAAGGACCCTCATTTTGAACCGGTTTATTTTAATGTTATTTATCGGTTATCGTGTGGTTTAAGCGTTTTCTGATTAAATTCAGTTGTTATTTAAAATAATTGAGGTTTATAAAGATTTTAATTAAAAACAACTTCACAATCATAAGTTTTAAATGATTTAGGATCAAACCTGAATTTTTGGGATTTTCTTGGTTTTTCACCAATTTTTTCGAAAAATTAGGGTTTGATGGGACCCCTGCGGGCCCCACCGACGAAATTAGGTTTTTGTTACCAAAATGCCCCAAACATCAATGGAAGATACTATAAAAATTTCCAGAATTTTTCAGGACTTAATTTTGGGATAAATTGTCAAATTTCCTAATTTTAGTTAAAAACTCTATTTTTACCCCATATTTCACTTAGGTTTACCCTAACCCTCTTCTATAAAAAGAAAGTGTTGTGCAATTTCTCAAATTGGGAATAGACTTGACCATGAGATTGGATCCTAATCCCCATTAGGCCCAAAAAGAAAAGAATTAGAGGTGAGTTTAACTTAATCTTTATTTTTTCTTTAGGTTTTTCTTAAACCCTTCTTAATCTTGACTTCCTTCATTGTTTCAATCCATTTTTAAAACATAAAATAATTGTTTTGCCTCTCTTTTCCAAACCATAATTTTCAAAATCTTGTTTTTATGCTTCCAAAGCTCTAGACCTAGGGTTTACTTTTGTTTCTTCAAAACTAAACCGAAATTAGATGTGTATTAAAATAAAATCATGTTTTTGGAAGGTATTGGAGGGGGTTGAAGGTTCATTCTCAACAAGGAAAGGTAATATGCTAAAAGAGGGAGAGAGAGACCTAAGAGAACTTGGATGGAGTTACTAAAAAAGATTTGATTTTACTATCTCTTACAAAAGAGGTAGCCCAAAACAGGCCTGAATGGAGGAGTAAGATCCGTGTCGCCGACCCCAAATAGTTGGGAAAAGGCGCTACTTGATTATGATTATGATTGTTTTGCCCCTTTAAACTCTGACCCTTATCCTTTTCTTTTTTATTTTACATGTCACTTTCCTTTCTTTTAAATAAATAAAAAATAGAGAATAATTTTTTCTTTGGAAATCAAACGACATCCAAATAGTACCTAAATGTGATTCAAGACCTCCTTTTTTTTCTTTTGGCACTGAAGGGTATCTGATTGTTCATGATGTAATCACGAAGCATTTTCATCCATGAGATTAGCCCGCGAGGGGGACAAGTCACAATTGTTGATTAATGGTGGGCTGATTTGCCAGACAATGCCACGGTGCAAGGCCCTTTGGCTATCTTGTGGATTTGACTTTATTTTATTTTATTATCACTTAGGACCCCACTAAAAGGGTAATGCAACCGACCAATTAGAGCATTATATCCCACCACCAACCTGACTTGTAAGAGCATCTTATCTTACCACTAATGTCATCGGTGCATATAAGGCCCACCCATCTTACGTTATGCATTTAGTAAATTAGGATATAATCCCCAAGAGAGCGACCAACCGAGTAGGGCCTTAAACTCAGGACCTCCGCTTCAGGAAGGTGCTATGTTACGGTGACATAGTTTGGTATGGAAAATTTAGGTAAAGTTGTAATTTTTTTTATTCAGTCTTTTCTTACTTTTTTTTTTATGATGTGGTAAGCTTTCCTTAATAGTGATATGATGCTGGTGATGAAAATTGGTGACAGCTAGACGAACTCTTCAGGAATGGTGGTCTGGCCATCACACCGACGCCCAGTCGGTTCCCTTTATTAAGGCAGCCGATGGTAATTCCCATTTTTACTCTAGTGTGAGCTTCTAATTTGGACCATTCAACAAAAACTTTCAAGAGTGCCATTTACTTCGGCTCTAATGGTCTGGATTTCATTTCTGAAATAAACTAAAAATTATACTAATCCAGATTATTATATATAAGGACAGAGGAGTGGGGGCAAATAGAGACGAGAAATGAGGGTATTCTAGTAATTTAGATAGTGTGGCGGGAAGAGTCCTCTAAAAGACCTGGGGGGGAGGAGATAGCGCCATGGCCGCCGGCGCCGGATTCGCGCTATCTTCATAAAGTTTTGGTCTTTTATTGGCTGATCGGAGCGTATTGCCGGTCGCCGGTCAGGCTTTCCAGTAGACAGTAGAGACACTTCCTCGTCCTCTTTGTTTCCCTTACTTTTTCATTCAATTCTGGCATTCGGCGGGTTGATGGCGAAAGCGGCGGAGGAAGTGGTGGAGGACCTGCCCCGCGCTATCGTGCGGCGGATGGTGAAGGAGCAGCTGTCCCAGTGCTCCAAGGGCGACGACATCGCCGTCAACAAAGACGCCCTTCTCGCCTTTTCTGAAAGCGCTCGCATCTTCATCCATTATCTTACCGCCACGTAACTTCAAAAAAATTCGATTTTACCTTTCGCCCCTATTCTTAGATGCGTTCTTTGATCATCTATATATATATGCGAGGATCGAAATTTTCTTTATCTTGTTTGATTCTCTCATTTTAATTTCAGTTGTTCTTTTTATGGATTATTTTGGTCCAATGAGGGTGGAAACTACTAGGGTTTTATATAGATAGTGATAACCCTACATCATGGCAATGAGTGGGTGAACTGATGTGCCCACTCATTTCCATACACATCAGCTGTGTATGGAAATGTGTAGGAAATCTGATGTACAAATATCGTTTTCCTTTTGTATGGACAGTGGACTTGTGTATGATAGAGGGTATTATCGAGTCTTGCGTGTAGCAGCACATTTTTCTGTTTTGTCTGTTGCTATTTTGATCTTTGGTTGTTGGCTACAATCTGAAGTGTTTACAGCAATTGCAGGAGCTGATTATACTAAGAGTTGCAATTCTGTTTTTGTGATGCATAATGCTATGATTTGTTATGGAGGCGGATGGAAAATGGGAGATGATGACCTAAGTTAGGTTATACATGTTGAAATTTTATACACTCCCTCCGGTCTTTTTTAATAGATGCGATTAATTTTCAAAATGAACAAAAATGAGAGTTTAGCCGGAATCAGTTTGCGCGATTGTGCCTTTGAGTTGCTGCTTCAGCCTTAATTCTACTGTGTGCAATGAACAGGAATAAGTTACAACAATGTGGATATTCTCCAAACCTATGTACCTTTCTCTGTTTCACTCTTATTCGGCTTCGTTTTTGCACATTGTAATGACTGACCTAAAAATTTGAAGGAATCGGCTTCCTTTTGGTAGCTTCAACATGTGTAATGCTTTGCTCTGCGCTGTTACTTTTTTGGAAAGCTACTTATGAATTATTTCTTGCAGAGCTGATGATATCTGTAAGGAATCAAAGAGACAAACTATAAATTCTGATGACGTTCTTAAAGCATTGGAGGAGATTGAGTTTTCTGAGCTCATCGAGCCTCTAAAGATTGCTTTGTCTGGTCAGGATCTTTCTCCAAGTGTAGGCCGTTGATTATGATTATATGATAAAATGACAAAACCTCGTTAAGGCTTCTGCTTATAACTTTTCCTTTCTCGATTCTTTTCTGAACTGCTATTAGGAATTAAATGGGTGTTTTCCTTTTTTTTTTGAATGATTGGATTGAGGAGTAATTTGGCAGTAAGTTTTTATTGGAACATTAGTCTAAAATCTAATTTGCATTCGTTAGTAGCAAAATAATATTTTTATGATATTATGGTGATAGCATATTTATAATTAAGATATTGAGACTCTCTCTCGCTCTTATATAACTCTGTTTTTTGCTATTGAACTTAATGTTCTTTTATTTCGCTGCTAACCAAACTTTTAAAGCGAAAACCACATGTGAGGTAGTTGTGTATGATGCTATTTCAAGGCATTGGTCGACTGCATTGTGAAAAAAAGGAATTGATTGACTGGCTTTTTGTTTAATTAACGGGGGCTGGCTACATCTTTAGGTCCCAACTAGATGGGTAGGGCAACTGGCCTTTCAGATCACCGTTTCCCACTGCCTACCCTTTTGGTACGTGCAGCACTCACACATCACATGAAATTTCAAGTTATTTGGTCTTTTACTGCCAAACAAGTTTGGTCCTTGACAAATCAAATACTGAGTTTTTTTAATGTGAAACAGATAATTACTGAATTTGATAAGAAATTTGGAATATTAGCAGAAATGGCCGGATGAAAAATATATATTTTGATAGCTTACAAGAGTGAACTGTGAAGTGACTTTACCAAGGGCGAAGCTTAAGGAGTATTATGCGTCCAATCCTTGGTTCACATGATGATGACTAATGTATTACACCATTAAATTTTCTTTGACTTTCAGCAAAGAAAATTTGTGGAATAACGGTCGCAACACATAATCGCATGGTGTATGTTGTCTTTGTAATATAATTGTATGGTTTGCCTTATGACTGCAATGATGTTCATTTGAAAGGGGATGAAGACAGTTAGACGAGTGGTATTTTGTTAGAAGACAACATAATCATAGTTATCTCTTCTTTATCTTTTCAGACTTTAGGCAGAAGAATATGGCAAAAAGAACAGCCTCTAAAGGAGCAGAAGATGTCAAAAAAAGGAAAGTGGGTGATGCCTCAGTACCAAAAGAAGGGAGAGCTGCAAGGGAAGCAGTCAATGAAGAGGAAGTGAGGGAGGAAGCTGAAGAAGATGGGAATTCTGCTAGTCATGATGACTGAGTTGCTTGTTGTTAAGGCCGTATTGACAATTTAATTGGAACTTGCGTTTGCTTTTGTCGGAATATGCACAAATTGTGGCATGAAAAATCGTTCTTCAATGCATGATGAAATGCATGTTTCACGCTGTCGCCTGTAATATTGTTTTGATAAATTGATGCAAGAAAATAGGTTCTCCAATGAATGATGAAATGCAAGCTTGATGCCGTCAGATTGCAATGGTGATTGATAACACATTGTATGAGCATAATCATAGCCATGAGCAATTAAGCTATAAGTAAGAAAGTGTAAATGCGAAGTACAAAAAAATATGACATCCATTTAAGCATAGCCTTTACCAATGATCAAAAATAAAAAAAAACATTACCAATTTGAAAGGCAAATAAACAATATATACTCCTCTTTTGATCAAAATGCAAAGGAAACAACAGCTAACCTCTACTATAGGGCGGTGAGATCATAACTTCAGGATGAGGAGGCCTACCATGATATAGAAGCTTTTTGCTGCCAATTTCCTCAAATTTTTCACTTGAGCTCACGATTGGATCATTAAACATGGGCAAAAAATCCTTTTGCCAGTAGGTACTGAGGATCAATGGCTCAGGCTCTAAATTCTTCACTGCTTCCCATTTTAGAAGTTACGTCAAAGCAGAGCGTGCCACTATCCGTGTATCGGAGTAATAACAAAAAACACACTGTCAGCTCTCCTTGATGCTCAATTAGAAATAGGGAAAAGTTTAAATGAGATCGCTCTCATATTGCTTATATGAGGCCACTTTGAATCGTAGCCATTAGATCTTGATCTGACGGCTATAAATATTCATAATGATCTCACCCACTCTTTGATGTGACACACTCACCTACCCATTGATTTGATATCCACCATCCGATCGAAATCTAACGGCAATAAAGATTGACCTCATGCTCCTTATATGAGAACGATCTCATGTAAACTCATCTCTTAGAAATAGCCTATCGCAAAAAATATACCCGGCTTTGGCGGAGTAATGACGGTTCGAACCATCAGGATCAGGAGAAGAAAAGTCCACAAGGCAAAGCTCCCCGATTTTAGACGCGACATAGAGCGATCCTTTGTAGAAGATGGCAGATGCAGAATGGAGCCCTTGTCTTCTCCAGGGACCCAATGCCAGGGCTGTTCCAACGCCGGGGGATGGTGGAATCATGGAATGTCATATCGGATATTGGTAAAATATCGGTCAGCCTAAGAGACGAAATATCGGAGATATATCAGAGATATTGTGTAAAAAAATATCGGTCGTCAAAAACTAGTTTTTACCATATATTTTCACAATCTAACTTCTAAAATGAGTTATACTAATTTAAACAAAGAATAGATTTCAAAATATGCATAAAAATGCATATTAGGATAGAAAACAAACATGAAAGTTTTTTTTTCCTAAAAAAAAAAAAAATTTGAATTTTTTTTTTAAAAAAATTATTTTTTTTTTCAAAAAAGGCCGATATATCGGCGATATTTGGAAAAAACCTGAAATCTGATACTTAATGGTATCGGTGTATCGGTTTGTGTCCGATACCGATATATCAGCGATATATCGCCGATATATCCGCGAGCTGGCATTCCATGGGTGGAATACGCTGCTCCAGTCATGATAGACGGCACCAGATCGGATGTAGTCGGCGACTACTAGACGTTGCAAGATGAGTTCCAACAGGTCGTCCGGGAGCAACGACCAGCCTGTGTCACAATGAATAGCCTACTTCGTTTCTTCCATGCTCTGCGTCTTCTATATAATAGATATATCATAATCATAATCAAGTAGCCATTTAACTATCTGGGATCGGTGACATTGATCTTACTTTTTTATTTAGGCCTGTTTTGAACTACCTCTTGTATAAGAGATAGTAAAGTCAAATAATTTTTTATTAATCTTAGGTCTCACTTTCCCTCTTTTAGCATCGTTTACATGCATCACTTTTAATCTTCTCACATAGGCATCTATTTATCTTCTTTGTATATGTCCATATCAACGCAACCTACATTATCTCAGCTTTTCTTGTAAAGAAGTTACTCCTAAACTCTTACGAATAGACACGGCGATCTCGACGGCTTTGAAGGAGAGCAAGCCGGTTTATATAAGCATAGGCTACAATTTGTCGGGGATCCCTCACCCTACTTTTGCTAGGGAGCCTGTTCCTTTCTTTCTAGCTCCCAGGTTTGTTTCCCAGCTATAGCATTTGGTCTGCCTGATTGTAGTTTTGGCTGATCGGACGTTTTCAGAAAAAAAAATTATTTAATCATATCTCTCCTAGTTATTTCACTCATCCACCTTAACATTCTTATTTTAGTTACATTCAACTTATCTATATGACTTCTTTATAGTGCTCAATACTCCGCTCCAAAGAGTGTTGCAAGGCTAATGGCTATATATATATATATATATATATATATATATATATATATATATATATATATATATATATATATATATATATATATTTATATATATGAAAAATGTCGGGTTCGATCAACACAAGTTTTAAGCAACAGTTCCGCGCTGTCATGGTGATGAAGATATTTGAAGAGAAGCAAATATGAAGGGAAAAGAGAAGGCCTTTTTGGAGTCCTACCATGGTTCAACACATGCTAAGGCTATTTAATAGAGGTTTTTTTACCTATTTATAATATCCTTATTTAGTTTAGGAAAAAGAAAATAGCAATATTAATTCCTTATGAGAGCACTTACCCACCTATGAAATTACTCCCTCCTTCCTACTTTAAGTTATTATTAACTGCTGAATAAAAAAGATTATTAATTGCAAAAAGTATCCCTTCAGTCACTTTTAATCGAAACAATTAAAAAAATATATGTACTATACCATTCCCTAATTCTTCTCCGCTCCAAATGCCTGACAGCAACCCTAGATCCAGGTCGAGAGGCCTATGCAATAAAAGACACTTACTCGGAAATGTGAGTCGCTTGCTCACTTGGAAAGCCTAGGCTTTTACTGTGGACCCACATATGAATAAAAGTGACATTTTGTGATGGTCTCAATTAAAAGTGATTGGAGGGAGTAAAAAATTATCACAAAAAAGGTAAAAATTGAAAGGAGAGTGGGGCCTACAACTAGAACAAATTTGCAAAACCTGTGTTTAACTTCTAAAATCCTATTGTTGGGTCCATTGAAAACAATTTGCTATACAAAAAAGGCAAAATAAATCAAACTACTAAAAGGGGACAAAAAATCCAGACTCATAGGATAGGACGGTGGGTGTATATTGGATATTCAACCTTTTCTAACACAAAGTGATTGTGTCATCACCTCTAATACTTCTTGACTCAACTTTTCCTGTACATGCTAAATAGCATATACAAACTGACAAACTAATATTAGATGACATAAAACCCTTAAAATTAACATTCTAGTATGTATGTTACGTCAAAGGAAGCTGGCAAATTTAAATGGAGTGTAATACTTATTCAAGGTGCTAAGAAGGACTCGTAAATCAGAATAGGCAACTCGTCAAGGAGATGGTGTTTCAAGTTAAGAAATATTCCATCCAATAAACCCTGTCTGTATTTGAAAATAAGTTAATTTTATCGGACTCTAAGGTCCGTACAAACAACAGAGTTTCCCTCCACCCTCTTCGTGTTTTGGTCATGAGGGAGCAAAGTCAGCTATCTAATGATAGTCATTTTTTCAAAAATACTAACAGGATTTATTGGATTGATGGAGTAAAAAGAGAAAGAAATATGGCTGCAGCAGTAATTTTCGACTGCCTCTCTTTGATGTTTTCAACAGCCTGCATTCTTGCCTGCAAAATGCCAAGAGACCTGGTGTTGTCAGGTGGTTCTCAATGAAACAAATGAAGTTCTAATTCAGGGAAACACGTTCCCATGCATGGAGGCAAGAGGAAGGCAGTCAGAATAGTTTTACTCCGTCCTCTCATTTTTAATAAATACAGTTTTTTTAATAAATATAGTTTATTTGAAGAAAACTGTATCTATTAAAGAAAACTGTATTTATTAAAAGTGACCAGAGGGAATAGAACTTCAGAAAAGTTCTAAAGAAGGGTTGCCTGATCATCTCGGTCGTCCTTGAGAAACGCATTCCCATCATCCACAACTTGCTCGACGCATGGACCTCCTATCGACAGATCCTCCTGGCAGTTCTTGATTCTTGATCTAAATACTTATAATTTCCAGATGCCCTTCACTAAAAAAAAATTGTCCCCCAATTCGAGTGGAGTCATCATCCACAGAATTAAACTTCTCATGGCAGATTTTACATTTAAGGGGCCGTTTGGGGCGTGATTATTGCAAAACATCTTCTGGATAAAAACTGTAGCATCCAGGTGGATTTTTATATCCAGCTGAAACACGTCCTGAGGTGTTTCAGCTGGATATATAAAATATCCAGATGCTACAGTGTAGCAAAACATCCCATCTGGATGTTTTGCTTTTAATCACGCCCCAAACGGCCCCTAAGCCACACCTCATCGGCCTCTATGACTTATTCCCTGTTAATAAGTTGAGAATTTAATAGGAACAAGCCTCAGTTTGCCCTAACATTGTCTTAATACACTAAATTCTTGCAAGGAAGTTCTTAAACGCATTTCTTTCGAGCATCCCTATCGTTGTTATTGTAGTATGTTCTGCGAGTTTCATTTTCTGCCTTTTCTATCGTCATATGTTTATAATAGTCCACATATAGGAGGTTGCAGCTACCATTGTATCCATCATTGCAATAACGAAACACTGAGTTGAGCGGACAGAATTACTCACTGCTTTACCTTATGAGTTGAAACTAAAACTTGCCAAATTATTGTAGAACTCCATGAAATGAATCAAAACCGTTTCAATGTCAATTCCTGATGTACAAGTCCCAGCACATCCACATTTTGATAAAAGTCGCTTCATGCACAGTTGATTTGTTCCAACATAAAACATTAATACCAAGTTTAGATGAATAGGCACAAACTTCAAAGCGATATATGTACAATTCCCATCTTCTGAGATCCCTCATGTGACAAAGTTAAGAGAACGAATTAAATTGTCTCATGCCTACACAACAATGTATTTTAAAAAAAACGTTTTCTCAATGTAAAAATAGATCATCTTTCGGAGTCAGCTAATGCAAGCTGTAATCTCCAATACATAGATCTAAGAAAGATAATAAATCTATCACGTAAAACATTCTATACTATTAAATCAGTGAAGATAAATTAGTATGGACGATATCTACGACCACGGTTATTTTCACTGTTTTGTCGGCTCCCACTTCCACCACCACTTCTGTTGCCACCTCTCGGCTGTGGTGCCGGCGCAGACAATGGTGCTCCAGGTTGTTGGCTGCAACCAACGGATAACCATCTCATTTTCCTATACATAATACCTTAGAAGATAAATTTATGCATTCATTAAGCTTACAGAACATATCCAAGTCTCCCGTCCGGTAATAGCATGGGCACCATTGCCATGCCTGCAGGCGTTGGTCCCCGGCCATATATCATAGGCTACAGGCAAAAAATTGGATCATCAGAAAACAATGCAAGTTTATCATTTACAGATGTCTTCAATCAATTCACAAAAATAAATATAAGCACTAGTTGGCTAGTATCAGTGTCTCACCGGTGCAAACCCTGCAGGACCATAACCTGCACCAACTGCACCATACGGTGGCATGCCAAAGCCAATATGTGGCGGAAAGCTTGGGAGGATGGCGGCCTTTTGAGTAGTTGGGCCAGTTTCTGGCTTGCGTTCGGTCTGTGGCTTAGCTAGGGAGCACTCAAGTACTTGACCTGTGAGTCAGAGAATTAATTCATTTCAGGAAACATCATCTCAAATCATGTATCAAACTTGCATATAAGTAACTGAAAAATGGGCCTCCACCTTCCAATTCATATTTCTCTGTGTTTTTCAATGCCTTCAGGGCACTTGACCTCTCTGCAAAATGAACAAAGCCAAATCTGCTCTTCTCCATGCCAGATTTAGCAGGTGGTAGCACAACTTTTGTGATTTCACCATGGCGTTCAAATAGCTTCTTCAATTGATCTTGAGTAACATTCTTTGGCAGGTTTTTCACATAAACTGCCTTAACCTATGGCAAATCGAGACACTTGTAAGAATTAACAACAGGATTTCCCAGAAAAAAGACAAAGTTCTAAAATACTGGCTGTCTTAGTGCTCAATGATATTGTCACGGGTCCCTTGCATATATGTAAGACCTACAACCAAAGATGCAGCTCATCCAAGCTGGTATTGGAGTAAACTTTCAACTTATCTAAGTCCAAATTGACCAAAACTACATGGCAGTTTGGTTCACCTGTAATATTCATTTCCCAATGAAAAACTAATAAAACTAAATTAAAAGAATACCTGTGAAGAAGGAGCTGCATCTACGTTCTTTGGATCAGCCCAGCTCACTGTTGGCACATTCTTGTCTAACTTAAATTTTTTATCAGACATCTTCTGCCTCGAGTACTCAGCACAAGCATGGTTATAATATTCTACAAAAGCAAATCCACGATTTCGACTCGAATTTTGAGGGTCCTGTAATTACAAAGACAATATAATATATGTGCAACTTCATCACATCTCTAACAGATATGTGCACGTGCGTGATTTAGTCAGAAGGTGTAGATGTAAACAGACAAGGACCAAACAGGAGATCTTACCTTCAGTAATTCCACACTGATAACACCTGGACCCACCTTCTTCACAATTTTCTTTAGATCACGCTCCATCCAGGTCCTTGGAATATTACCAATGAACAACCGATGCTTTGCTTGAGATGTAGAACACTTAATTTTTCTTCCCTGAAGCAGAAATCCAAATCAAAATACAGTAAAATCAGTCACTCTTCCTTGATGGTTCAAGCAGCTACTGACATTTCTACATTTTGGTAACACAAGTAGATACAAAATTGACAAATAATTGCAGAACATCTGACACTTCGAGAAGGAAACCATATCACCACCTGCGAGTTTAAGCTATATGCCATTCCTGACACAATCCTCTAAATAAAATATTCCGCAAACAAAAGTGTTCAACCCTGCACAAAAGAAGTTACATGATTACCTTGAACTCAGCATTGTTGAGACTCTCAATGGCCTCTGCAGCCAATTCTTTGGTCCGGAAGGTCACAAAAGCATAACCTTTGTTCTCCGTTGCATTTTTGCCTTTCATAATTCTGACCTGTTCGAACCAGATGATAACATAAATAGGACAGATCATGCTGAACAGTATATAAAGATATGATAAAATATAGCCATAGAAGCTTACCTCAGCAACATCTCCAACAGACTCACAAAAGATCCTCAATTCCTCCTCAGAAGCATCATGAGGAATACCACCAACATAAACTTCAGAACCATGAGGAGGAAGAGCAAGAAGCTCCGTGTGTTTATTGCCTTCCACATCTTCCATGGACCCACTCTCTTTGATCTCGTCATCATCATCATTTTGAGATCCCTCTCCTGCATCATCCCCATTTAAAACTGCAGCCTCGTCTTCCAGATCCTCTTCTTCCTCTACTTCTTCCTCTTCTTCTATTTCTTCTTCTTCCGGATCCTCTTCTTCCTCCTCCTCTTCGACTTCCTCTTCTTCCTCTACTTCTTCATATTCAATTTCTTCCTCCATGGCCTCTTCAAGATCAACCTGCTCTTCAAGTTCAACTGACTTTTCACGTTCAATTGGCTTCGAATTTGTTGAAGAATTGCCTTTTGCCTTTGGCATCTTCTGAATTTGTCACTAGCTTTTAATGCAACTGTTGATGGAGCACAGGACCGAGAAGCATTTGCAAAAGAGAGTACATATATTGAAAGAAGGAAACAACACGAAAGGTAAGGTGTGACAGAGTAAGAAATTTGAAAGAATCCGCCCCATGAATTGTGACTCCAAGAAGTCCAAAGTGGAAGATTTGTTTTAAAGGATGATAAAAATGTAGCAGCAAAACAAAGACAGACAAGAGAACTTGGATTGAGCAACATTCAGAAGATTTCGATTGTTGCAAAGAAAAAAATGTTTGCCAATGCATCTATTATGTAACAACTGGTATAATATCACCACAAAAGGGAGGAGGCCGGATACATGGAACTAAATCATAAGAGCTGGGCGAAAAACAAAGTGCTCAATTTGCAATTTCATCTAAAGAAGAAAAGCCCCACCATTATAACAAAAATGAAGGACACTCATCGTAAATCAATAATCAGGACCTGAAACAGGCAAGTGGAGCAATATTCACGAATTCAAATAAGAACTGAAACGATCCATGTGCCTTATGGATAAGTTACTATTCCTGTTCGTATTCTAATTAAACAGAAAAGAAAAGAATTGTAAGAAACAAGACAATGATGTGCTAAGTCAACAATGCAACACTCATTTTCAGCTATAGCCAATGAGCAAAAAGGTATAAAACTTAAGCGTCACAAATTATCAAACTCGCAAATGAACTACAATCTTGGCTGCAAATACATTATCATATTCAAAAAATTCTAAAATTGAAGGTAATTATTCCTACCAGGAGCTGCAGTAAAAAAGTAAGGAACCAGGCAATAAATCAATCATGTATACCCAAGCAAAGAGATGTAAAAATAACAAAGAAAAGTTAATGGTCACTCTCATGTTAGACAAAGCAACTTCATAACATCTCAATTAAAAATGAAGTAAATATTTAACTCTGCAGCCAGTCTACTAATGCCACAAATCGCAGGAAAGAAGTTTTTAGTGTTCTATAAAGTTTTACAAGAAATGAGACTAGCAAACTTGGCACTAGTTAACAAGATGGCACGGTCTAAAGGTGTCCAAAAGCAAGAAAAATTTCTTATATCATAATGTATATGACGGCCTTAAGTATTAGAAGAAATGACCTCACAATCACAAGCAATTAAAAATTTAAAAAACTGAAAAAGTGTAAAAAAATATATGAAAAGAAGCAGCTCACAAGCATCAAATTTTTTAGCATAGAAAACTTTTGAAAGGCTAACAACTGGAATGCTACTTCCAAACTTTGCAAAAAAAAAATGTCCTCTTCATTCTATTTGGCTGTCCTAAGTATATTGAAATTGTTAGTTATGCGGAAGCAGCAAGAGAAAATTGTAAGCAACAATTTTCCACTTACTAAAAACAATCAGCTCCAAGTAGTTTTTTTTCTTAAATTAACATTTCCCTAAAAGAGCTCGCTCCAAGTGAATCTGAGTAAATTAGCAGCTCATTTTCAGAGTTTGTGCTACACCAATTTCCATCAATTTCTTGAGTAAGAGAAATGGACGCTTTAGAGCATCCTAACAAACACCTTCGTTAAAAGCAACAGATAACATGACAGCTTTCCCTCCAAACCAGCTAAAAAAAGGGCAATCATCAGTCATAAAGCTACTAAAACCATCCCACACTGAAAAAAATGCATCAACTGGTTGGTATATTTGGAATTGCTTGAACTGACCATCATGAAGAGTATTCAATTAAATAGTATTCCTCACCAGAAAACTAAATAACACTCCTATACCACATGTACCCAGAATCATGTGACACGGCAATTAACAGTATCACTAGTATAAAACACTGATGGGCAAGCCAACATGATCTCCCACTACAGTCACTAGTGAGTTGCCTACCCTTCTCACATATGTATGTTATGCATTGCCTCTTCATTCTTAACACAATTCAATAGTGTAAAACAGGTTTTTCAGTTCAATCATAAAAAACTGTTAACTTTGCTCAATTATGAGCAAAATCCTAAATAAACAAGATATTGATGAAAGCAATAGACAAAAAACGAGAAATGATTTTCCAACTGCTTCAAACACGAACTCCAGCAACCTTGAAAGCTAAAACAAGTCCACTCCACATGTAAACAAGTTGCCTTCCGCGATACAGCCAAAAGGCCACTCAAAGTTTACACAGCATAAACATCATTAAACCAGAGAGCAACAAAACAATGAAGCCCTTATCACATTGCAAATACAACTAAATACAGATTCCAGAAAGAAAGAAAAACGGAAAAGCATTCAAATCGATCAGAACTCAAAAGCTAAGGAGGAGATTATAGAGATTTACCCGGAGAAGATGATCGAAATCGACGCTGGATTCACGGCGTCCAAACCGGAAAAGATCGCAACTTTCCCAGAGCTCTCGGGGAAAAATCGCACTTTTTTGCCGCGCTCCCCCGTCTAGGGTTTTCGTACTGCCCTCAGATCCTGATTTAAGTACCAAATGACCAACCTACCCCTGCCTTGTCCGAGGGATCCTCGAGGATTCTCAAAATCCGTACTTGAGGATCATTTGGGGGAATCGAGGTCTCTGCAATGGCGGTGAGGGCGTCGATTGCGCGTTTTCCGGTCGATCCCGACGCCCAGGAGGCCTCCGGCCTTCTGTGGGGGGTCAACGTGACCCCGTTCTCCCCCGTCGACGAGCTCGGAAACCTTCCGGCCGTCGGCGTCGGCGGGGACCTCCTGCCCCGCTGCGAGAACTGCTGGGCCTACTTCAACACCTACTGCGAGCTCGAGCAGTGGGCGTGGACCTGCGCCATCTGCGGTACCCTCAATGGGCTTACCGCCCAGACGATCGCCCGCTACTCCCGCCCCGACGACTGCCCCGAGATGTGCTCCTCCTTCGTCGACCTCGAGCTTCCAGGTGATGCATTGTTTTAATCAATTCAGTCAATTTTATTGCGTTAGTTGTAGAGCTTTTGATTAGATTGTGGTTGTTTGATGCGCTGGTGCATAGAGGATGGATCTGGCGGAGAGACGATGCAGGCGTGTCCCGTGTATGTCGCGGCGGTTGACCTTTCATGTAAGATTTTTTTATATTAAGATTGAATTGCTCATTTTGTTTATGACTTGCTAATTGTAGTTTATCAGTCAATTTGGTCCTAGTCTGCCGTCAAGTGTCGATATTGATTGTTTGTGCATGGTGTATTGGCGAGATTGCACTCAAATTTTCTGTTCTCACTCTTTGAAACTGAATCACTAGGTTTTTGCTTTCAATGTCGGTGAGGGTATAGGCTTTATCATTGTTTCTTATTGCTAAGCATGCAAGAAGATGGTTATGTTGAGAGGAACCATATGATGGCTAATCGGTTGTGATAATCCCGTGGTTTTTTTTTTTTAAAGTTTGACGGGATAGCTCTGCAAAATGGTAAAACGGGATTTTCAAGCTTATGATACGTCTGGGCTTTAGGAGGTAGAATAAGGTGTCTGCCTACAAGGCATTCACATATGAGCCTATAGCTGAATTAAAATTGTTAGGTGCAGATAGTTATTTCATGTTTAAGCCATAATCGAAGAATTGACTGTTACTTGGAATTCAAGGTTGAAATAATTGAAACAAGTTGAATTTTTCTGAGCTTTCAGCTTTCCTTAATTGCATTAATACATCTACCCTATTCTCAAGGTTGAAACAACTGAAAACAAGCTTTGACATCGCACTTTTGAATTGATCTGAGCTTTCAGTGTTCCTTAATTGCATTAATACATCTACACCATGTTGTCTTTCCATTCTTTCTTATGACCCAATGCTGCCCCTTTATAGGTGCCCCATGGCACCACATTGGTCCATAACACAGTCAGTGTGTTGCAATGAACTTCTTAGATGTTTTCTATGGCTAATTTCTTTTAACTACTGTGCAGCCTCTGAAGAGTTCTTAGAGCTTATTAAAAGTGCCCTCTTGGCTGCTCTAGAAGGTGAAGCTTGTGCCTGCAAAATCCTTTAGTTTTTAGTTAGCCTATCTTGCCAATTAGTTTTCCCTCTCATTTGTTGTCATTAATTTTCTCAAATGTTGGCAGCTCTTGCGCCTGGGTCGCTCTTTGGACTTATGACATTCAGTCATAAAATAGGGCTTTATGATGTTCAGGGTCCGATACCAGTTGTAAAGAATGTTTTCATTCCTCCAGATGTAGAAGCATCACTGCAGATTGAGCTTGAAGATGCTATGCCATTGCTCTCTTTCCTGGCTCCTGTATGTTACTGACCGGTATCAATTACTATATCCTCATTCTCAACATAACAAATTATCTGTCACAAATACAGACAATATAGGCAAAGTGGTTATGTCATTAATTTTGAAACAGGTTGAAACTTGCAAAGAACGCATAGCTGCGGCCCTCGACATTTTGAAACCAACTACCTCTTGGGAAAGAACTACAGGTGCAGGACAAGGCTCTGATGGCGTGATACTTGGTGGCCGTGGTTTTGGGGTTGCAATGGAAGCATTGTGTAGTTACCTGGGATTGGAGTACGGAAATACATTTGCATTGGGTATGGTAAAAGTTTGCTATCCTCTTTCCACTCCATCTTAACAAAATGATTTGCTCGTTGTCCTCTTTCTTAAATTCATGCACTATCTTATTTGCCATCTAAACTGGATGCAGCTAGGGTATTTGCCTTTTTGTCTGGGCCTCCTGATTATGGATCTGGTCAGTTAGATACACAACGCTATGGTGAGCAATATGCAAGCAAGGGAGAGGATGCAGACCGGGCCTTGCTTCCAGAGCAGACACCATTTTATAAACAGCTGGTATATCTACATCCTTTTTGTTATTGGTTAAAGATATAATTCTTTTGAGTGGCTAGTCTTGTATAACATTGTATAAGATTGTAAATTGCACTGAACAATGTTTCGCAGGCTGCTGTTGCTGTACAATCAGGTGTTTGTGTGGATTTATTTGCTATCACCAATGAATATACGGACTTAGCATCGCTGAAGTTCTTAAGCATTGACAGTGGGGGATCATTGTATTTGTACTCCAGTACTGATGATTCAACACTTCCTCAGGATATGTAAGTTTTGATTTTTTAACCCAACTTTTTGCATTTTTATGCTGGAAGTGCACATTAAACCAAAGTTGTTGCGCGTTGAAGTTAAACAAAGTTTAGGCCTTGTTGAAAGGCATCCTCTCCATTTCGCGCTCTTTATGGACTGACATAAGCACTTTGTTTTTGGATTTAATTACCACTCGAATAGTTGATGTGGACTAATGTTAATCTCCATTGCATGAGAACGTTGTATGACCAAGTTTAATTATGGGACGTTAAGTTGAAGTCGGTGTTCTTTTGCTCTGCTTAAAGTTGGGACTTACAATTTCTGGCATTTATACAAATTTGTTAGATTTTCTGGAATCTTGATTGGATTATTTAAGAAGTTCAAAGCTCTCCCAGTCTCATTCTTACCCCTCGTTGTTCTTGCCTTTTTGGAAGTGAGCTAATTTTTTGTTGCAAGTATTTGGTCACTCTCATAAGTGGGTTGATGTATAATACTAAATTGTAGGATTTCAGACAATATTATAATTTCTATGTCTCAGATAAACTAACAATTCTTTTCTCATTTTTAATTAGTGTTTATAATATTTAGTATCTACTTACATTAATGCCAAACGAAGTCTTCTTTTATATATCACGTTCTGTGAGCAAAGAAAAGGACATCTTTGATTTAATTGGAGATAATTCTGATGACAGGTACCGGATGTTGAGTCGTCCATATGCATTTGGGTGTATACTAAGATTGAGAACATCCTCTGAGTTTAAACTGCGTAGCTCTGTAAGTAATATGAGCCAATGCTTTTCTTAAATTGTATTTATTTATTACCCTTTCTGAGAAGTTGCTGGTAAATTGTGAGTTAACAATATATACTGAGCGGGCTGAATGGCAGAAGGGAGAAATATGTTAGAGGTGATTGCATTGGAAACTTATGTGCCAGCATATAATACATGTTAGCTCCACTTTAATTCGATCTTGCAGAAATGTTCTTGTCTAATTATGGTTTCCTTCCACTTATCTTGCAGTATGGGCATTTCTTTCCAGATCCTCAATATGAAAATGTACAGCACATTATTTGTTGTGATTCATATGCTACATATGGCTATGACTTTGAGTTTGTCAATGCTGTAGGATTTTCTAGGTATTCAAAACATTATGACAAGGTCTCATGCTGATCTTGATGATTTCTTCTTCCACAAAACAGTACTAACTGTTCTTAGTTCTTTTGCAGACACACTGACCCTCCTGTCCTACAGATTGCTTTGCAATACAGTGTTGTTGTCCAGCAAGAAGAGCCTTCTGTTGTTTCTGCAAATAAGTATGTGCCTTGTTAATCTTAATTCTAATACAAGTATGAAGTGAACATTTAATGTTATGTGAATTAAGTGAAATTTTCATCTATTTATTTTGTTTCTTATCTCTTACATGTTAGCTTCACTTTAATAAGAAAGTGGGATGGAGTTAATAAGAAAGGATTTGACTTTACTATCTTTTACAAAAGAGGTAGCCCAAAACAGGCTGGAATGGAGGAGTAAGATCCGTGTCGCCGACCCCAAATAGTTGGGAAAAGGCGCTACTTGATTATGATTATGATTATTTTGTTTCTTATCTAGTTTCTAATTATTTTCTTTTTTATTCTGATACTGGACATCAATGAAAGGTTTGATTAAATATCTATAGTAATATTTGGTTGTTGTGATTTATTCCGGAATATGATTCTAACGGTCCTTGAATCCATCTACTTAAGGGTGCGTTTGTATACTGATATTGAAATGTGAAAAAAAAATGTCAGCCTGAAAATAATCAAGGTGATTTTTCCTGATTGGTGAAAACCCGTTTGGGAACCTGAGATTAATCATATTTTCAGCCTTTTCTCGTCAGCCTTATTCCTGACACTTTTCTCGTCAGCCTGATTCTCATTCGAATGAGGTGATTTGCTGATTTTTATCGGTTATCACTGTCAGGAGAGAAAATCACCCCTTTCAGTTTCCAAACGCACTCACCCTGATAGGTGAAAATTTTCACCTTTCTCTGTCAGTGGCTCCTGTCAGCTCAATCAGTATCCAAACAATTTTCAGCATTTTCACCCCCTTTCAGCCCGAAAATTTTCTTATTTTCAGTATCCAAACGCACCCACCCTAAAGGTTATTACTGAATATATCTGTTGCCTCAAGACAGTTCATACTTGGTATTTGGCAAAGACGAGTGATATAATTTTGGGCAAATAGTTATATTTTTCTGCTTCGGGGGCATCCAGACGATACAACATAAGAAATTGCGGATACAAAATGGCAATAGCAGCAGTTTTTTGTTAATATAGCTGGATGTTAGTTTGATACATTAAAGCTGAAAATTATTTCGTGATAACTTTTTTTTTTCAATTTAAAAAGAGAACATATAATGAATCGGAACTGAATCATTTTCTTAGGCTATATCAGGCATTGAAGTTTTACCTACTTTTTAGTTAGAAATATTTGCATAAGTTCTTTGTTTTCCTGACTAACTTAAATCGGGATTTGAGATTAAATTGATTGAGGGGCAGATCGATTTATTTTTTATTTGCTGTATTTTAGGGGGTTGCGTGGGTCCTTTTTGCCTACAGTTGGAAAAAGTAAAAAATTATTCACCTTAGGTGAAAAATAAGGCACCAAAATCTCTTCTTTGCCGATGTGCATCGTAAATAAATTGTTAGTTATTTTTGCATCAATTGTTACTTTTTTAGTTTTTAAGAAATTTAACTGTCAAATGTACTTCCGTTGGTGCTGATATAGGCCAACTCTCTAATTTTGCTTATAATTTGAGTTTTTTTTCTCATTATGAACTGCCAAAACTGACAAAAATTTGGTTTATGTAGGTCAAAGTATTACCTTAAGCGAAGATTGAGGATAAGAACTGTGCAGTATGCCACAGCCGCAAACATCAATGAACTTTATGATAGTGTTGATCCTGAAGTAGTTTTGTCGATCCTTGTTCACAAGGTCTTTTTTATAATGTACTTGTTACGATATGTTTACGGATATATACTTGCATCATGCCATGTCACCTGGATTCAAGTGCACGAGGCCACACATCTTAAACTTCTGGTTCGCAGCCTGGATAAATGGTTTTTCTGCATAAAAAACTAGATAATCATCTTATTGCACTAAAACAGAGGCATTAAGTTTCTGTTACCATTTTGTGGCCAATGGCACGCGTTAAAACACATAAAATGGAAGCAATTTAGATGTAACCACTCTGTAGACTGCTAAATACTTGGTTTTTCTGATCCGATTCCAGATTTTCCTGAACAACATTTGAGAAGGCCAAAAAATGTTTTATCCCAATAATATAGCCTTTCTGATTAGAAAAATAAGAATGTCTGAGTTCATTCCTTTCTTTGGTCATGAACTTTTTATAGGAAATTGCAGTGCTTCATTATCTGGAAACTGCTTGACTGATTAAAAACTTGACCTTCAGTGCAGTTAAATATATGCCATTATAGTGAAATTTGTATATTGCCTCTTTTTAGTCTATGTTGACAAGTTTGGTGTTAGTGTAGCCTCGTTCATATGATTTTTTATCCATATAGCAAGTGCTTTTCTTTTCAAGTAATGTATTTTTGGAATATTTTCCTACATTTCTGTGTGGTCAGGAGGAATTAATTAACTTATTGGAGTTCTTTTATGGTTTAGAACCATTGAAGCCTTTGTGATAGATATTAAACTACAGTTTTTCAAAAAAACCCACGTTCTTGTGGGCAACACATCTATTACATGGAAGTAAATGCAATCATAAGTACTGTCTTATGCAATTATATATCTGTCTCTGTGATCTCATTCCTGAAAAAAGATGAGTATATGCAAGGTTAAAAGTATGCACAATATATTAAGAACATTAGTGATGTATAATTTGAATCAAGCACCTGATTTGGTGATTAAGATTTTCATTGTGCTCAGTTAGTAGTAAAATTTTGTAGGTTATCTCAGCTTCTTTGGAGGAAGGAATCAGGGAGGGAAGGATGTTGCTTCATGATTGGCTAGTAATTCTTACAGCTCAGTACAATGAGGCCTACAAACTAAATTATTATGAAAATGGAAATTCTTCGTCGATTCGCATTGATGTTACCTTCTCTCAATGCCCTCAACTACAGCCTTTGCCTAGGCTTGTGTTTGCGTTATTGAGGAGCCCTCTTCTCCGATTACATGAAGAGGGTGTTCATCCTGACTATAGGATATACCTTCAATGTCTTTTCAGGTACTATTGACACCAAAAATGGATAAAGATTCTTAGCTTTCGAATCATCTTTTACCCTTTTCTCTTTTATTGCCTTTCCTTTTTGTCTTGCATCTAATCAGCAGTTTACTATTTTGTTTAAGTTATTGGCACAGAAAAGTGTCATGCATCTTTTATTGTGGAGAGTTTTTTTTTTATAATTGGTTTATTGTGGAGAGTTATTACGATTTTTTGTTTGGTGCAGTGCTCTGGAGCCTGGATCCCTTCATCGTGCTGTATATCCAGTTCTGACTTCATATGCTTCGCCCGACAAACAGGCATATCCACGTCACTCATTGAGTCGTGCAGCTCTGATAACCAGTGGAAGTCCAATATTCTTTCTTGATGCCTTCACAAATTTTATCGTATATTATTCCCCTACAGCAGACCGGTCACTCCCCTTCCCTCCTCCTCAAGATTGTAAGTACTTTCAGTGCATCACATCCTCTTCTCCTATTTGTTCAGCCCAAACGTAGAAAATGCTAATCATAGTGGCTACCCAATCTTTTTTTTTTACTTCATGGGCCTATTGGATTAAATATTCTCGATCTTAATTGGAAAATTACTTCTATCTTTCTTTGACTACAAGAGGCCATTTAAAGCCCACAGCAAAATCGTCATACACTCACGCACACACATGAATAGCCGTTTAGCATGTGCACATGCACAGCAATGATGCCAGATGGTCATTCAAAGGTGAAAAAGGGTGGCCGGGAGGGTTTGGATCAGGGGAACCACGCGATCAAGGGAGAACATGTGGCTCTCACCCCATTCTCAAGAGGGTGAGAGATGAACGTATGATGTGTAACAGTATCACAAACGAAAAGAAAATGTTGTGGAGGTGGTGTCTCCTCTTCTTCCACTTGCCTCTTGTTCTCTCTTTTTTCGGTACAAGGCATATTTCTCACAGCATGTAGTGTGCTGTCATTCTTAATTTCTCAAAAAACATAGATTTTTCTTTTTGATTTTATATTTTTATTCCCTTATTGATCGAAAACTATTGGACTCTGACTAGTTTTCACTCTATGTTTAAATCAACAAAAGAATTGTGCAAACAGGAAGTTCTGATATGCAGTGTTTATATATAGGTGCTATAACCTTTGGGCTATTGTAGGCGATGACAATTTTGTACAGGGACTGGAGGGGTGGTACCACCGTTTATGTCTTGGTGCGATGTGGTTTATATTTTAATTATCCAGAATAAGGAATTTATTAATTTTCTTGGTGGAAAATTGTTATCGCAGTTATTTTCTGTCAGCTAGCCAGCAGAATAAAAAAGATTGATGTTGGTTATATGAAGCATAAAATAGGAGGTACCTGTTTAGAAAATAGCAGATCGATCACAGGACCATAACAATTAGGCCTATTTGAACTTTCAACTTATTTGCTGAAACTGACTAAAATGTTTCATGGGTAATGGTATTGATATGTTATAGCTGATGGATTGATACTGTCGTCCTCTAAGATAATCTTTTTCTGTTTCAGGCCTGTTGAGAATTACCATTAACAAGCTAAAACAAGAGAGAAGTATTACACCAAAACTTACAATCATTCGTGGGGGCGAGGATGATGCAACAGCGTTTGAGAACTATCTCATTGAAGAACAGGATGTTGATGGAAGTGGGCTGACAAGTGTTATAGGTTTTGTTTCGTTTCTCGAGGAAATAACTCAGCACGTGTTGGAGTATATTAAATGAAAATAACTTAGAGGTGTATTTCAGGCTTTTCCTGATTGATTTTGCAGGTGAAATTTAAAATATTCAAGTATAAAAAAACTAAGAAATTCAAAATATTCTTTTGTAGATCTTAGCTAGAATTAGAAATAAGGGTGTAGACCATTTTTGTTTCACTTTTGATGTCAATTGTTATTAAACGTTATATTTTTTAACAAAATTGTGGAGTTTAGACAATATGTGATCTCATATTAAAAATGTGATGCCATCCCTGTTTTTTTTCTATACTGTAGTCTGGACCATATCACATATGCAAATTACGGGTCATACATAGGGAAAATCTATGAGCTTTATCTTCTGTCAATCTCCGGTGACCAGCATGCCGGTTGACGACATCGCCATGGTATTTCACACGACGCCATCTCACATAATTATCTCAACACGCACCTCATTCATTTGTATAATCATGCGATTGACCTTCAATATCCGCCTCTATATTTGTGTTCTGCAATAAAGCCACCATTTAATGGTCAACCACTTTGTGGGCCACCCAGCACACCAAGCTCGATTCCACCTGATTTGATCACTGCAGCAAATGGGGCACTCCAGCAAAAGGGCTTTGATTTTGCATCACTGTCCTTTTCATTGGCCATGTCTTCTGGATCATCATTGGTTTTACCTCTTGATCATCAAATTGGCCTTTGGCT
Organism: Houttuynia cordata; assembly: GCA_039654745.1. Lineage (NCBI taxonomy): Eukaryota > Viridiplantae > Streptophyta > Magnoliopsida > Piperales > Saururaceae > Houttuynia > Houttuynia cordata. The sequence continues at coordinate 19,736,310 of CM077503.1, forward strand.
TGTGAGCTCTCTTATAAGTACGAACGAACCATTCCACCAAAGGTCACTGATTAAAAAGGTCATTTTGTTTTCATGAATTTCTTCTTCTAGTATGGGAAACTGCATAGTTCATAGAAGGGTGATCAAGGCAAACAAGATGGTTCTTGAGTACAAACCACCCATGCATGTGCTCAGACGGTTCCAGGGCCATGCCATCTCCGATGAGTTTTCCGCCTCCGGATATTGCCTACATCCGGATCCTCGCATGAGAGATGAGTCTCTTTACCAACGTCTCCAGTCTCAGCCTGTGGCGGTGCCGGTCACGTCAAAACCAACAGTCAGAATCAAGTTGGTGATTACACGGCAAGAATTGAGGGAGATGCTAATGAAAGGAGGACTAACCGTCAATGACATGGTGTCTCACCTTCAGCGACGCCCATGCAAATCGAATGAAGACTATGATGAAGGTATTAATACTTCTCAGGGACACAAAGGGTGGAAGCCTGTTCTACAAAGCATACCTGAAATGAGAGAGTTGAAGTAAAAAGTGAAACTTCATGTCCTTTTCCAGTTTTCTAGAAACTGCTTATACATATGAATGAATGTAAAAAAGTTCTATTTATCTTTTTGTTTCTCACGTTCCTCTTCAATCTTCGTTCAATTCTTCATGATGATATGGACTGTTACATAAGGTTCATCAGTTTTGGACTGGGATGTTAATCGAATGCATCCAAACTCCTCAGCAAAATTAATCATGTCCGTGGAAGTAATGATAAGCTCAATCAAATGGATTTTGACTTTCAGCATCTTAGTGAGGACGTAGGTTTATCAAAAAAAAAAAGATCAAACCCAACTCTCGTCGGATATGTTACAGCTCTTTTGTATCTTGCATCAACTATCTATATCACATCACGCATTCTGTGCTATATCAGATTTGCAGATATGAACTTGTTAGCTAGCCACCTGATAAGATGATGTCTGTTCCATTACTGATTTCAAATATGCTTTCATTTCGAGTTATGTTATATTGTTATATACATGGCAGTCGAACAGGCAGATGGGCGGGAGGGTGGGCCCACTTGTCTGGACCAATCAGATTGATCAGGATCAGTGGCCCCACCAACCCTGTCGAGCTGCCTCTTTGGCCGCCAGGCGCATATATTTTTTCAAGATGGTGGACGCTCGTGGAGAGACACAATTCAACTCTTTTTACGTTACGTAGATGCGATCCTTCGCACAATACCATCAAGGGAACGCACAAACACGCAAAAAAAAGAGAGTTAAAACGCAGCATTTTTTTTTGCCACCCAAGCCGCAATTTTTCCTCAGATAATTTTAGTGATTAGAGTGACACTTTGCCAAAAACAAATCCTCCGAAGAGGAGGACAATTACATGGGTGGTACATAGGATTCTCCTACACTAAAGACATACTCCCTCTGTCCAATAAAGCTTGCATGGATTCCAAAATAAGTGAAATTTATTGGGGTGTCCAGTAAAACAAAAAAAAATTATCTTCCTCTTTCTTGTTTTTGGTCTTGAAGGAGCAAATCCAACAAACTAACGTATGGCCCATATTTTTCCAAATCTAGACAAGCTTCATTGGACGGAGAAAGAAATACACAATAGAAAACATCCAAGAAGGAGAAAGTAAAAACAATCCTTATTTTTTCTTGTACATGAAAGTAAACCAATCTCGCCCACCAATAGAAAGGTCGCTTATGGATACACGCTCCTGACGCACTCGAGAAAGGTGTTAACATGTGAGATTTACAATTGATAAGTTCGTCATGTCTGACTTGTGAATCCGATAATTAGCCACAGTCGAACGACATTAAAAGATCATAAACCGTTTTGTAGCTTACTCCCTCCATCCGGATTTATTATCACCATAAGCTTTTTCCAAATGAACTAATTTTAGTTCATTTTGCAAAACCTGGTGGTAATAATTCCAGACGGAAGGGGTATAATGTTACTGGAAAAGAATTTTTTATACAGCGGACAAAACAACTGGCTGATTGGCCCACTCCTAGACTGTTCTTTCTGCTCGATGTGTACACTTTTCCATTTAAATTTTCGTTCTTCAAGTCAGTTTCTAGATGTTTATTGAAAAAAATAAAGTTTCTAGATGCATGGCACACGGCCACTTGTTTTGGATGACTTTAGCTACCAGTGTGATGTGTGATGTTCGGAAAATTCGAGCAGAAAGATAAGACAACAAAAGCAACCCCAACCCCAATCAGCAATCGAATCTGTTTCCAGAAAATATTAGCAAAACCTTCCTCAAAATATTAGCATTCAGGACAAGTTCATACGTGAGTCTCCATTTATACAAGAAAGTAATCATTGCAATAATCTTTACAAAGTCAAGCTTCCAGAAAAACAAAAATTAATTACTTACACAATCTCTAAAACAAATTCAGAATTATACTATGGGAAATGTTTAAATGAGTTTGTTCTCATATAGCTTGCATGAGCCCCAGTAATCTTGAACTGATTTAACGGCGCTGATGATTCACACTTATCTACCCAGTGATTTGAGACCAGCCATCTGATCTTGATCTGACGGATGGAGATGGCTTGGCTCATACAAACTACATGAGAACGATCTCATATAAAGCGGTCTCATTATATTAATGCAAGAGAAAATAATATATATTTTCTATATAGTATTCTATACAGCTTTTACTCATTCCAATACAACTTTTACATATGGAGCAAAAAACTGTTACATAATGCCAGAAAAACCTGTCAAGAGCTTCAGGATCCTTCTGCCTGTACAGTGTAGTAAAGCATGAAGTATTAACCATTTCTCAACTCGACTTCCAATGCAATTTCATTTCGGCGCGTGAAAGGCAAGGTGAATGGTGGATTGTACTGCCAATCAATTCGCAATAATAAGTACAATTATATAGCAAAAACTGACATACAGGCTTGGATAAGAAGAAAAAAAAGAATTTGCTCATGTCTCACTTGTGCAACTTCCACAGAAGCCACCTCCTTAACTTGATATTCGAGGTCCCTCTTTAAAGCCTCCCGTAGCCTTGCCTCTCTGCGCCTAACTTCTTCGTCCGAAACAAAGCCTGATTTATAAAAAAAATAGAGTTTATAGAAAAATGATCAATATAGACAGGAGGAGCATGATAAATTAACCTTAGCATCAATTCCTCATGTGGCAATACTTATCCAAATTTAATATCAGGTGATGTGAAGGGTAAAATTGTAGTCTTTTGATGGAAATCTATTCTGGACTTAAGCAAGTAATATGCTGGTAAAAAAACTGATGTTGTTGCCACTGGGAATGGTGGATTCTGCATAAATTCTGCCATCATGTACTCTATTAAAACCTATTTAACCATTGGACAGAAGTAATACCATATGCTGATTGTCCACATAAAAGCACGATGCACGTTTTACTACATAATAATTTGTTATAATATCAGATAAAAAATCTATTTGTAATAACGAAGAATGGGAAACTTTAAAAGGCAGCTTTCCAGTTGAGAAGTCTCATAGATTTAAAATCTTCAGTTTAGTTCAAGGTTCAGTTCAAAAATCAACATCCTGTGGGAACCGATTTGAAATCATGAAAATTTACAACCTGAAAAGGCAGCCACTGCAACAATTTTCCCTGGAACCTCTCGGATCCTGACTGATGGATCTTTTGGCACTGGAAGCTTTGCACCATATTTTGAGGGCATGACAAACGACATGTGCCAGTTCTCTTGATGTTCTGACTGTATAACAGACCATGGAATCAGATGACTAACTACAGTAAGCTGTAGAAGCTAGAAAAAATCATGAGCACAGACATTATATAGGTAATTGCATTGATATGGAAAATCCAGAACCCAGTTGAAGTCAGAGAAATTTTTTTTCTATATCCATCTGTCTTACATTATTCTTTCTTCAACTTCTTTTTAATGGACATATTCCTTCAATATGTTTGCACCTAGTTCAGAACAATGAAGTACTTTCTCCGAGAATAAACTCATTATTTAAAAATTTCAGAAGTCCTTCCAACTCCTTTTTCTCCCCTTAAAAGGCCAGACATTTCTTTTGTAAAGCAATTTTCAATAACATCAAATTCACTATTGTGATAACTGAAAATAGAATAGGTTACTCCAATTCCGTCTATACAACAATTTCTTGAGTATCAGAAGTAGGAGCGAAAAGAGTTTACTAGCACATTTGATCACAGGTTTACAAAGTAACGATTTTTTCAAAACTCAGATTTTGTAATAATAAGAAAAGAATCCGGAACTCCGAGGGGTAAAGCAAAACAGCCAGCCTCCCCCCTGCAACATTCTATCCCAACTGTAACCTCTTGGATGTAGGATGCTGGAACACACTTAGAGAGTTCTCTTTATATACTCTTGTACATAGGCTGCAGGAACACACACAGTATGGAGGGAAAGGAGGCAGCCGATCAAACCAAAAGGTCTAGATTCAGTGTGTAATAAGAGAAAGTTTCTAAGCAAAATTAAATTTTAAGTGGCCAACAGTTTTTTATAGTCCTGGATCATATATAAGACCACTAACCTGCTTTGTTATCACAGGTGTTGTCATATCCATTTTCACTCCCTCCGTTTGAATAGAACGAGTATACACAGGAGTTGTCATCTCCATTTTCTCACTAGCAATATTCTGAAAACACCAGACCAACCAGCAGAGAAAGAAATTAATTTGGGGGAAATTGGGTTAAATAATCTAGCCTACCCCACCACAAAAAGAAACCCCAAACTTAATATACCTCACCAAAGAGGTAAGTAGCTAAGACGTTGAACGACTGTGATGCACCCGCAAAATCAAAGCCGGCATTTCCAGGCATTGTTGTTTCTGCTATAAAGTAAGGCTGCAACATTAAGTTTAGTGTAAGAGTTTGATGAGCATAAATATGCAGCAATTAGACAAGAGGATATGATTCTGATAGATATGAAATAAATAATTGTGTGTTTAGATGTTAATCAGCACATATTTAATTATTTAATAGCATAGTTTAAATTTTAAAAGAAGGGTAGCTCATCACGATTTACAAGCATTAAACAAAGAGACAAGTGGCAATAAATTGATTGTAGTCATGAACAACTTATTGTCACCCCCTGTTCTGTTGCACTAGTGTGTTTGCTCCTCACAAAAGAGTCAAGTAATGGTCTTTCCATGTCCATCACCATGTCAGTTGATAGGAGAACTCTATTTTTGAGGTCAAGAAAGCAATTCAACTAGAATATGCTAGACATATACGCAAGGAACCTAGGTCCACTTTTAATCCATCGTTTATCACAAATAAGTTAATGCAATCCATTCGTCAAAAGTCTAATTGCAGCTGGAAATTCTCATGAAAATATGTGAATTCCGACAAGGAATTTGTAAACAAAAGGCCAACAACAATTAGAATGAAGTATAGCATTTGTCCTACCTCAACCTGACGGATTTCGTACTGGTCCTGCCGGGCAAGAACTCTGAATCTCACAGTTTCAAGATCAGGTACTACAAAGGAATAAGGACATTCCAAACACAAAAAGTATAATCCTATCAAATACTGACATTGAATGAAAAACACCATCAAAATTAGCAAAAAAAAAGCCCAAAAATGGAGTTTTGTATAATTTCACCAGCCATCAAAGCCTCCTCGAGGTTCCTGCTCTCGAATCTCCGGGGAAGGGCATACTTGGCAGTTTCCGCCACCAGTTCCGACACAACTGCGCGCAAAAAAAACACACTCAGAAGACCAAAAAGCCAAACATCTGTCGCATCTATAGTGACAATAAATATGCCGGAAGATAAAAAGAGCGGAAATCATAATTACGGCGCTGGGAGGCAGAGGCGGCCTGAGAAGCGACGGCTAGGACGAGAGAAACCCGAGTCTCCAAAGGCGAGCGATCAGCAACAGCCACCGCAGAACGGTTCGTCGTCGTCAAGGGGGATTTAGCCGAGTTTGGGGAAACGACCGGGAGAGGGAGCATGTTTCTGCGGGAAGCAGGAGACGCTGTGATTTCAAAGGAATTGGCGAGTAGCATTTTCTTTTAGGATGAGTTTACGGTTTGCTTTTCGGGAGTTTCAGAAGTCGGCGACGGAGTGGGCAGTGGCGGAGGAAGAAGATAGTCCCTCCCTCCTTCTCGCCGACGGTGAACTAACGGGCCGTTGATCTTCGTGTCGCGGCAGAAACCTCGTCTGGATGTGGTATAATACGGGCCAACATTACATGCCTGTGTTTGCTCCACAAGGCAAAAAAAATATTCTAAAATAATATGTATATTTAGAAATATTTATTATTTTAAAATATTATATATATTTTACGAGTGACTTCCTCTTTCTAAAATTGGCGGAGAAATGAACTTGAAGTTGGTTCGTGAACGAGTATATGAGTTGGCGGGATATCAGCGAGAAGGAATTACGTGACTTCGTTGTGGGCTTCATGGTTCAATAAAAATAAGAATTTTTTTAATGTATACAATATTTTGGAACCGGCAGTGATAATCTTCCAGCAGAATCCTACACATTTCTGTACACATATGAGTGGGTGAACTGATGTGGACCCACTCATTTCTATACACAGGTGATGTGTATAGAAATGTGTAAGAATCTGCTGTACAAATATCATTTCCCTTTTGGAATGGATGGAGTAGTTTTTATTACGGCCTGAGCTTAAGTGGACAGAGGGAATACAATTTACTGGGGCAGAACACGAATCAGAAGGAATAACACGCCACGAAACTTTAAAACATTCAAAACCAGGACTAATTTCGCAAGACCACAAAGTGACAAAGGATTCAGTGTAGCATCATCATTTTCCGTAATGCATATGGATGTGGCTACACCTTTTTCACAATGGAGATGAAAAAATATGCAGTAGAGGATGTAGTTGCTGAAACTATGAAGAGGGATGATTATCAACTTTGGTGCTGATTGTTGTCAGGTCAACGTCTGGCTGTATAATTTTAAGTTGTAATGTTGATGAGCTTCGGTATCATTTTTCGTCCATGGATGCTTTTGATTGAAGTAGATATCTCAGCTGTGCGTAATATGTGATGATTAAACTTTTTGGTTCACTGATAGTGTACTTGGAGCAGTGGGTTATAGAAGAAAAAATATGATGATTGTAGAATTAACGAGGACGGTTTATTTTAACTCCTTATCTCCTGGCCTGTGGTAGGTGATTAACTGAAAGATTAAAATTGTCATGAAATGTTGAGAACTAGGGGAAGTGGCATCTGTTTTCTCTTTCTTGTGAAACATATTCTTTGATGGCAAGGGAAGTTTGTATCTGTATTAACTTCGATTGAGGAATTCTGTTAGTTTCGATGTCTGTCTCAATTTCAATGCTTTTTTTTAGTAATTGGAATTTTGGTAATATGTTATTTATGACCTCAATCTTTCAAAGATGCTGATATTAGTTTTGAAGGAAAAAACTGTCCTCTATTTATAAATGGCTGAATTGGACTTCTTGAATTGAGTTAAGCTGTGTCCATCTTGTTTAATAAGATCTCAAATTTGCATCCAGATGAGTTGAATTGGCATATGAGGAGAGCAATGGAACTTTGCTTTTCAGCCATTTTAGTTGAATTGGCCCCGAAGATGCTAGATTTTCTGCTAGAAATAAAAAGATAACCAATCCAAGTTCATGTCCATTAAGTTTGCTCAAGCTAGGGGCTTTACTGAAAAATCAAATTAGAGCAACCAAAGCTCGGATCAGTTTGACTGGTTAGCAAGCTGTACGAGAGTATTGATATATAGTAGGAAGCGTGGACTCGGAGAATTAAATCATTTTTTCATGGTAAACTAGTAGTAAATTTATCACTGTAAACGTACATAATTTGATAGATAATTCCAGGTCTGCCAGCATTTCCTAGAAATTGAGCTGACAATTCTTAGGGCGGATTTTGTCGTTTTAAACATCAAACATTATCTTACCTCTCCCAATTTTGTATGAGTCGGTCTTGCCAGCGCTGCAGGGCTGAAGCTGTCAGATCATGCAGGGCCCACTGATCTGATGGCTGCTAGCGACTGGCTAGATTTTTCCATAGTATGCCTTCAAGTATCTGAATGATCCGGTCATATTCAGGTTCATGCTCACATAATCAGCTAACAATGCCGTTTTCTCCAATTGACAAAGGTCGGACAACGGTTCGTGGACAGAAGTCTGGTCGGTCATAAAGTCCCAGCCCAGTTGTCCGATTAACCTCGTTTCTGACAGTCTAGAAAGGAAAATATTTTCCTAACCAAAAAATGTGACCAGATTCTAGAACCAAAGGCCAAGTAAGGGGGGACCCAGGAATCTGAGGTAAAGTTATAATTTCTCATCTTATTCAGCCCTTTCTTCCCTCTTTCTGTTGAGAGGCAAAATTTAGGTGATGGTTTGGGGACCAAAATGGTCAGGCTAGACAGGTCCGTCTAGAAACAGCATCAAAATTATTATTAAAACGTTTCACCAATACAAAATCCTACATTGATGCAAAACATCAACTAAAAATCCCTACATTATTAAATTAAAAAATAAAAAATCCTACATAGAAATCACCGGATTCCGTCGCCACCTTTCTATTTCGTCCAGAATCTGCCTCGGTCAGTCCGAACTGGGACCCGCATGGCCCGTTTACACCTTGGCGGGAGAATCAACGGTCATTTTCCCGCTCGCTCGCCTATTTTTAAACCGCCCGCGCTCGCTCTGCAGCCGCTTCCCTTTCCTTCCCCGGCGACTCATTTGAACGGAGAGCCAAGACGCAGCCTCTTCTTTCCCGTCCGAATTCTTATATGTTGAAACCCTAGATAGAATCCATGGCCTCGATTGCTTCGCCTCGCTTCCCTACATCCAAATCCAGTCCCCTCTTCTCTCCGAGGTGCTCCGTCGCCCCCGCATTCTTGCGCTCTCCAGTGCCGTCCCGATTGTCGTCTTCTGTCCGATTTTTCAACCCCGGGCTTTCATCGTCGAGATTCAGGGTGGGATTTGAGATTCCTGCGGGGTTTATGCGTGGGGAAGATGTTGAAACGGATGAGCTGCGGCGGGACGTTCGGGATCGGGCGATGGAGGCCATCGATGCTTGCGGGCGTAGGGTTACGGTTGGAGATGTGGCGAGTAGGGGAGGGCTGAAGCTCTATGATGCGGAGAAGGCTTTGCAGGCCCTTGCTGCTGATACTGGTGGATTTCTTGAGGTAGCTGTCGCTAGATTTCGGATTTTATGGTTTTCTTATGTTTTTTCCAGGTTTTCTTGCTGTTTGATCTGGATTCTGGACTAATTCTATCGTAATACTTATGGTTTTTGGTTTTCACACGGTAGTTACATATCTGATACATTTACTGTTTAGAAATAATAAGCACTTGTTTGCTTCATGTGCATCTCAAAGTTATTTGTGGAAAATTGATAGTGACAAAAGAACTGAAATAAAGACATCATGGTGGTTGTGTTTAATCTTTCTTCTCACTTCGTTAAGAAACTAGTCTAGAAGTTCGGGAGGACTTTGGAATGATAATATGCTACACGTGATAAGTTTTTTTTTCACCATTGAGTTTCTGTTGGCTCCTATGAACATTTCCTTTTTTGCGACTTCAATTGTTTGAAGAGACTGTTGGCAGGTTTCCGATGAAGGGGACGTGCTTTACATTTTTGCGAGGAACTATCAGTCCAAGCTTGCAGTTAAAAGTTTTAGAATGAGAATCGAACCTTTACTTGAAAGTGCAAAGGTATATCCCTTCATCAACATGTAAGGAACTGAAGTTTGTGTTTCATTTGTGAAGATTTATCTTCTAAATATTTTACTTAAAAAACCACTGCTGAACATGATCCATTTCTTATAGGGTACAGCCACATACTTAATCAGGATATTCTTTGGCAGCATACTAATTACGTCCATTATTCTCGTTTTTTCTGCAATTGCTGTTATAGCCACAGGATCAAGGTGAGATTCTATCCCTTCAAATCATAAGCAATTGGGATCAAGAATGCTATTTCCCAAAACTGAGGTCGGCGATAGAAATGGAAAATCCATTTTTGTTTCCGTTTTGTAGACTAGCAACCTGTAGGTGTATGCATATGATCATACAGAATCTGAGTGTTGGTGAGATTTTCTTTTACACATGTCCCATGTATAATGTAACTATAATCTGTATTTATTTTTGTTTGTGCTTATTCAGTGATGGTGATGGATCCTGGTTCTTCAATTTTAGTGATCTCTTTTGGTAAGAATGTTTGCTCTTTTTTATGTGTGAATCATTTTCTAATGTTATGTATTTTTAGTCCTTTTCCTCAACTAGTTTTCTGATGCAAACATGATTCTGCAGTTGAAGGATTATAGTTAATTACGCTGCTCATTGTTCTTGATATTTATGAAAGGAGCTCTTGTTTTACTCAGTTGATGATACAGAATTTATATTATTTCACTTCCCATTGGCGCATTGTTTTTTGTCCATCTAGTACCATTTCTTAACTAATTGGCTATTTCCTATGCACTTTCTTCATATTGATATGTCCTATTAGGTGTACATGTTTGAACAAGATAATATTTATGTTATATTTTTTAAGGTATTATTGCTGATGGAATGAAACAATAATAACATGTACATGCTCGCATTCTGTTAGCCTGAAACTAGGACCTAGGATTAATTTTTTACAAGCTATATAGGATTGTACTGATGAACAGCTGCATTTGAATATTTTTTATTATTAAAAGATTATAATAGAAAAAGGTTGAATAATTGGAAGAAGAAGACTTTGCCTACGTCGTAATGTCTAAAATCCTAATTACAGTATTGCCCATAACACTCAGTTAGGGTCTTTTAGCATATATTATGCTTTTGCCTCATGAAAGTAATTTTGAACACATGAAATGTTATATAGTTTTACAGGACTATCGGTGGAACTTTAATCTAGTTCTAGTGTTTGATATTGTTATCTGACATTATTACCTAATAATTGTCTCATATGGCCTCACAACTGTTACAATGTTCGTATCTTTTTTGGAGTTGACAGTTTTTGCACTCCAACTGACGGCAAGAAAAGGATAATTGGGAAAGAAAAAAACATGAGTTTTGCCCAGCTCTTGTTTCTGTCTGTAAGATTTTAATCACTACTTATGATGTATTTTATTGCACATGTTTCAAAAAATATGAATTGATCTGTGTTTACAAATGTAGGTATTTTCGTTTGTGTTTGGCAATGGGGATCCAAATAAAGGAATACAAGAGAAGAAGTGGAAGTTGGTAATAATTATTGAAATTGCGCTTTACAGCAAGTGAACCTTAAAAGTTTGATACTTTACAGTAAAGAAGATAACTAAGAAAAGACTGTCCTGTGAACAAACAGATGAGGGTTATATGAAAGACTCTTTTTGGTTAATACATAAATTCACTCGTTGCAGAAAACTTCTTTAGTTCACTAGTTGTGGGTTGTGGCACAAGGAATAACTTTCAATTACCAAGTTGTCATTCTTTTTTTGGCAGATAGGGCAGTACATTGCTTCTCGTGGAGGTGTAGTCACCAAGGAAGAGCTCGTACCATATTTAGATGCTTCATTTAACAAAAGTTCTAAGGTGTAATGTTTACATTTTTTTCTCATGCATTTGTTTATTTTATTATTGTATGAACAACATCTCTTCTGTATTTGTCTTAATGAAGACCTCTTATCACTTTCCCATATTAATTGTCTGGATTGATTATCTAATGAAAATGCTAAGGTGGATGTATGGGATAACTAGGAGAGAGAGGTTTAGGAATGAGTATTTTGTTAGCATTTAGGGGTAGCACCTTTAGGGAAAAAGCTTAGGGAGTGTAGGTTGTGTTGGTATGGCATATGCAAAGCAGACCAATAGATGCCATGGTAAGAAGATTAGAAGGGATGCATGTAAATGGTGCCAAAAGAGGGAAAGGAAGACCTAAGAGAACTTGGATGGATTTAATTAAAAAGGATATGGCTTTGCTATCTCTTACAGAAGAGTTTGCACAAAACAGGTTAGAACGGAGGCGTAAGATCCATGTTACCGAGCTCAAATTATTGGGAATAGGCACTACTTGATTAGGATTGAAAATATAAAATATACTTCATTTTGGATTTCCAATCCAGACAATTAATGTGGGATGAAGGGGTTAAAAAAAGTAAATCATCAAGGAATGGGAGGTGGGCTTTTTCCTTATCAATTAACTTGGATTGATAGCTGTATTGTTTCAGTATGTTTTGTACATCATGCTTATATGTTGTTTGGAGTTTCAGTATTCGGTCATCAGTTTTTATGGTCCGATGCAAAGGGTTGTGACTTAAGATAAAAGTCACCAGAAACATTATAGTGAGGCTACTGGAAAAATTACGTATATTAGACATTTGAGTATGTTGTCTAGTGAGTCAGTTCTAGACATTGTGATGACAGTTTGAAGGAGGAGTAGGAGAAGGAGAAAAGAGAGGATTAAGAAGGCAGACGAAATTTTAGAGGGAGAGAAGAGCAAGCTTCTTAAGAAAATCTTAAAATACTGTATTCAACTTTCTGTATGTCTTTGGGCCATAAGCCTTACAATGTTTGTAGAAATTCATATAAAATACTCCTGATGCAACTGCAATTACTTAACTATGGATCCATTAATCTATTCCCTAATTAACTAGGAAACATAAAGGAAAATTGAATCAATTAATAACACATTGTCTTGTACAACTTTTGTAGAACAGAAATGTGTCCTCAAATGTCTAATCTGTTAGTAATCCAGCATAGACATGGTCAAACATGAGTAGATAGCGGTTTTTTGACTTGGTAAACTTTTTTAGTATTTAGTTTTTGGTAGCTTTTGTACTATTTTGCTGTTAAAATTTTTGTCTAAATCTGAACACAATCTTATGCAGAAAGGCTGTCTCAATAATATAGCGACTGGCTCTCAGTTTTCTCAGAACTGAAACCATTCTGGTCCTAGATTTTCTTTGTTCAACTTTGAATTTTTTTCTCGTATTTTAGATTTGTTTGGTCTATTCCCTTCTTCTTTCAAGCCATTTTTTCTCTGTAGTCAATCACTTTGTTTAAAAGCTCAAGTTAGAAAAGCGATAAGTTTCATTCGACACACTAACACTCCTCTACATGTGCAAACACGAATAAGAATTTCATGTGAACAGTGAAGATATACAGAGAAGTTTACGTATTAGAACAGGGAACATGATCCAATGGAAATCAGAATAAAAACCTTTGCTCTGATACCATATTAGTTAACATCTTTTCCTACAGGCTTAAACTTAAGGGAAGGAGACCATCTCCGTATATCAATTGTTCCCCACACCTTAGGCTCACTTGGGCTTTGCAGGTGAATAAGGACTGTTGCCTCCACAGGCACTTGAAATTGAGGCCTCCAACTCTGACCATGTTTTGCTTTTCTCGAAAGCCCAAGCTGTTAGAATAGATATCCTTTTCTCTAACACGTCGCTTTTATTCTTATTCTTTTTTCATTGTAGTCTCTGCCAGATTTTTCTTACTTATTATCCATAATCACTTATTCATTGTAACTGATTTTTTTTAACTATATCCTTTTTTAACTAACTTTCTCCATCTATCTGTGGGTCACAGGATGATGAATCTTGTATCTTACCAGTGCTACTGCAGTTTGATGGTCATCCAGAAGTAGATGATGAGGTGTTTTTATGGACATAGTGTTTAAAGTTGTACTAAATCCTTTACAACTTGATACTACAAGTGTATGCTTTGTTAGAAGATTTCTTGAAATGTACATGCTATCACAATCATTTTCTTCTTGCCAATTGGCATTGCCTAGGGAAGGATCACATTTTTTTCTTTCTTGTTTGCTATGACTGGACCCTATGCATTGCCTAGGGAAGGATCACTGCATTAGAGAACTAAGGGGGTTGGATGGATTGGAAGTCTCGACACCCTTCCCATTTGGCAGTGACCTAACCAGTTGGGATAGGCCAATCGGCCTACATGTTATCATTTGTGTGTAGCATTTATAACAACAATGAAACAGTTGGATTATTTTTTAATAAAAGATGCCTATACTTCTTGGGTAAAAATTATAAGCCATGAGCTTGAAGCTTGTTATCATACTGCTAGTTTGAGCATTGAGGTCGTCAAAACAATGAAGATCTTTTTCTCTCTAGAATTTTGTGCTTGGTATGTGTTTAGCTACAAATATAGTTATGTGGGCATGCATTTGTAGATTCAACTCTTTTTATATACTCCCTCCGTCTGGAAATATTATCACCATAAGGGTTTTCAAAATGAACTAATTTTATTCCTTTTGAAAATCCTTATGGTGATAATAAATCCTGACAGAGGGAGTATATGATTGTTACCTGCTTAAAAAAGTTTCTAGAAATATAAAAGTTTATTTCTTGTTAGATATTCCAGAAAGACTTACTTCTGTGCAATGGCCATATCATTTACACGCAGGGGAATGTTCTTTACTGTTTCTTGTCGCTGCAAAAAACAGCAGTATCTGAGATAAACACAGGCAAGGAGGGTGAGTGTGATGGGAGGATGGAAAAATTTCTTAAGGAAGAGAAGTGGCGATTCAGGTATGGTCGTGAGCTTAAAGCTACATTTACAGTGGTCTTTTTATATGGATAATGAAATATTTTCCATCTTTTGTCAGCAGCAGATCGGTTTTCTTTCTGGAAGTGTGAAACAATTTTGTAATAGTAGTACATATTCTAAATCTACTTATATTGGCATTGTAGCTATAAAATAGAGATTTTTGTTTACAATTTAAAACACACCTATGTAAGCCTTGCAACGGACACTAAACAGAAATCTTACAAATGGAACCTTTTAGATTTCATGTTTAAAGCCCCACTAAATGGTATAGAGCTTGCACCGAAGCAGGCCCAACCCGGAACAAAGACCAAAGTTTCCACGTGCAATACACTAGGTTACTATCTGGTGAACTAAAGAAATGGATGATATCTTTTCCATTGAAAGTTCTTGCGCGCCAACTTCTGTTCTACCATTTAAATTTTGTACCCCATGCAAGCTGATTAGTCAATTGCTTCACCTATTCTGCCTATGTGTTCAATGCTTAGAAATTGTAGTGTGTGACATCTCTACACTGCTCTCTTTTAACTCAGAAGTTATCATTCTGCAGCGAGACGAATAAGACCATGAAGTCAATTCTTATAGGATTGGGAGCTATTAATCTTAGTGGAGTTATTATCGTGACCAACATTTTGAAGTACTATTTTTTGTTCGCCTGAGTACTTTGTTGTTGCTCTGTCTTGAGTGTCCATTTTAACAAACATTTTATATTCCTTTTGAAGGAGTGTTGATATATCATCAGGGGGCTTGGTGTTTTTTGTTTCTAGCATACTTCCGTTACTTCAGGTTTTGGTTTTCCCTCACTTACTCCTCTACTATATTTTTTAATGCAAGTTAGAAAAAGTTCTAACATATTAAATTCCAAAAATTGCCTTTATATATGGGAATTTAACTATTTTAATATCATATCATAATCATAATCAAGTAGCGCCTTTTTTCAACTATTTGGGGTTGGCGACATGGATGTTACGCCTCCATTCAGGCATGTTTTGTGCCAACTCTTTTATAAGAGATAGTAAAGTCATATCGTTTTTTATTAACTTCATCCAAGTTCTCTTAGGTATCCCTTTCCCTCTCCCTCTTTTAGCATCATTTACATGCATCCATTCTAATCTTCTCGCAGGGGCATCTATTTTTATATATTGGAATTTAACTATTAAGTGCCATATTTTTTTGCCTTCTGCATTCCATAAAGCAGACACCTTCAGTTTCAGTCAGCAACGTGACTATCATCACCTTTTGTGGAAGCAGGTGGCATTTTACCTAAATAGTTATCTGAAAATTGAATATTTTTGTTCCATTATGATGAAAATCATGGAATGACCAAAGTGTATAAATAAGATTCTGAACTTTGCCTCATCTGCATGGTCTTCTATATCCCATTTGACTCTTTGATATTCAGCTTATATATTCTGCAAACTGAAAGTATGACTTAATGTGAACTGACAACAATGCCAGACTCTGATTATAATATTTGGTGTAAGGTTGAAAGAGCTGCTTCTTTCTGTTTTCTTCCCAGTTTAATGGATTTAACTAGTATAAGGAAAATAAGTTTTTTTGTAGGTTGTGTAAGAAAAAGGAAAACAAAAGTTGTCCATGTTTAACTATGCACAGAAAGTACAGAACAAGGGGCATATTAGAAGACCTACTGCCTCTAGTAGGAACTGAACCTAGGACCACCTGGGAACTATTGGTCCGATATGTAACAAAGAATTAGTTTATTTTAACTTCTATAATAAATACTTCTAAGTAGTTTGCTTATGCATAAGATGTTTGTACTCTATCTTTTGAGTCAACCTACGTGGGCATAATTTTTTCTTTTTAAGTGAATCACAGTTAAACTATGATAGAAATAAATATAGAGACGTTAATAAAATAAGTTTATTTGAATATCTGAAGGGCCAATGTACTGGAGTGTTCCACTCCACTAGGTTTGCCCATATACTGTAGCTTGAACCTGATATAGACATGTGCTTGGTCTTGAGTTTCATATTGTAGTGGATGTTTCTCACTCAAGTTTTCAAGTAGATGAGTTTTCCTGGAATGATGCCATAGCAGTAACTGTATATTTACTCGTATAAATGATCTTTTAATTATTTGCTCAGTGTGGTCTTTGGCTGTTCTTTTAGCTCATGTAAGCTTAGTTGAGGTAACCCTCCCTTTTTTTTAGTTTAATGAAGTTAAATTACGAAAGAAGAGAAAGTTTAGTTGAGGGAACAATATGTCTCTGCAGGTGTATGCCGCCATATACTTGGTTATTCCAATAGTTCGATGGTTCATTTTGTGTTGGAAAAATGCTCAAATCGAGCACAGGAATGGTGCAAGAGAAAGACATGCTCAGTCACTTGAAAGACCAGACTTGTTGCTTAGAAGAAAGGTTGGTGCTCTCGTTTATATACATCTAGAATTTTGAGCTTTAGATGGATGGAGGTTATATTGATAAAACACCTTAACATTAGGATCTTAGCTTTCTTTAAAGCCTTAATATGATAGTTGCACACACATGATCATTTCTTGATATTGTTTTTGTTAACTTCATTTTCATATCACTGCTCTGTTTATCTAGACTTTGCAAATATGGCATCAGATTCTGATTCCATAAAAATTCAGAATAGGAATTCTGCTGCTCAACCCTCATTATCTGGGTACTCTGTTAAATGCATTGTGTATGAAAGTGCAAAGGCCTTATGTTGATTGGCTTCATGAGATAATGTTTATACATTAAATGCTAATAGTGTCATTTTCCATCACAAAGCTGGTGACTATGAAAAACCGGTTTGCTTTTTACATGGAAGCACAATACCAACTCTAAACTGTAATTAGTGTCTTATGCTTTAAGCATGAAATCTCATCTTGCCAAAAAAGAAATCTCCTTTATTATTAGTTGTTTATAACGAGGGGTGTCAGAGTCCTTCAGATACGACTATAAGGGGCAGGGCAATTGGCCTGCTCAAGCACCCTATCTCGCTGCCAATCCCCCCGGTACGTACAAGGCCTGCCCATCATAGGCACCGGGTAATTTGGGATACAATCATGGGGACCAGGTGGTGGTCAACGGAGTGGGGGATTAAAACCGAAGACCTCTGCTTCCTCAAGCATGTCCTGACCCTCCCACCAACACCCCATTGTTCACAAATAACTTTTTTAGTAATTATTTTTTCAGAAGCGACTGATTTATTTAGTATGTGGCTAGTGTTGCATGAAAGCTTAATACGTGAATAGATTCCCTCGATTGTAATTTCTGTTCACCCTCAACAATATTATGTGCGACACCTAGCTTGTTCATTGTGTTCAGCTGTCGAATGCAAAAGCCATAGCTAGACAAACCATGATTGGGCGCGATCGAATTGTTTACAACACTGGAGAGGATGTATCTCTATGGGATCCTGAAGCTAGAAACTGGGATTTGAGATTTGAAGAATTTGAGAGATCATGTCTAAATAAATAAAACGAGACGGTTTCTCCGCTTGTTTGTGCCTGCATACAGTCATATAGTCCGTTATATTTTCCTAGAAAGTGAAGGATAGAACGCATCAGCCTGTGTACATAATCATACATGGCGGATATATTTTCCTTGAAAGTGAAGGAAAGAATGCATCATTCATGTTAATAGATGTTTAGTTGATCTCATCTTGCAGCTTTTCTCCACTGGCAATTGTAGACGTGCTTTCGGGGATGTCAGGTAGCATCGTTCTTGTGGTTTGTCCCTCTCCCTTGCAATTCCATGCCTTCCCCACCCGACTGTCTGACCGGAGCGAGCGGACGATTGAGATCAATGCCATTAAGCTTTGCATTAAGTAGGCATAATTTCTCATTAACAAGATACCCTAGAAAGTTTGTTACTTGCAAATAGCAATCAGCCCGCTTTATCTGGTCAAGAAGATGCAATGGCCGGCCCCCTTTCTCATACCCTTATTCCCAAGCACAATCCATGCTAAAAAGAGCTCCGTTTGGCACTCATATAGCTGTCCAAACAAAAAAAATTGAGGTTGAGCGGAAAGCATTGGCTTCCTAAAGATTGATGGGTTCCACATAAAGTTTATACTGAAAGGTCCAATTCCTGGAAACTAAATAACAGCCACATATAGCATCTCTATTAGCCGAAATTTGATCCAGAAGCAAACGAATTTTTTTCACTCACCTCCCTTGCATTATTTCTACAAAGCACAGACACAACCTTATCGAGATCAGTAAAGCTCAGACTCCTTGTGTGTGTGGATGACACAATCTGCAGTAGGGTATGACACACAGGTGAGTACGTAACCCTTCTCCATCATCGAATCATCAAGGAAAGACCCGTCTGATTGATCCACTGAACCTGATACAATCTGCCCCGCACAAGTTGAGCAGGCACCAGCACGGCACGAGTACGGCAGCTCAACTCCTGCATTCTCAGCAGAGTCCAGGATGTAAACATCATCTGGTGCCTCAAATTCGGTCTCCTCACCTTCTGGGCCAATCAGTTTCACCTTGTGAACAGCCATTGCAGAAGCTCGGAAACTGGGTGATGACTTCAAGCCAAACACCTTTAAGACACTCCTCACTGAGCCCAATGAAGATGGAGCCCTTACAAAGGCAGAGGTAGTAACTTTTTTAGTTGGTATGCTATTAAATGTGCAGGCTGTAGGGAGTCTAGCAGTTGCCATGCTTGTTAATGATACCTGAAAATCACAAACAGGTGAGCAACAACCAAATTGCGAAGATAGGAGTTGAAGTAGACAAAACAAAATCAAGTTCTACGTTACACAAATCGCCTCACAAAGTTATTAAATTATGAACATGCACAGCATTACGAGAAGGATAATACACAATGAAAGTTTACTACCAACTAAACCTGTACTGTGGAACTACTAAGACTCTACAAGCTCTAACAAAGGCTTTAAAAAACTCCATGTCTTTCCAAACAATGGAAATAAATGTACGCCACTCTTAAGATCAAAATGGAAACCAGATGGATAACCCATTTCCTATTGGAGAATGGCTCAGCATTATATATGGAGCATTATGAGAAAGGCAAGCGAATAGTTCTCTGCCCTTCACTCGAGGCTCCAGAATTAACATTAGTATGCATGGAGGACAGATAGATAAAAGATGAGGGAACAGAGAAACTAGATAAAATGTTTCAAAATAGCAGTAGCAGGAGTAAAGCAAAAAAACAGACATAACCCAAAATAGCAGAAATAAGTAATATGCTGACTGAGCATACATTTCAGTGTAACTAATAGCAACAGCAACAAGAGGGAGATTTTTTTTTTGGGTAATTGCAACAAGAGGGGAGATACTAACTCAAATACAGTAAAGCTGCATATAATGCATCGATTGAGTGAGAAAAATTATGTTTTCCCAATAAACAAAATTTATGAGTGACAGGCGTCAAACTCAATCAAAACTTTATGCAGCCAGTTATCTAGGCTGTGACCTCATACTCGCACATTGCTCAGTTACGACTAAGCAAATTTCTAGATTTACAAAAGATGGCCAACAAAGAGGAATGTGCCATCACCATTGAGGATGACCACAATGATAGCTCCCTTTCACTGTTAAATACATCTAATAAAAGAAATCCTATTCTGTGACAGCATCTAATGAAGGTACTAAGCTGCCGTTACCTCAAACACTGAGCACATAGACTAGTTCAAGGGTCAAAAGGCAAAGATAAGTTTGCCTACACCAGTACCTAGCCAAAACTGCTAAGGAAGATCATTACACTGATGAAAATTATCTACTAACATTGCAACGAAAGATCTAGCATATAGAACATTCTATGCGGACCTTTACAGCGCATTCTGCACAAATAGTTGCTACCGTTTACCATAAAAAAAGTTACTAAATGTTTGTAAGAAACCATTGTCACACAAACTGCCCGTTACTCGCACAAGACACCTGGCTACTCGTATAGCTCAAAAGGCTGATCATGCCATTTAAGATTAATAGTAGCCTTCATTTCTAGCAGAAAAAGGTCCACTATTTGCCTCTTAAGTCGTTACACGAAACATATATGATCATGACCAGCTATAACAATGGCATCTACAGGATCAACATCAAATATAAAAGTCAACATTTAAGACAAAAGAGAGAAAAAAGCAAATTTTCAGGACCATGAGTGGAAAACTAAAATTCAAGCTTTTTTATACAACCATAACAACCAGCTGATTGAACTGTGCATGCAGTGGAAGCACATGATGCCATGATTTGGGTTGGAGATGGGTAACAAAGGACCAGGGAAAAGGAATCAGCAGAAAAAAAAGTTCGAAGAAATAGGACAAAAGACCCTCCCACTTTGATATAGATTAAAGTGCAAGAACCCTTAATTAGGCATGAAATGATGCCTTCTTGAAACACTATCACTGACCTCGATTGCAAACAGAGACGAAAAACAGCAGATTTAAGAAAGACAAAGACAATATAGACCGTTTCAGATTAGATAAAAATCCAAATGATATACACAGATGAAATGAAGAGGCTAACCTCGCCGTGGATGAGGAACTCAGATGACTGCACCAGCCAAGAGCCTTCTAGGTTTTTATAGCAATTTGGTACGCAACTGTGGACCCTGTCGAACTGACTCGAACCGGTTCAACCAGAGATATAAAGAAAAAACCGAATGAGCCGGTTCATCCAGTTTGGTTTTTTTAAAGTTTTAGATAAATGCCATTTACAAAAACCTGGCTGCATTCGAAAATGAGTTAAATTCATTGGGCTGTAGGGCCCACAATATTTGAAGCTTTCGAATACCCCTGCATGTGCACGGCCATGAGGATCGATTGGCCAGTAGGGCAAATCCAGCCACCTAAAGGTGGATCTGTAATTGGACAGAGGGAATAACGGAAATTGATACTACATTTTTGTTGCAAAAAATAAAAGATGACAATCATAAGAAAACAGTAGACGGCTACACCTTTAAAAAGAGAATACTAAAGAATTGATATATGGAACCTTTGCTAAAAATCAGAGAGTTGACGGGAAATTTCCTTTGTATAAGAAAGCATCCATCGTCAGTGGTTTTGTTGGATATGGGCTGGGGATATAACAGTAGAACCGGGCATTAGCGATGTGTGTTAAACGAGATTCATACATGGTCACGCGTGACAATTGCGAGCTGGCCGCCATGGACTCTCAGTCTGAGATGCGTATTTGCCCACTTGTACTTTTAGGTGTCAACTTTGAATGATAGTTAGCCAATGCAAAGAAGGGAAATTCTGGACAGATTCCTCCCTCCCCCCCGCTTGGCGTAAGCAAGGGAGTCACCTTTTGGCAGTTGATCCAATCAAAGAGGAAAACAATGATTGTTCTGAAGAGTACCAAAAAAAATTGACTTCTTTCAAGAGAAGGAATATTGGTTGTTGGGAGTACTGTTGGGAAATGATGCATACGCAGTCACAAACGAATGTCCAATGTTAAGGTGCAGTCTCTGTTGTTATTATGCTGGTTGATTGGTTGGTGTCTTTTGGATTTAGGACTCGCAGTATACGTGATCCACGAGCCAAAGAAGGGGAGGAGGCGATTTCCGTCTCCGAATCTCCCAACCATGCTTGCTGTTATCCTTGCTTATACCATTTTACGGGATTAATTTCGTTATTTCATGTACTCCACAGTTTCTAGAAACCTTCCATTCAATTCCCACTATTTTTTTTGCTCGAAACTCCATTCTTGTGCCAGGTGCAGCAAATGTCAGTCTCCATCGTAGAAAATCTCAAAAGCTAACTGAGAAATGATGGATTGTGAGTTGAATGTTGCCCTTGTAAACTCCATCCTTGGAAATCCCCCACGCCACCAGCCTTTTTAGTAGCTCAATTTAGCTCTATCTGCACTTGCTATACATATTCTTGAATCCTTGTCACACATTTTGGAGAAGTTATCTTTTTTACTACTAGGAAAAGAAGAAACAACCTCCCCAGTCCCGCCTTGGGTGGTTATGAAAGATGGAATTTAATTTGGAAGAGATCGAAATATGGTCGTGTTTGAGCATAATGTGAAGATTCCAAGCTGCCCAACCAAATATACCAAATCTTACTAAAAGTCATCACTCAAACCCCGAGCATTATGACCCAGTCCAACCTTGAAAGAACACTTCGAGGATCACTTGCAAAACAAAATTAAAGCTCTTTTTTAGCAAAATAGAAGCCTTTTAGCCAAAAAAATAAAAAAAAAAGCTTCATCCGTAGCTGTCAATACCCAACGCTCCCTTATACCATATGACAATATAAAGGAGTAGATAGATATCCAGCGCTGAAGACTGTAATAATCATATTACGATTAAGAACTTTAGTCATGGAAGTGCTCTAAGCAGCAGCAGAGAATATTTAGTAGATATCGCCCATGAAAGGAAGTTCTGTAAAGCTTTACCTTTGGCTCCTAGATTCAACAAAATTGGATCATGTTACAATTGGAGGTAGTAATCATCTCATGCAGATTGCAATAAAAACCAATCTGCACCCAGTAAAGATGAGAATAATCATTCCATGCCCCATTTGCGAATTACTCTCTCTTTTGCCGACATTCTAGACATATCTTCCATGTTCAACGAGCTAGAAGGCTCAACTGAGTATTTCTTGCCAGAGAGACGTGAGGTTATAAGAGAAAGCCCATTTCTAGGCCCCCTCAACACAAATAGCAACGAGTTGAAGATAACCGCCAGCATTACTTGACCGTTGGTTATCAAAAGATACTGCATTTGGACAAAGACACAAGATTCTATAGTTACTTCAATAGGCTCGGAATCACAAGGAACATAATTGTGGTAACTTAATGTAGAACGGACTCACCACAAGAAGAATACCCATAATGGCCAGACTTGCTTGTTGTGCCTCTTTCCAATAGTGTTCATCGCGGAACCAACTGAATCCACCCCCGCCAAACCAACCTCCACCTCCACTATTGCCCCCACCACTAGCCTCCTCTCGTTTCTGAATTTCTTTATTCCACTTCTCGAATTCAGGCTTCTTTTCACCAAGTGCACTCTCTAATGCTTTTCTAGCTTGTTCCTGCTAGCAAAGAATGAAACATAAATCAAAACTGAAATCAGGAAATTCAGACATACCCTGCAAGTTCAACAGAAACAAATGCTGCTTATTTAGAGTACATATAGGAACATGAAAATCTTCGCCATCCTCATGGAGTTTATAAAAGATGGACGCACACCACTAGGATAACCATAACCTCTCAGGCTAGTGGAAGAGAAGATATAGAGAAGAAAACTCATCCTGATTCCCAAGTATATTCCTTTAGTTTAAAAACAACTCTGTTACTTGCAGATTTATCCTTATCCAGCTTTCAATTACCAAAAGATGCATACAACTGCCGAGGAAAAAGAAGTACATAAAACTAAACCAATAGAGACCAATGCAAAATTCTTATTATTATTGTGAGTCACGAATTGCTGATACAAGTAGTAGGGTGTTTGTAATTGTAGATCAGTCGTTTAAAGCATTGTAATTAAGCAACGGTAGCACAAGCCTACAGTCTACCACCGCATACCTTACATCATGACAAATAAACCAACAAACTTCATTTTTCCTTTTTAGTAGATCCAATTAGATGAATAAACATGGTGATGAAATTTTAATTTCCCACGAAAATTGTTTTATCTTCCCTACAGATTGACCGCAAAAGATAATGCTTGATTTTTTCTTATGGGCATTAGAGCAACAAGCTGATAATTAACTTCAGATTGCAAAGCACAAGCGCATGCAGTTCAAAATGTAACACTACACAAGTACAAACAAAGAAACTCATAAACAGCAAAACCCCACTTCCAATAACATCAAAATCAGTAGCATCGCCAAGAAATACGTCACAAAAAACAGAAATATTTGGGCATTTCGTCAAACACATTCTTCACCCTAAGTGAAACAAAATGAGAGCTCACCTGCCTGCGATTGTCAGCGAAGAGGCACGAGTGCCGGCAAGGGCATTTCAGCCTCTGCTGCAAAACCGCCCACTTATTAGCCTTTTGATGGTCGCCGGAGGGACGGACAAGGAAGGGCGACGGACAGCCGACGCTGCTCAGAACCTGCGCCACCATAACTCCCACCTCGACTGGAATCAATCTCACGAATCCCTCTTCTGCTGGAAAACAAAAAAAGTCCAGGAAAAAGTTTGATTGAAACGTGCAGACCCATCTGCCGTTCGATTCCTCTCAGGCCTTTCCATGCATGCCGTCAGATAGAAGATGCCTTGCGGGACCCATGAGCATCATTTTTCCCATTTCTGCAGGCGGTCCGAGAGCTCTGCGTGGAATAGAAGAAGATGCAAGAGAGGCGAGGAGGAAAAGCACGGGTCTTGGAGAATTAGAGACATGTGGTGATCAGAAGAGGCCAAGAGAGATGGCTGGATCCCCTCTGCTTTGCCGCTGGGTGCCTGTCCTCGCCGCCCGCCTCCGCCTGCAACCGAGGCTTCTCGCCACCTCCTCTGCAGTCCAACCTTCCGCCGCTCCCGAGTCTCCCGATGCCGTTCATATGACCCAGAATTGTATTCGAGTACTCCCTCCCTCACCCTCTCTTCTCTCTCTCTCTCTCTCTGAACATACAATTTCTCTGTTTTTTTGTTTGGAATTGTGTTTTGTTTCAAAACGATATGTGTTGATGTCAGCAATTGTGCTTGTTATGATAAAAAATGTGGTTTTGATTCATGCCCTTGTGTGGTCTTGCATGAATTTGGTTTGGAAATTATAGAACTCTTTGCGCATATTAGAAGGTTTTTGAATGGATTGGTTTCGAATTGTAAAATTCTTTGCATATTAGAAGTTATTTTTGCATGGATTGGTTTGAAATTATTGAACTCTTTGAGCATATTAGAAGAAGGCAGCACATGTTGAATGGTTTGAGCTAGGTGGGTTTACGCTTAAATAAAAATGGGGGGAATTTTCGCTGATCTCTCAGAATCAATGTCCTCATTCTTCGACTTATCTCACTTTCCGTAATACAAAAACTCGTCTTGAGTGTGATTCAACATTAGAAATGGTGTAATGTCATTAAACTGGAACTTGAAACCTTTCTCTTTCTATTCCCTGGTATTAGGATTTGGCCTTCTTCTTGCTTTCAATTGTGTTACCAATGAGTATTCTTCCATGTATAAAAAACATCGTATTAGTTAGTTGATGAGCCTTTTTTTGCCCTAGATATTACTAGGGTGTCATATTCTTAAGGACTCTTGGGGTTTAGGTGTTCAACTATGTAGTTTAATAAGTATTTCCACCGTTGTTAATAACAACTCTTTTTAAAGGAGAATGTTACTTTTCTTTTCTCTGGACCTTTTGTTGGAAGTGAAATCTGCTAACCCTACAGTCCTAACCATGATCTTATCTATCCTGCTCTTATATTGATAGTACCAACTGTTTTTGCATATAGAGGTTGAAGGAATTGCATGAGAAGGAAACATCTGCAGAAGGAAAAATGCTTCGGCTTAGTGTAGAAACCGGTGGCTGTTCTGGGTTCCAATATGCTTTCTCGTTGGATGACAAGAAAAATGAGGATGATAGGTTTGTATTTACTGCTGTACTTGAAATAAATTAGATAATAATTTTGGCAATTTTCTCTGTTTGCCTTTTTTCTCATTTACTTGCGTTTCTTGTTTTGCAGAATTTTTGAAACAGGAGGAGTTAAACTAGTAGTTGATAATGTATCATATGACTTTGTTAAAGGTGCAACTGTTGACTATGTGGAGGAGTTGATACGATCGGCCTTTCTGGTATTAGTCAATTTGTATTTGCTCTCTTATATGCTATTGAAAAATTGAACCTCTGCATGTGCTGCATTTCGCATATTATACGCTATCCATTATTGCAGACTGGAACTAAGTCCAGGCTATATATGCTTGCACTGGTAGGAATTCCTTTATGTACCAATTTGTGAAAAAAACTGGCCTTATAGATAAAACAAAATATTTTGAGTCTGGTTTAAACAATTATGCATTAGGAGATTCAGCTGTGACATTAATTATGTCATTGGAATTCTTTCATGTTATATATTTGGTTATTCATTGTAATTTTCTGCAAATCATTTATGTTAATCACATTGCTCTTCATTTTGGGCTAGCAGTATAGATCTTACTCCCTCCATCCAAAAATACCTGGCTGCATTTGAAAAATTACAGATCGGGATTTGCCCTACAGGCCAATAGATCCTCGTGAGCGTGCATGTACAGGGGTAAGTGGAGGCTTAAAATGTTGTGGTCCCTATAGGCCAATTAATTTAAATCACTTTCATGTTGCCACGATTTTTTGGACAGAGGGAGTATTATTATGCATATCTCTAAGTCTAATTATTTACGATTTTCCTTGCATTATGAAGATTGTTATGAATTCCAATTTCTGTAATATAAGATTTTAGAAGTTTAGATGGTTGACATTAATCATAATCATAAACATAATCAAGTAGCGCATTTTCCAAACTATTTGGGGTCGCCAACATGGATCTTACTCTTCCATTCAGGCCTGTTTTAGGCTACCTTTTTTGTAAGAGATAGTAAAGTCAAATCAGTTTTTATTAACTCCATCCAAGTTCTCTTAGGTCTCCTTCTTCCTCTTTTGGCATCATTTACATGCATCCCTTCTAATTTTTTCATAGGGGCATCTATTGGTCTTCTTTGCATATGCCCATATCAACGCAACCTACATTCCCTCAGTGTCTCCCGTAAATGAGCTACCTCTAAACTCTCACGAATATATTAATTTTTAATCCTCTCTCTCTCTTAGTTATCCCACTCATCCACCTTTATATTCAACTTATTTATATGGTTTTTCTTTGGTGCCCAGCACTCCGCTCCATAAAGTATTGCAGGCTTAATAGTTGTCCTATAGAACTTGTCTTTAAGTCTTTTTGAAACACACCTATCACACAACACTCCCGAGGCTGCCCCCTCCATTTTACCCACCCCGCATTTTCAGATGGTTGACAACTTGACATTGTATGAATAAAAACATTGGCTACCAATAAAAAATGAATAAAAATGTTGGCTAGCAAATTCTAGCGGGACAGCTAGCTAGTGCTAGTTAAATTTGTTGAAACCCTCCAACGAAGTTATTGAGAAGAATAGAAGAGAGTTGTTTTCACCTTTGATCTAATTGAGCTTCTGATTTTGTATAGGGAACATTCCTAACCTAAATTCAGCAGACCTTCTCAGGGCTCTGTATGAGATTATAATTAGCCCATGATTTCTTGGTGGCTTAAATATTATAGCTAACTAGCTGATCTGATAGCTAGAACGATGCAATATTACTGAGCCGGTGATCGACCAGTCAAGTAAATTGAAGTAAAGAACTTTCCTCTTTTGTTGAGGCAGTTCCATCATTTTGATAAGCCTGGGGCGGAATTTTACAGCAAGTCATGCAGCACAAAGTCCAGTTGCCTATATATGTGGCCAACGCACAGCCAAGTGTTGTCATGTTTCAGTGAGAAGGGTGAAAGCTCCTAGCCTTGGAGGGGAAGGGAATAAACGTTCTTCGGATTTGTGGATATACTGCCCATTAAAGTTTATTATTATTCAGTGTTCTTGTTTTGTTCTTGTTGTTAATGTCTTTAGGTGTTATCATCAGCTCAGACCAATGCCTGATTTGCATATTGAGGCTTTAAGCATATAATTTATTGTGTGTGTTCTGATATGACAGGTAATGGAGAATCCAAGTGCAGTTGGTGGATGTAGTTGCAAAAGCTCTTTTATGATTAACCAATAGCTGATATAGTTATGACTCGCTGATTTGCATGTTGATCCCTTATCAGCAACTTCATTGCTATGTAAACACTGCTTAAATGAGGACGTTTACCTATCACTGTTCCTAAAAGATATACAATTATCCATTCAATCAATGTATCGATTTTGCAATACCAAAAGGATGTATTATCATTTTTTCATTTCTATTGGAACTCGTACAATTTTTGTGCTGTTTGCGGTTCTGTCCGCTATTGCTGAACAGGCATGTTTATACTTTCAATATAGGATATCTGCATCCTTGTGCTCTATCCAGAATCTCTGTGCTGTGCATGAATCTGTATCTTGCGCCACTTCTTGAATAAATATATGAGTGCATCTCTGGTATGTCGTCTATAATTGGCCATATCTGCTGGTTGCTGATAAGGTTCAAGTCCAAGGCATCATTATATTATAGGTGCGTTTGGGATTGTAAAGCACTTTGTTTGAAGCCGCTTTTGTTCAGGGATCCTGGACGTGAGCATTCTTCGCATTAATCCCCTTTAGAGTTTCATTCTATGATAAGACTATGAACCTGCATCCAGCAAGCTAGATACAAGTTGCTATATGATCCAAGCCCAAGTTCTTTGAAGCCAAAATCTGCCTGGATTTACCTCAATTCTTAGTGTACTCATATGTGATACCTTGTCTTTCTCTAGATAACTGTAACGACGTAGATAAATTCTTTCGACAAGTCTAATTTCAGATTTAGATAAGATGTCAAATATGATATAAGGAGTCAGAAGTGAAAAAGAGTGGGTGTTTCTCTTCATAGCTGCTTGTGAAACACATCGGGCAATTGCAGCACCACATTTCTTTCTATCAACTTCTGAAAGAAATGGAACATTCCAATGCAGCGAAACTTAAAAGAAAAAGTGGTAAATTGATCTTCTATAACAGCTGCTGCTGATTCCATACTTACCTCTCTTGCCCACACACTCGGCCTCGTAAGTAGCAACTGGTTTCTGAACCTCTAACTGGAGGGCTGGTTGCCCTTCATCTTTCTACCTTGGCTATTAAACTGTGTTGATAGCTAGGGGTGCAACTTTTGCGGGCCGGCCCGTAAGCCTGACCCTACCCGGCCCGTAAAATTACGGGTATGGGCTAGAATTCTAAAGCACAGGGTCGAGCCGGCCTGCAAAATTTTAAGCCCGCTAAATTTAGAGCCAGGTAAAGGTCCAGATAAAAAAATGGGCTAAGCCCAGAAAGCCGTAGGCCCTGATACAGTATATACTATCTATCTATATGTATACAGTATATATTGAATACTTACTCAATGCCCGGTTTGCAAATTGCAAACCTTAGCTCGCCTCATCTTCTCCGGAGCTTCAAGCGGCGCCGGCAAGCCTTCAACCTTGCGGCCGCCTTCTCGCCTTTCATGACCTCGTCTTAGCCTCTCGTGACTTATCGTCTCTCGTGACCTCGTCTTAGCCTTGAAGAGGGAAAACTTATGTAAAATATCATCATTTTATGTTTTTTGGCCTTTTTCAAGGTTCTGAAATGGGTTATGTCCATATATTTGTTGCCTTATAGATGTTTGATCAAATACTAAGCCTGTGTTGAGTGATTTTTTGTATAAGAGAATCTCTTTCTGCTAAGCCTTTGTGCCTTGCAGATGTTTGATAAAATGCTAAGCTATGTGTTAAATGAATCTTTGCAGTTAGGTGGTTTTGATGAGAAATTGTTAGTAAGATTCACTACTAATATAAAAAATGCAATTTCAATCTCTTGCCATTATTAACATTAGAATTATTTATGAGTACAGGAAACATTCTCAATTGAAAAAGAAAATGAGAAGTTGAAAAGTTTGCACAAGTGGGTGCATTCCAGGGTCGAAAATTTGGATATGGTATAGGTAAGCCTCTTTTATGGTTTTTAATGTTATATTTTATCTGGCAAGAAGTACTGTCAGTTCTCCCATTTATTTTCTCTGGTTTTTCTTGCAAATGGCATTAGCTTGTATGATCCACCGGAGAAAATCGTACCACGCTGGAAGGGACCTTCAGTTCGTGATGATTCAGAAATTTTGGGAAATATTGTGAAAGACAAGACAGAGTTCTCTACTAAAAGTTCGTATGTTTTGTGATCATCTGAGAATGGCACTCTAAACTGCCAGGAAACAACACCAGAAAATGCCCTTTTACATAGGTCAATAAGTATACCAAGAGAAAATAAATGATAGAAATGTGATAGAAATGATAGACACCAAGCAGTAGTCAGTAAGTATCGAGAATAAAGTGAAGATAATGAAGAAGACTATCTTTGGTGGTTGGATCTTACCTTTGTATTTGTAAGTGTAAAATTCTTTCGATATAATTTAAAACAATGTTTTGTCTCTTTCCAAATTACTTATTTTCTTTCTTTGTTTTCAGTGTATTAAATTATATACAAGTGAAGATGGTATTCAGAAAAGTGGATTGTATTCTCTTGAAATGGCCCAAGTGTTGGGCTTGTTTTTGTAATAAAACATAAAGTGGCCCAACTATCTCAATTGACAGTGTTTTGGGCTTTTAGAACTGTCTGGGTAATGGGCCTGAGTCAGAATACACATTAAGTTGTGGTTTTGAGTGGTAGATCTGAACCATTGGATGACATATGGATAGACGGTCAGGATTCTAGGGTTCTTTACAGTGGTGTCCTGGTTTAGTTATAAATACACCATTAGCCATCCTAATACGTTGTCTCAAGTGAGATTGCTCTCAGCCAAGTTCTAAACCAGAAACACGTGGTTCTGAAGACGATTAGCAGAGACTCTATTGAAGGTTCGGTTCTAATGGCTACAGGTATGCCTAAGTCTTTTGCATTAAGTTTTATCAATTGGTATCAGGAGCTCCCAGTATATTCTGGTACGATTCTGATACGCTTCCGCTGTAGATTTACTGCGCATCACCGGCTGACGGTTGTATGGGTCGCAGGTCGTCCCGACAGCGTCCCTTTTATGCCACCGTAGTGGAACCACACATTGTGGAATAGCAGGCCGGAGCAGACGCACCGACTAGAGCCGCCGCCGTCGGGCGTTGGGCTCTGGCCGGTGCCGGCGCTGCGTAGATGCACTGGCCAGAGCCGCCGCCACAAGGCGTTGGGTTCTGGCCAGCGCAGCCGCTGCGAGCAGACGCATCGGCCAAAGCCGCCGTCGCCAGGCGTTGGGCTCTGGCCGGCGCAGTGGCGGCGCCGGATTCGGTCGCTTAGTCCGGTGGATGATAAAAAAATGAGAGGGCGGCTTTTGGCCGCAGCTGGCATCATCGTGTAGATGATGAAAAGGCGGCCCTTTCGGCTGCCATAACGACCGCCGGCGACGGATCTATAAAAAAAAAAGTAGCGACTTTCTGCCGCCGCCGGCATCGCCGTAGAAGAAGGAAAGGGCGGCCCTTTATTGCCGCCGCCAGCGAATGAAGCACCGGATCAAGATGATTAAAAAATTTTTTTACCTTTTTTGGCCGCCGACGGCATCGCTGCCATAGTGGAGCCCGTGGCGGCGGCGTCCATGGCCACCGCCCTTGATGCCGTCGCCATCGCCACTCTTGCTGCTCACGCGGGCTCGCTGTCGTGATTGCCGTCTCCATGAAGTTGCGAAGGCGGCGGCGTCCGTTGTGGCATCGCCGCCCGTGGCGGTGGAGGGCTTGAAGGAGGAATATGGCGGCGGCGGTGACGCCCATGGCCGCCAAAGGAGGAAGGTGGCGGCGGCATTGGAAGCCATGGCATCCGCCGCCCTGGTCTGTTGAAGACGACCCGCTGAAGCAGCGGGTCGCGGCTGGCCCTGCGCTGCGCGCGGGTCTGTTTTGATCCGCGGGTCAGCTGATGACCCGGCCCAAACCGGGTCTCCAGACCCGATTTTTGGTCCATTCGGGGCAAATTTTTTTTTTTTACAGTTATGATTGCATGTATGTTATGGATGCGTTTTAATTATCATGATTAAGGCTTTATTAATTATATGGGCCGACCAAGGGATTATATTGCAATCGTATGTTTTATCAATTTTTTTAAAATTATTGAGCGCACCACTTATGTAATTTTGAGAGAAAGTGTACATTATATCTATTGTAAGCGACGCCAGACTTCAAGGACCACGTCTGGAGGCAGATGCAGTCATGAATAATTAATGTATATTTTTCTATTACAGGGGCTTATAGCTTCCACCTTGTACAATTTTTTTTTAAAAGGACTGTATAAGGACTTTGGACTATATTTTTTCATTGTGGTGTGTGGTGATGAAACCCCTGGCCGAGTCCCAAAAGCCTGATGACAAAATTGACATTAATGCCCTAGTCAATTTTGTATATGGATATTGCATGATTGTCTGATAATTAATTGCATTCATTTTGTTATTTTACAAATGGTGAATAGCACAAATTCAGTTCCCACGTCCGTTGAGATGATTTAGGAATGACCAAAGCATCCTAAGTCATTTGTCAACGTGTGAATTATATAGAATGCTACCATGGGGTGCATAGATTCACATACATAAAAATATTGTGCTATCATCATATTTTGATTATATGACAAAGACTGTCATCCGGCCCCAAAGGGAGGTGGTAGTTAGCTTTACATAATTAGGATAAGGTGGAGGGTTATATATTTTAACATGGGTGAATCCCTATGCCCAAAGGTGTGGGATTTTCTTATAATGTTTTCTGTATAACCCACTAGCATTATCATGAGACAAATGAACATTTGTTTCTATACGGCTTAGTAAATTTGATGCAGATTGCAACCTTTGCCCAAAGGGAGGTTTTCAATTTTACTACATGATTTTAGCATTGGCTATTTTCATACTTATGTTATTGTGTCTTGCCCTCTTTAACATTTGCATGTATTTATTCCTTTATTGCAGCTTATCCGTCTTTTATTTATGACCCTAATTAGCACCTTCCGTTATTGTCTGGGGACAATTTTAAGGATTGGAAGGAAAAGTTACTTTTACTATTAGGGTGCATGGACTTGGATTTGGCGTTTCGTATGGATGTACCCACCACTCCTACGGAAAAAAGTATGCCAAGTGAGGTAGCATCTTTTGAAAAGTGAGAGCAGTCTAACCGCTTAAGTATGATGCTCATGAGGTCTCACATAAATCATAGCATTCGGGGATCCATCCCAGAATGCGCTACAACTCAAGAACTTTTGAAAGCTATTGAAGCTCAATTCAAAAGTTCTGATAAAGCCTTGGCCAACACCTTAATGTCCAGGTTATCATCCATGAGGCTAACAGATGACAAAGGGGTGAGAGAGCATATCATGCAGATGTGTGATATTGCTAATCAGTTGAACAACATGAAAATAAAGATTGATGACACTTTTTTGGTCCACTTCATTCTAAACTCCTTGCTTGCACAATGTGGGCCATTCAAGATCTCTTATAACACACATAATACTCAGTGGTCAGTTAATGACCTTCTGAGTATGTGTGTACAGGAAGAGGGGAGACTTAAGCAAGAGAAGCTAGAGAGTGCCCATCTAGTTTCTCATAAAGGACAAAAGAAGGCAAATCATGGTGCTCCTAAGAAGAAAGCTGGTAAAGGTGTGCCAATAAAGTCTACTGGTGTCACCAAGGAAACCAAATGCTTTTTCTACAAGAAGACAGGACACATAAAGAAAGGTTGCCCTAAGTATCAGAAGTGGCTTGCCAAGAAAGGAGGTAATTTCATGTCTTTAGTGTGTTATGAATCTAATCATGTTGATTCTCATCATAATAACACATGGTGGATTGACTCCGGTTCTACAATCCATGTTTCTACTGTCATGCAGGGGTTTCTCAATCTAAGGAAACCAAATGATGGGGAGCACAACATCTATTCTGAAAATAAGATGTGTTCGAAGGTTGAAGGTGTGGGGACATATAGACTCGTTTTCCATACAGGATACACCTTAGATTTATAAAGAGTTTTCTTTATTCCAAGTTTTTCTAAAAATTTAGTTTCTGTATCAAGACTAGTACCTCATGGCTTTAATTTTCAGTTTATGAATTCCTCATTTCTGATTCTTAAAGATTCAGTCACCATTGGTTCTGGTTCTTTGATTGATGAACTATATAGACTCTCTTTGCATGTTTCCTTTGAACAATCTATGATGTCTGTGCAAGGAAGTGTTATTAAAAAGAACTCCTCTATGTTATGGCACAGGCGTTTGGGGCATATCTCCATGGACCGCTTAAAGCGATTAGTAAAAGAAGGCATTTTAAAAACTCTTGACTTTACTGATCTTGAGACATGTATAGACTGCATAAAGGGAAAGCAGACTAATAAGTCTTCTAAGGGTGCTAAGAGGCATGATGAGAAATTAGGCACTATACACACTGATATCTGTGGACCGTTTAGTACTCCCTGTCTGAATGGTCAAAGGTATTTCATTACCTTTATAGATGATCATACATGATACACGATACATGTATCTTTATCTCTTAAATAAAAAGTCTAAAGCATTTGATGCTTTCAAGACTTATAAGGCAGAGGTAGAGAAACAATCTGGATTGAGTATCAAAATTGTTCGATCAGACAGAGGAGGGGAATACTATGGCAGGTACACAGAAAGTGGACAAAAACCTGGACCACTTACGCAATTCCTGAAGGAACATGGTATTGTTGCACAATACACAGTACCAGGCACACCACAACAAAATGGTGTTGCTGAAAGGAGGAATCGCACTTTGATGGATATGGTGAGGAGTATGATTAGTAATTCCTCTCTTCCTCTCAAAATGTGGAGTGAAGCCTTAAAGACAGCAGTGTACATTTTAAATCGAGTTCCATCTAAAACCGTTCCTAAAACACCCTTTGAGCTATGGAATGGATGGAAACCTAGTTTAGATCATGTGCACATTTGGGGTTGTCCTGTTGAGGTTAGGGTGTATAATCCACTTAAGAAGAAGCTTGACCCTAAGACTGTCAGTGGTTTTTTAATTGGCTATGCAAAAAGGTCTAAGGGTTATAAGTTTTATTGTCCATCTCACACCCCTACAGTAGTCGAAGCACGGAATGCACGTTTTCTTGAGTATGGCAGCTTCAGTGGGAGTATTTCTCCTCAACACATTGTGTTTGAGGAAATTCGGGTTCCAGTTATTATACCCACTTTTGGTGGAGGATTAGATGCTGTATCACCTATGGTGATTCCAGAACAGCCTATCCACCCTCTACTCTCACCTCCGGATCAAGTTGCTGAAGTTCCTATTGCACAGGCCCCTTCGCCTGTTGATGAAATAGGACTTCGACGATCCTCAAGAGTAAGGAAACCTGCACTCCCTTCTGACTATGTTGTATACCTCCAGGATTCTGACGAAAATGTTGGACTCATTCAAGATCCTCTTACATATTCACAGGCCATGTCTGGAAATAACTCTAGCAAATGGTACGATGCCATGCAGGACGCATGAAATCTATGACTGATAATCAAGTCTGGGATCTAATAGCGTTACCGCAGGGCGCCAGGGCTCTTGGTTGCAAATGGGTCTATAAGACTAAATTAGATCCATCTGGTAACATTAACAGATATAAGGCCCGACTTGTAGCCAAAGGTTCTCTTCAGAAAGATGGTGTTGACTATAATGAAACCTTCTCTCCAGTTTCTACAAAGGATTCATTGAGAGTTATTTTGGCCCTTGTAGCTCATTTTGACTTAGAGTCACATCAAATGGATGTCAAGACGGCATTCTTGAATGGGGATCTTGAGGAGGAGGTATATATGACTCAGCCTGAAGGTTTCATCTCAGATAAAGGTAGTCATCTGGTTTGTAGACTCAAGAAGTCAATATACGGACTGAAACAAGCCTCCCGACAGTGGTATTTGAAGTTCAACGATGTTATTACTTCATTTGGTTTTAAGGAGAACATTGTTGATCAATGCATATACCTTAAGGTTAGTGGGAGCCATTACACATTTCTGGTCTTGTATGTTGATGACATTCTACTTGCAAGCAGTGACTTAGGGATATTGCACGAGACTAAGCAGTTTCTTTCTCAGAACTTTGACATGAAAGATTTAGGAGAGGCATCCTGTATCATAGGGATTGAGATCTATCGTGATAGATCCAGAAGGATCCTTGGGTTGTCTCAACAGGCCTGTATCAATAAAGTTCTGAAACGGTTTAACATGGAAAACTGCTCACCTAGTGCAGCCCCTATTGTGAAGGGTGACAAATTTTGCTTGTTCCAATGTCCAAAGAATTCTTTGGAATTGGAAAGCATGAAGGAAATTCCTTATGCATCGGCAGTTGGTAGTATGATGTACTTGGAGGTCTGTACAAGACCTGATATTGCCTTTGCTATGGGAGTGTTGGGTAGATATCAGAAAAATCCAGGGATGGATCATTGGAGAGTGCAAAGAAGGTTATGAGGTATCTACAAGGAACGAAGGATTACATGCTTACATACAGACATTCTGATCATTTGGAACTGGTTGGATATACAGATGCAGACTTTGCTGGTTGTGTTGACTCGAAAAAGTCGACATCGGGTTATATTTTCCTTTTGGCAGGCGGTGCTGTCTCTTGGAAAAGTATTAAGCAAACCCTTACAGCGTCATCGACTATGGAGGCAGAGTTTGTTGCTTGTTATGAGGGCACGTCACATGCTACTTAGCTGATTAATCTTATCACAGGACTTACTATTATGGATTCCATATGTAGGCCGTTAAAGATGTTCTGTGATAATAGTGCTGCTGTGTTCTTCACGAAGAACAAGAGTGGAAGTCGAAGTAAGCACATCGACATCAAGTATCTTGTTGTTCGGGATCGTGTTAAAGCAGGGACAGTTGTTATTGAGCATATAGGCACTGAGCTTATGGTTGCTGATCCAATGACTAAGGGCTTGCCCCCTTCTCTGTTTAAGAGTCATGTGAATCATATGGGTCTTATTAGCTCATCGTGCATTTGATTTTGCTTATGTACTTCTGGACTTTACTCATTTATCATAGCAGTTCCAGTTTCTTTTCTCGCGGTGTGTCTCATTTTTCAGTGCACTTAAAGTATGAGACAATATTTGCAAAATGAGTGGGAGCATGCATTCACTCATAAAATATTTTGCCACATATAGCACTCAACCAGAATGAATTAGTTGCATGGTGATACATTGAAGGGAATGTTCTCCTTTGAGGACATAACCACCTTGATTCATGCGATTATGACATTTTGATTGAGTATAAAGTTACCACATACAGTTCGAAGGGTATTTTGTATAGTTATGACTTTTTGTATGCGCATACGAAAGTCATTATTAAAGTTTCCCATTACCCACTTGGTTAGTTTAATTGAGCAAAGTGGGAGATTTTCTTCTTTATATGGCTCAATTGAGAAGTTGTGCCAAGTGGGAGAATGTTGGTCTTGTTTTTGTAATAAAACATAAAGTGGCCCAACTATCTCAATTGACAGTGTTTTGGGCTTTTAGAATTGTCTGGGTAATGGGCCT
Organism: Houttuynia cordata; assembly: GCA_039654745.1. Classification (NCBI taxonomy): domain Eukaryota; kingdom Viridiplantae; phylum Streptophyta; class Magnoliopsida; order Piperales; family Saururaceae; genus Houttuynia; species Houttuynia cordata. The sequence continues at coordinate 19,773,877 of CM077503.1, forward strand.
GAGTCAGAATACCCATTAAGTTGTGGTTTTGAGTGGTAGATCTGAACCATTGGATGACCTATGGATGGATGGTCAGGATTCTAGGGTTCTTTACAGTGGTGTCCTGGTTTAGTTATAAATACACCATTAGCCATCCTAATACGGTGTCTCAAGTGAGATTGCTCTCAGCCAAGTTCTAAACTAGAAACACATGGTTCTGAAGATGATTAGCAGAGACTTCATTGAAGGTTCGGTTCTAATGGCTACAGGTATGCCTAAGTCTTTTGCATTAAGTTCTATCACCAAGATCTAGAGTTGGACTGAAAGCCATGCCATGTTGTTGCTTTCGAGAATCCCACAAATGCAAAAAACTTTTGCTATATAATACAAGCGCATCTGGAGATGCTGGGTAATGGTGCTGCATTTGTTGTTGCTCATCCTCCTAACGTAAGTAATTGCTTGTTGTTGATGAGTGGTCTCTTGTGCATTCGTGACCTTTTTATTTGTGAATGCTTGTATGTGTTCACATGGTTATTGGTAAATATCAATCGACCAAATGCAACTGGATATTCCGGTTTAGTTTATCCAAACTATTCATGAATGGACTTCTGATATGATATGTAGATCTACTTGACATACTCTCCAACTTGTAGGGTGTGGTCCAATATGACTTCTAGGCTCGGAATTAGAAGTATTCTTTGATACTTGTGTTGTATCATGCATCATATGCATTGCAAACTACTGTATCAATTACAATTCATTTTCTTGTCAAGCTTTTTAAAATGTTTCATGTTCCTTGTTGTATCATTATGTCCTCTTTGCAGGGTTGCATGGCGTAAAACTTGTGACTATGTTTCTTTACATGAATATTGATTAAAAAACTAATCAAGGAAAACAAAAACTGGCAATTTAGGACTTCAAAATTTGATGTCATATTTTTCAACTATGTTACACTTTCATGTGGATAAAGTTTGCAGGTAAGAGACCGTCCGGTGCTTGTAACATGAGTAATATAACATATTTCAAGGGTTTATGAACCTATGATCATAGATTGGGTCACAAAAATACTATGCCAATTGAAAGACCCGAAAGCCCACAGCCCGACCCTAAGTCCGCTTAGGGACAGGGCCTGGCCGGATTTTTGGAATTGCCTTAGGGCTCGGGCTGAGGTTCTAGCTGTTAGGGCTCGGGTCGGACCAACCTCCGCCCCGCAATAGCCCGACCCGCTTTCACCCCTATTGATAGCCACTCTTTTCCTTTTTTGTCTTAGTGAATCTCCTAGCAGCAACGAATTTCACAAGATTGAGCCTACTACTTAGTTACTCTTTTAGTCTTTATACCATCTTAGATTTTTTTTTTTGATAATTATCTTAGATCAACTTTAGTGACAAACTTCAAACAACAGATCAGATGTCATGAGTTTGTGGTTCTTCACTTGTATATGTTGGAACAAGGGTTAAAAAGTATATATATTAAAAAATAATTACACGTCTGAAGCGTGTGGATCGCACTTTCCTTTAAGCAAAAATTTAGGCCTTCTAGTGCACATAATCTTTTATGGAAAATCACTCTCGAGATACAACGGACCACTCAAGAGTGTTTTAGATGCACCTTCAATAAGCACTCTTTATGATTAGAATTTTGTGATTCTTGTTGCACATAAAGACCTTCCTCTTGAGAAGGGTTTGGAAAATTTCTTGTCTTGCAGCCTGATGTGATGTAAAATGAAAGGAAAAGTGGTTTTAGAAGAAGACTGGACACGCTTCTGTACCCAAACGTGTTGTATGTCTACTGTGAGTTCAGCACGAATTTGACATTCAAGTGCATGAATGCAATCAAGGTTAGGGATGTTGAAAGTGAAAATTGAACTTCGGTCGAAGCTTTTCCGGTTTCCTCCAAATGAGGATTTTCCGGTAATGCAAATGTGAAGGCACTCAAAAGGACATTCAAGTGCATGAATGCAATCAAGATTAGGGATGTTGAAAGTGAAAATTGAACTTCGGTTGAAGCTTTTCCGGTTTCCTCCAAATGAGGATTTTCTGGTAATGCAAATGTGAAGGCACTCAAAAGGGCGTGGCGTTAGTTCATGATGCCTGCGTTAAGTTCTTGAAATGATGAAGCTGAATTCTTGATCAAATGATGGAACTAAAACTGGTAGGGAGGGGGTTTTTTAGGGAGAAGGTGTTTTTGGAGGGAAAAATCTCAAACTGAACCTGGTATGGAAAGTGAACCTTAGGGGTAATTTTATCTTGTAGGGAAAATTAGTGGCATATATTGTAATATTATTGTCCTTTAACATGTTCAAAAGATATCACAAGAGCTACTCCGTAACTTTTAAAAACTCGGGAAAAATTAAAATTTTGAGGAGAAAATGATCTCTCCTATTCTTTAAGGTAGCACCCCTTTCCGTGTGCTTTAACCTTCACAGCTACAAGCTTAAGACTTAATACTCCCTCCAGTCATATTAATAGTCGTATTTTAGTTCATTTTGAAAATCCAAATAGGACTATTACTATTAATATGGAAGGGAGGAGGTGATTTTCTGTCCAAAAGATAGCCAAAACTTATCCACAAATGAAAATTCATTTTAGGGAGACCTGCTAACAAACGTATACTTTAATAGCTTCTTGGATAAGCTCTTCGTCAAACATAATTGGTTAATTCGGGTGAAACAAGGCTGCGGAAGTCTGTTTTGATTAAGTGATCAACCTTAAATAAAAAAACTTATGCGCATGAAGACGTGACGATTACCTAACTGGTTCAATTCATGAGGACGGTTTGACTCAAAAAAAATAAAAATAATCACGAGGACAGCATGAGCTAACATTAGCAACTTGGCATACAATTGCTGACAAAAGCAAAAGGAAATACACTGAAGATTCCATGCTTCCGCACGGGAATGACATCCTTTTGACTAAACATGACATTGGTCCATGCATCAGCCATCTCTCTTGGAGTCATACCATTATGAAATTCGAAGAAATGAAAGATCATGATCATAAGCTTTCTTTGTGTTGGTTTGTTCTTCAGACAGAATGTTTATTCTATCCTATCAGACTGAAAATATATTTTCTTCATTGGATTGAGAATGAGACTTACAATTCCTATTAGATTGATATGATGGTATCGCTCCCCATTGGAGCAATATGTGAGATTGACACAGGAACGTGTTATTACAAACTGAGACGACCAACACAAGATGATCAGTCAAGCAGCAATCATGAGTACAAAGTACACGACTTCAGTACAATTAAAAATCTCAATGGCGTTTTTTTTCTGTATCCTTATAGTTAATTCGGAGCCCCCAAGAGGCTACAGTTAAGGAATAATTATACAAAGGAGCCCGGCAGCCCGCCAACGTGAAGCCGATATAATCACATCAAACTAGCATAAGATAGTAAGATACACAATAGCACACCCAATAACACCCAAACCAGTTAATTGATACATATAGGAAGCACAACTTGCATGACAAAAATGGCAGATCAAACAACTCACGTCCACTGCACTGGGACTGCTAGTTCAATTCTCAAGGGTTGTCTCCAAAGGTAGGCAGTTCAAACAGCGTTGTATAGGTGTTCGTCTACATGACTACATGATGTAGTCTACATCCATCCAGAACCATTTATAAAATACCTCACCAAAAGAAAAAGGAGGAAGAAATATGAAGTGAACACCTTCATTCTTCAGATATTTCCAAATTGCATTTGATAGACAGAGTTTTAACCAAATATTGTAGGGAACTAGTCGAAAGGAGAAACAACTCAAGATTAACATTAATTGAATCACATTTCATTCTAGAAGTGATCTAACACCGGTTTCCAATAGGTACCCCGCCGGAGTTGGACCTTCTGCACTCCTCCACCAAAGCCGCCCTGGCAGACGAGATCCCCGTCGGGAAGAGAGACCGATCAAACGCCGAGCAGTCTATCCAGTCCTTGAGAAGCTCCTCTTGCCCCCATATATCTGGAATCCAAACCCGCCCCGCCACGTCCGTCAGATGTCTCTTGAGCTTCTCTGCCCCATACACATCTTCTCTCACCGTCTTCTCCCCTTCCACGTTGGAGTGGCTTGCTTTCGTTGGCTCCACCTGCTGCTTCCCCTTTTCCCGGCGGTCTGAGCTCCTTCGGTTCATGTCCACTGCAAGTGGTGTTCTTCTTCTTTCTTTCTTTGTTTATCTTGGTGCGTAATACATTGTCGTCTTCTTCCTCTTCTTCTCTGGTCTTGGTAATTTGCTAATGCTGACTGAGGCGGCTGCCAGTATATCGGGAAGATCACAGTGGAATGCTTATGTGTGGCAGGTGGGAAATGGGGTGGGGCTATGGCATCTGCGTGCCTCTCAAGGGAAGCTGCTTTTGTATGGTTTGAGACATGCAAACGTGTTTTTATAGACTTTGTGTGGCCTGACTTGGATTCTGTTGCATCCTTGAGGCTTGAAGTTCTTTCAGACCCTTAAAGCCAGCCTAACGTTGGGTAGAGAGGTAAGGATAGAGGTGACCTCAACAAGTAAGGTTTGATGTTGATAGTCAGAGAGGTTGGTCCAATGGGGATGAAGCATTTGATTCAATTTTGGTGGAATGGATTTTTGTGTGGTGGGATACACCTTGGCAAAGTTCTTGTCCTGGAGCAGATCAGATATTTTTTTGGTGACCTGAGCTAATTGCTGATTGTTGTTGCTCTCGTCGTCCTTGAAAAATCAACGCTTCCAACCCATTTCCATGTCTAGCAACATGACAAATCTATCATACTCCCTCTCTTTACTCATGTCCCTGCTATTCAAAGATTGTGCCATCACATTTGCGTCAGCCACTTTATTTCCAAAGAATATCTCGTCTTGTCGTTGGCTTTGCATCGCGACCTTATTAGACTTGTACCCAGGCCGTCATGAATCACATATGGTTTAGTGGCTGTTTGGATACTGAATACACCCTCCATTCATTGTCAATTCACTCAAAATAGGTTTGGATAGAAAATCAGAGAAGAATTGGAAATTCTCACGAAAGTTTAATTCTTTTACTTTCCAAAAGTGGGTTTGGTGGTTTAGACGGTGAAAGGGGGAAGAATTGAAATTTCACATTAAAGTTCAATTCTTCCTCACTTTCACCTGAAATTGGTGAAGTTCCTCTCAAGGACTTCACCAAATTACTCCCACTCTCATGGATTGACTTTTTGCATATCAGTTATTATATATTCATATTCTCCCCTCTTTCTCTATTCAATCGAATTTCTCATTCTTCCCAAATTCAGATGAATCTTATTTAAATTTCTTTGCAGTTTCACTATCCAAACAGCCGAGTCTTTGGAAATGATTGGTTTTTGTACTTGTATATATATGCAAAAACTAACAAATACATTACGTTAAGCCCCATTTCCATTTTAAATAGCCCCACCCGAAAAATCATACCCACACTCCCGAATGAGTCCATCTCTCCGGTGTTGTGACCCGGCAGGATGACAATGTATCGGATCGACGAAAGAGGAGAATAAAGAAATAACAAAGGAAGATAGAAGAAACTTGTCAAATTGCATAAACCCCAAGGAGGGAGAAGACCCTCTTATAACAAGAAGGGCGCGTCTCCTAGGGAGGTGCGCCAGCTAGTGGCCCAGCTAATGGGCCGCAACCTATTAGGGAACGAACTCGAAGGCAGAAGGACTACGCATTGCAGCGTTCCATCTGGATGGCGAAGCATCGGTGTGGTTCCAGAGTTACGAGAAAGAAGTCCGCTATCCAACCTGGGCTTCTTTTGCTGATGAGCTTTGCGTCCAATTTGGTCCCAACGAGTTCCAGGACTTCAATGAAATGCTATCTAGCTTGCGTCAGACCACCACGGTGAGAGCCAACTATTCAGAGTTCATGAAGATTGCCAATCGTTTGTCAGACTGGCCAATGGCAGCCTTAGTGGGGACATTCAAGCGAGGGCTCACAATAAGGGATGAAATGCGCCACTTCCCATGTCACATGATGAGGGATGTCGTGCATCACACACGAATCGAGGAGAAGCTTACTTGTCAGCATCGGGGAGGCCACATGGGGCTTGCACCTTGACCCCCCATTCAGCACAGCGCTGGCCCCTATGCCAACGCCAGGGCCCAACCCCAATCGGGCTACATCCTCCGGTCCTATTGGACAACCTGTACGGCGTCTGACACCAGCACAGATGGATGAGTGACGGGCACAGGGACTATGCTTCAAGTGCGACGAGAAGTTTGCACTGAGACACCGTTGTTCGGTACGGGGTAGCTTACTCGTCGAGGAGGTCGAGGACGATGAGTCACATCAAGTCGAAGAGATAACCAACCTATATGACCACGTGCAGCTCGAGATTTCGGAGCACGCTTACTCTGGCACATTCACCCCACAGACCATGCGTGTCCAAGGACTCCTTAAACAACAACAGGTGGCCTTTTTTATTGATAGTGGCTCCATGCACAACTTCATCAATGATAAGGTGGCACAACGGTTAGGGTGCTACATGTCTGATGCTAACCCGTTTGATGTGCTGATCGGGGACGGTAAACACCTACAGAGTGCGGGAGTGTGTGCCCAAGCCTCGCTGACTATCTAGGGGCATACATTCACCATGGATCTATTTCTGTTGCGCCCACCAAGGGGGTGGATGTAGTACTGGGAGTCCAATGGCTTCAAGAGCTGGGAAATGTAATATGGAACTTCCGAGAGTTAATTATGGATTTCGAAGTGCAGGGACAGTAGGTGCGCATCCATGGGTCACAACCCGGGTCCTTGCAAACCGCTCAGGCGGTTGGGTCATTGTCCCGGTTTGCACTTCAAGGGTTGTTCCTTCAACAACGGGCCATCCTGGATGTGGAACAGGTGGAATTGCTTGAGGACATGCGTCTCCTTTTAGCTGACCACAAAGATATCTTTTCAGAACCCACAGGACTTCCACCGACGAGGCAACATGATCATCAGATTCCGCTCGTTCCAGGTGCCTTGCCCGCTAACATTCGGCTGTATCGCTACCCACATGTACAGAAGGATGAAATAGAGCGACTGGTGGGGGACATGTTACAAACAATTATTATCCAACCCAATAACAGCTCTTTTTCTTCACCAGTGTTACTAGTGCGCAAGAAGGATGGAACATGGAAATTTTGTGTTGATTATCGTTCACTAAATGTCATTACTGTCAAAGATAAGTACCCCATTCATGTGATTGAGGTACTACTCGATGAGCTGGTCAGAGCTACTATCTTTAGCAAGCTTGACTTATGATCCAGGTACCACCAAATTAGGATGAAATCGTCTTATGTCCACAAGACTGCATTCCGTACTCATGATGGGCATTTCGAGTTCTTGGTCATGCCGTTTGGGCTGACAAATGCCCCGGCCACATTTCAGAGTTTAATGAATGACATATTCCGACCATTCCTCCAACAATTTGTCGTGGTCTTCTTTGACGATATTCTAATCTACAACACTTCTGGGAGGAGCACTTGGCACACCTCAGGTCGGTTTTCTCGATCTTGCTTGCAAATTCTTTATTTCTGAAATGTTCGAAGTGTTCTTTTGGCAGTCCACAAGTGGAATATTTGGGACATATCATATCTCGGGATGGAGTGGCCACTGATCCGGCCAAGGTTACGACCATGTTGTCATGGTCGACGCCGCAGTGTGTCAAGGCACTTCAAGGGTTCTTGGGTCTTACCGGCTATTACTGCCGTTTCATCAGCCAGTATGGATTGATTGCTAGGCCACTCATGGCCTTGATTAAAAAGGGGGCGTTCACCTCGACTAAGGAGGCACATACGGCCTTTGACAGGCTGAAGCAGGCCATGGCCACGACGCCCGTATTGATTCTACCGGATTTCAGCCTTCCATTTGTGGTTGAGACAGACGCTTCAGATATTGGTCTTGGGGTTGTCCTACTGATGAAGGAACGGCCAATTGCCTTCTTCAGCAAGTCATTATCGGGACGTTCACTATCCTTGTTTGTCTATGAAAGGGAAATGCTGGCTATAGTACACACAGTGACTAAGTGGCAACTATACCTATTAGGTCATCGCTTCCTCATACGCACTGACCATCAACCTCTGAAGTATTTCTTGGAGCAGCGTGTATCTACCCCTTCACAGTAAAGGTGGGTCAGCAAACTATTGGGCTATGACTATGTGGCGAATGCACTGTCTCGACAGGCCACAGAGGGAATGTGTATGGCACTATCCGGGCCCAACTGCCCATTTATTCGGGAACTACGACGCGCATACTTGGAGGACCCCTCAACCAAGGAGCTGGTCACTCGAATTTAGAAGGACCCCACGATTAAACCCTTATTTGCATGGCGTGATGAGCTTTTATTCTGGAGGGGGCGCCTATGAGTGCCCAACTATTCTGACTTGCGCCACCGTATCCTATCTCATTTTTATGACACACCGTTTGCTGGTCACGAAGGTTCGTTTCGAACATACAAATGGGTGGCAGGGTCTACGGAGAGCAGTACAGAACTATGTCGCGGCATGTGACACTTGTCAGCAGGCAAAGTCGGCGACCACTGCACCAGTTGGTCTCCTTCAGTCCCTTCCCATCCTTGATAAAATTTGGGAAGATGTCTCAATGGATTTCGTGGAAGCTTTGGCAGTGGTCCAGGGAAAATCTGTTATTTTGGTGGTGGTAGACCGATTATCCAAATATGCCCACTTATGTGCCTTGAGCCACCCCTTTATGGCTCGAACGGTCGCTGAAATTTATGTGAAAGAAGTCGCCAAACTGCATGGCATGCCACAAACTATTGTATCCGATAGGGATCGAGTTTTCCTTTCTCATTTTGGCGCGAATTCTTTGCTCTACAAGGTATGGAGCTACACATGAGTACTGCTTATCACCCACAGATGGATGGCCAGACAGAGGTAGTCAACAGATGCTTGGAGCAATACTTACATTGTTTCTTTGGAGATCAGCCTCGTCGATGGCTCCAGCTGCTACCATGGGCCGAGTGGTCGTATAACACAGCTTATAACACTGAGCCGGCTTCACCCCATTTGAGGTTGTTTATAGTCGTCCTCCTCCTACTGTGCTTTCCTATGTGCCTCATCGATCTTCTATTGTCGAAGTTGACTACATGTTGCAAACTAGGGACGAGGTTTTTCTCCAACTTAAGGTCAACCTGGTTTCTACGCAGAACCGTATGAAGCAGATTTATGATACGAAGCGCACCGACTGGGTGTTCAAGTGAGAGAGTTGGTATATATTTTTGTCCAGCCTCAACGCCAGACTTCCTTATTTCGGGGTGCGCAGCCTAAACTCGCGCCTGCTATCATGGACCTTATACTATTGTTGAGCGCATTAGGCCGGTAGTGTATTGGTTAGCCTTACCACCAGGATCATTGATACACCCCGTATTCCTTGTCTCGCATCACCGCCGTTTTGTGGGGGACCCAAATCTGGTTGCTGACAGTGCACCTCCGCCCCTCATGGGGCCTGCAGATTCTGAGGAGCATACCCCTGCATCTATTCTTGACAAGTGCCGCGCACGTCGCTTTGGCCGAATTGTGACGGAGGTATTGGTCGCTTGGCGTGGTCAACCTTTGGAGGATGCAACGTGGATCTTGGAAGACAACTTCCTGGCGCGTTTCTCATTTTGGACGCCTTGAGGACAAGGTGACAGCAAAACGTGGTGGAGTGTTGTGTACATCAACACAACTTCGGGGCAGAACCTAAATTAGGCAGGATAGGTTTATTTTCCTTACTAGGATTAGTTTCCTTTTTCATTGATATGTAATAAGGTCTGATTGGAAATCGTATCATTTAACGGGCTGATTGGGATTCGTATCATGTAATGAGCTGGACTGTCACAACAAATATCTCCGCCTTATAGAGCCACTCCACTGGGTCGTCGTCTTCGTTGTAGCGCGGGAACTGGAGATGAGCCAACCGAAGCTCAGCTCCACTCCGCGACCCCTCTCGATGTCCTAGTAGTCTCCCCATTCGTCCTCTAGCTCCTGTGGAATGTTTCTGAAGGCTGTGGTCGTTGAGGCATTTGCCCGAACACCTGGTGTGCCTCGTGTATCATAGCCCATATGGCCCCCTTCTGCGGCTGGACGAAAAGACCCAAAGTGAACTCCTTAAGGATATGACTGCGTCATTACTGCAAATGGTGCCTGGCCGCCATAAACATGAGACCCCAGGTTGTTAGACGGCTCACCCATCTCCGCTGAAACGGGTGGTGGCGTGGAGAGAAGGCCTGCTATATGGCCGCCTAGATTCTGGGCTTGCGCCAAAGTGAGTTGCTGGACCTGGGTCTGTAGAGTCGCCAATGCGGATAGTACCTCTGCCATAGTCTTCCCGTCCATGGCCTTTGGGCTGTCAGTAGCGGTCTTGGCCTCCGGTTCAGGCTGGGCCTTAGCGGCTATGGTTGGCTGCTTACGAGGAGGCATGTCTGATCGTAACGGCTCTGATAGCAATGTTGTGACCCGACAGGATCACAAGGTATCGGATCGACGAAAGAGGAGAATCGAGAAAGAACGAAGGAAGATAGAAGAAACTTGTCAAATTGCATAAACTCCAAGGAGGGAGAAGACCCCCTTATAACAAGAAGGGCGTGTCTCCTAGGGAGGTGCGCCATCTAGTGGCCTAGCTGATGGGCCGCAAATTGTGACAGTCCAACCCGTTACATGATACGATTCCTAATCAGCCCGTTACATGATACGATTTCCAATCAGGCCTTATTACATATCAATGAAAAATGAAACTAATCCTAATAAGGAAAATAAACCTATCCTGCCTAATTTAGGTTCTACCCCAAAGTTGTGTTGGCGCACACAACATCCGGTCTCCCCTCCACGACCTCCTTTCCAGACTGCCGCAGGCCCTGTTTCCCCAACAACCTATGCACATGCTGATTGAGCAACCACGATCAACTTGTCCCAGTCTTCTCACCCTAAGAAAATGGTACTCTCTCCCTCTCTCTATAGCCATGGTCACTGATTCAACTTCTCCAATGCCCAGTTGGAAAGTGCCTAGTTGGAAAGTAAGCTCTCCGTTTTTTTGTCTGAAAATGATGATTTTGATTGAATTTCGAGTGGGATCTCCATATGTATCGAGCCAAGTCAAAACAATAAAATGTTTTTGATATGAATGTTGGGCAAGTATTTTGATTTATTACAATTTAGTTTATAAATAATGTTATTTTAATACTCCATTATGCTTTGAGCCATCCATTTTAATGTCCTTTTAATGAATAAGCAAGTTGAACAAATAAGTTTTTTTGTTGGCACATCAATGCACTGGATTCTTGAAATGACTTTGGGTTCTATGTGGATGCATGGAATTGTCCCACTTATCAGCACAAGAGAGCAGCCAAGAAGAAGGTGAAGTGGATGTCTCTCAGGAGGTTCCTTTGCAAACAATAATTGGCTTGAAGTATGTGATCTATACATGAAATATGTATTTTATTATCTCCTAAACTTATGTTTATGCTAGTGTTTGATTAGAATAAATGCTACTTTAATATAGTTTTTTATTTTTGTAAAAAACAAGAGCAAGACGCAGAAATGGGGTGAAACACGACTCAAATGGTTGAATCTTTACAACTTCGTACGCATATCACTGATTGGACTGATTTAAGCTTCATGTTAAAGTTCAAGAATTCAGCGTTCCAACGCAATAAACTGTGCGCAATTTGGAGTTCTGAGCAAAAAGTTATGATCATTTGAATATTTATACGTAAAATACTGTGTGATCCATTGGCATATTATACGCGATCGAACCAGAATGAGCCGCTAACATACATATAGGAGAAGACGGTCGCTAATTAAAGGGAGCCGTTCGGATGAGAGTTGATGGATGAGATCGTTACGACAGGTGTTGGTTTTAAATGAAGAAAATAAAAAGACCGTCAAGATGAGATTGGACGTGCGATAGCAATACGACGGGTTTTTGCTAAGAAAGAAAAAAAAAGAGGAAAAGGATAGAATTGAACCGATCGGTTCAGTTCTAATTTGGTTCAGTGAAAAAGAAAAAAAAGAAAGAAACCCGCCCGAGCCAAAGCTCGGGCCTTCGTTCCAGAACAGAGGCGTGAAGGACTGTGGTGGCCTGAGACTCTGGCGAGGCTGAGCTGGGCCGGTGAACGGCGACGACGGCGGCAGCTTGAGTTGGCGGTGATCTTGGCGGCAGAAAGGTTGACGCCAACGAAATACGGCGACGGCGAGGCTCGACGAGCGGGAAAACAGACAGCGTGCTCAATCGGGAAAGAAAAGAAAACAGTCCGCTTTGATTTGGAAAGTGCCAAATTTGGAATAGGATTCGATTTCAGTTTAGAATAGGAATTGACTGTGAGACTTGGGGTTGGAATTGCCTATAAAAACAGAACTTGGCAGGAGAGGAAGGGGAGCTTTTACAGAGATATTTTCCGCCAGAAAGCAGGGGCTTTCCGGTGTGGTATTCTGCCGGATTCCGGTGAGGTTTTTGCCGGAAGACAAAAGGGAGCAGAGGAAACATCGGCCGGAGGAGAGAAGGAGGAAGAAAGGCGGCGTTTTGGACTGCTACAGGAACTTCCGTGATTTGCTACAGTAATCGGTTGCGCGAGGGAGTCGATGAATAGTGCATGAACAATGTTTTGCTACAATACTGTGAACAATGTTTTCTGTGAAGAGTACTTTTCTGTGAATAGTGCACAATGACTTCGTCGAATCAGCAGTGTTCTCCTCGTCCGATGGCTGGCTAAATTCGCGTCCAAGGCGTAGATGAAGCCCTAGATTTGTGTTATTACTCTTGATTATTTTATTTAATATAGTTGATATGATTCATGCTTAATGTTATTTCATGAGTTTCGTTTGAGTGCTTGACCATAGACTTGATTGATATGCATGAAATTAGATCTTTTTAATTCCTATGCTTAGCTAAAAGTAGGCTGGTGTTAATTCTATGCCCGACCAAGGATAGAATTACCTACAATAATTTATATTGGATGAACTCTCGTGTTCGACCAAGAACGTGAGTGAATTCATTGTGATTTGTGTGTCTGACCATGAACACAAGTTACCGTATCATGTCAATTTGAGCGTAACAATAATTAAGAGTAGCAATTGCATGTCTAGTGGTGGATTCTCTGCCTTGGTACTTCTCCATGTTAGTTAAACTCATTTTAAATAGTTAAAATTTATTGCTTTCTTAGATTAAATCAAACTGCAAACTTTCTTTCAATTAAATTTGGTAAATCATTCATCTGTCCCTAAGGTTCGACAACCCTTTCTATACTCACTGTAGTACAATTGTCTTGTGCACTTGCATGGGTTTTATATTTAAACGATCAAGTTTTTGGCGCCGTTGCTGGGGACGGCACAATAGTTTACTGAATTCTTAGCATAGTTAGTTTTAGAGTAGTCTAGTTTAAATTAGATTTTTTTTCAGTAGCTTAATTGCATTCTTCTTCTGTTGCAGGAATAAGAGAGGACGCTGATTCACGTCATCGTTGGAAGGCCATCCGTTCCCACTGTTTGCACTCTCTTAACTCTCTTTTAGATAAATTTGGGTGCTTGGTATTTTCCATTTTCTTTGTGGGATTGCATGACATGCTAGTTGTCGCTATTAGGATTGCTAGTTGTCGCTATCTAGGGTTGATGCTTGTTAGTTGTCGCTATTAGGATTGTTACAAGTTTTGTTGCTTTATATTGTGCATGCATGGTCGTCGTTCCCTGAACCCCTACCTGGCCTTTTATCATGATCCTGAGCGACTGTCTAGAGCCTTTAGAACTCACAGCAACCCAATCTTTGAAACCCATCCTATGGTAGATAACATGAACCTTAGGGGTGGGAATGGCCTAAACCAGAATCCAGTAGTGCCTCATGCCCATACCCTATAGGATTATTACAGGCCTACGACCTACACCTCCCCCTCCTGCATAATCTTACCAGAAAATGTGGCTAATTTTGAAATTAAGCCCAACATCATCAAAATGCTACCCACCTACCATGGCCAATTAAATGAAAACCCCTATAGGCATCTCCAAAATTTCCTAGAGGTTAACACAACTTTAAATTTACACTGTCTGATGACCAGGTGCGCCTTAGGTTGTTCCCCTTCACCTTAAAAGATAGGGCCAAGGAATAGCTATACTCCCTTGAGCATAACTCCATTTCCACTTGGGAGGAACTTCAAGCTGAATTCCTCAAGAAATACTTTCCTGTGGGGCGGACCAATAAGATCCGCCATGAAATCATCACCTTTACCCAGTTACCTAATGAACAATTCCATGAAAGCTGGGAAAGAATGAAAGCCCTACTCCGGTCCTGTCCCCACCATAATGTGCCCAAGTGGCAATTAGTACAGAGATTTCATGAGGGTGTGTGCGATCAGCACAAGACACTAATAGATGCCTCTTGTAGAGGCACATTCATGAAGAAAACCCCGGATGATGCTTGGGATCTACTAGAGGACCTGAGCGAAAACTCATTACACAGTGCTACCCTCTATAGATCTGAAGGTCATATGCCTGGTAGGAATGCCTCAAGGAGAGGCATGCATGATGTCAAACCACCACTAGTTTAGAATACCAAGTGGCATCTCTGACCGAGAGGTTTGACAAGTTTTTCTCTCAGACTCCACCTTATACCCCAACATCTCATGATGCCTGCACCATTTGTGCCAGCCCTATGCATACCATAGTTGACTGCCCCTCAGCCTCCCAGTATCCTGACCTTGTACAGGAGCAAGTCAACAGTGCACAGACTTTTCCTAGAGCCAACAATCCATACTCCAGCACTTACAATCCTGGGTGGCGTGATCACCCTAATTTTTCTTGGAGGCAACATAATTCAGGGCTTACTTTTAATCAGGCCCCAAGACAAGAGTTTCAAAGCCAACCTCTGCCCTACCAACCAGCCTCAGATCTTCCATTTGGCCAACCCAACAGGAAACCGACCCTAGAAGACCAGATGAGCCAGATGTTAGCCACTCTAACCGAGATGAAAACTGAGATAAAAGCTGAGATAGAATCCAACCCAGGCCCAGCTAGTCCATTCCCATACACAATACATTGCCAAGATAGAGACTCAATTAGGACAGCTAGCCTAATCCATGAACTGAAGAGAAGCAGGAACCTTGCCTAGCCAACCCCAACAAAACCCTAGAGGCCAATATGCAGTTCAGCCGTCCCAATACCCTCCTGAGCAAGTTCAAGCCATAACTGCCCTGAGGAGTGGGAGGCAACTCGACAATAGAGTTAAGGACTTGTCCCAAGGTACCTTGAGTGAGAACATTGCCCCTGCGGTAGAACAAGAACCCATTCCGATCAAAGATATACCAGTTAATTCTAAAACCCAGCAGGATGACCAACCCGAGGCCCAGAAAGAGAGATCTTATATTCCTAGGGCCCCATACCCACAATGCATAGACAAACCCTTCCTGTTTAGTAAATCCTACCAAAAGATGGAGGAGATGTTCGAGGTGTTTAAACATGTCAAGTTCAATCTCCCTTTGTTAGATGCAATTAAACAAGTACCTGCCTATGCAAAATTCCTGAAAGATCTTTGTACTCAAAAGCGAAAAGTTAAATCTAATGTGACTAAAAAGGTCTTCCTTACTGAGCAGGTGAGTTCCCTATTGACACATAACCTTCTATCGAAATATAAGGACCCAAAATGTCCAACAATTTCATGTGTGATAGGGAACCATACTGTGGAAAATGCATTGTTAGATTTGGGGGCGAGTGTCAATTTATTACCTTATTCTGTGTATGAGTAACTTGGGTTGGGAGAATTGAAACTGACTGCCATAACACTACAACTTGCAGACCGATCCATTAAAACTCCACGTGGTGTTATTGAAGATGTTTTGGTACAGGTGGATAAATTTTTCTTTCCTGTGGACTTCATTGTCTTAGATACACAACCTGTACCGAACATTGGTAGTCAGATTCCAGTAATTTTGGGACGTCCATTCCTGGCGACATCCAATGCTATTATAAACTGTCAGGATGGGGTGCTGAAATTGTCTTTTGAAAATTTAAATGTCAAACTGAATGTTTTTAATGCCCAAAAATAACATCCACCGCCAAATGATTATTATGCAGTTCATATGATTGATACTCTGGTGGATGGTGCACCTCTATGGATTTGTTTTGATGATCCACTTGCGATGTCTTTCATTAACCCTAATGTGCGCAGTAGGACAACAAATGGACTGAACGTTGGATTAAAAGACCCTGGATAAGTTAGACTAATGGAGTTTTGTCTGGCTGAAGACGTTAAACTTAGTGCTTGGTGGGAGGCAACCTACGTATTCAGGTGTATTCTCTCCTTTATCTGATTTTCTTTGTTATATCCTCATTGTCATGCTATATTTTGTTCACATTAAGGACAATGTTCATAATAGGTTTGGGGGAGGGAATATTGCTTGCATAAAAATAAAAATAAAAAAAATAAAAAAACATAAAAAAATTTTGATTAGTTTTTAGGTTGTTTGTTAGTATTTTTGTTAGGTTTTGATAGTTTATCCCGTAATAATGCATGCTTCAATTCTTAGGAGATTAATTGACATTGGAAGTGTGAGTAAGTATACTGGAGGATAGATACACTTAATTGAGCATATCTTTTTGTTACAGTCCTCTTGGAGCAGGTGCTTGAACTAAGAAAATTCACTCACACACATTAGTACATAAAGTAATACCATCTAGATGTTTGTTGAATGCTAATTTACAGTGGGATGTCTTTAATCAGAGTCATTGGATGATGTGTAGTTATCTGCTGAGTTTAAAAGATCATGATAGACTATTTACTTGGCTATGGCAAGGGATTGGAACCGGAAATAGGTTGAGAGTATAATACAGCCTGGACAGAATAAACATGTGCTGAAAAAAATGATGAATGCTGAAAAAAAAATGCAAAAATGAAAATGAGAAAAACAAAATGAAAGAAAGGGGCTGCTTGACTTTATAGGATTAACTTAGGCTGATGCTCGGGCCCGAAGCGGTCTACTTAAAACCTAATGCCCTAAGCCAACTGGCTGGGGGTCATTGGCCTGAGTCATTGCTAAATCTAAGCATCTTGAAGTCAGGGCTTACACAGTCCTAGTGAAAAAAAAAGTCTATGGTGTATTATCCTCTCAAATCTAGAATGGTGGATCCTAATGAGGCGTGCAGATTTGTGCTATCATGAACCTAAATATTACGATGACTATATAGATTTTGATGTTCTTTGGTTAATGGGTAACACTGGATCTGTATAAAACAGAAATTTAGAATGTATTGCTACAATATTCTATACTTTTACTATCTATATTATCATGCTATATTATATTATGCAGAAATTTCCAAGATGAAAGTGTGAAATAAAACCACTTACTTGAGGGCTTCTATATTCCTGTTGATTATGAACCAAGTACATGTGGTTGATTTTCTTAAGCATTGTAGTTTGCATTTGTCGGGATAATAGGTTGTGTATTTTGCAATGTTTTAATTTTTTCGTTGTTTTTGCACTTAGGTCAATTAGATTAATAAATACATGTTTGTGGGTAGCATGGCTGCAAACCCTCACAAGACACAACTCGTCCTACTAGAGCCACCTAGAGGTTTAACGGCTTGTTGCATACGCTCAATGCAATCGTGTTCCCTACGAAAGTGGTGTTTATTTTTATGCATTAGTTCCTTTAGCTTGTTTGTTTGATTTTATTTTGTTTTGTTTTGCCAAGGACTAGCAAAATCTAGGTTTGGGGGTATGATCTATACATAAAATATGCATTTTATTATCTCCTAAACTTATGTTTATGCTATTGTTTGATTAGAATAAATGCTACTTTAATATAGTTTTTTATTTTTGTAGAAAACAAGAGCAAGACGCAGAAATGGAGTGAAACACGACTCAAATGGTTGAATCTTTACAACTTCGTACACATATCTCTGATTGGACTGATTTAAGCTTTATGTTAAAGTTCAAGAAGTCAGCGTTCCAACGCAATAAATTGTGCACAATTGGGAGTTCTGAGCGAAAAGTTATGATCATTTGAATATTTATACGTAAAATACTGTGTGATCCATTGGCATATTATACGCGATCGAACCAGAATGAGCCGCTGACATACATATAGGAGAAGACGGGCGCTAATTAAAGAGGAGCCGTTCGGATGAGAGTTGACGGATGAGATCGTTACGACGGGTGTTGGTTTTAAGTGAAGAAAATAAAAAGACCGTCAAGATGAGATTGGACGTGCGATAGCAATACGAAGGGTTTTTGCTAAGAAAGAAAAAAAAAGATGAAAAGGATAGAATTGAACCGACCGGTTCAGTTCTAATTTGGTTCAGTGAAAAAGAAAAAAAGAAAGAAACCTGGCCTGAGCCAAAGCTCGGGCCTTCGTTCCAGAACAAAGGCGTGAAGGACTGTGGTGGCCTGAGACTCCGGCGAGGTTGAGTTGGGCCGGTGAACGGCGATGACGGCAACATCTTGAGTTGGCGGCGATCTTAGTGGCTGAAAGGTTGACGCCGGTGAAGTACGACAACGGTGAGGCTCGACGAGCGGGAAAACAGACAGCGTGCTCAATCGGGAAAGAAAAGAAAACAGTTCTCTTTGATTTGGAAAGTGCCAGATTTGGAATAGGATTCGATTTCAGTTTGGAATAGGAATCGACTATGAGACTTGGGGTTGGAATCGCCTATAAAAACAGAACTTGACAGGAGAGGAAGGGGATCTTTTACAGAGATATTTTCCGCTGGAAAGCAGGGGCTTTCTGGTGTGGTATTCCGCCGGATTCGGTGAGGATTTCGCCGGAAGACAAAAGGGGGAAGAGGAAACAGCGGCCGGAGGAGAGAAGGAGGAAGAAAGGCGGCGTTTTGGACTACTACAGTAACTTCCGCGATTTGTTACAGTAACCGGTTGCGCGAGGGAGATGATGAATAGTGCATGAACAATGTTTTGCTACAGTACTGTGAACAGTGTTTTCTGTGAAGAGTACTTTTCTATGAATAGTGCACAATTACTTCGTCGAATCAGCAGTGTTCTCCTCGTCCGATGGCTGGCTAAATTCGCGTCCAAGGCGTAGATAAAGCCCTAGATTTGTGTTATTACTCTTGATTATTTTATTTAATATAGTTGATATGATTCATGCTTAATGTTATTTCATGAGTTTCATTTGAGTGCTTGACCATAGACTTGATTGATATGCATGAAATTAGATCTTTTTAATTCCTATGCTTAGCTAAAAGTAGGCTGGTGTTAATTCTATGCCCGGCCAAGGATAGGATCATTAGCCCAAATGATAATTCTATGCCCGACCAAGGATAGAATTACCTACAATAATTTATATTAGATGAACTCTTGTGTTCGACCAAGAACGTGAGTGAATTCATTGTGATTTGTGTGTCTAACCATGAACACAAGTTACCGTATCATGTCAATTTGAGCGTAATAATAATTGAGAGTAGTAATTATATGTCTAGTGGTAGATTCTCTACCTTGGTACTTCTCCATATTAGTTAAACTCATTTTAAGTAGTTAAAATTTATTGCTTTCTTAGATTAAATCAAACTGCAAACTTTCTTTCAATTGAATTTGGTAAATCATTCATCCGTCCCTGAGGTTCGACAACCCTTTCTATACTCACTATAGTACAATTGCCATGTGCACTTGCAAGGGTTTTATATTTAAACGATCAGTCTGAAAGACAACAAAACCAAATTTAAGGTATCTTTATTGTTTGAATTATATCTTGCTTATTGATGGAGGAGAGCTAGAGAGTTATGTGGATGCGTGAAAGGTGAAAACTCGTGTTGAGTGGGAGCATGCCATGGATGATGAGATGGAGTTTTTGAACTCTAACAGGACTAAGGACCTAGTCAAGTTCTCTAAGGGGAAGAAGGTTCTACAAAATAATTTGGTATATAGGTTGAAAGAAGAGGTCGATGGTAGCAAGAGATACAAGCCAAGACTTGTAGGTTGAAAGAAGAGGTAGATTTTACAAAGATCTTTGCTCTTGTAGTCAAAATTTCTACCCTCAGGACAATGCTCCGTATAGTTGCAGTAGAAGATTTACATTTAGAGCAATTAGATGTGAAGACTGTCTTTCTCCATGGAGATTTGGAGGAAGAGATTTATACACATCAGATAAAAGGGTACGTGAAACCCGACAAAGAAGATATGGTGTGTTAGTTGAAGAAGAGCCTGTACAAACTGAAACAGGCTCCAAGATAGTGTTATAGGAAGTTTGGTGGCTTCATGCAGAGTATTGGCTTCTACAGATGTCATTCTGATTACTACTGTTATTACATGAAGTTACCTTCCTCTTACCTTATATTACTTTTGTATGTTGATGACATGTTGATTACTGGATTTGACATGCAGTAGATTTTAAATCTCAAGAATAGTTTGTCCAAAGAATTTGCTATGGACCTAAGTGTTACGAAACAAATCTTAGGCATGCGCATTCTGAGTGATAGAAAACAGGAAAAGTTGTGGATGTTCAGGCGAGTACATTGAAAAAGTTTTGCACATGTACAACATGGTGATTCCAAGGCTGTTAGTACTCCATTGGCCAGACATTTCAAACTTTCAAATGCACAGGCTCCATCCACTCTTGATGAACAGAAGAGTATGACAATGTGCTTTATGCCTCAATAGTTGGTAGTCTTATGTATGCTTTTACTTGTACTAGACTAGATATCTCACATGCAGTAGGAGCAGTAGCAAGGTACATGAGCAATCCAGGAAAGGAGCATTGAGAGACGATAAAGTGGATATTGAGGTATCTTAAGTGAACCTCTAGAGTATCACTTTGTTTTGGTGTAAAAGAAATAAAACTGCATAGTTTTGTAGATTCTGATTTAGCAGGTGATGATGTCATGCTGATAGCAGGAGAAGCACCACAAGATATCTGCTCACATTGGCAGGGATGCAGTGCATTGGCAGTCAGTTACATGAAATGGTGACTTTGTCTACCACAGAGGCAGAGTATGTTGTAGCACAGAGAGTTACAAAGGATTGGTATGGATGGAAGCGTTCTTGAAAGAGTTGTGAAAGAGTTGAGCAAAGAGCAGGAGCATTGTTGGTTGTATTCATATAGTCAAAGTGCAATATACCTTACAAAGAATGTTGCATTTCATTCAAAGACCAAGCATATAGACATAAAGTATTGTTTCGTATGGTCACTTGTGGAAGATGGAAAAATCAAGTTGGAGAAGATCCACACAAATGACAAGTTAGTAGACATGTGGATAAAGGTTGTCAAAAAGGAGAAGTTGAGGTGTTGTTCAACTTCCATCGGCCTCAACCACTAGAGGATCGATGGCGGCCACACGAATTACTATGTTTCTTTGCAGGAGGTTGATTGAAGACTGTTCACTTCAAGTAGGAGAATGTTCAGAGAAGATGAAGTTGAGTTAGTCTCCCAAGTAGGAGATTATTGTATATGGGAGACTGCCCAAGAGGAAGATGAAGTGGACAGAGAGCTTATTGGTCAACCGGAGCCTATTAGCGATTGACCAGTACTAGGCCTGTGAATTCCAAAGAAGTCAATGGCACTTGTGATAGACAGGAGAGCATTGGCGGTCAACCGGTGCATTACGATGGAAACAGAAGTGCATCCGGTCGACCGGAGTCGATGAGTGGTCAACTGCTACCATCCGACGGGATTTCAGATTGTACAGAAGGGCGTTGGTCAACCGCTAATGTCACTGGGGCAACTTGGCATCACGCTTTTGGGAGTCCTATTTAAGGTTATCTCTTCTCTAATGTATTGTTGTACGACCTAATTTGAGAGCAAGATATGCTAGGCACAAAAGGAGACGTCTTTAACCCTATGATTCATCTCTATTGAAGTGTGACTTGTAAGAACTTCAGCTTGTTGAGAGAGTTGAGAGTATCATGTATTTTTCTTTCATCGGCCAACTATTCTTTCAATTCTCCCAAATGACGAATTGTGTTGGAATATTTGACACTTTTCAGGCCTGTGGACAAGAAAAATATAGTCCTACCCCATGTAAGTTGTGGTTTGTTTTTTAGTGGTTGCCTCCTATATTACATACATTTGATGTTCTTCTCTAATAAAATGAAAGTTTCGGTTGTTTGTAGTTATTTTGTTGGAAAAAAGCTGATGCTAAACATTCTACTCTTTTCTATGAAAGAATATTTGGTTTCGAGGATATAATTGAAGACCTTAAGAACATACTATATATTAAGTTGGAGCCTGTGCGGATTTATAAATAAGCAAATTTGAAGGGATTAATGTATCATCATCTTTTTCATTTTGGGGATTTCATAGAGAAGCAGACAAATTACGGAAAATGAGAATAAATAGAGCTCGACTATTTCGAGTGAAAAGAATGTCATGCAACTTAACAATAAGCCACAAATAACGGAAAAAAATCTCGCATCCAATTGCTGCCAGAGTAAAAAAGAAATCCACAAAAGTTCCATGGATCTCATCCTTTTGACTAAACATCACACTGGCTAATGCATCAGCCACCTCTCTTTGAATCATACCATTAGGAGATCATAAGCTTTCTTTAATACCTCCTACTATCAGGATGAAAATTCATTTTCCTTGGTTTGAGAATGAGACTTACAAACCTTCTCTAGCTCCTGCAAACTCTAAGATTGGTTATTTGATTTTGAAGCTTTTAGAGTCAACGATAATAAATTTATAGCTCGGATAGAAAATATCGTGAATATACTCACTATTGGCCATCCACAGCCAACTGTAGCCAAATCTTCAATTTACAGAATACGAGGAATACAAGATGATTTTTAATGAAACAATCACCGCAACTTCAGTACAATGGGAAATTTACAGTGCTATTCGAACAGTTGAAGTAAAACCCATTCATAAGCACCTCACAATAAGATAAGATAAAAGTGGAAATAAGTGCATGCTCAAATATATTTTCAAGTTTCATTTGATAGACACAGTTTTAATGAAATGCTGTAGGGAATTTGAAAGAAGAAACAACTCAAGATTCTACAAGGGAACTAACACTGGTTCCCAACTGGTACGCCGCCGGAATTGGCTCTTCTGCACTCCTCGACCAAAGCCTCCCTGGCAGACGAGATCCCCGTCGGGAAGAGAGACCGATCAAACGCCGAGCAGTCGATCCAGTCCTTGAGAAGCTCCTCTTGCCCCCATATATCTGGTATCCAAATCCGACCTGCCACGTCCGTCTGATGTCTCTTGAGCTTCTCTGCCCCGTACATCTCTACACTCAAGACCTTCCGTCCGTCTTCGCTCACAGTCTTCTCCACTTCCCCGTCGGAGCGGCTTGCTTTGGTCGGCTCCGCCTGCTTCCCATTGTCCTGGCGGTCGGAGCTCAGTCGGTTCATATCCTCTGCAGGTAGCAGACGGTTCTTCGTTCACAATAGTTTGTTATTTCTTTCAAATTTGGTGCAAGTTCGTCGTTTTCTTCCCTGCTCTTCTTCTCTGGTAATGGTATGCCTTTGGCATGGAACTTGGGAAGATCACAGAGAAATTTCTCTGTGTGGCAGGTGGGGACTGGGTGGGGCTATGGCATCCGCGTGGCTCTTAAGAGAAGCAGCTTTTGTATGGTCCGAGACATGCAAACGTGTTTTGTCCATTGCATGGTTTTAGATTTGTGTGGCCTCTCCTTGAAGTCCCATCAGACCCTTAAAGCCTGTGAGGTTGACGTTGATTATCAAAGTGGTTGGTCCAATGGGGATGCAACATTTGATTCAATTGGGTGGGGGCAGATTTTTGGGTGGTGGAGAAACGTTGGTAATAATTTTAAGTTGTTTGTCTTGGAACAGGGCCAGATATTTTTTTGGTGGTATTAGGACCTTAATTAAGCTAATTCCTGCTTGTTACTTTCAGTCTTTTATGATTTATCTCCCCTGAAAAAATCGAACCATTTCCATGCCCAGCAACAGGACAATGCCATCACACTCCCTCTCATTACTCACTCATGTCTGCCGGCTAGTGCGATTGCGCCAACATATTTGCAACAGCCCCTTTGTTTCCAAAGATATCTCGTTTTGTCGTTGGCGACCTGTATTGGACCACGATTTGTCCTATCAAACAGCACCAGGGAGGTCTGGTATCACATAAATATAATTGAGTTCGAACTTCGGATATGATTGGTTTTGTATTTTTGTAGAGCAGTGGTATACAGCAGTGATAAGTAAACGACAGTAATAAAATTTCAATTCGCATGCCACAAGACGTGTTGTACCATTTGCTTGGATTTCTTAGTTTAGTCTTTAATGCTCTCACATATTCATCTTACTACCACCTTTAAACTTGGAAGGATGGTGGGAGATGACGGATATATGACACTTTTTATTCATCTATGTTGTGCGTTTGAAAGTTGAAAAAACCCATATTTTAGCCCTAAAAAGTGAAAAATGTGAAAATTTTCACCTCTCAGGGTGAAAAGTGTTTGGAAGCTAAAAAGATGAAAAATGGTCAGTGACGGTAATAGGTGAAAGGTGAAAATTTTCACCTATCATTGTGTTTGTTAGTTTAAAGGCTTAATAGTAGCCGTTGACGGTGAAAGGTGACAAATTATCACCTTTCACCCCTGAAAGGCTGATTCTCACTCGAGGGAGAATCAGCTTGACGAAAAAATCACGGGCAGCCCCTCCCTCTCGTTTTTATGTTTTTTTCCCTTTCTCATTCCCATTCATCGATCACTCTCATCTCAGCCGCCATCACTCCCGTGCTCCACCATCTTCCTCCGACCGTCTCTCACGTGACTCCCCCCCCCCAAGAAACCCTTTTTCCCCTCCCTCTAGCAACTGCCGCCGCTTCACCTCCCCCCCGAGTCAGACGACGATTACCGCGTTGCCATATCCGTCGGCAGCTTCCTCGCCCGATCGTCGTCGACGACCGTTCCTTTTCATTGACGTGCTGGTAAGAAAAGGGCTCTAATTTTTTGAATTTTCAATTTTGAATTTGAATCTGTCAAAAAATATCTAGCAGATGCATCTTCGTTTGATGATTTTCTATCAATCTACTTCTTTTTTTGGCAATTTTAACCATTTTTATTATCTTTTGTTTTCACCGATTACACAATCTACTTTGATTAATCATTACTTCTTCTTTTAGAGACGATCGGGCAGTCTATCGTATAATCACGATAACCACATGAAAATTGAGTAATCGATTACTCGATAGATGTGTGTACCGTGTACCGCATTACACGATCGCGATCCGGCTATTGTATAATCACGATAACCACATGGAAATCGAGTAATCGAGTAATCATGATTATATGATAACCCACTCGATTACTCGATTTCCATGTGGTTGTCGTGATTATACGATAGCCGGATCGAGATCGTGTAATCGGGTACACGGTACACACATCTATAGAGCGTAACAGATTACTCGATTACTCAATTTCCATATGGTTATCATATTATACGATTACTCGATTAGGCATTGCTATCGTGTAGTAGATTAACGTTAGGCATTGCAAGCAATCGTCTAATGTTAGTGTCATGCTATCGCGTATGTCCACATCTTTCAGTCTCATATGCTTCATTTTGTGTGGAATAGATGGCAAGCCCAGGCAAGAAAGCAAAGTATGTCAAACAGGTTGAGTGGAACAAGGAAGAGCACTATGCATTTATTAGATCATATGCCGAAGAACTTATAGCGGGATTTCGTAGGGGTAAGGGTCTTCACCCCGGAGGCTACTAATATGTAAGAAAAGAATTGAATAAGAAGAGTATAATTGTGAATGAAGAAAAAATCCGCAGTCACTATGACAAGACTAGGTACCTCTACAATGCATGCAAGTTGATGTCAGATTACACTGGTTGTGGGTATAACGAAGCAACACAAACATATACTTCCGAAAATCCTGATTTTTGGAAGATTTTTAGACAGGTACGTATCGTCTGACATTTTATGTCGGAACTGTAATTTTCAATTTCTTGCAAAATTGAACCTAGGATGTTTCCTTGCCAATCTACTTTCATCTCCTTTTGCCGCAGAAACACCCGAAGGCCATGAGATTGAAGTCTTGGAGATACACCGAAGAGATGGAGGGTCTATTATCGATAATATTCGATGGCAACCATGCTATTGGGCATCAGGCTTATGATGGACGTCCAACAAAAAGGATGCCCCCCAGTGCAGAGCTGCCACCGGATAGTTCACACGGTACATATGACGATCACCCTAGGATGCATCCCAATGAATTTGCTCAGTACTTGGGAGAGGATATCGGAGATAACACATATCCTCAATCATTCTCCAATCTCCTTGATGTTGATATCCAAGCAAGCCCCTTCGGCTCTGGCCCCTCAGTCCGTCCCACTTGCAACATATCCCAGGTGCACAAACATGAACCCTCTATATTGTTATACCATCATGCGCTTGTATCGTGTAATCGATATGTATTTGTAGTTGTCTTACATTTTTTGTAATAATAATTATTCATGTTCTTGTGTGTAGGAGCCTCCGAATGCCGACTCTCTTGCTTCCCAAACTCCCCCACAGATGCCTCCACATGCCCACACTGATCCTGTAAGGACCCTCATCTTGAATCGGTTTGTTTTAATATTATTTATTGGTTATCGTGTGGGTTAAGCGTGGTTTAAATTTAGTGGTTTTTTAAAATAAATGAGGTTTATAAAGGTTTTAATCAAAATCAACTTCACAATCATGAGTTTTAAGTATTTTGGATCAAACTTGAATTTTTGGAATTTTCTGATTTTTCACCAATTTTTCAAAAATTAGGGTTTGGCGGAACCCCTGTGGGCCCTACCGACAAAATTAGGTTTTTATGACCAAAATGTCCCAAACATCAAAGGAAGATACTATAAAAATTTTCAGAATTTTTCTGGACCTAATTTTGGGTTAACTTGCCAAATTTTCCAATTTTAGTCAAAAACTCTATTTCTACCCCACATTTCACTTAGGTTTACCCCAACCTTTTCTATAAAAGAAAAATGTTGTTCCATTTCCCAAATTGGGAATAGGCTTGGCCAGGAGACTTGGAGCTTATTCCCCATTAGCCCAAAAAGGAAAGGATTAGAGGTGAGTTTTAGTTTAATCTTTGTTTCTTCTTAGGTTTTCTTAAACCCTTCTTAATCTTGACTTTCATCATTGTTTCAATCCATTTCAAAAGCTTAAAATCACTGTTTTATCTCTCTTTTCTAAGTCCTAATCTTTAAAATCTTGTTTTTATGCTTCCAAAGCTCTGGATTTATGGTTTACTTTTGATTTTCAAAGCTAAATCGAGATTAGTTGTTTATTAACACAAAAATCATGTTTTTGTAAGGTGTTGGAGGAGGTTAAAGGTTCATTCTCAACAAGAAAGGTAATGGGTTCTTCAATCTCAGCTTTGGATTGAAAAAAAAGGGTTTGTTTTTCATGATGTTATTTGAATGGGATATGTTTGCTAGTACTGTAATGGTGGGTTTAATAAATACTAATCTCTTGCCTTGATTTCTTAGAGTTTTATCTTAGAATGGTATAAATTAGTGTTCTGGAAGGTTTGATGGCTTTTTATAGTGTTTGAGACCATGTATGAAGCTTTCAAGTCGTGTTAATAAAGTTTCGGTTTCGGGATTTTTGAAAAGAAGAAGAAGCACAACGATCGATCGTGCATGATTGGCCGATCGATCAGCCAACAATCGATCGTGCATTTTTGATCGATCAATCGGTTGTTCGGAATTTTCAAACTAATGCAAATTTCAATGTTTGACTCTATTTAATGATTATAATGGTTATGGAAGATGTTTTTGTTGAAATTAGGCTACTGGAGGTATGAAATTAATGATGAAGGTTTAGGGTTTATGTTAAGTGGTGTATGTGATATTGTATTACATGTGAATAATGATGCATGTTGATATTGAATTTTCCTCATGATGGGATTCTTGTGATTAAAGCATGTTTCCAGCAAGGATATTATATAGTAGACGATGAATTGTGTCCTCTTACATTGAGTATGGTTTATTGAGAATTGATGTGATCATGTTATGGCTTAATGTATAGAAGAGAATCATGCTTGTATGGGTGAGTCTTCGACTTCACATGGTTAGATTTGAGTTTTATGATGGAATTTGCTTTGATTTCAATTGAGAATCATGGTTTTGAATGTGTTTAAGCATGTGTATATTGTTCTATGAGTTTAGGTCAAAGCATCTGCCATATGATTAGAATATGCATGATTACACACACATATGGGGAGTTTATTATGAAATTGTAGTTGATTTATACCATGATTATGATGCATGAGGGGATGGATTGGGAGCACGTTCCATGTGTTAGAACCCACGTAGGTATTGTTCACTTATGTATCATGATATCATGCATCATGTATCGGACTTCATGAATGAAGTTTTCTTGTTATTTTAACCAGAATTGATCGATTGTATACAATGATTGAGATTGTGTGTCGGATTAATCGGTCGGTAAATTAATCGAAACTTGGTTAGTCCGAAAGGACATGTTTTCGATTTGGATCCTATGTGGAACATGTATACTCCCTAGGGTTGAGTCTAGCTACATTGAGATATGTGGGGGCGAGTTGTGTACTTGCCTTGCGAATGAGATTATTTAGATTACTGAGATTGTCATCTGGACTTGAGCATCCAGAGTGGTACGCTTCGTGCACCAGCTACCACGTGTTCTAGGGTTCCCTGTGTGGGAATTCGGGCTCTCCCCCACCGCAGGAGATATCCCTGGGCGAACACACCTGCTCTAGGTTCTTTGTGTAAGAATCGGACATCCTTGGCCAGGATCGTCTAGGGCGAGTAGCTTTAGGGGCCGACAATCCGACCTTCTTACATTTCCTATGTGGAAATCGAACTATGATACGCCTTCGTGGCCTTGACTGTATTCCCCATGTGTGGCAATGATTGTGTTTACTCTTTAATTGAGGCATTCACCATTTGTGTTGATACATGTGTATTGTGACTATTATGCATGATTGTATCATGTGTTGGATACATTTGTTGTGCAGGATTATGTGTTATGAATTCATGATCAGAAAGTATATGATTGAGACATTATTATGCAAGATTATGTGTTATGAATGCATGACCAGAAAGTATGTGGATGAGACATTATTATGCAGGATTATGTGTTATGAATGCATGGTCAGAAAGTATGTGAATGAGATATTATTATGCAGGTTTATGAGATTTGAATGGATGATCATAACATGATGTGTCTTGTTGATTCTGGATCTATATTTGCTATGTTGTGATGTCGTTATGATCATTGTTTACTACCGATTGTATTAAAACCATTACCGAGTTTCATACTCACCCCTCTTTCCTTGTTTTATTTTTGGGCTGCGTGGCGTGACACGCAGATGGACATGATCCCCTGTATGGGGAACGGTCAGGGAGAGCATGGGATTAGACATGGAGAGCTCTGGACTATATCTTGTTATGTTTTTTGGTTTTACTCTGTTTGAACATGGCACATTGTGTATGTTGGCACTTGTTTCTGACTTGTGTTTATCTTATGTATTTAGACCTATTCTAGATCTTGTTGTTGAGCCTTGTGTGTTGGCTCAGGATTATTAGTATGTGGGTTTAAGACTTGTGGATTTATTTAGAGTTAAACTCTATTTTTATTCTACTTATTTACTCTTGCTCAAAGGAATACGTAACTCTGTTTGTTAGACCGCCCATAGTTGGTGCATAAGTCTTACGCTATCTCTTTTATACCGTCTCCCCCGTGCGGTGGTCCGGATCTTGGACCGGGTTCGGCTCGTGTCGGGCAGTGCCGGGGCATGACAGATCTTTTATGCTGTCTAAGGCGAAGCTCGCAGAGAAGCATGCACAGAGTGATGAAATCGACAGATGCTTTCGTGTACTACTCCGCCTCCCTGGATATGATGTCACTAACCCAATGTACAATTATGCGATATCATTATTCTCCTCTTAGACTAATAGACAGTTGTGGCTGTACCTAGAAGATGATGCCAAACTTGCTGAGCAGTGGTTGAAGAACTTGTGGGATGGGAATACACCCCCCATCTAGATGCTTGTGACAAACTATTTAGTTGAAGACACTTGTGATTTTACGACTGTTGTATAAGCTTTTATCAACTTTATGCATTTGACTCTTCTAATAATGGTGAACTATTTTTTATTGTCCTGACTGCTATTCTTCATGTGAGTATTGCCATTTCTCCTATTGTATGCATGTGA
This sequence comes from Houttuynia cordata, assembly GCA_039654745.1. Classification (NCBI taxonomy): domain Eukaryota; kingdom Viridiplantae; phylum Streptophyta; class Magnoliopsida; order Piperales; family Saururaceae; genus Houttuynia; species Houttuynia cordata. The sequence continues at coordinate 19,803,920 of CM077503.1, forward strand.
CTCCTCTTACCTATATATGTAGGCCATGAGTGTGTGGTGAACATTTTTTTTATCTTTACTATTTGACATGTGACGATCGTGATTAGTGTATATGCATGTGACTCCGGGAGTGCTTATATATACATATATGAGCCTATCTTATTGGAGAACCTCGTTGCTTACTTATATATATCTTCTATTTTTTCTCTCACGACCACGGTATTAGAGGCTATCGTGTAATCGCAGTGACGATAACCACTCCCATCGTACAATTGATTATACGACAGCATCTTCTGCTCCTTCCAGAGTCGGGCCTACAATGGACCCTCTAGTAAGCAAATCAGCTTCCCCCCATTAACATTAATATGAGTCCATCAGCAGTATAGTTCATTTCGTTATTTTCATTTTGTAGAGGTGGATGTACTTTGGCGACGACGATGAGGATGCTGCAATAATTAATCAGTGTGCCATTGCTATGGAACATTTATCAAATCCCCCTCGTAATGTTGTTCACACACATCGCCACAAGGGAGAGGAGTTAGTAGGTGACATGTTATATAATGTTACGAATGATCGAATATGCAGGGACGTCTGTCGTATGAACAAACATACGTTCGTTGAATTATGTAGATAGGCTAGAGCATCCGGTCTGGAAGATAGTCGAAGCGCATCTGTTGAACAACAACTCATGATTTTTTGTCAGCTCATGGGTCACGGTACGTCGATTCGTAAGTTGGGGCATGAATTTTCCCACTCATAAGAGACCATACATTGGTATGTGTATAAGGTGTATACCACATTAGAGCAATAGTTCTATGCTTGAATATGCTCCATATTTCCACTCGAGCACATGCCATCTTACATTCGGAAAAATAGAAAATTTTATCCATTTTTCAAGGATTGCGTTGGGGCTATAGATGGCACACATGTCATGGCGAAGGTGAAGTCTGATGTGTCAAACGCATATAGGGGTAAACAAAAGGTAACTACACAAAATGTTATGTGTGTGTGCGATTTTAGCATGCATTTTACTTATGTCGTCACAGGGTGGGAGGGGTCCATCCATGATCAGCAAATTCTCGACTCTGTATTAGAAGACGGACAATCTGGTTTACCGTAAGGCAAGTATTATGCGGTTGACGCAGGATATGTGAACAAGGTGGGGTTCTTTGGTCCGTACAAGGGTCAAGGTCACAGGTATCATGTTGCTTCTTTCCAACAACGACGGTCGACTGGAAGGCATCAGATGTACAATTACATACATGCATCTCTCCAGAATATAATTGAGAGGGCATTTGGGGCATTCAAAAAATATTGGCACATTATGGAAAATATACCCCCTTGTTTAATTGAGATGCAAGCAAAGTTTGTGTATGCTTGTGCCCCCTCGCACAACTTTATTCACGAGCAACACAATAGTGTCAGTGATTCCGACATGAGAGATTGGTTGCTGCCCGCGTACGAAACAGATGAAGCATTCCGAGTGATGGTACAACCATCTAATGACAATCATCCGTCTATTAGTCATGCCGGGGAATGGTCGGGGCCAGATGATGTATTAATGGTTCAGCTGCGAGATCGAATCCGGGATGAGATCGGGAGCTCCCTTAATATCCCCCCTAATCCGCCTACGAGTTAGCCACGTCGTCAACGGTAAATGTGGTCCATTTACTCCTACTTGATGTGAACCAAACTGTCATTCATTGTATGTAATTAATTGTGGACGCATGTTAAGAAGCCATCTTCCATGAGTACTCATATCGAGTAATAGATTGCACGATAGAGGGCCATGTCATTCATATCTCCCAAGTGTGGTCACGATAAACCACCTCTATCGAGACGACAAATGCACGATAGAGGTCCAGGCTATGCATATCGAGTAATCGAGATCACGATAATGCACTTCAACCGAGTCATCGACCGCATGATAGAGGTCCATGCCATGCATATCGAGTAATCGAGGTCATGATAACGCACTTCAGCCGAGTCATCGACCGCATGATAGAGGTCCATGCCATGCATATCGAGTAATCGAGGTCACGATAAAGCACTTCAGCCGAGTCATCGGTTGCTCGATAGAGGTGCAGGACTTGCAAATCACGTAATGGCAACTATTAATACATGAATCTCTGATTATATATATACATGGCAATGTCTATATGTAAATAACTTACATATCCTTGTGTCTAACATACAATACAATATTTTGCCTTTTGCAAGTACACTACAATCGTTTTGCAGCCAATGAAATGTCCTGTAAACCAGTGGATGCTACGTCGTCAAATTCCCTCTCTATAATTCCCCTTAATAGAACTGCCGTGATCAAAAGCCGATAGAGCATTGTTATGGCCATCAGATCAAACACTGGTTTGATGACCCCTGATGCCAACTGTGCTGCGTACATCAACGTAGGTTCCGCAGTCTTCGGAATTTTGTTGGAAAGGTGATCCCTTATTTGGGACATTTTCCAGTGCGTAGCTCCCTTAATCTTGAATTCGATTTCGAGGATATTATTCATGCAGACCACTACACGATCGGCAACCTTCTTATGGTGTGGGTGCGTCGCTGGATTCTCGCTTAGAGGATTGTAGAATTGCCACCGTAGGGTGGGGAAGTGTAGAATCAGCAAGCAGTAATGGGTTCCCGTATGGATTGGGAAGAAGGCATAATTCATATTTTTTTCGAGTCCCGTCAGCAGGCTATTTACCAACTTCCGTATAAGCCTTCATTATCCCGGTTGGGCATGAACTCCTACATATAATAATGAAATATGAGATGAGAAGTCTAGTTGATTGCCGAAAGCACCATGTAAAAATAAGAAGAGGTAGCACACTTACGAGTTCAATATATTTAGTGGCTATGATTCCTCCAAAGAAGTAGTATGGATACATCAATACATCCTTGTTCATATCTTGCCTCTTCCAAAGCAGTTCGAAGAACGCATCAATGACCAGCATGTATTTGAATACAATAACCATCGAGTATTCCAATCAGAGAAATTCCCTCGAAAAAATTGGCATCATGTGTGCTTACCGTGTAGTTTATTTTCAGAGGTCCGCATCAAACTTAAGTAGTTTGCATTGTATAGTGTATCTATTGGATACTTCTGCCTTGGGTGCCTCATCCAGTGCATAATTGTCTTTCGATCTGGAGGCGACAACACATCTATTTCGAAGCATATCTTAGTACCCACGTAGTCAGTGGGTACGTCTGTCGTCTGATGAACTTTTGGTGTTTCAGCATCCACTACATGCCCCTTTCCCTTTCTGCCAATGTGCATATCGGCACCCTTCTCTTCAGACGGACCTGTATCATCAGGGGGCACAACTGCTCAAGGGGTCAGTCGAACCTAGAAGGCCTTCACTAATCGCCTTCTTTTTCCTTTCGGCACAAGAGGACCAGGTGGGAAGGCAGAAGTGGGTGCAGGTTCTTCTTCAACATCATCGCGTAACTTTTCCAGAAATCTATATACAAGTTTAGCATTCCCGCGTGTAAACTTTGGGATAACTGAAACATGCTCACCCTCGGCGTGAGTCATCTTTGCCCTATCTGCTGAAATAAGATAAAGGCACTGAGGGAAATGAGGATTCCCATTTAGAGGAATGTACAACGGGCAAATACGATAGAGTAGCTATCGTGCAATCGAATACATAAAGGGCACCTCTATCGTACAATCGATTATATGATTTACAGATCTATCGTGTAATCAATTTTACGATAGAGACATCTATCGAGTAATCGATTACTCGATAGGCATATATATATGGTGAATATATCGGGCAAGTGATAGGGAAATTACCTGTTTTTGTTGTCAAAATCGGCAAATTATCCAATTTTAGCCAAAAACCTTATTTTTATCCCAAACTTTAATTAGGGCTACCCTAAATTTTTCTATAAATGGAAAGTGTTGTGCCCTTTCCCAATTTGGGAAAAAGGCTTTGCTGGGAGAATTAGGAGCCTCTTTCCCCTTGCTTAAAGAGGAAGGGATTAAAGATATTTAGCCTAATCTTTATTATTTTTTTTTAAAATCTTTTAATCATTTCTTAATCTTGATTCATTCAATGTTTTAATCCATTTTGAAAGCATAAAAACTACTATTTTATACTTATCTACTAATCCTAATCTTCAAAATCATATGTCTATGTTTTTAAAAGGCCCTAGATCTAAGGTTTAGCATTTGTTTTTTAAAGCTTAATAATGATTAATAGAGTATTAATATAAAATCATTTTGTTTGAAAGGTGTTCAAGGTGGTTCAAGGTTTCTCTCATCAAATCAAGGTAATTGGTACTTCAATCTCAGTTTTGGGTAGTGAATGGCTTGCTTTATTGGTTTTTACTTGAATGAGTGTTCTTGTTTAGGGCTCTAATGGTAGGTTTAATAAATGTTAATCTTTTGCTATGATTTCTTAGGGTTTTATCTTAGAATGATATATGGATATGTTCTGGAATGTTTAATGAGTTTTTATTAATGTTTGAGGCATGTATTAAGCTTTCAAGATGTGTTAATGGAGTCTCGGATTTTGAAATTTTGAAATTTTGAAAATTGGAGAGATGACTCGCGATCATTTTCTCGGTTTTTATTTACAGCCCGATTTTCAAATGAGTATAACTTTTTACTCCGAACTCTGAATTGAGCGTGGTTGGTGGCGTTAGAAAGCTGACTTGAACTTTAACATGAACTTTGAATCAATCTAATATGATATCTATGCATGAAGTTATGAAGATTCAAATATTAGAGTTACTTTTTACCCCATTATTGCATCTTACTCTTGTTTTCTTATAAAAACCAAAAACTACACTAAAGTAACAATAATTCTAATCAAACACTAACATAAACATAGGTTAAATGACATATAGAATGTATAATTCATGTGTAGGTCATATTGCTAATGAGTAATTGAGGTGATCATGTTATGTTTTATTGTATGGTAAAAGAGCATGCTTATAGGAGTAAGCCTTCAACTCTACATTGATGGATTTAAACTTGATGATAGAAATTGCTTTGATTTCAGTTAGAATCGTTATTTTGGAAGGTATTTAAGCATGAAAATATTGCTCAGTGAGTTTATGTCGAAGCATGAATTATGTGATTAGAATATGCATAAATACACACACACACACATGAGAATCTATTATAAGATTTTAGTTGATTATGTCTTGATTATGATGCATGAGGGGATGGATTGGGAGCTAGGTACTGAGCCACGTGGCACTGGCCAGGGGTTGACTTATGAACGTGGGTGACTTGTCTTTAGGTGATCTTCAGATGGTTGGAGTGATCTCGAGTTGATTGGAGTGAATCTTGGTGCAAATCTACGGGTTGACCTAATCGTGATGGATAAGGTAAGTACTGCAGTAAATCGGAAGGTTATCTTTTCAGCTGAGATAATTATGAAGATAAATATTAATTAAAAGAAAGTGATTAAAGTATTTTTTATTAGCCAATACGAAGGGGACGTCATGTGCAAGGGGGCGTCCAATTGGTTGGCTTAGATTTGGTAGTTTCCTAGTTGTACTAGGAGTGGTCTTGATAAGATAATATCTTAACTAAAAAGCTTGAAATCCTAACAAATTGGAAGATCTCTATTGCTAGACGTCTTGACCTATTTGTAGAAGGTTTTTTATTGGTAAGTTGGGATTTGGGATTAGGAAGGATCTAATTAGGAGATATCCTAGTTGAAGGAGGCATTGGCTATATAAGCCATAGAGGAGGCCGGCCATGCCTATTGCACGCCAAGTACTTGGACAACTTGTGCAAACCTTAGCTTTTCTTTCTTCTTTCCCATCAACTCCAGCAACCTTTCATCTCTTCTTTCACCCATATCTCATGTGGAAACAAAGTAGTAAAGGCATCGTCGTGGAGAAGAGCGAAGGAGCTACACGTTGGAGGGCATTGTGCATATGTCGTGTTGGTAGGATGGTTTTTCCTAACCAATCTGATTTAAAATCTTTTTGCTTCATTCTTAGCATGATAATTTGATGATCCTATTGATGTTATCTCAGTGATAAAGATGGTGTTAGTGTTTGATTCATGAGAGATTCTTTGTTGTTTATCAAGTAGAGTATCCTTGTTGTGATATCTTATTTCATGCTTGTGATGGTGCATACATGCTTACCTTTGATAGAAATATCTAAATGGTCATGTCTCTTGAAAGTGGGAGGTCATAAAGTTCTCTTCTTTATTCTGTAATGTTCTATTTTAATCGTCCAATATGGTTAAAGATTGTATTAATAATATTAAAAACTTCATTAGAGCAAGGGTTATGACTTGCGTCTAGCTTAAGGTTTTAATAGCAACTAAAGTCATGAAATCATTAAATCCAAAACATGCTAGAGTCTAGAATTACTCTAGGAGGGGAGTAATTAAGGGTATTAATGTTATATTATCATGATTCTTAAAGTATTAATACGACATTTCTTAATATAGGCAAGTAATGTCTTCTCGGCCAGGACTATTCTTGAGCCGACAGTTCTCAGTATAAAAATCTTAATTACATGTACAAAAATCAAAAAAATACACCGTCAATGAGGTTATAAACTAGACTCATAGGACTATCTGCTGTAAAAGTTTCAAAGTCAAAGTCCTTCTGTGTTGATAGTGGGGTCAGTCGTAAGTGGGTTGTGTAGTATAAAATAATTTATTAGAATTAGGGTTTTAAAGCACTAATAAGTACTAATACTTATGATATGATGTAATCTGATCTAAATAATACTAATACATTATGGTAAGACCTATTAAGTATTACTACAGTAAGTAAGGTAGTCCAAAATATTAAGACTTTGGGACAAGTCGGTGTACCTTGGGGTCGAGGCGATCATTGTTTCCTTTGTACAGCGTGGAGTTGGTTTGAGTACCCAATTGGAGATCAAACTTTCCTAAAAACCATCTTGATATTAAAGATAATATAACTCCAGACCTAAGTGGTGTTCTTATCAAAGGTAAAGATATGATGCATGATATGTAATCAACGAGTGAAATTCATATATACTCCTATAGTGAGTCAACCTTGGGTCAGACTTTAAAATCTAAGTTGTATTCTTATGATGATCTTTATGCTACTAAGAACGATTATATATTATAATCCAGAGAGTGAGTCATTTACTGTCGAGAGACTTGATATTCTAGTCCATACTCCATGAGTGAGTCATTGTGGTAAGAGTTTCCCTACTCCCAGAAAAAGTTGAGACCTTTGCTTTTGTTGAATCATTGTTCAGTATGGCATTGACCTAATTCTCCACAAGAGTTCTTTTTGAAGATCCCCTAGTGGACTCATAGTATGCTCATGAACCATTGCTAGATACGGAGTTGTCACGCCCCGGGCACCGCCCGATCCGAACCGAAAATAGTCCAAGAGTCGAACCGGCACACGGGGGCGACGTTAAGAGATATAGAGGAAGACTTATGCCCCTCTTACAGGCAGTCTCACTAACAGAGTTATGCATAAACAGTTTTGAGCAAGAGTAAATAAGAGGAATAAATGTAGAGTCTAACTCAAAGTCATTAAACCCACAAAATACAAATTTGAGCCAACACACCAGCTCGAACCAAAAGGGTCTACAAGTCTCAACATACCAAATATTACAGCTCCAAAAGATAAACTAATCAAGTCTAAGGCATCCACGCCCAATCCCGCTCTCTTTACGATCGCTCCTCAAATAGAGGATCCTGTCCGTCTGCGTGTCGTACCACGCAGCCCCAAAACAAAATAAAGAAAGAGGGGTGAGTATAAAACTCAGTAATAGTTTCTATATAATTGACAATAATCAGAAATCATAAGGCATCATAACATAGCTAAAAATTCCTAATCAACATGATTATCCCATTATCTAGTCATGCATGTAATACACATCATCTTGCATAACCGTATCACATTCACATGCTATCATATCGCGCATCCATTAGATAATCCTGCATAATGATATCTCATTCACATACTTTCATCTTGATCAGGCATTCATATCTCATACATTCACCCTACATAACCAAAGTAGCCCAGCCACATTTATGCTTTCACATCTCAAAATTTCACCCTGCATGTCCAATGTAACCAAAATATGGTACAATCATACATAACATCGCAATAAGCATATATCATCACAACGGTGAATGCCTCCATTAAGGACTAACACAATCTGCCATAAAGGCGGGACACAATCAAGACCTGAAGGTGTATCATGGTCTGGTTCCTACATAGGAACAAGGGGGTGGTCAATCCCAACGTGCTGCTTGCCCTGGACAATCCTGGCCAAGGATGCCCGAATCTCAAATAGAGAAACTAGAGCAGGTGTGTTCGCCCTGGGTAGTCTCCTGCAGTGGGGGAGAGCCCGAATCTCATCCTGAGAAACTAGAACACGTGGTAGCTAGTGCACAAGAGCCTACCACCCGGGTGCTCAGTGTCCAGTTTTTGACCTCTCAACTCCATAAGGCGAATCCATCCCTCGCCCCCACATATCTCAATCAAACTCAACCCGGGGAGTGAACCTGTTCCAAGAGGGAAAGAAATCGAAAACATGTCCTTTCAAACCAACCAAGTTTCGATTAATTCATCGATCGATTAATCCGGCATACAATCTCACACATTGCATAAAATCGATCAATTCCGTTTAAACAACGATAAAACTTCATCCATGAAGTCCGATATATGATGCATGCTATCATAATACATCTGTGAGCAATCCTACATGTGTTCCAACACATGGAATCCATGAGCGGCACTTCCACCGGCTGGTCCATTTGGGGCCTCTCTGCCGGCATCGCACGGGGTGACTGACCAATGGGTTCTGGCTGCTCAGTTATTGTGGACTTCATCACACTCGACTCACCTCGTTCGGTGATGAGATGTGACCGCTTTTGGCCGACAAGCATAGGCTTATGAACCTTCTGGGGTAGTTGCCGGGGAGCTTCTGGGTACGTCAACTCCCAAGTTGTCAACTAGAATTCTCACGGAATGATTCCACTCCTTCATTTTTTGAATACCCTCAATTATCTGAGGGACTCTGAAGCCTTGAGTTTCTATCATATCGCTATGTTCGAGGGCAACATTAAGGAGGGAATTAATCCCCTCAAGAACACCCTGCAAGGACATGACATGATGGGGGACAGTTGACGGCGTCCTCGTCCTCGGTGATGACGGAATATGAGGTTGTGGTTCGTGTGATGAGATATGACTCTTCTGATAATGGTGATATGACATCCACTACGTCTGTGTGGACAATCCAACTTCTCCAACATGTTAACGTAATATGGTCAAAATCGGTGATGGAATTTGATGCCCTTATTTACTTCAACCATCAGCACCCCAGATCCGGGGCCACCTTCTCACTCTTAGACTACATGAACCCATGGTAGAGTGAAATCAATTGGTGTGCTCGAAGAACAATATCTGCGTAATGAGATAAAAAATCATTAGGCACTATATATATACACTGGTCGATGGCAATGAAAAACATACGATATTAGCTGCTACCGAGTAATCGATACCATGATACAGGGGCATACCATATTTTCGATACACGATAGAGGTGCCTACCACATAATTGACTACACGATATCCATAACCATCGAGTAATCAATTACACCATAGAGTTGCCTATTGTGATCCACTGGCATCAAGTAATTGATTACATGGTAGAGATGCCTATCGTGTAATCTAGAGGACGATATCCACTGCCATCGAGTAATCAATTACACTATAAGCTGAATATATGGATCTACGAATTACATATAATACATACGCGGTTCCTGCGAGAGTCCCGCCGCTACTCGTCTCTCCGGCATATCTAAAGTGCAAACATCTAGATGACTGTGATATTTTTGACACAAGCATTTTATGGATGGCGCTTGGGCAATTATACATGGACAGTTGGGAGAGTTCGTCCAGATAATCGCATAGCTTTGTAGGGACTGATCTGGACGATTGTGGGAAGAGCATGGTTGAGAACATGTGTAGGACGATCAACCGAACCATATCATCCTCTGAAACATCTGCTACCCGCAGACATTTATCAAGTAGGTCTTCAATATATTGCCTCTCCGGTCTCCACGTGGAGAAAAACTTACAGTAGAATGTACCTTCCGGGGCTAGTAGTTTACCATCAGGTGATTTCTACGTCATATTCTCACTGGATGCCTACAACCCAGTGATGAGGGCAACATCCTGCTCAGTGAAAGATAACCTTCTAACACATCGATATTACGCAATCGAGACTATCACGTAATCTAATCTGCCTATCGGGTAATCGATTACACGATGGGCAATGCAATCGAGTAATCTATGTGAGAGGTGCAGCGAATGGTGTTGTCGTTGAACCGCAAAATACAGGGATCATCCGATCAGCCACCAAGGGGGTCGCAGGAGAATTGGACGGTAGAGGAGAGAATGATGGGAGAGGCGGGACGAAGCTCATTCCGAGCGGCGGGAATTAGGATCATCCGCCTTCTATGTATGGCATCCAGTTTATGTGACCCACCGACTACCCACCATCCGCCTTTTCCTGCCGCAAAACCCTAGCTCATATGTTGGGGATATGTGTTGGCAATCGAAATATAAGACATGGCTATTTTCGTAATATTTTTACCCCGAAAGGCTGTTGCTCACTTTGCTTCCCAAACATAAATCAGGTTGACAAATTTTCATATTCCCAAACAGAAATCAGTTGAGCCAAAACACGTTTAAAATTGTCACTTGTCAACTATATGTGTTTTTTCAACTTCTAAACATATGTCACCTATCAGAATTTTCACCCTTTTTTTTAACTTCCAAACGCGCACCATAAGTCACTTGCATGTAATCAGAAATACCCAAATTGGGCACCAATAGGCCATAGCTTGTCGTTGTCTTACTGGCTTTTAACTGTATTTAGTTGGTAATTGACTAAGTTACTAGAGATTGTTGTCGGTGTTCATGTTGTTCGTTAGTGGTGGTGACTAGGGCTGTTTTGGGGCGTGAAAAATCAGCTCCATCCACCTGGATAAATTTGGAAAAATCCACATGAAGAGTGGATAAATGGGATAATCTACTAACCATGAAATGTTTTAGCTGGTTAGTGGATGATCCTATTTATCCACTCTTTAGGTGGATTTTTTCAAATTTATCCCGGTGGATGGAGCTGATTAACTGTATTTAGTTGGTAATTGACTGAGTTACTAGAGATTGTTGTCGGTGTTCATATTGTTCGTTAGTGGTGGTGACTGGGCCGTTTGGGGCGTGAAAAATCAGCTCCATCCACCTGGATAAATTTGGAAAAATCCACATGAAGAGTGGATAAATGGGATAATCTACTAACCATGAAGTGTTTCAGCTGGTTAGTGGATGATCCTATTTATCCACTCTTTAGGTGGATTTTTTCAAATTTATCCCGGTGGATGGAGCTGATTTTTTACGCCCCAAACGGATTAGTCTTCACGATCTGGTGTTGCCTCTCCATCAATAAGTTGTGCCTGTTTTTTTTATTGCCAATGCCATGCCCAACTTATCGATGAGCAATTTCAGACCCAACAAAATCTTTTTGACTGTGTAAAAGCACAAAGACCCAAGAGCCCATGCCAGAAGCAGTCGCATCTCAGCACGAATATGGCTGTTCAAAGCCAGAAGCCCAGAATCTTTATTCCGCTTATGAAACTTCAAAGATGGCCGCGATTCCTTCCCGCGCACCTACTCAACGACGCCGCCTCCCTGGCCCAAGTCATCCAGGCCTACGCCAAGAGCCAACAGTTACAAGAAGGGAAGCAGCTTCACGCGCAGCTGATTTGCGCCAATTTCGAACTCTCTGTATTCCTCACCAATCACCTGCTCAACATGTATGCCAAATGTGGCCAGCCTAATTACGCTGTCCACCTGTTCGACCAAATGCCTCAACGGAATCTTGTCTCCTGGACCGCCTTAATCTCTGCTTATTCACAGAACAACATGCCTATGGAGTGTTTAAGAGTCTTTAAACAGATGCGGGTTTTTGGTCAAAACCCGACCCAGTTCGCGTTGTCTAGTGTAAGCCAAGCGACTATATCTCTTGGGTCACTTCAGTTTGGGAGGCAGTTGCACTCTTTGAGTATGAAACTTGGTTTTTATTCTGAGTTGTTTGTTGGGAGTAGTTTGGCTGATATGTATTCAAAGTGTGGCTCGTTGAATGAAGCCTGTCAGGTTTTTAAGGAATTGCCTGATAAAGATGAGGTTTCTTGGACAGCGATGATTGATGGGTACATTAAGAATGAAAACTATGTGGAAGCTTTGGAAGCTTTTATTAGGATGCTCAAAGAAGAAATTGATATTGATTCACATGTTATTTGCAGTGTGCTAGTCGCTTATGGTGGATTGATGATTATGGAATTTGGTAAAAGCTTTCATTCTTATGTGCTAAAAAATGGCTTTGAATCAGATACTTTTGTGGGAAATGCACTAATTGACATGTACTCCAAGGCTGGAAACATGGAGAGTGCCTCACGCATTTTTGGCATTGAGTCTGACCGTGTTAATGTGGTTTCATGTAGTTCTTTAATTGATGGGTACGTTGAAGCAGATCAAACTGTAAAGGCACTGAGCTTGTATGTGGAATCCCTGAAACAGGGGATTAGGCCTAACGAATTCACCTTCTCTAGCTTGATCAAGGCTTGTGCTAACCAAGCAGCTCTTGAATCAGGTGTCCCAACTTCATGCCCAAGTAATCAAAGTTGATATTGACAAAGACCCATTTGTTTCTTCAGTCCTGATTGATATGTATGGTAAATGTGGTTTGGTGGAATCTTCAATTCAAGTGTTTGAGGCTGTAAGTGATCCAACTTCTTATGTGTGGAACTCAATGTTAAGCGTTTTTGCTCAGCATGGTCTTGGCAGGGATGCCAATCAAAACTTTCAAACAAATGGTTGAGTGTAGGTATCAACCCAAATGACATTACTATTATTAGGCATTTTGACAGCATGTAGCCATGCAGGGTTGGTGGACGAAGGTCTGAACTATTTTTCTGATATGGTAGAACATATGGGATAGAGCCTAGAGAAGAACATTATTCTTGCGTTCATTGATATGCTGGGTCGAGCGGGAAGGATGAAAGAAGCTGAGGAGTTCATAAAGAAAATGCCATATTGAACCAAATGCTTTCGGATGGTGTTCTTTGCTTGCAGCTTGCAGGAACCATAAGGACAAGGAAAGAGGTGAATGGGCTGCAAGGAAACTGGCAAATATCGAGCCTGAAAACAGCGGAACCCACATATTACTATCAAATATCTATGCCATGACAGGCCTGTGGGAGGGGGCGTGGAGTGTGAGAAAGATTATGAGAGATAGTAGGGTGAAGAAATTGCCTGGTTTTAGTTGGGTTGATGTCGGAAATATGACCCATGTTTTGGGGGCTGATGACTGGTCTCATCCTCTAAATAAGGAAATATATGGCGGATAAAAGAAGTAGGTTATGTCCCTAATAGGGACATTGTTTTAGGGATATGGAGGAGAGTTTTAAAGAGAGATCACTACATCGTCATAGTGAAAGGATTTCAATAGCATTTGCATTGATATCTTTGCCTAGGGAGAAGTCCATTACTGTGAAGAAAAACATCAGAGTATGCTTAGATTGCCATTCTGCTATCAAATGCATCTCCAAAGTTGTTGGAAGGAAGATTATAATTAGAGATAATACTAGATTCCATCATTTTATAGACGATGTGTGCTTGTGTGGAGATTCTTGGTAATACCTTCAAATTTTTTTGTACAGAAACATGACCTTGGCACCCAAGCCGAAATTTTGTAGCCACAAGGGGAACACTTTAGCGAGGTAGACCACTTTGTTGTACAAAATTTGACCAGAAAACAATTTCTTTATCTAAACATGAGTTCAGAAAAGAGAGAGTTGGAGTTTTTTTATTGTCTCTTTAAACCTGAATAAGACGATCACTTATTTTCTTGTCCAATATGCAACGTGAACTTAATACGATTAAATTATATCGGAAATAGGATGATAGCTAAACGTGAGCACTGAATTATCCAAAAGAAAACCGATACATGAGCACTGGAGTAGGAGTATCCGGAAGGCATGGGATCTAAACTCTACTGAGTGATTTGATTCTTGCAGTGAACTTGAACAGAATTGTTAAAAAAATGGTTACATTGAAAAGAATTATACTGCAATACAAGAATTCGTCTCAAGTTCTGCTGTAGTCGAAGAAATCGTCATCTGGAACAGAAGCGTCTGAAACAACGTATGAAACAGAGCATCGTTTTCTTTTGTAAAACAGAGTGACTGAATGATGAAATAAAAATGAAAAGATAGAAATGGCCTGGGTAGTTAATGGTAGTTAGTTGTGTAACCAAGGGCATTTAAGTAATTGTAAATAAAGTCAATCTGTATAAAAAGGCCTTCGAGCCAGTATGTTAGTTAGCTTTGGATCTGGTTTCAAAATTTGAAATAGCTAAAGCTCCGGAGTGGATTCTCCAAACTATGAGTGGATTCTCATTGTATTTTCCTTCTATTTCGTTTTGTGATTTCAATTTCTGGCAATACAAATTCTATTCAGTTCAATTTGATCTTCTCTCTCGCTGTGCAATTGCTTGTGAATTTGTTCTGTGAGATTGTTGTATGTTGTGTATTTTCTGCTGCATCATATTTGGTATCAGAGCGAGGAATCTCACAGCTTGATCATGGCTGCTAGAGGTTCTGGCAGCGATTTGGATGTCCAGCAACAGATCCTAGTTACAATGCAACAGGTCCTGCAAAAGTTGGACCAGCTAACTGTCGAATTGATATCTCCGCAAGCTGCGACTGCAGTTATGAGAAATGCGGCTGCAACTCAACACAACTTGTCTGAATCTTCTCGAAGGAATGCAGTTGAAGATAATTTTAGTGGAGAAGAATCATGTGAGGAGGAAGGTAATGTGATTCCTGAGCCACAACTGAGATTCCGGTATTCTCGGAGGAATAGAGCTGATAGAGAATTCAATCAGCCTACAAACAGAGGAGAAGGAACTGGAATCATGATAGAGCTCTTTTCAATTCCGGCCTAAACTCGAGTTACAAGAGTTTAATGGCATGATGCATATGGAAGACTTCCTTGATTGGATTGTTTCAATCAAAAGGTATTTTGATGGAATGGAAGTTCTAGCTGAAAAACAGGTTAAGGTGGTGGCTTATAAGCTCAAAGGAGGTGTGTCTGCCTGGTGGGAACATGTGCAGATGGTAAGGAGACAAATGGGCAAACAACCAATTAGAAATTGGAGCAAGATGAAGCAGCTGTTGAGATCCCAGTATTTGCCTTTGGACTTTGAACAAGTTTTGTTTCAAAAATATCAAAACTGTAAGCAGGGAACTAGAATTGTGCAAGAGTATGTTCAAGAGTTTCAAAAACTGCTTGTAAGGAACCATGTAAGAGAATCTGAACAATAGCTTATTGGACAGTTTAATAATGGATTGAATTGGAAGATTCAAGAGAAGATTGGTCTTCAACATGTATACACATTGTCTGCAGCAATACAACTAGCCCTTAAAGCCCAATATCAGTTAGAAGCTCAGAAGGGTTGTAGTTAGCTTGCAAGTAAACATGGATTTTCTTCATCTTATCGGTCTCGAGCCAAAGTTGCTGTTAGAGATGGAACTGAAACTAAGAATACTTCAAAAACTACAACTGAGAATAGAAGAACTGAGCCCAAATCTGGTAATCCATACATGAAACCTAAAGTTCAAACTTGTTATAAATGTCTGCAGCCTGGTCATATATCTAGTGAATGCCGACAACAGGGTAAGTCAGTCAATATAATAACTTCTCAGTTGGAATATCAAAATTCTGTTGAAGAAGAGTTATCAGATGAACAAGAACTGCTAGTTACAATTGTCGAGGGAGATGAAGGTGAAGACCTAGATTCCATTGTAGCATCTTTACTATTGCAAAAAATTATGTTTCTACCAAAGATAGAAGAACAAAATCAGAGAAATCAGATCTTCTTTACCAAAGGTACTGTTCAAGGGCATATCAGTGATATCATCATTGTGAAAACTTGGTATCTAAACAGTTGGTGCAGAAACTGAAGTTAACAGTAGAATAACACCCTCAGCCTTACACTTTGGGGTGGATTAAACATATTGGAGCTGTGAAAGTTACTGAAAGAAGCAGATTTGTGTTTTCTATTGGGAAAGAGTACTTGACATAAATTATTTGTGACATTGTTGAAATGACTGCATGTCACATATTACTAGGCAGACCTTGGCAATTTGATGAGAAGGTTATGCATGATAGACATTCTAATACATATACTTTTCTGCATAAAGGGAAGAAGTTAGCCTTGGTTCCAAAAAAAATGTCCAATTCTAAAATAGCTACTGTACCTGCACAACCGAAGATCCTATTAGTATCTAATTTGAGTAAGGAGTCTAAGGCAAGAGAGCATATGTTTGCTCTAATTGTTAAGGAATGTTCTAATCAGATTGCAGCATCTTCGAAGTTGCAGAGTTTGTTTGGAAAGTATCAGTCTATTATGCCTGATGAACTACCAGATAGTTTACCTCAGCTGAGAAACATACAACATCAAATTGATCTGATTCCAGGAGCTAGTTTACCAAATTTACCTTACTATCAATTGAGCCCTCATGAACATAAGATTCTACAGGAACAAGTAGAAGAGCTGTTACAAAAAGGGCTGATTCGATAGAGTATCAGTCCTTGTGGAGTACCTGCCCTTTTAGTTTAAAAAAATGGCTCATGGAGGATGTGTATTGATAGTGGAGCTATCAATAAAATTACAATCAAATACAGGTTCCCTATTCCTAGATTGGAAGACATGATTGATATGCTTGCAGGGTCCACTATTTTCTCTAAATTGGACCTAAAAAGTAGGTATCAACATATACGGATCCGAGAAGGCGATGAGTGGAAAACAACTTTTAAAACTAAAGAGGGGTTGTATGAATGGTTAGTTATGCCATTCGGACTAACCAATGCTCTCAGTACCTTCATGAGACTTATGAATCAAGTTTTGAAGCCTTTCTTTTACAAATTTGTGGTAGTATATTTTGATGACATATTGGTTTATAGCAAGTTAGAAGAAGACCATCTACTTCATCTGACAACAGTTTTCCAAGCTTTGCAGGAATATGCATTATATCTCAACATGAATAAATGTCATTTTATGACTTCTTAGTTACACTTCTTGGGATTTATTGTTGGAGCTGATGGCATTAGTGTGGATCAGGTCAAAGTCCAAGCTATAAAGTCCTGGTCAATTCCAAAAATAGTTAAGGAAATTAAAAGCTTCCATGGGTTAGCAACATTTTATAGAAGATTTATGAAGGGATTTAGTACTCTTGTTGCACCTCTAACAGAATGCATGAAACGAGATAAATTTCAATGGACAGCACCTGCCCAAGAAAGTTTTGATTTGCTAAAAGACAAGCTGACACATGCACCTGTCCTAGCTCTCCCTTGTTTTGACAAGATTTTTGAAATAGAATGTGATGCATCAATTGTGGGTATTGGAGCAGTTCTGTCCCAAGATGGCAAGCCAGTTGCCTTCTACAGTTCTAAACTAAGTGAAACTCGACAAAGATGGCCAGCATACAAATTATAGTTTTTTGCTCTAATCCAGTCTTTGAGACAATGGAGACATTATTTGTTACACAGGGAGTTCATCTTATATACAGATCATCAGCCTTTGAAATTTATTCAAAGCCAAAACAAGTGTGACAGAATGTACGCTTGCTGGATTGCTTAATTGCAGGAATTCACATTTGTGATTAAACATAAATCTGGTACTACTAATACTATTGCTGATGCCCTCAGTTGAAGGTATACTTTACTATCCTCTCTATCAAATGATGTGTTTGGATTTGATGTGCTTAAGACCTATATAAAAATGATGTGGACTTTGGAACTGTGTGGCTTGAATGCACACAACAGACTGCCCAGTTTTCTTAGTATAGTTTACACAATGGATTTCTCATTAAAGGAAATCAGTTGTGTCTTCCTGTTTGTTCTTTATGGATGAAAGTTATAAATGAGTTCCATGCTTGTGGTTTGGGAGGACATTTTGGCAGAGATAAAACCATATAGCTCTTACAAGAAAAGTTCTTTTGGCCTAAACTAAAAAGGGATGCCACTAGGTATGTTAAGCAATGTTATATTTGTCAGAAGTCCAAGGGGCATTCACAGAATACTGGTTTATATATGCCTCTTCCAGTACCTACAGGGCCTTGGCAAGACATATCCATGGATTTTTTATTGGGTTTGCCAAGAACTTAAAGATGATTTGATTCTATTTTTGTGGTGGTGGATAGATTTTCGAAAATGGATCACTTTATTCCTTGTTAAAAGGCTAATGATGCCACATTTATTGCCCTCTTATTCTTTCGGGAAGTAGTTCGACTTCATGGGTTACCAAAGACAATCACTTCTGATAGGGATAGCAAATTTCTAAGTCAGTTTTGGCAAACACTGTGGAAAAAGTTGGGCACTATTCTTCAATTCAGCACTACATGCCATCCTCAGACAGATAGACAGACGGAAGTTGTTAATAAAATTCTTGGTAATATGTTGAGATGTTTGGTTAGTGACTGTCCTAAGCAATGGGATCTTCATATCTCTCAAGCAGAATTTGCTTATAACTCTTCTACCAATCGTTCTACAGGATATTCTCCATTTCAGGTTCTATATAGAATTAATCCTACCCACACTTTCGATTTGCTGCCTTAGTTGAGTCATTTAAAACTGTCTAGGACTATCCAATCAACTATGGATGATATGTCTCGTATACATCGAGAAGTTAGACAACATTTAATTGAATCCAATCTTACTTACAGTAATGCTGCCAATAAGCACAGACGCAAAGCTGTTTTTGAAGTTGGTGATGAGGTGATGGTTTATTTACGGAAGGAGAGGATGCCTACTGGATATTATTCCAAATTAGCAAGCAAAAAGATTGGACCATATAAAATTCTTCACAAGATCAATGATAATGCTTATGTAGTCGATTTGCCTTATCATTTTGGTATTTCGAAGTCTTTCAATGTATCTGATCTGTTCCATTTTCATGAAGCATCACCATTGTAGATTTGTTTCAATGATTCTTATCTTGGATAGTGCGTCATCTTACTTGTGGACAAGCTTCTTTTAAGGGAGGAAGAAATGCTATAGTCAAAGAAATCGTCATCTGGAACAGAAGCGTATGAAACGTCTGAAACAGAGCATCATTTTTGTTTGTAAAACAGAGTGACCGAATGGTGAAATAAAAATGAAAAGACAGAAATGGTCTGCGTAGTTAATGATAGTTAGTTATGTAACCAAGGGTATTTTAGTAATTGTAAACAAAGTCACTCTGTATAAAAAGGCCTTCGAGCCAATATGTTAGTTAGCTTTGGATCTAGTTTCAAAATTTGAAATAGCTAAAGCTCCGGAGTGGATTCTCCAAACTGTGAGTGGATTCTCACTGTATTTTCCTTCTGTTTCGTTTTGTGATTTCAATTTCTGGCAATACAAATTCTATTCAGTTCAATTTGATCTTCTCTCTCGCTGTGCAACTGCTTGTGAATTTGTTTCTGTGAGATTGTTGTCTGTTGTGTATTTTCTGCTGCGTCAAGTTCTAAGACCAAGCACACAAATTCTGGTGGCCTCTACCATGAATTATATTCGAGGGCCTACAAGGGACTCGAGTAGTCAGGATTGAGACTAGATTTCATTTTAGAGTTACCTGTGTCTACATCTGAAGTTTGAATTGGGAACAACAAGGTCATGTATCACTCCAGTATCCATGTAATGAATTAAGATAAAGCATTTTCCGTTGTAAGGAAAAAGAAAAGAAAGTATACACTGAAAGAGGATAACCTCAATTAGTATTTTTTTTTCTATGAACCAATCAGAGCACACATAAGAAACTTAACTGTCCCATCTAAAGTTAAATCACTTCCACCAATGGTATCCAACAATTCAAACAGCCAGTTCAATGCCAATATTTAGCTACAGTGAAATTAACTAAGTTACCTCACAGTTATAAACGCAATGCGACTTTAAGGAGCATGGATGGTAGAGCCATGAAAGTCTTCACTCTATTTCTCAGTCTTTTCATATGGAGAATAATATTGGCCTTTAGGAAGAACAATTTCGATGGAGATGAATGCAAATTGAGTTGTCAGACCAAGAACGTTATTCGTTTTTCCTTAACCTTATATATAAGGTGATCAATAAAATGCACTCTCAAAAGAAGGTTTACAACACTCCATTTAACATAGTTATGAGAATGACATGTGGAAAAATACAATTCGATATCATTCTTCAATCATAACACAAAATTGCAATCGCATTCGAAGGTTTAACAAGAATGATGTACAAACAATGGACTACATGCTATTCAATGTCAAGATGTGGAAACTAAGGTCTTGCCAGTGGCAGAGGGTTCAGATTCTTGAAGCTCTTCAACTTGAGCACTTGCATTATCCACGTTCTTCAACTTGGAGCTGGAAAAAGAAAAAGAAAACTTGCAGCTTATTTGTTTCAAATTCTGATGAACCCTTGTCCAATCCTCTTTATGCAATTTCATAGCTACTATGTTCCTGACATCAGGCAAAAAAAGAAAAATAAATTCAGAGAAAGTTACGCCCAGTTACTATTTCAAAACAGGAAAACCTTACACTTTTTGTAAACTTCACTATTTTCTATACTTATAAAAATGGAAGGCTAATGAACATAATGAGATGGCTACAAATAGAATTAGGCACAAATTAAAGCAGGATTTGGATATCTATAAATACACATACCACAGGTTGCAGTCTCTTCTTTCCAATCGGATACCCATTTCGTTCATCGTTTGCATTTCAGAGTAGGCTTGCAAGAAAGATAGAAAGAAAGAGATGGGCAGTCCATAGTACCTTGTGAAGCCGAAGACGGTTGCGGTCACTGCAAAGCCGAAGGCTGGCCTATCTGTGACGAAAGCGATGCCTGCGGCAAAAAAACCCAAGTTCGCACGAAAGAAGGGTACTAAAGCAACGACTCAGGTGAGTTCGGCGAAGAAAAAAAGGCCCTTGCTGCGAAGGCCACGCCTGCTGCGAGGTCAGAGAAGGCGAAAAAGCCTCCGAAGAAGGCGGCACCTTCCAGGTGAAGCTGCCACCGAGAATGCGTTGTTGCTAGAGAAGACGCCAGTGCCGGAGAAGTTGTGCGGCCGGGAGAGGAAGCCCAGCGCCAGCGGAAAATGGAGGACGGAATCCCCCACGGAGGTGCCGGCGGCTAGGGCAGTGGAGCGTTTGGTCATTGTTCAAAGCGAATTTTTGAGGAAAGGGTTATTTTAGTCTTTTCATCAAATATGACACACACACACACTCTTGTCCTTTATTAACGCTTTCATTTAGCACCGGACGGATCAGTTACACCAACGCTTATTATGGACTCAACTAGCACTAACCCGATTGTGTTGGCATCTCTCGCCTTTTGTCAATGTCTGTATTGTCGGTGAAAAAAAAAAGTTAACATGAGATAGCTCTTATATAGCCGTTGGATCTTGATCTGACGACAATAAAGATAAATAATTGTTCAGATCAAAATTCAACAACCCAAAAGAGTGGCCTCATATTCATTATATGAGAACGATCTCTTGATAATACCATATGTATATATCTACTTTCTCTATATATATAAAAATTAATCTCTCTGTTCAAAATACTATGTACATTTGAGAACATTCTCTTTTTTTTATAATTAAAAATTTTATTAAGAAAGAAAACAAAAAAGAGTACAATGGAAGGGAGAGAACAAACAACTCCTCAACCCAAGGAGAGCGAAAATGAAGACTCCCCTAAAGAACCCCAAAGTCAAAGGAGGCTCAAAAGACAAATGACAAAAGACAAAAGATAAATATTTGTGCACACCGATCAAGCGCTGTAGAGATGCGCTCAAGGAGTCCAAGCGCTTGTTACGTTCAAGGAGTTTGCTCGTCCCATAGGGAATTCAGCAAGGAACAATGTGTGAGACAAGTGTCCTTAAGGTGGAAGGTATTGAGGATCTCCTTAGCTTTATAAATGAGGTTTTTCGCCCAAAATAAAAGTCTCAAGCTTTGTATCTTCAAATATTCGTTTGTTCCTCTCTTCCCAGATCATTGTAGCGAGCAAGTGAAACCAACTTGGATGACATAACCAACATGCTTGTTGTTTTTGACGAATTGCGTCAGCTAATCGAGTTCCATGGAGTGGCTCCCCAATTGTATGGAAAATGTTGCACTTTCGTAGATATATGCGCCAGATCACCTTGGCATATATACATTCAAACAGAGGTGTTTGACTGATTCTTCACTTCGCCTACAAAGGACACATCTGTTTGGTAAAGGTATTCCCCTTATTTTCAAGTTGTCTAATGTGAGGAGACCATCATTTAGAGCTATCCAGGCGCAGGAGTAGCGATTCACCCGGTGCTTGAACCATATGAGGTCATGCCAAGGGACATTACCAGTTTTCACCTGGTAGCATCCCAGACACACCTAAAAGTAAACTTGCTAGATCGAGTGAGCCATCAAAAGAAACCTCCGATTCGGAGATCATAGGGATGTTTTTTAGGATTTCTGCCTTTGCAAGGTCTCTTTTTCTTGAGAGGAGCTGGTCACTGTGGAGGTTACCTGAATTTAGATAGTCAGCAATTGATTCATTTGTGGTGCCCCCCACCTCAAGAACAGTTCTATTGCCAAATTTCCGAATAAGAGCCAACGGGCCACTCCAAGGGTCTAGCCACATCCTCATTGTGCGACCATTGCCAATGCTAGGGATGCATCTCTCCTGCATAAAAGTTTGTAGTTGGAGAATAGAATTCCAGGCATAAGAGCAATGTTGGGGTCTAGCATCCAGATGGAGCTGTTTCTAAGATAAACACAATGAATCCATAAGCACCATAGGGATTCTTTGCATGTAGCGCATCTCCAGAAGAGCTTAGCAAGGTTTGCATTGTTGATATCTTTATGCTCCTAACCCCAAGACCCCCTTCTTTGAGGGGTCTGCATAGCCTTCGCCAAGATATATTGTGAAAACCATTAGAATGAGTAGTACCTTTCCATAGAAAAGTGGCCATGATGTTTTCCAACTTTTGATAGACTTTGGCGGGGAGTTTAAAGCAGGAAGTCCAGAAGACGTTTAGGCCTCCAATGACCGATTTAATTAGTTGCAATCTTCTGACATAAGATATGAGTGCTGTTTTCCAACCGTTGACACGGTTGATGATCCTGTCAATAAGAGGTTTACAGGCTGAGTAAGAAATGCGCTTAGAGGAGAGAGGCATACCCAAGTATTTGATTGGAAAGGTCCCTTCTTGGAATCCAAAGGTTTGAAGGATGACTGATTTGCACTGGCTTCCTGTGGAGAAGAAGATAGAGCTCTTATTGATGTTCGCATGGAGACCAGACATGTTTGCGAAGGCCGAGAGGATTTCATTAATGCAAACGGCTGACTGCATATCTTCCTTGGAGAACAAGAGGATATCATCTGCAAAAAGCAGGTGAGAGATGGGGAGACCTCCCTCAATGTTGGGTGCCTTGAGGTATCCGTTCATTGTTGCGTGATTTAACATAGCTGAGAGGCCTTCCATGCATAGTAGGAATAGGAGGGGGGATAATGGACAGCCCTGTCGAAGCCCACTTGCACTTGGGAAGTACCCATAGTTCGAACCATTGATCAAAACATTAAAAGTGGGGGTGTAAAGGCATTGCTTGGTCCAGTGGAGCCATGTGTCATCAAAGCCAAGGGCCTTAAGAATGTGAAGGATGAAGTCCCACCTCACCTTGTCAAATGCTTTCCTCAAATCCACTTTTATGCAAAACCTGTTTTGTCCTCCACGTCGATGCATATTGTGGACTAGCTTGTGAGCAAGTAGAATATTTTCTCCAATTAATCTCCCCTTCACAAAAGCCGACTGATTGAGGCTAATCAAAGTAGGAAGTACAAGAGCCAACCTGTTTGCCATAATTTTGGTGATGGTTTTGTAGATGAAGTTACAGAGGGCGATAGGCCTAAACTCTTCAAAGCTCTTGGAGTATGTCTTTTTAGGGATGAGGGTATAAAAAGTGTGGTTAAGAGCCTTGAGCATGTATCCTCTCCTGAAAAAGTCTTGCATCGCCAAAAGGAAGTTTGAGCCAATAATATCCCAAAAGTGGGTGAAGAATTCTTTTGGGAATCCATCCGGACCTGGAGCCTTACCATTGGGCACCTGGAATATAGCCCCTTTGATTTCGTCATCACCCACTTCACTAGACAAGAAAGCGGCTTGAGCCTGAGAGAGGGTCTGGGTGAAGGTGAGTGTTACCTGGGGGGTAGAGGCAGTAGGAGTAAATAAATTCTTGTAGTACATCTCTGCATTTGCTCCAATTTCCTGGTGAGTTTCCAAGCGAGTGCCCGAGTCATCAATGATCTCGTGGATAGTGTTCCGAACACAATGGGAGGCAACTGACGCATGGAAGAACTTTGAGCACTTGTCTCCCTCTTTGAGCCATTTTACTCTTGATTTTTGACGGTAAAATTTTTCTCTTAAACCATCCTCTTCATACACTTTTTGCCTCGCCAGGTTAACGCGCTTCAGCAAATCATCATCATGAGGTTGATTCTGCAATGCAGATTGCAAAGCATGGAGGTCCAAGATGACTAATCTATATCTATCATTGACATCCCCAAATTGATCTTTGTTCCAGGTTTTGAGGGCCTCTTTGCACTCTTGTAATTTTTTGAATATTATAAACAGAGGCTGACCATGGATCTGCGTCTCCCAAGCTTTAGAAATAACTTCTCTCACACCGACCACATATCAAAGAACTTGAACGATTTCGGCCCATTTGGGAGGGGTGGGCACATTCTAAAGATGATGGGGTTGTATTGTATAACTCGTACGCATTCTGAAGATGAGAACATTCTCATTTTTATTTGACCATGAAAGCCTAGAAGGAAGTCACATGACTCCTCCCTAATATCCCGTCCAACTCGTATGCTCGTTCACAAACAAGTTCAAGTCAGTCCTTCCAAGTCTCCTCCAATTTGGGAAAGAGGAGACCATGCAATTTGGCAAAAAATATACAATATTTTAGAACAGTGAATATTTCTAATTATATATAATATTTTGGAACGGAGAGAGTATACTTATTTTGATATACTAATGTGATACATGAATTGAAAAGCATATTTAGATCTGGATTTAACATGCTGAAATCACATTCCTTACACAAATAGATATAGAAGGATATTTCGTGTTTTAGCGTCTGGGGAATAGGAAATGGGATGGTCTTGGCTAGAAATGGTCAATTTATTAGTTAAAACTGGAAGCTTTTCATTAAACAGCTGGTTAAGATAATTTCTTATGCCATCCAACAACTAAGCTTGTTAACATCAAAAGATAAAATCAATTTTGTAGCTGGAGTTCCTAAAAAATACCAAGAACACACCTGAATTTGCTAACATGGCTTGAGATTTTACTTTTTTTCTGGCACTATTTCACTGATGAGTTAACCCCATGAAAGTTAATGCTAAATACGTTGTCAATTCCTGCTGACCACACTACATGAGTTTATAATTGGTACACGAAAATTTTGCATACCCCATCTGCCTGCCTTGGAAATTAAAAATAATAAATGAGTTGATTATTTAGCAGGTGCTAAGAGCAACAACAGAATGCAGATGTCGATAAATGAACAGGGCTACCAGATCTCAAAACTTCCACAAAGGCCGGCAATTAATATGATTCCTGCAGGACTGCAGATACGAAAAAGAGAAGGGCTAAAAAACAACAGTCACCTTTCACAACTCTTGGCGAAAAGGCACAACCCGCGCCAACCACAAACCAATAATAGTCACATTTGAAGCTCCGTTCAAGTTGTTAAGGCTAGACGTCAGAATCATAATGCACAGTTCAAATTAGTCACAAGCCAAAGCGCACCAGAATTACTTAAGTACGTAATCATCTAATCAGATTTGATGGCCCCATATATATGACAGATGAAAAGAAAAGAGGATTGAAAAGCAATGGTCCCCAGCATCAAGAAGGCAGCATAACAGATACAAGCATTGTAGCCAAAAAAGAAAAATAACTGTATGAGGCTTGTCATCTCTGATTTAGCATAGAAGTAACAACAATAACCGTACATGAAAATGGCAGTGGAACCACCACATAAGATTGACCTGCATCACAGAATTACATGAGGGAATCAGATGACAAATTGTTTGTATGAAAAACATAAAATCAAGTTACTAATCTGCACATGAGCTATAGTATATCTTTGCAAAAAACAAGGCAGAATATGTAACTACAAGCTTGACTTCTTATTTATATGCTTGATCACCGCCTTTATGTACACTCTTAGTGATGAAGAAGTCATTGAGATTGCTTTGTCAGACAGACAGATTATTTCTAAGAATTTGATCAGAAAAACTTTTTTATCTTGTGTTAACTACAGCTATAGACAAGAAAAAAATAAGTGGGTATTTAAATGGTATACTGATACACATAGAAGTAAATAACTAGGCACTCAGCACATATTCAGTATATAGATAACACTCATGATCATCGCACTAGGGCCTTAGCTTAATGCAACAGTCATTTATTCATTAGCTTAATGCCATATTCATCTATGCATCTCATAGCAGCGGTTGGTATTCATTTTCTTCCATTATTCAGGTTGGTGTGGACCCTTTAGTCAATTAGCTACAAGTTTCTTCTGAAAAAAAACTAGCTTTAAGTCTCTATTTCTACAACAGCACAATCAAAATGTTCATACATGAGATGGAAACAAGAGCTTAGTAGCACTCTTGAGTCTAAATTTTTACATATCATCACGCTATAGTATCTTTTCTCCTTTTGCAAGAGGGTTTAATCCAGAAATCCCTTGTATAGCTAGAAAAGGGCCTGCCAGCACCTCACAAATTTTTTAACACAAGTTTATACATTTGAGTTTTTGGGTTTGAACATATACATACCGCCACCACCATCTGTAGTCTTCCACTGAGAGCTGAAAGTATGTGAGTCCAATACTCAAGAATGCTGTGACAATGATAAGAATGACAAAGATGACAAACCAAATGCCATATACAGTGTAGATTTTGTGTCCCCACAAAGTTAGAAGAATGTAGTGTAACTCAATGAAGATGATAGAGAATGGCAAAAACCCAGCCAAAAGCATCTGAGGGATTGTCCTTCTGTACCAAGCCAACAGTGGAATCTCTGATGGAAGTCTTTTAGTAGCACAGGGTGGTAGAAATTCAGTACGGGAAACTTTTCTGAGTAGATACCCAGCTATAAGCAATGGAATTGCAACAAAAATCCATATACAGAGCAACGAAACAATGGTACCAAATGGCAAAGCAGCTGTAGCATTATAAGAAAAGGCAACCATATTTAAGACTAAAAAAGTTAAGAAGACTGGGCCTGGAAAAAGAAATACAGTCAGAAGCATGCTACGAGCCTGCATGAGATAAAATTGGTAGATGTAAGCCAACAAAGTGAAAGAACCAAAATTGAAAATACAAACAAGCTTATGCAAATTACAAATACACAAAGTGCAACTACTTCCAAACAAAGGGAAAGCATACTTAGTTAACCAAAATTGAAAATACAAACAAGCTTATGCAAAATACAAATACACAAAGTGCAACTACTTCCCAACAAAGGGAAAGCATACTTAGTTACCTGATTATTTTCTCCACACTGAGCCTGGAACTTACTAGAAACATAGCTGGCAATAAGAGAAGTGAGGGCATATAATACAATAAGAAACGTACAGACTGTCCCACAATTATAAGGGTAGAAAACACCTCCGAGTGCCAATACAAATAACAAAAGAGTCCTGCAGGAAAGATAATGCGCAATTGCGTCAATGCTATTAATGTAAGTCGGATGCTCATGAGCCATCAAGCACAATGTTATATATAATTGAAATGAAATATCTCCAGTAGAAGCTGTCTCAAGCACATAACTAGCTCTAAATATTCAAACAATATTGCTGCAAAAGCAAGGATTCCAGATCCTGCCAATCCTGCAATACATAAATATCCCTCCCCAACTACCAGATTTTTTTTTTTAATTTCTTGTAGGAAGTGTGTATTGAAATTAAGCCTATATGACGAGCACCAATGCCCCTCACTAGGTGGCAACATCCGGTGGTAGCTTCAGGTTGCTTAACCTATCCATTAGCTAAATTTATGGTAGTTTCTTACTGACTAGGAACGTCTGTTTTATCTCTCACACATGTAAACACTACGCATGGCTAGTCTTACAATGTCAGCAGCTGAGTGCCAGATCCAAGAACAGCAGAGAGCAAAGAACTGTAGGGCGGATATCTGAACATGTCACCGTGGATGTGTTTCCAGCCATACTCCTTGTCTTCTTCCTCATCCCCATGAGAATACCTAAATGCAAAAAAATGCTAAATCGTCATAGGTGCAGTGAGAAAATGAGACTGATTATATAGTAGTGCTTTATCGTCCCCAAAGAGGAATATTACCTGGTTAAGTCATTCTTAAGTGTTCGCATGAAAACTGCCGCAAGAAAACCAATCAAGAGTACAGTAACAACCAGTGCATTAATAATGGAAAACCAATGGATTCTGGAATGTCGTGGTGCCAATGCATCTGTCAAGTACTTCTCTGTCCGTCTATTGAAACTAGCCGAGGTTTCATGCCAAAGAACTGTGTACGTGAATTCTACTTCACCTTCAGCATTTTCAGTAACATCTAGCACATAACCTGGGTCGCTGAAGGATTTTACCTCTATAACTTGATTTTGGTTGTAGAAAATATCAAACTGAATATGTTTGAAAAGATAATACGCGGGGCCTGTATTATTAATGTTCATACCAAATTCATCAATCTTCCCAATAAATCCCCACAAGGGAAGATCATCATAGTACATCTGATAATAATAATCTTGCTTCACAGCATCTCTGAACGTTACAACTTCTCTTTTAGAAAATTTCTTCTTGCAAACAGGTTCTAAGTGCTTGTCTATCCTGAAATCAAGTTTGTAGATAGAATCCATCAGGCGATCTCCATTCAGTATTTCTCCAAGCGATTCTGCTTTTTCCATTGCGTTGTCTGTGTCCAAGCAAAATAAGTTTCAGTCATGACAATCTAAAACGTTTATCCTTCATGCAAAAAAATATTTGCCAGGAAGCTGAAGCTCAACCTGGACAACAAAAAGGCATGTCATAGTACCGGTACGTCTCGCTGCAATGTAATAAGAGAAATTCACATCAAACCATGGCCAGGCCATCAACTGAATGAGAAAGTTTCCAACAATAAAGAGACAAATGGTGGAATATGTAATTCATGAAACTGCGGCAGAATAATTTCATAAAGACTCCGCCTTTTTTCCTACCAACACTACTGATAGAAGAACCCAGAATTCGTGAAACAAAGCAAGTACTATCAGCCTTATGACAGTCCCAGATTTGTAATGAACTCTGAAAAATCTGAGAATGAGTAGTACCTGGGATTGTTCAAGGGGCCGAGCTTGTTCACGAAGAGAGGTACGACGTCCCCCACGTTGTAGACATGGTCGCCATACGACGACGACTCCGAAGGTCCAACCAGGATCCATAGACAGATGAGGAAGCCAAGGAAGAGGGATCGAGAATCCTCCCACGCCATGGCTTCTGCGGCCGGAGCTCCAAGTCCAAATGGAAAATAGATCCTCGGAAAGTAGTTTCCTGGATTCTCCATTTTCCTTCCGACTGGAAAAGGTTAAGGCAAATTCCCGATTTTGCCCCTCACTTGCATCGCCTCTTTCCACCTGGGATTTCTCTCTCAATATCTTCCGCTCTCGCACCAGCACAGCTACGGCCGGCCACCGACCGGTTTTTCTCTCTTAGGAAAATAAGAAGAGCAATTTGGGGGATGGCTATGGTTACACTTCGTTTATATTGATTGATGCAGGTTCGGTGTTGTAAATTCAATTGCAGATATTTCATAGGCCTTTCTCGTTTATATCATAGAAGGTGCTGAAATATTTTTAAGCATGTTTCTTCAATGTTTAGATGTTAGATGTTACATGTCTAAGTTTATTCTTGGTGGGTATGAATCTATGTGACTCTTCATGTGACTGATCAATCAAAATATGATGGGATCCAGGATTCTGATGGATGGGCGCGCATATGTCATGGGAAAATTTTGTTGGATTGATTTAATACTCTAATGGTATGGATGTAATAGTATTTGTTTTGGGAGTGTTGTTGTATTGTTCTTGAATATTTACGCGTCTGCGTGTTTGGATGGAACACCTCCCTGTGGAAGTGATTGGGAACATTTTATCATGTATTGGGGCTGCCCGGGATGTAGTCATTGCATCTGCAACCTGCAGGAAATGGCGAGAAGCTTTCCATAATTATCTCCACACCCTTTCTTTCTGTTCTAGTCATTGGCCTGTTTATCGTGAGCTTGCTCCAAGTTGTTTGGAGGTTATTATAACTCAGACTATATTTCAAACAACGGCTTTGCGGAGCCTTTCGATCCTGATAGATGATGTGGATCAGTTCTCAGCGGCCCCTGTGATGGCTTGGCTTATGTACACTAGAGAAAACTTGCGACGTTTGTCTTATAATGTTCAAACATGTTCAAATGTTAGTATTTTGGATAAGTGTGGTCGCCGTAAGCTTGAAGAATTGGATCTGGCTCACAATTATATCAGTGCATTTGGATCAGGTTACCAGAGATTTCCTTGTTTAAGGTCTCTTTCTTTGAGTTATGTTAGCATATCAGCTTTGGATTTGAGTTTGCTACTTTCTGCATGTCCAAGGATCGAGGCATTAACAATCATCAATCTTGATGTTCTAATGCCAGATGTTCAAGCAAATATAGAACTCTGTAGTCAGACTTTGAAGCAGATGTATGTGGAATCTATTAGCTTGGACAAGTTTATACTGGAAGCGGATATTCTTGAATCCTTGCATCTAAAGGACTCAACGTTTGAGCTTTTTGAGCTTATTGGCAAAGTTTCTTTGAAACAACTTAAAATAGATGATGTGAGTGTTATCCAGTTGGATATAGGAGATGGTGCTGAGCAACTAGAAGTTTTGGATATTAGCAATTTTACCATTATGTGGCCCAAATTTTACCAAGTTATATATAGATCATCAAGGCTAAGGCGTCTGCGACTTTGGGGCATAGCGTTTGACGACGATGACGATGTTGTGGATTTGGAAACTATAGCTGTTTGCTTTCCTCAGTTAACCCATCTCTCACTAAGTTACGATCTGAGGGAGTTGTTGCTTCAGCATAATGTTCAAGGGGCATCACTTTTGGTAAATGTGGTTGTCCTGGAACTAGGATGGACAATCTTAACTGAGGCTTTTGGGCATTGGGTAGCAAGCCTACTTGAAAGATGTCCTATTCTAAAGAAATTGATTATCTGCGGAATTGTTTCAGAAGCGAAGTCTCCTGAAGAATGCTCTTTGTTGGCAAATTTCACATCTTTCATTGTACAACTCATGAGACTTTACATAAATGTTGATGTGCAATTTGAGTATGAATAAAAGTTAGTTGAAAACTGTTAGGTAGTTTGGGTTTTACCTGCTATAATACAATTGACTTCCATATGTTCCAACATATATCACAATCGAACATGCTTTACTTTCCATTCGTTCACGTTTTATTTTCTTGTACTTAATCCATGACATTGGAGACTGGCTATAAGGGGATATTTTATTTGGATGACATGCAGCAAGTCTTTCTCTTTCATATTACCTAGATGCTAGGAGTGTTCTTCTTTGTTACTAGGTGTTTAAGAAACATCTCTTGGCTTGCAAAGGTGATCTTTTTTCACTTGCAGTGGCTAGGTAATAGAGTGCTTATGCATTCATTAATTGGTGATTGATCAAGCTGAAAAATTAAGATAATTTGTTTTCTTTTATTTTTAAAATGTTATCTTTTAATATTTTCTGTTCTGAAATCCACCTTGTTTACCTTATCTTTTACTCTATTGGTGCAACTTCGACTTTTAGAAATTTCTCAATGGTTGGTGTTAAGGGTGTTAACGATGCGAGCCAGCTCATGAGCTGATTTGACTTGGCTCGGTTCGGCTCGAGTCTTGGCTTCGCTTGTGATGAACTCGGCTCGGGCTCGGGCTCGGCTTCAACTAGTCCCACTACAAGCCGAGTACGAGCACAGTGATACTCGGATCAGCTCAGCTTGTTAATACTCGGCTCGAGGAAATCTCGAAATCGGCTTGGGCTCGGCTCGTTATCTTTTTATAAATACAAATATACAATAAATATATTGGTATGTTATATCTATGTATATGGAGTATATATATATATATAGGAGGGGTTTACATGAGATCGTTCTCATATAAGGAGCATGAGGCCAATCTTTATAGCCGTTGGATTCCGATCGGAGGATGGATATCAAATCAGTGGGTAGGTGAGTGTGTCACATCAGGGAGTGGGTGAGATCATTATGGCTATTTAGATCAAGATCCAAGGGCTACAATTTAAAGTGGCCTCATATAAGCTATATGAGAGCGATCTCATTTAAACTTTTCCCTATATATATATATATATATATATATATATATATATATATATATATATATAAGTACAAATATATATCTTTTTATCAATTTAATGTATATCAAATACTCTGGCCACTTTTAATAGATACAACTTTTTTCAAATGATTTTTTGTATTTGAAAAAAACTATATCTATTAAAAGTGGCCAGAGGGAGTGCTAAAAGAGATGTCAATACTATCTTTATATGTTTATAAATACAAGAAATATATTGCTATGTTTATATGTACATGGTGCATATAGAGATATAAATACAAATATATAACTTTTTATATATCTAATGTATATAAATATTAAAGAGATAAATAGTCACATAAATTGGAAGGGAAAAGTTTAAATGAGACTTTTCTCATGCAAGTTGCATGAGCTCGAGTAATCTCGAGCCATTGGATCTTGATCTGATGGCTACAAGGGTGAGTGATGATTCACACTCACCTACCTAGTGATTTGACATCTGCCCTTAGATCAAAACTTGATGGCTTGAGATGACGTGCCTCATGTAAGCTTCATGAGACAAGTTTCATGTAAACTGGACTCATATTGGAATGTGTCTATTGTGCTTTCTAAATTTTAATATCTCAGTATGTGTTTATGGTTGTCTTTCTATTCCTCTCAAAATTTGGTGTGCTTAATATGCTATGTTGGGGAAAAGAAAATCTAGGAATTCTTATCCCTGGCATATAGATAAAGTGTGTACACATTAGAAACTGATTAGATATTACGTTATGGCTCACTCATGAGTAGGAGAAAAATACTGAACTCCCTGCATTTTTTAAGGCAGTGAGTTCTGGTTGGTTTTGAGTTCTGGTTGGTTTTTGGTGATGAAGAAAAGAAGTGCAGCACTTCGTTCTATTAGGAATGCATATTGCTTTGTTAATTGTCAAGATTTTCAGGGTCCGGAGAAAGATCGTTCAATTTGCCTGCACATCAAAATTCTAAGATTGAACCTGGCATCTCACTTTCAGACTTGGTAATTGTATGCTCTAACTGTAACATGATTCATCACTCAAGAATGTTGCATATAGAAAGGAGAAACATAATTTATATGGGTATGCTCAAGTTTGTTGCTTCATCTTGTGGTAAGTAAATGTATGTTATTAGCCTACTACTGTGACATGACTCATGACTCAAGTCTATTGCATATAGAAAGGTAAGTGAAAGTTATTTACTTTATAGTATTTGGAACACTAATGGACGCCTAATTTAGGCCTTAGAACGCTTACATCCTTTGAAGTCACAAGGAGTATGATTATGAGTTACTCCATATGTTAATTTAGACCTCCTAATTCTTGTGTTGCAAAATCGAAGGAAAAAATTTTGAGCTAGGGTCGAGCTTCCATGCACACTCGAGCTCGAGTTATGAAAATCTTAATGAGCCAAGCCTGAGCTCTGAAGGTACGAACTTCGTGCAAGCCAAGCCGAGCTCGAGCCAGATTTCCATAATTCAAGCTCGTGCTGAGCCAAGCCCAAACTCAATTCAACCCGGCTCGTTAACACCCCTAGTTGGTGTGTGTACGTGTGTTGTGGGCAGGCAGGGCAGAGCCAAGAACTTTGTGCAAACTTTCTGACGTTTTTATCCAACGATCACATAATTTTGACTTGTGTTGCAATGGACAGGTAGGGCATGTTGTATATTTGCATCATCTAGTTGCCTTCCAAAGTGTAATCCTTACACTATTATGAGACATGGTTAAAGAGGGGAATTGCTCTCACGTGAGTTTGCCCAAGTGAAATTGTATCTATTGTCTTAGGGGCCGTTTGGGGCATGAAAAAAAATAGAATATCCTCCTGAGGTGTTTCAGCTAGATAGTGGATAATTTCAAAAAATCCACCTGAAAGTGGATTAGCCACAGTGGATATTCTATTTTTTTCACGCCCCAAACGGCCCCTTAGTAGCACTCTTGACATTAAGGTCGTGACTATGAAGCTTGAACAATCAGATCAATTTAATTCATAGACGTGGAAATGGAATTGAAAAGTAGCCCGGGAAAAGAACCTAACCGGTGCAGCTTCCTTCTTTACCTTTTTTCTATACCATTTATCGTAGGTAAATACGTGCTTTTAATTTAAAGAAAATTAGGTGATGATTCCGACGTATGGGTCACCTAATCTCATTGGTTCTCTTTTGTATAAAGGAGGCATTTAATAGGCCAATCATTGGGATCAAAAGGAAGAACAAGTTAAAGCGTATCAACTAAAACAGGGTTAGATGTTGTTTTAAGTATTATGATCTGATCGAAATCAACCGTTCATATTTTATACAGTTAACCTTCCAAACTCTATTTGGAAGTGATTTTCTTATGTATCCATACATGATTTTAGAAGTTCCACTAGTAGATAGCTTTCTACAGTTGTTTGTTTTGTGTAGTAAGCTTAAGGGAATTAAGATTGCCTTCTAGAGGTGGTAGAGACCTTCAGAATATTAAGTTCATAGCGTAAATGATGATCCTTAATTATGAGACACGCGAAGCATTTCCCATAAGTATGGGTGCGGCTTCAGGATTCAATTATACGTATCAATTGACAAAAGGGCCTAATATAATTTGCTCGAAAAGGAACTGTTATGTGCCTACAACCCTTGTATGGAATTGGTTCACCATTAATTTGGATGCTAAACCATGTTTAAGTTGATGCCACCATTTTGTTGGAGAAGAGTATGTCTGAATTGGGACTACAAAATATACTGCACCAATTCAGTGTTGGAGGCTTTCCAAACAGTCTCAAATCTCAATTGCGTAAAACTAATTTCTATTTAGGGGAAGGAATCTGGGTGTAGCATGCTTTTAGGTATTGACAAGGCATAGATGTTGACCCATCAACAGAAGAGATAATACCAAACAAATCCATCGAAGAAGCCCGGATTAAGAATTCAAGTGGGTTTGCTTTGTGAATGATTATTATTGTATTGGCCTTTGCTACCTTAGCAGGGCAGAAGCAAAGATTGCAAATGTTTAATCAAGAAGCAAATGTGTTGTCAATTCAATGTACGCTTAACACCTCTTTTCAAATATAAAAAAGAGGGGGGTCATGCCAAATTTTTTGAGACTTTGTTGCTTGTCCATCTTATATTGAATTTATATTTGCTTCTGTTTCTAAGAAATCTTAAAAAGACAAAGAAAAAAGAGCACAAGAAGGGCAAGCAATAGGAGGGAGTAATCTTGTAATAGTGGAGTAGGAGTCAGGACTCGGGAGGGATTGCAGTCGGTTGCCTGTATGGCCCACGCATTGTTTTCCATTTATTTCTCTCTTTTCAAATCTCTAACCTTTTCAGACAGGATTTGCTAGGACATGATCTCTGACCATGGAGATGGATGAAATTTAGTGCTTATTAGAGAGAGAGAGAGCGAGAGAGAGAGAGAGGGAGGAGCAGTGAACGTTTGATACGTGGGAAAGGAAGATCAGGGCTTCAGTGTCATAAAGGAAGAGAGCAGAGACTTTTGGCCATACTCTTTATAAGGTTAAGGAGCCAAGAGCTTTGAGTCTACCTCTTGCCTTCCTTTACTTCTTCACTGGGCTCTTCTGTAGGCTCTCCATATGCGTTTTTCACTAGCAGGACTGGCTTGAATCGGCTTCGAATGGTGTTCTTCTATTGATCAATGAAATAATTTGGTCTTTTTTTTATAGAGGCTATATGTATCTTAGCTTCCATTTGAGGAAGTGAACATGAACAGAGTAAAACAGAGCAGATGTTGAGCTTTCGAGCTGACAGACGAAGACGATATAGTAAAAAAAATTCTACATGGCAACTAACAGAGGTCTATTTGAATCTGGAGCCACTAACGAGCAGGTTACTTACGGTGTTCTTCAAGGTCTGACAACTCCTGCTACAAATTTCTTGTAAGTTTTTTTCTAATTTCTGCTGAACTCTCGTTGCTTTAAACCCAATATTGAGAATTTTTATCTATTTGACTTTTGTTCTTTGAAGTTATGCTTTCTTGTTTTATTACCAATAGCTTTCTCTGATTTCTAGAGTTCCTACTGTTTAAACCACCCTTAATCTTCAATCAGTAAAGATCCTTCATGCTCTCCTAATTTAGTATGTACTGTTCACACGATGAATTTTATGCTTATCAGTCATGAACTCTCTTAAAATTCAGAGAGAGGCTACTGGGCTACCTATTTCTTCTACTTTCTTAGCCTAGGCAACCTTTTTTCTTATTCAAGTAATCTGCTGACTAAACACGATATGAGGTCGTTGAGCAGTGATCAGCAAGCATCTGCTTTTGAATTCGGGGAGTGGGAGGAAGCCTTTGTACCAAAGTTCCTGCAGGGAGTAGGAGGAGCTCAACATGATGACATCAG
Source organism: Houttuynia cordata (assembly GCA_039654745.1). Classification (NCBI taxonomy): domain Eukaryota; kingdom Viridiplantae; phylum Streptophyta; class Magnoliopsida; order Piperales; family Saururaceae; genus Houttuynia; species Houttuynia cordata. The sequence continues at coordinate 19,840,675 of CM077503.1, forward strand.
AAAACGTATGATTTTCTTCCCCTTAGAGTGAGAAAGAAAGAGACTTGTAACTGGTTTGAAATATGGTATTCTTTTTCACCACAATAGGCATAATTCTAGCACAGAGAACTTAAATGGTGCTAAGCATCGAACATAGAAATGTGGCTTATACACGAAAGAGATTGTCTTGATTCTGAAACTACTTGATATCTGGGGGGGCTCTTATCCTCCAAATTTCGAGACTGATTTTCTGACCAGGTTTTTTGTTTTTTGGGTGCGATCCTTGCATGTGTTATCCATTGCAGCTCTCTTCACAAACAAACCTCCTACTCTTGACATCTTTCCATCATGGCCAATGAGGTTCCACCAAACTACACCTAGAGTACTTACTTGCTCCTTTTTTTACTTTTTCTGTGCTACATGAGCCTCTGTTATCGTTGTTCATCAGACTGAAACTGGTCTGTTTTGTTTTCCCTTCAGGGCAGTTCACGGTCGGTCGAGAGCACTGACTCAGGATCTGCTCAGAACACTGTTTCATGTAAGATAGACGCTCAGTTGGAACCAGAATCTCCAATGAGCAAGATTGGGTCAAAACAGTCCAATGGTCCACAGGAGTCAGACCGTGATGGCAGCAGGGCTGGGCCACCGAATCAACAACCCAAGGCCAAAGACAAGGTGAAAATAGAATCTTTCCAAAATCAGTGCCCAAAATCCTGGTTCATTATCCTAGATTGAAAGTCCCCAAAATACGGCATAAAGAATTGTTTTGTGCTCACTGATCTTCTGAGGCTACTTTAACCAAATTTGCATCATTCTCCTAATCAAAACTTATCTACGTTTTCCGTTGCAATCTGGGCTTTGGATCCTAAACTATAAAGACAGAATCCAGAGCGCAGATCTACCATAAAATAACTCGATTTTTAGATCATCATTGTTCCCTGTCGAAATCTCTCGGCAAGGCTCTCTATTTGATCATCCCAATGCTAAGAAAATTATTGCTTGTGCCTCGAAAACCAAGACTGGTGTCGAAAACCCATAAAGGTACCTAGTTGGTTCGAATTATTTTTGGCTAAATAAAATCTGTTCTTCATGCATGCGAGCCACGACGTAAAATGAATATAATAGAATTTTCACCTGAGCGATTCGCAGCTCGTCGCTTATTTTTGTTTTGTGATCTCTTCACCATGTCCTCGCTTTCATCCTTTGGCTGAAGCACTTTCGTCAAATCATTGCTTGAATTTAAACCTTGTGCAGCCATTTATTCACCTATTTTTGTTGTTTATTTATTTTCAATTTGCATTTGATTTTTTCTTTTTGAAAATTCATTTTTTTTGGTATTGCAGATATGCGGAGCTGATGGAACCAAGACACTTGATGCAAAGGTCACCAAACCCATAACACAGTATTAAATTCATTTCGTTTCTTGATGGGTCACCGATGTTTGGCACCATTCAAGCTCATTTTTTTAACAAAAGAAACGGACATGAGTGCTAATGAATGCATTGTTTCTTCATGTGCAGACATTGAGACGCTTGGCTCAGAATAGAGAAGCGGCAAAAAAGAGCAGGCTCAGAAAAAAGGTAGAATAACTAGTGCCTAGTGAGGCTGTACTTCGATGAGCACTCATGAGCATGGCTCGACGGTGGGTACGGCCTACTGTTTTTCGTTCACGTACGTAGTAAACCCAATTACCCAACTTTCTTTTACAGGCTTATGTACAGCAGCTAGAGTCTAGTAGAATAAAGCTATCCCAGTTAGAGCAAGACCTGCAGAGAGCCAGATCTCAGGTTGACATGCACACCATTTCGTAGTCTCTATAACATACGTCTACCTCTATGGTGTTATTTGTCATGTCCATGTTTCCATGTTGTATTTCAGGGTTTCTTCTTAGGAGTTGGTGGTGCAGGCGGAAATATATCGCCTGGTGAGTCCTGAGCAGTAGGAAGCTACCACATTTCTTCTACTTCTTTTTTTTCACTATCACACATTTCTTTTACTTTTTGGCACACTTGAAGCCAGGGACGGATCCATGTTAGAGTCAATGGGGTCAGATTACCCAATTGGGTTTGAGATTTTTTCATTATCACCATTAAAAAATCTATTGGGTTGGGCAAAGAAAAAAGGTGGGCTTACTAAGTGACCCCATTGGAAAAATTTACTGATCCCAGAATTAGGTCAGGATTTGGGATTTTTTTTACATTCTTGACAGGGTTTCTTGTTAATTACAATCCAAACCAAGGTGAAGACTCTCCGACCAGCATTCTATATAACATTTAATCTAACAACCAATTGCCCCCATGCAAGTAGCCAGAAGGTTGTCATCCTTTTCTCCGGCCTCCGTTTGGACAGTAAAACGAATAGACGGACACGGACATCTGGATACCATTTACACCCCTACTTATGACCCCATTGACAAAAATTCCTGCGTCCGCCCCTGTTGAAGCTACCAATCTCGCTGGTTTTTCTCCTGTATAGATACAGATTTGATGTAGACCAATCAGTTAAACAAGACAAAATACATACACTCCTCTCTCTCTCTCTCTCTCTCTGTATTGTAAAATACGAGTAGTACATAGACTGCCATGCATGCTTCCTCTAATCCTCTCTAATAGTTTGAGCATTTTTGCTTATAGGTACCTATGCTCGTGTACTATTTACTTCATGAACTTGTTGTGTGTAAGACCATTGCTTCCTGGGCTAGTAATATTACGACATCAGTATCTCTAATGAAAAAATATGTCCTACTTATCAGGAGCTGCGATGTTCGACATGGAGTATGCGAGATGGCTCGAAGACAATAGCCGTCACATGTCGGAGCTGCGAGCGGGCCTCCACGCCCACCTCCAAGACGGCAACCTCCGGATCATCGTCGATGGCTGCCTCGCCCACTACGACGACATGTTCCGCCTTAAGGTCACCGCCGCCAAGGCGGACGTATTCCACCTCATCACCGGCATGTGGACCTCCCCCGCCGAGCGCTGCTTCCTCTGGATGGGCGGCTTTCGCCCTTCCGAACTCATCAAGGTCTCGATCCAAATTGTTGTTTTGTGATCGATCGAGCTAGCCCCTAGAATGATGTATGGAGCATTGTTTGGTTTTAGTGTATAATCTGAATGTGAATGTGGTCAGGTGTTGTTACCGCAACTGGACCCGCTGACGGAGCAACAGCTGATGGGAATATGCACCCTGCAGCAGTCGTCGCAGCAGGCGGAGGAGGCACTCTTCCAGGGCTGGGAGCAGCTCCATCAGTCTCTAGCTGATACAGTTGCAAATGGCTCCCTCAGTGAGGGGACCCTCGTGGGAGACTACATGAACCAGATGGTCCTCGCCTTGGGAAAGCTATCCAACCTTGAGGGATTCGTTCGACAGGTTCATTTCTCAGTTCTCTCTTCTTTCTCTAAATCTTCTTTTGATACTACTAGTGGCTGGTCATAGATGTGCACAGTGTTACAAGTGTGTGCATTCTGAAAGGCCTAGTGAGTCGCTTTCTCTTGCTTTTTATGATGTGAGATGAGAGAACAACCCCATGAAAATGAAAAAGGAAAGAAACTAGTGGCCATGGCAACAGATGATGGAACCAAACAAACAAGCCCTAAAAGTCACATGAAAATACCACCCTCTTATAAGGGGTTGTCTGTTTAGACTTTTAGGAAGACTAGATTTACGTGGGACTAGCCCTTTTTCGTGGCCTGTAGTCTTGTAGTAGGGCAGTGGCAGTATCACCCGACTCGGGGGGCAGTCCAATTGGCCGCATGCAATTCTTGACCTGGTCAGTGGTGAATACTGGTTGTTTTCTTTAACAAATGATAAATATTGCTGCTTTGTCATCTTCCTCCATGAGTTGCCCACAAATCTGATCTATCCTGTGCTTATAAAATCAACGCCCTACAGACGTCAAGAAGCAACAGTTACACATAATAAACTAGATAATGCCACAGTTGGAACTCAAGGAAAGGGACCCAACTCCATTAGAAAAGTTTCTGGGCCATGTCCATCCCTACGAAATAAGCTAAAAAATGATCACTTATGTGAAGGACAAATAGAATAATAGATTTTCATGTCTATGATTAAAAGACTCCAAACACCGTATGCCAGACGGTTTCACGAGCTTCAGCTTCCCAGACAAGAAAAAAATTGAATGCACTGAAACATCCACATTATATAGGTGTATTTGTTTGCTGAAAAATGAAAAATCGTCTAGATATTTCATTTCTACTGTAGCATTCATATTTTTTTCACTTTCAAGCTGAAATACGTCTTGAGGTGTCTTGTGGTGTTTCAGCTGAAAGTGAAAAAAACATGAAATAAATAGTGAAATTTATTTTTTATCACGCCCGAAACGGCCGTGTTTATTGTTGTCCCTCTCACACGCAAAGGGCCACTCTGGGTAGATGGCCTCCAAATTTGGCTTTATTGAATTCTTGTGATTCGTTGAACAAATTGACATGTCATTTTCTTGCATAATCTTCTATACATGCATCCGTTTGATCTTCCTCACGAAATGCAGGCTGATAATTTGAGACAGCAGACCCTCCACCAAATGCGTCAAATCCTGACCGTTCGACAAGCCGCCCGGTGCTTTCTGGCCATAGGAGAGTACTACACCAGACTGCGTGCGCTGAGCTCCCTGTGGGCGTCTCGCCCGCGAGAGTAAGCCTGAAACTGATTAATCCATTTGCTTGCTTACGTAAATAGTCAAAACAGATCATCCACAATCCACTTTGCACTTGTCTAGATTTTATTTCGTTTGTTTAACAATAACATGGTCATGTAAAATTGCGATGAAGACTCTTTTGTTTCGGTGTAACAGGAATGTGATGCCAGTCCCAGATGAGAGCTCATGCCAGACGACAGCTAATATGCAATCAATCATGTCCTCCCATTTTTCTACTCTATAACTTAGGACAAGTCCAGGGAATAGAAGTGTATAAAAGGGGATAAAAGGGGAAAGAAGAAGAATGGTAAAAAGTATAGTTTACTAGTGTCTATGACTGTGCAGTGATGCCATTGGTCTTTTCGTTAATCTAATGCATCAGCTACCATTTTGATAAGGTGAAGAAGAAAGAAAAGAACGAGAGAAGGGTTGCCCTTCATATGTAATTATCTGGATTTGAACTTTTCCTAGTTAAACGTAGATGATTAGGCAATTATCGAAAATTCCATTGATGGATCAGCTACAGGTTGCAGTTGAACTCAGTACTGGACAAAAAGAGTGTTCACTCAAGAGATCTGTTGAAAAAACCCATAATCTTGTTAAAATAAACATACGCAAGTCATGCTTGTCTGTCAAGTTGGTTGTGGACCTTTAACAAAAACAAAAAAAAACTTGGTTGTGGGCCTCATTTACAGACCAACAATTACCTGTTAATGATGAGCTCAATATGGCATAAACATCCATTAATCAAATGTAATTGAACTTCAAAGTACTATTCCATAGCCAAGCCAACATGGTTGAGGTGGTTATATTCTTCCCTTGAGAGGTTTGAAAGTGGCCCCCATCTGCTATTCACAGACGCCGTTCGGGATGTAAAAAAACTAAAATACTACGGTGAAAAATCCGAAAATACTGTTCATTTCCGGATTTTTCACTAACTAGCTGAAACACCTCAGGATGTGTTTCACACATCTACAGTAAAAAATCGGGAAATAAATAGTAAAAATAGATTTTTCACAGTGAATATTTTGGTTTTTTCATGCCCCAAACAGCTCTTAAATATATGCTGATTGTCATGGCGTTCAATGATCAGTGATGCAGACAGGTCATACCCTTAACACATTTTTACTAAGTGTTACCTCCACTAGTTAATGTCGGAGAGTCTTCTGGAGTGGTTTGGAACAATTTGGTGGATTATCTAAAAAATTCTTAACCAGCTGGATTTTTTTAACTTGATAGAGTTGATTTTTCATGCCCCAAACGGCCCTAAGTCGGAAGATGTACAACACAAGACCTTTAGTGATAAATAGAAGAGATGTCTTGCATTGTGCTAGAGGGGAGAAGTTATTACCTGCGTGCCTCGTATAGGAGCAGGCATGGTCGGCCCAAAACCCATCAAATGGCTCGAAGTCACTCTACAAACCTCTCGGACACTAATAACGAGGAGGTGAAGGCCATGGCATGTCCGCATCCCCGACCATGGCACATGTCATGGCGTACCGTATTAGCGCGGTCTGCTGCCTAAAACACTTCGGGAATCTAGTTTTCTGCATGTCTACACCTTTTTTTTCAATCAATACGTCAAACTATCGTATTGGCCATTTCAGAGTCGTTGCATTCTCGCACAATCCAAAAATCATCTATAAATAATGCCGTATTTTTTACTCTCTCCGATATTCACCTTGTACTACTCTCAAACCTTCTATAGCTAAAAATATTGGCGCTCATATATGGAGCCTGCTTTTCTTTTTGCTACAAACCGAGCCTCCGTATGTTGCTCCACCTATCTTCTGAACCTCATTTCCCCTTTGGAGCACAAAGATCTGTGCACAGCCTCTCAACCACTCCAGGAGACCAATATCAACATCTGTATGGATTTCAAAATCTGTCGGGGCCAGATAGCATCCATCCATTCCTGCAGCATTGCCTTGCAGTGGTCTCCACTTGTACAATTTCAGGTGCCTGTTTGTTCTTAAACCGTGATGCCAAGACAAGTAAACAGCCTGAAAATAAAAATGGAAGATTGGCCAAGATAACGATGCACCATAAGGTCCCTTTCAGTCGTCAAAATTGCTCCTACGTTCATAAGATTTGAGCACTTAATTGGATTCCTTCACATGATTCAGTTAGGCGGAAAAATAGGCTTATCAAGAAATGCTCATGCAAATTCAAATAGGATCAGTTTTCACCCCCGAGTCACCACTAGCGGCTTTCATGGGAAAATTATAGTCGAGTCCTTTGATCCAATAGATTGCACAAAATCCACCTTTTATCCCTTCATGGGCTTCTAGATATAAGTGATTAAAGCACAATTTTTGAAATAAAAAGCAATAAAGAAGTCAATAAAATTTCGACACATTCGTTAAATTACAAAACATGAAACATTGAGTTAACAATCACATATTAACATACAAGTAATTCTTTAAACAGATCTAATTTGCCTTAAGTGTCTAATGAGAAAGATGATATCCAATCACCAAGAAAGAATTGTCACAGGCAAATACGAAATAGATACGGTGCAACACGGCCTGAGCTGAAGTTATAATCATAAATTCGAGAAAAGCTTAAAGTCAATTTTTAACAATTGTAACAAGTGCTCGCAAAGGTGATGCTGGCTCAATTATGAGATCACAACCTCCTACATTGCAGAGAAGCATAGTGCAATATACTTTCAGATGGGAGAGAAAAACACATCTATGGAGCCAATTACGATGACCAAGAAAAATATACGTGATCACCTGATTCGTCATTCTGTTATCCATTTCAGTTCATGTCTATTTATTTTATTAATACACATTCACTATTTTATATTTTCAGTTCTTCAAAACCTATCTGCTTCCACTCATCCACTCAGGGCTTACACTCTAGAAGGCACAGCAGACTAATTTACAACAAGAATGAGAAAAGCTTCACATTTCGTATCAACATATCTTACTCTTTAAATCAGTAATACTCTACATGAATATTTCTACGATTGCCCAAATATGGCACTGTGCAACCAATCCAATTATACACATCATCTCACAGAATTATTGGAAGGCCCAATCCGTAGAGAAAAGCTTAACATGCTATAAATATAATGCATACATAATTAGAACAAGAAAAAAAAGAAGAGAACAAATGCTGTCACTGAATCAGGTAAGATCCAACCAGATGAAGTTTTTTTACCCTCCTCTTGGGCAGTAAAGATTTTTTTACCGATAGCAAAAAGAATTTATATATGTATCTAAAACGCATGCTTGATAAAAAGGGTACTCATCCAAGAATCAAGGTCTGTTTTAAATTGTAAGTGGCAATGCAAAAGCCACCCAATTGAACACAGTGATCAAGTGGAGAATGCACTGCAAGGCCAATCTTCCATTTTGCTTTGCACGCAATTGGCAGTCCAGCCTAAAACGCACAATAGCAACATATATGGTGATCAGCTTCATTTCCATAAAAAAGGTATTATGTCATCTTTTACTTGGGTTGGGGGGGGGTTAGACTAGGTTTCAGTGCCTACTCACTTCTTGTAAAAAAACATTATCTTAACTGGCCAGCCAAGATTAAACATGATTTACTACACTAACTCTTATACATATGAATATCCTACTAACAACTTAATCATTTAAAGAGTAATAAAAAATTTGAAGTTAAAAAATAGCAAATAGCAAGAAAAAACATCAATACAAGAAGAATTTAAAGACTTTTTTGATAAAAAAATATTCAAGGATTTCACTCATTGGCTCAATATGTACCTCTTTCTAGGCAGAAATGTAAAATGCAGGCAGACAGAAGAACATGTGACCCCTTAGACACAAATAAGCTTATAAAAAACACTTCAACCCCAGCCATGGACTGCAAAAACAGAATAAGAAACATAACCGAAACCTGATACAAGCATTTAAGAAAAGCAAAATTTCAAAATTGTTTACAGTGAGATCAAACACTAGTAAGCGCACACCACAGAACCAAACTTCATGCATATCAAATCTTGTTTATCTCATTCACGTAGTAACTTTTTAAAATTGCAGTTCAACACCACATTTGGTAACTGACATGTCACACTAGGGAGAGCAACACATAAGAACAAGAAAGCAAGTATATGTAAACCCAAAATCATAAGATAACTCAGCAGCAAAATTCAGTGATATTCTAGAAAAGGATGCATTTTTTGCCGCCCCCGCCCCCCCAATACACACGTTGTGGATATACACAGAAGGTGCACTTTCACCATCCCAGTTAAGGGAGTGGGCTGCCTAAAAAGGGCAGAAAACGCATCCTTTAGAAAAGCCTTTCAATCAAAAGAAGAGACAGAAGTTGAAACAATATCAACAGTTTCTGACCACATTAAAAATAGTAAGCCAAGAGCAGCTGCAAAGGATATAAAACCCGAGTAAGGGAAGCCTGTGAAGTATCTAGTCTTTCCAGGATACCACCACCTTGCAAGTGAACAACGAAATAATGATGCGAGGAAGCAGACTTCCTAATGATGCCATGGCCCACAATGTACTTTTATGTGCCTGTACAGATCCAGAAGAAATCAAGATCCTGCAGCATCTCAGTTAGCTGAATCAACTGGAAAGCCTTGTCATCTATCAAATAAAGTGGTATATGTGGTAAACATATAAGAAAATCAGAATTAAACTCTTGCTTTTTTATTTCAAATATTTGAACTGTACAATTCTGGATCCAAGTAAAAAAATCCTCAAAGATTCACTTGTATGTAAACAAGCTTGGGAGATAAATCTAGAAAATCTTCAGTAAAGCTCCAATTTGGTACAAGGTCAAGATGACTATGAAACCTAATTCCTCTCAAAGTTCCTTTCAATATACAAAAGAATGAAAGGCTCTAATTACAAGTTCTTTCTGTTGGTGAGCCATTTTTTTCACAAGAGACATTTTACATGGTCTGCACTTACAGAAGCCAAACTATATATGCCCTCTCCTCAAAGAATCATATTAAGGTCATCCATTGGAATTCCAAGGCCCATCAACTCGTTGTCTTGTAATCCTTCTCCATCAAAGCTCAGCCATGAACTTAAATCTTGCCCTTGGCCCTCAAGATCATCAACTACCCCCAGCTCATCAATTGAATCCATTACAGGCAAGGGCAAATTTGTTAAGTCGATTGGATCCTCGGTCTCTTTAGATGAATCTCTGTCTTCTCCATTTATTCTGTTTTTGTCAGTATTTCCTCTTTCACTGCCACCCCGGCCAGATAGTCGTTTTGGATCACTTAATTCCATAGACATGCTCAGAAGACCATTTGCCATTGACAACTGAGCAGTCTTTTGTTTAGGCTTTGCCTTAGTTTTACGTTCACCCTTTGAATTAATTCCACTTGGACGACCAACTTTACATCCACCACTTCTAAATGACATGTCTTTGTTCTGATCTCTATCACTTCTTTTCCCTTTGGCCCCTCCTGGAAAAGTGTTGCCAAGAGATGGCATGCCTCTTGGAGCAGTTACATCAACCACATCATCAAGCAGAATTTCCCGCTTTTTCCCTCTGTTCAACAAGGGTTCATGTTTAGCAGAAGTTCGGACAAGGTGAACTTGATTCGCATCTGAAAGGCTCCTTTCTACAGAACCTACACCTGCACATAGCAATTACATTTGAAAAGTAAGCTTGTAGCACTGGTTCAAGCATCAAATCAGCGTACATATATGTTTCAAGAAATATATTGCATTTGAAGTTGCATACCACATCTTCTGTGCTGTGTTTGAGATTCATCAGTTCCAGCACCAAAAGCATTCATGTGATGCAGAAGTCCGGACTCAATCACATCACAGTATGGAGACTCAATGAAGCAGCTTTCGCCAGTATCCTTATACTTGTGATACCTATCAAGTGTTCGTTTGACAAACGCGATGGCAGCTTGCTTTGATATCTTATGAAGACCACCCTTGTGACCTGAACTGCCCCGGCATGTCTGTCAAAAGGCCATTTTAAGGTCTGTCAAACAATTAAACCTTAATACACTAAAAGTCAGGTTATAGTAACATATCTTCGTCAACACCACCACATACAAATAATCAGAATAGGGGTTACTGAACCTACCCCTCATCCCACCAATTCCCTGCCATTCTTAATCGTATTTTTTTTGCTACATCATCATTCTCAGTTACTGTTATATGAAGATGTCAAATATTGTGCATGCATAAACATATTTGTATGTGAAATATGCAATCATATTCGTGGAAACAGACAAGTAAAGCTGTCTCTGGTTCCCACCCTCACCCCCCAAAAAAAAACCCTGCAACAAAAGAAAAGGAAAAAAAACTCCCTGCTGCTGATGGTGCTTTCGGATTGACAGAACAGCTCACCTCAATTAAGACCCAACGCCGGCCAATGATCTTTAAACATTTCAAAACAACCAACTTTGAGTGGGATGACTGACAACTACCACTTCATTAAAGGTGTTAGTCCCAGTCATTAAACTGAGCAAATCACCCAGTCACTTTCAAAAGAATGCACATTCACTTTAAAAAACAAAAGCCAAGCCATAAATTTGGGAGACACATGACAAAATTTCATGCACCAGCCAGTTCTTGGCGTCATCACCCACGTCCAGCCCCTCTTAAATATTTATTGCTAGACTCATTCACTCTGAACTGTCTGTGTGTGGACAGGGAAAAAGGAACAATAGATTCAAGCCAGATGCAGATGCAGGTTCCCAAATTCAATATATTCTCATATTTTCTCATCTAGTTCTTTTCTTTTCCCTTGCAATTTTGCAATTCCAATTTGAGTTGTGTTTTCGCCTATTCCGTGCTGCATCAGAAGTGCCAACTAGGATTTGGCAAACGCTGTTTGGAGATGCTCTAAGTGGCCAAAGGAATTCAAATAGGTGCAGCCCCACCACCCAACGATAAGTTAGCAACACCGTAGATGTGCAGTGAAATGCATCAACATAACGCTTTTTCTGTTGTCAGATACATGCATGCAATCAGATAACTACATTCCTAAAAGTTTCCATCAATCTATGTACCTAAATCTTTTAAGCAGAGGAAAAAAGACAAAGATTTTCACTTTTTAAAATCCTATACACAGAAATTTGATGGAGATAAACCATGTTTCAATGACATTCAACATATATATTTAAACTTTTCCTACGACAAGGAAAATTACCATAAGCTTTCTGTAAGCCTTCTCAATAAGTTTATTCATAGCTTGCCTCTCCAGCTCCCTGAAAAATTTGTAATGTCAACTCCTTCCAAATTAAAAAGTAAAGTAAAAATTGAGAAACACATAAGAAGTTTACCTTCCCCCAAGCCCTTCTTCTTTTTCAACTGCTTTCTCCAATTTGGACAAATGAACCTTCTTCTTCCTCAGCTATCAAGTGAAAGAGACAGCTCTGACAAATAAGTTTCTCCATAAAAAATGAAGTGCAGAAAGTCGAAATAAAGAAATAACTTATCGCCTAGTCGAAAAAGACCTTAAGAAGTTAGCAAACGCAAAGGTATTAATTACGTCTTATGATTGGCTATAAACAGAAGCCCAATAATATTAATGGCGAAGCACTGTCCAGCCTTTAATCCAAAAAAGAGATTAATCACCTGCTGGTAAAGCCCATTCTTCAGTTTAAAGATGTCTCTATTGACCTCATCCTCTGCTTCCCCATTTATATTGTGCTGGCATAGATAAACAGAAACAAAAATGTAACATGGATGCATATATACTGGATAAATCATACACAAACTTAGTACCAGACTCTTCAAACTATAAGAGAAACAGGAAAATCTTAAAGAGCATGCACGCATGTGCACACACAGAATTCTGCTGGGTATGAGACCCTACTGACACATGTGCCCTTCCACCTAACTACTTGATTTTTCAGCCTCAAGCGAACAGCTGAGAATTCACATGGTCAAACTATAGCAGCACAAGAAGCAGAATGGACCAATTCTAGTGAGAAAATCTTCTTAACTAATCTTTTTCTGAGTGGTCCCACACCAGCTGACTATTGTGGGTATTTATATTTGCAGGAAACTGTAGGATAATTAATTCCAGCAGCAACATGTGTGCATAAATAAATAAAACAATAGCATTAAACCTACCTCCATATCAGGGAATATGTCAATACTGTGCAACTCTGCTAAAACTCGCTCATCCAAGCACATATTTTGATAATCATATTGAAGGGAAGAAACTCCATTTTGATAGCTCCGTGATTGTGATCCATCCAGGTTGGTGAGATCACTTTGAGTAAAAATTCCCGACTCTGATTGTCCCGTAGCATCATTTCCTACTCGAGGAGAGTGAGTATGCGATTTCCGCAGGCAATTCAGGTTTTGAATGCTGTTCGACACACTACTTCCATTGCAAGAAACACCATCCAAAGAACTATGTTTCCAAGCCTCCTGGTCTGCATTCAAATAGACCTCAGACTCCACCTTGTCCACTACTCTAGCTTCACTGACACCCATATGACTCGTGTTAATGTGCGGAGAATTGTCACTTGCCAGTGGACAGGATACCTCTTCCCTTCCAAAATCTGCAGTTTCATCTTCCACAATAATAGCAGCAAGAAGTCTCTGAGACCAAGGGATAATCTTTTCATTCTGAACCTTCGTTTCTACATCTGTATCAAGATAATTTGGCTCATTAATTGCACTAGCCATCTTGGAAGTCTGACATGACCTGGTGCCATCTGACTGGTTTCCTTGTCTTTCACCAAAAGAGAAACCTTGGGATGACGGCAAAGCTTCCTGTAAAAGTCCTTCCTGAAGAATAAGAAGAAAAATGAATTTGTAAATGAACAAGAAAAGATTAACCTTTACCATCACTGGTTCTGGAAAAAATACAGACTGTTTATCCAGCAACACACGTTAAGATACGGAGAGAGCACACAGATAGTGGGCCAACAACATTTTAACACAACCTGGTCACTCAAAATCTAGGCCTTCACAATATATTAGATTTCAAAGTGAGTAAAATAAGGGGACTCAAAACTTCCCGCTTTTAGTCCAATAGTTTTACTAGTTCATGCCTCAAAATTGTGGACCCCTATACGAGGGGGTTCACGTTCTATTAGCCTCTAGTAGGTTTGCAGGTAACAATTTTTCCAAGGAACTAAAACTAAACGAACTCAAAGGAAGGTGTTTGTGCAGATGCCACACTATCTTTGGAGAAAAGGTTACTGCCATTATCCAAAAAGAAACTAAGCAAGGCAAGCCTTTTATTTGGTCTAAGGTGAAGGGAAAGAAATATCAAGACACTGATTACTTCGTGAATCCAAGCTGCACTAAAAAAAATAATCAGCACTCTCTATTCAATCAGAAGAGAATCCACGGTATAATCTTGGTGCATAATTATTGGGTAAGATACAATCTAAATTAAGCAACCCATTAACAACTCTGAAATGCGTTCAAGCATGATCTATACTCAATTAACACTCATCCAAGTACAATAAGGGAGATAGTGACAATCTGAATGACAGAATATCCAACATCCAACAATACAAGGGGCAAGTTTACCATATCGTTGCCTGCAGCACCAAACATAAGAGAAAAACATCCATCCAACTCCTCTACAAACTTTAACTGCAAGCATAACCAGTAAAATTCGTAAAGACAAGCAAGAAAAGAGTAAAAGCAGAGCACATGTCACAACTCACAACCAAGACAAAACATTTAAAACGACCTGCTGCTTCAAATAGGTAACATCCTCCGAGCTCATGAAGGCAAAAATAGGCTCCATTGTCTTCCAAAACTCACTAGGACAGGCTTCATCTGCATAGTAAGAGGTGATTTTTAAAGATGAACTTTTCTAGAAGCATATAATAGGGGGAAAACACAAGCCAACTCGTTTAAACAACAAACTTGAAAATGGAAAGAAAGAAGGGAATAGCAAGCGATTATAAAATGGAAAAAAACATAGCAAGTTAAAGTCCCATACAGCTAGCACTGACAGCAGAATTTGTGGCCGCTAACAGTTCTGCATGATCATCATCAGATTCACCTGCAAAAGTATATATGTGAGTAAGTGACACTTGAAATATTGCATGCACCAGTAAAACGTAGCATCTACAACATAAGATACCAGTTAAATCCGACACCCCAATATTCACGCCATGCCCAGGGCGAGAGAAAGCCTTGCGATCAGATTGCTTCTTTGTAGGAGGGCGACCTACTTTACTGAAAATAAAAAGACTAGTGAAATTGACCAAGAAAATGAATAGGAGCAACATGATAGCCAACATGAGTTTTATCTTTGCAATCCTTCATTTGGATTGAAGCTCACTATATGAATTCTCTCATGATAGCCAACATTAAAACTAAGACTTGGGATTCCCAATTGCTATCATCGATTTTAAAAAAATATATTTCAAATCCACACATTAAACATGCATAGAACAACACCTGTTGCACCTGTCAAAACCAGGCCTACTGCTCCGAAGAGGCTTTAGTGTGGCTATATTCTCCACTCTTTCTTTGGTCATATGGGCTGAACCCCTTCCGCTCCTTCCTTGTCTCCTGACACCATCTCCAAGTTCATCCTTGATTAAAATTTTATTCTTCTTTGAAGGCAAGACAGAACTTGAAACTTTCTGTACTAAGCTTCGATTATTGTCATTTATTTCTGCAACATCAATCCCTTGCTCCTTTATTTTATTGTCACCACAGCCTGATTCCTCACTTTCTGATAATCCAGCAGGGGATGCAACATTCTCAAGCTTAAGTTTGAACTGCTGTGAGTTGTTAGAGATGCTCTGGCCAAGTGCAATGGGTGGTCCATTGCCTTCAACAGAAGTTGATCTAGCCCCATTCTCGGGAGTTGAAAACCCTTCTGAAGACATCTGAGCTTCATCATTATTTGAGACTGGTGAAACTAGATTTGTCCTCCTAGTACGTGAGATTTTCTGAGGCCGTTGACCACCCCACTGAGCCACAGGAGGTGAAGACGACTCAGTAGGCATAAGGCGCTTGCGATTATTGGCCAAGGCAAGAGGCTGGACTTTATTTAAGCATGGTACCTGTTCCCGATTGTCAAGAGCACCTGATGTGCGGGGCAAATTAGAAGAATTTGCTGGAACATTAGATCCCATTCGAATAACCCTAGAAGCCTTGCCTTTTGGCATAGAACTAAGATTTCCAACTTGACCGTCCCCGCGCACATTTAGCCTGGCATCAATTGTGACATTCAATCGTAAACATGGGTGGGACTTCATATAACTTAAAGGATAACCATGAGAACAGAATGCAAAAATATCTAGCAGAGAGAAAAGCAACTATAGCACTTAAACAAATATAATTTTAGAACTTAATCATGACGCCCAGCCCGGTTAGCCTTTGGAACAAAAGGGATTATGTCATCGAATAAAAATTTATGACTGACAATTTTGTAACAGTTGACTAAATCCATCTTCAGCTCCACTTTAATCATATTTCTTCTAACATTTGATACTACACTGGCCTAATTGAGGATCAGAGTTTTCTGAAATAAATTTTAAAAATGCAACCATTTTGTCATATGTACCACCTTATTTTTTTTTAATTTAATTTTATTAAAAAATGACGCTTCTTCTTAGCACTCATTCAAGCAAGCATAAAACCATTCCCTGCATTCAAAAACTAACAGTCAATGAAGATGCATTAAACGTACTTATTGTTTGCCTTTGTCATTACTTTCTCTCGTTCCAACAAAGAAGCAGGATTTCTTCTGTCATTGGGGAGAGAGAGACTGTCAATGTCATTCCTGGATGTTGGACGGCTGCTAGGAGTACCCGGCAGAGATACATCATCCATTTTACTTAGCCCAGTCATAAGATTAGAAGGCCCTGATCTAAAAGTAAGTGTGAAAGATCATAACCAACTGCTCAGTTCCTCCACAAAAGGATACATTTTAAGTAATGTTTCAAACAAAACATTAAATATACCTGAATCCATGACCGTCAGAAGAACGCAACCGCAGTTCATTATTAAGTTTCTGTTGTACTCCATTATTGGGGTCACGGTCACCATCCACACTTCTACTGGAAATTGGGCCTACAGATCGCTTTCTTTTCATTTTCTTGTCCCATCCATCCCCTCCTGCAGGCATAGTCCGGATCTTGTCTTCAACCTGTGAGGGACCACCACTTCCAGCTTTGATCACCATCCTATCTTTGTCTACTAACATACCTTGCTTTGACAAGGAAACATTACGCCCTTCTGACTGTAGGGATACACAAAATGGATTCTCATGTCAAAAAGTAACCAAACAGTTGACATATAGTAGAGATAGGAAGAAGGGAAACCAAATCAATTCACTATAAGCACATTGAAAGGGGCCATAACTGTTAAAATAACTAGAATTGATGCAATTGTTTTTTAAAAGAAGGTAATTCGTACCCAAAATAACCAGAGAAGTACAAGAAGATTCTCATGCATGATGAATTAAAAAAAAAAAGATGACAAAAGGAAGGATAGTGATGAGATAACACATTATAAAAAAATACACCACCACCAAGTACACGACCATGTAACTCTATGAAACCTCCAGCTCTAAGATAAGAGATCTTTAAAAAAGTTATGGCCCGAAAATATTCAATAAACAGAAAATAAAAGATTGAATCTGATCATTGAATATAATAATTCCTCACAGATGTATAATAATACATTCACTTCACGCACAATCTAAAGGAAAAAAATAGAGTTAATAATTCATGTAAACCTATAATATATCAAAATAAATTGAAAATCCATTTCCAAAGATACCAAAGCGCCTGCTGAAAATCAACCCAATAAAATGTTTTACATACAGACCCGTATTTCTGCCATGGAGGATCTAATGCGCTTATTTATAACACCACTCTTAGTCCTGTCTTCAAGGCTCTGTGGTACAGGATCCAAAGGAGTTTGATGAATCTGGTTACCCATCTTCAGTGAATTCGCTCCATTTGATCTTTCCCCTGACGAGCTCTCCATCCACTGCCTCTTCCTAGAGAAAAGAGTGAGACGATATTTATCCAACTTCGCTGTTGAATCAGCCAATATTTTCACGCATTCCCTGGTCAAAAAGGCACGACCCTTCAAAATTCACAGAATGATAGCGCTTACCAAAACAAGAATTAAAAAGTATAATTAATCGATATTCTTATACAGACTGAATGCATTCAATGTTGGAAAACTCAGGTTCTCCTTGGGTGTAACGAGTTTACAGACAAATGCCAAAACTTCACAGGCAACAGCTGTACATTAGCTAGAGAAATTTAATCTCATCTTCTATATCCAAAATAGGCGCTACTGCATATGTGCTCAGTGCACAAATGTTGCAGGGTAACACAGACATCTCTTTCCGGTACTGTAATTGCATATAAAGGGATCAGAACTAAAAACAAGATGCAACAGATGCATGAATATCCTACTTTGTAATCCCAAAATTCATGGACTCTGGCAATTATGTGATGGAAAAAAAACAAAAGATAAACTAAAAGAAGGTAAGTGAAAGAAAATAACTTAGCCCTAAGAGAAGTGTCTAGCACACTTGCTCGAAAGTGTTTGAGTTCTTCAGATGCTACTGGAGGAAGAGACTTTGAGTGGACACTGCCAAAGGAATGGTCCTCTGATGTGATTGCAGGTGAAACACCAAGAATCCGTCTCAGCTCTCCATAACGTGTAAACTTCTGATCAGCTAATGCAAATGTATCTAACGTCAAATATTGAGACAAGAGCGGCATTTTTGCCATTGTAGGCCCCCCTCTTCCCGCACTTGACCCAGAAGTAGACATTCCTTTCTCATTGCCCTCACGTAAGCTCCCAGACCTGTCCAGAGGGGCACCTGAATGGCCTCGCTTCCCACCAGTATATGTGCTACGAAAAACTGGATCCTCCAGACTGCTTGAAGCAAACTCAAATCGCGTGTTGCTCGCCATGCGTACAATTATGCATTACTTCTGTACTAAATGCCATTTAAATAGCCTAAGAAAATTCGTTGAACCCAGCAAACCTGCCTTAAAAGCCCAGAGAAAAAAAATCATCAGTATGTGTCACTTATATTAGAGAGAGAGAGAGAGAGAGAGAGAATAGTTCAAGAAAAAAAAACAGAATACATAGACAGACCCCAGAAAAGACAACTAATAGTTGGGAAGGCACCTGCAAAAATAACGAAGCAAAAATTTTGAAAAAGAATAACGAAAAACTCTACAGTCAGGTGTAATGCCAAAAGGACCAAGGTCCTTTTAAATTTTCTTGTTACATTTCAGGCAGGAGTATCTTTTAATCTCTAAATATTCAATCCAAGAGATCTTCTTACGATTGTTACAAAATTATCAAATTAACTAGAACTAATTAAGTATCAAGAGGCCACAAACATAAGTTCCAACTACACTGTGTGAAGCTGTGACAGCAAACCCGCAAACTAGAACTATTTAGGACATTTCGTGAAGAAAAATGCTGTAGGTCTCTAATACAAATCCTCCATCTACAAAAAATCTGGGATGGCCTGATTTGACTGACCCTCTAGTCTACAACGCCAGATGGAGCAAGTTATTAAAATAGGAAGGATGTAGTAGCGCACTGTATTTTCTTCTCTTTTGCGCTTCTTTAATATTGTTTCTCACTTAACAAAAAAATGCATTCTTACTTAAATACCAGCAAAATAACAGTGAAAATTGAATAAATGCACTTAACTTCAAGACCATTGTATTAGTATTGACAGAATAAAAAGCTGATAAGCATTATTTGAATCTTTTTATTTGTATATTAGGGTTAAATTGGTCTTTTAATCATGCTGGTTTTCTAAGTCTTTTAGTGTAAGTCAGGCTCTACTATATAAGGCCTGAAAGTTATTGTAATAGGTAGATTTGGGAGGATGAATTGAAGGGTTGTTCCCATTTGTCTTCCTAACCTTTGGGCCCAAGCTTGAGCTCCGGCTCCCCCTTGCTTGGGTTCGTCCCCTCTTCTTCATCCTTTTTACCCTTTTAATTTTCTAGTTTCTTGATTAAGCAGAAGGCACTCCATCGAGTATCCTACCAAACTATTAAGCAATTTAGATATTATTTTGTATGCCCTCTTTGATATGCAACTCGAAATAATGAACCATGATAAATCTGCAAAGAAAAAAACTTCAAAAAATGGTACTCACTCCATCTGGAATTAACAGATACATATGGTTTTTTGGGTGGAGGGAGTAGTAAAATGTGATCATGATAGAAAAAATATAAAAAAAACTGAATCAACCCAACTACACGCTAAATTATAAAACGTAAAAAAATGCTATGAAAAATGTACTCCCTCCCATTTGTCTGGATTGGAAAACCAAAATGATCAGGAACTTGTTCCTTTTAATTTCCTAATCAAGACAATTAATAAGGAACAGAGGGAGTATATTCCAACTACTACATACAAATATAAAAGGAAAATGGGTAAGACGACCACTTGTAAAATGACAAAAGAATTCTGCAACCATAGCAACTGTGCTCCCGTAAGAAGGGTAAATTAACATTATTTCATCACGTTCCTCTTTCTTCTTTACCCGATAATGCAATCCTTAGCCAAAATTCACTCTCTTCCTAATCAAAACATGATCCTCAGAAATACACTTCCCTTTCGTGATATAACTATACTAATTCCACTGCTATGGATATAAATGACTATTATCACAACAGAAGTCTAAAGTCAATGGCAAACAGAATCAACATTGGTGAGAGCAACCAATGTTTTGATCAAGTTCAGGTTCTAATTAAATTCTTTCCACCATTTATCTTGCTTAATCAAGCACATATGACATGCAAACCCACTGAAATTAGAAACTTTTGTTCTAAAACATACCTAAAAAACAGTCGGCAAAAGACCATAAAGTCAAAAAACATTACTATAATTGGAAATACCACAATTCGATAGCGGAGGAGACGCAAACAACATGTATACACATTCCCGATTCATGAGCTGACCTTCATGAGAGAAAATGAACGTCTCCTCCGGCGACGACGACCTAGGGCAAGTCGAAACGGTTGACAAGTTCCTAAGCGTCTCCGTGACCGTCGCCGCAGCAGTCACCGTGTCCGTCGCTCCGGTGATCGACCTCCAGAGTTGCCGTATACGGGAAGAGCAGATGCCCTAGGACATCCTTTGTCGGACAGTCGGAGGAAGACGGTTGACGAGGATGGGTCAAGTCGCCCCAGACCTTCCCTCGCTCGCTCTCCAGCCTTGCCGGACCATGGTCAATGGATGTCTACTGGACCGGTCTAAACCGCCGGTTTGAATTTGTATCGGGCGAGGTCTGGTCGAACCCGACCCGGCTGTCGATGGACTCTTCGTTACTTTTCCTTCGTAGATGGTTTCCTATCCTATTGAACCGAACCAGTGCTTGGTGATTCGGCCGGTTCACAATAGTCGAACCGTTGATCATCCGGGGAACACTGGTCCAATTGTCACTCTTCAGGCTATGAAAATTAGGAACTTCAAAATTTCATTCGTAGGAACTTCGAAAATGGATAGAAGCATTTTCTATCCGCCTCCATGATATCCATCGACGGTGCATATGGTTGTACTATACGCTCTAGCAAAAAACACCTTGCTAGAGTGCAAGATAAATCCATTTGCGCTGTCGATTCTGATGATAGATGGCTCCTATAAGATGGTGGAAATTGGGCAGATATCATGGAGGCGGATAAAAAATGTTCATGATAGAGTCCCAATAGATTTCAAGTTAACAAAAAATAGCTTATCATCAAGTTGAAACCCGCCCACATCACCATGGCATATTGATGAAAACAAAATCAACCAAAAATCATTAAATCTTGACCATCTAAATTAATTGAAACCGCTGCCCTTTTTTCCCACTTCTCAATAGAACAAAAAAATTTAAATCAGAAAATCAACCGTTCACCTGCCAATTTGTGTCAGCCTCGTCGTATTATTGTAGTAAGAATTGGACTTCGTTAAAACTTTGAAGCAAGAAATTTAGGCATACCTATAACCATTAGAACCTTTAAAAGAGTTTTCCAGCTAATCTACTTCAGAACCAACAATGAGCTTCTGGTTTAGAATTTGGCTGAGAGTAATCTCGCTTAAGACATTGTATTAGGATAGCTAATGGTGTATTTATAACTAAACCAGGACACCACTGTTAAGAACCCTAGAATCCTGACCTTCCATCCATAAGTAGGGCTGCTCACGAGCCGAGCCGAGTCGAGTTTTGGCTTAGCTCAACTCGAGCTTGATGCTTAGAAACTTGGGCTCGAGCTCAGCTTGGCTCGAGCCCACGATTTGGCAACTCGAGCTCGGCTCGTTATACAATTTGACAACTTGAGCTCTGGCTCGCGAGCCGGAGGTCGAGCCAGTACTTGAACTCGGCTCGAGCTCGAACCAGAACTGAAGCTGGGGACTCGAGCTCGAGGCAAAAATGGATATTTGGGTTTTGGTAGGATTCAAACCCACAAACACAAGTGCGTAAATTTAACACCCTAACCAATTGAACTACAATTTTTTTATATCCAAGTGCGTAAATTTAACACCCTAACCAATTGAACTACAATTTTTTTATATCTTTTTTGTACAAAAAAGATATTTATTACATATTTGAAGTGGTCACTGATAAATTCTTTTATAACGAGGGGTGTCTTGAGTCCTTAAGACCCGACTAGAAGGGGCAAGCCCATCATCATACGCATCGGGTAAATCAGGATATAATCCCGAGTGGGTGGCCAACATAGTGGGGGTTTGAGCTCAGAACCTCCGCTTAAGGGAAGCGTGTTTTATTCATCATACAAACACCCCGTTGATCAACTTCACTAATGTTGCCTCTTAATATTAAACCGGGGTCAATCTAGTTCCCGGGGACCTCCGCATTTACTACATAATATAATAAATAAAAAAATATTGAAAAAATAAACAAAGGGAAATCCAATAATTCATTTAAATACGTGGACAGGTTCTAAAGAGCCTAATTTATTTAAAACATTTAGATCACGCGCAAAAAAAAGATCTAAGTCGCTGATTTACATCCCATAAGACTACGGGTTTTGATTTTAAGTGAAAAGTCGTTCAGATTAGATCTGGCGGATGGAGTTGTTACAATGGGTCTTAACCCAATCCAAAGAAAAAATAAAATAACCCGAGCCGAAAAGCTCGGGTGTTTCAGCCAGAACAGAGTGCTCGAGCAGAAGCTCAAGCGCTGGTGAGGACTCAAGAACACGGTGAAGGCATTTACTACATAATATAATAAACAAAAACAGACAGAGAAAATAAACACATGGAAATCAAATAACTGATTTTAGGGGCCATTTGGGGCATGAAAAACGCAAAACATTTACAGTGGATGTTTCATTTTCACTATTCATTTCCGATTTTTTTCACTTTCAGCTGAGATAGTGAAAAAACCATAATGCTACAGTGGACGTGGAAAATCCACTGTAGATATTTTGGTTTTTTCATGCCCCAAACGGCCCCTGAATACGCGGGCAGGTTTTAAAGAGCCTAATTTATTTAAAACATTGAGAGCACGCGCAGAAAAGATCTAAGTCGCTGATTTACATCTCAGAAGACAATGGGTTTTGATTTTAAGTGAAAAGCCGTTCAGATTAGATCCGATTGATGGAATTGTTACAACGGGTCTTAAGGTAATCAAAAGGAAAAAAACAAAAACAACCCGAGCCGAAAGCTCGGGTGTTTTAACCAGAACAGGCGACTGCGAGGCGACTCGCTAGTCGATGACGACGACGAAAGGGCGAGGTTGACAGGCGACGACCTCAGGCGAGGCTGACAGTCGATGACGACGGCGGCCATGGCTCGAGCTCACGATTGGGGGCGAGATCGACGACGACGGCGTGATCACGAGGAGCAGAACACGGTGAGGTCGACGAAGGCCGATGGCAACGGATGGCTGCTTGTCGAGGTCGACGGCGACGGCAAACCAGCAGATCGGCGAGGCGAGGGCAGACCAGCTCACGATCGGCGAGGCGGGGCTAACAGGCAATGGTGAGGCGAGGCTGACAGTCGATGACGACGGCGGCTATGGGATCGAGCTCACGATCGGGGGCGAGATTGACGGCAACTGCACTAGGTGAGTAGTTTTTCATGTTAAACCGTTTCAGAATTTTATTGATATAGGCCTCTTGAGATAACCCAAGGACCTTCTGGATCAATCACGATAAATCTCAATCCCTATGACACAGGATACCTCTCCTAAATCTTTCATGTCAAAGTTTTGAGAAATAAACTGCTTTGTCTCATGCAACATCCCCAAGTCACTGCTTGCAAGTAGAATGTCATCAACATACAAGACCAGAAATGTGTAACGGCTCCCACTAACCTTAAGGTATATGCACTAATCAACAATGTTCTCCTTAAAACCAAATAAAGTAATAACATCGTTGAACTTCAAATACCACTGTCGGGAGGCCTGTTTTAGTCCGTATATTGACTTCTTGAGTCTACAAACCAGATGACTTCGTTTATCTGAGGTGAATCCTTCAGGCTGGGTCATATACACCTCCTCCTCGAGATCCCCATTCAAGAATGCCGTCTTGATATCCAATTGATGTAATTCAAAGTCAAAATGAGCGACAAGGGCCAAAATAACTCTCAATGAATCCTTCATACAAACTGGAGATAAGGTTTCATTATAGTCAACACTATCTTTCTAAAGAAATCCTTTGGCTACAAGTCGGGCCTTATATCTGTTAATGTTACCAGATGGATCTAATTTAGTCTTATAGACCCATTTACAGCCAAGAGCCCTGGCGCCCTGCGGTAACGCTATGAGATCCCAGACTTGATTATCAGCCATAGATGTCATCTCTTCCTGCATGGCATCATACCATTTGCCATAGTTATTTCCAGACATGGCCTATGAATATGTAATAGAATCTTGAATGAGTCCAACATTCTCGTCAGACTCTTGGAGGTATACAACATAGTCAGAAGGGAGTCCAGGTTTCCTTACTCTTGAGGATTGTCGAAGTCATATTTCATCAACAGGCGGAGGGGCCTGTGCAATAAGAACTTCAGCAACTTAATCCTAAGGGGATAATAGAGGGGGGATAGGCTGTTCTGGAATCACCATATGTGATACAGCATCTGATCCTCCACCAAATATGGGTATAATAACTGGAACCCGTATTTCCTCAAACATAATGTATTGTGGAGAAATATTCCAACTAAAGTTGCCATACTCAAGAAAACGTGCATTCCATGCTTCGACTATTGTAGGGGTGTGAGATGGACAATAAAACATATAACCCTTAGACCTTTCTGCATAGCCAATGAAAAAAACACTGATAGTCTTAGGGTTAAGCTTCTTCTCAAGTGGATTATATACCCTAACCTCAACAGGACAACCCCAAATGTGCACATGATCTAAACTAGGTTTTCATCCATTCCATAGATCAAAGGGTGTTTTAGGAACAACTTTAGATGGAACTCGATTTAAAATATACACAGCTGTCTTTAAGGCTTCACTCCATATATTGAGAGGAAGAGGGGAGTTACTAATCATATTCCTCACCATATCCATCAAAGTGTGATTCGTCCTTTCAGCAACACCATTTTGTTGTGGTGTGCTTGGTACTATGTATTGTGCAACAATACTATGTTCCTTTAGGAACTGAGCAAATGGTCCAGGTTTTTGTCCACTCTCTGTGTACCTGCTATAGTATTCCCCTCCTATGTCTGATCGAACAATTTTGATACTCAATCCAGATTGTTTCTCTACCTCTGCCTTATAAGTCTTGAAAGCATCAAATGCTTCAGACTTTTCATTTAAGAGATAAAGATACATGTATCGTGTATGATCATCTATAAAGGTAATGAAATACCTTTGACCATTCAGACAGGGAGTACTAAACGGTCCACAGATATCAGTGTGTATAGTGCCTGATTTCTCATCATGCCTCTTTGCACCCTTAGAAGACTTGTTAGTCAGCTTTCCCTTTATGCAGGCTATACATGCCTCAAGATCAGTAAAGTCAAGAGTTTTTAAAAACTCCTTCTTTTACTAATTACTTTAAGCTGTCAATGGAGATATTCCCCAAACTCTTGTGTCATAACATAGAGTTCTTTTTAATAACACTTGTTTGCACAAACATCATAGATTGTTCAAAGAAAACATGCAAAGAGAGACTATATAATCCATCAATCAAAGAACCAGCACCAATGGTGACTGAATCTTTAAGAATCAGAAATGAAGAATTCATAAACTGAAAATTAAAGCCATGAGGTACTAGTCTTGATATAGAAACTAAGTTTTTAGAAAAACTTGGAATATAGAAAACTCTTTCTAAATCTAAGGTGTATCCTATATTGAGAAAAAGTCTATATGTCCCCACACCTTCAACCTTCGAAAACATCTTATTTCCAGAATAGATGTTATGCTCCACATCATTGGGTTTCCTTAGATTGAGAAACCCCTGCATGACAGTAGAAACATGGATTGTAGAACCAGAATCAATCCACCATGTGTTATTATGATGAGAATCAACATAATTAGATTCATAACACACTAAAGACATGAAATTACAGTTTTTTCTTGGCAAGCCACTTTTGATACTTAGGGCAACATTTCTTCATGTGTCCTTTCTTCTTGCACAAAAAGTATTTGGTTTCCTTGGTGACATCAGTAGACTTCATTGGCACACCTTTACCAGCTTTCTTCTTAGGAGCACCATGATTTGCCTTCTTTTGTCTTTTATGAGAAACTAGATGGGCACTCTCTAGCTTCTCTTGCTTAAGTCTCCCCTCTTCCTGTACAGACATACTAAGAAGATCATTAACTGACCACTGAGTGTTATGTGTGTTATAAGAGATCTTGAATGACCTATATTGTACAGGCAGGGAGTTTAGAATAAAGTGGACCAAAAAAGTGTCATCAATTTTTATTTTCATGTTGTTCAACTGATTAGCAATATCACGCATCTGCATGATATGCCCTCTCACCCCTTTGTCATCTGTTAGCCTCATGTATGACAACTTAGACATTAAGGTAATAGCCAAGGCTTTATCAGAACTCTTGAATTGATCTTCAATAGTTCTTGGGCTGTAGCGCATTTTGGGATGGATCCCCGAATGCTTTAATTTATGTGAGACCTCATGAGCATCATGCTTAAGCGGTTAGACCGCTCCCACTTTTCAAAAGATGCTACTTCACTTGACGTATTTTTTTCGTAGGAGTGGTGGGTACATGATAGTTTAAAATTAAACCCTTGCAAGTGCACAAGGCAATTATACTACGGTGAGTATTGATAAGGGTTGTCGAACCTCAGGGACGGTGAATACTTTACCAAATTCAAGAGAAAATAGCAGTGTTGATTTTAGACTAAGAAAGCAATGAACTTTAAACTAAACTAAGCTGAGATTTAATCAATATGCGGAATACCAAGGCTTCGAATCCACCACAATAAACTAGTGTAAAGTCTCTCCCTCTCTTTTAGATAAAGATTTCCAATTGGCTAGTGTATTCCTCTCAGACATACACCTGTCAATTCAAATTAAGCATATGGAATTGTGATATATCTCTCTCAAGCATAAATCAATGAAACTTTATTAACATATGACAAATCAGAACACTCACATTCCTCTCAGACATGCAAGTAATCTTTCAGATTGAAATTCATAAAATCCACTCTTGTCTCTCTCAAGCACAAAGAATAAACTCAATGAATTAACTTTAATTGCATAACAAAGGTTCATACACCAACTAGAGTAAAAACATAAGATGAGAGAAAAGAAACTACACAACCAGATTATTGGGCTTCATCTACGCCTTGGATAGGAGTTTAGCCAAGCATGGGAAGAGAATCCATCATCTTCATCTTCATCATCTTCTTCTTCCTTTGATCTAGCCTCTAAGGTCTCAAATTGCTCTCTAGGTTGAATATGTGGTGCCCAAAATGTTCTCCCATAAGGCCTATTTATAATAGTGAAGAGAAACCACGAAGTCCCCTTCCAAATCCAAGTCGAAATAGGTCTTAATTCCGGTTTGCCGCATTCGGCGATCGATCGTACGTATTGACGATCGTTCACTATCCGATCGATCGCTATTCCTTCGTTATTTTCCTCCGATCGATCGCTTTCCGATCGACGCTGTATGATACCGGTCGATCGTAGTTACTGTCTTGCGCGATGAAAAATTCCAGTAGATACGATCGATCGTTTTTATGCCGATCGATCGTTTCCTTCAATACAGTGCTTTTACGGCTCTTGCGATCGATCGCAGTGATTGCCTAAAAAAAGTACTAACAAACAACCTAAAAACTAATCAAATTTTTATGATTTTCTTTTTTTGATTTTTTTTTCTTTTATGCAAGCACTATTCCCTCCCCCAAACCTATTATGAACATTGTCCTCAATGTGAACAAAATATAGCATGACAATGAGCATATAACAAAGAAAATCAAATAAAGGAGAGAATACACCTGAATACGTGGGTTGCCTCCCACCAAGCGCTAAGTTTAACGTCTTCAGCCAGACGGAGCCACGGTCGTTTGCAGGGTTTAGATCATCATGAATTCAGCCTGGATCAATTAAATGATTGCCCCACACACTCCTATCCTTGTTGCCTATGTATGGAGCACATCGTGGAATAAAAGGATGGAGTAGTGGGTGTAGAAGCTTTGGAAAGAGGGGTCCCTGCATTAACCATGAAAGAAGGTCATCAGAGAATTTTAATATAAAGGGAACCTCCTCCCCCACATCAACCATTTTGGCCTTAGGGGCCTCTTCTAGTAACCCAATTGGGAAAGCTTCATCAATTAGTGAATCAACTAAACTATCTATGAAACAGTCTAAGTTATGTTCATTAAACAAAGAGTTAGATTGATCTAGACAAGATATGAATGGTGCTTTAGGAATAGAAGGTTCTGTTAATAGTGTTGTAGACTGCAACTCCTCAGATATAGAAGAAGGTTGAAAATTTGGTTCTATCAACACACTCACTTCATCTTTAATTTCTACACCCTCTTGATCATTATGTAAAGCCCACTCAAGCTCATTGTCAAACCTTTGGGCATTCTTAAGGGATGTAACATCATAGTCAGGGGAAAAATAGATCCCTTCATCAGAAAATTGCCCCTTTGGATATTGGGACTCGACAGGTAAAATGCATTCTTTGTTCATATTCATGGCCTGTGTTACCTGTTCTAACTGTATGTCAATGTTGGCAAGAGCTTGTGTGTGAGAATGGACAATCTGTGCATGGGTCTTTAGTTCACTTTTCAGCTCTCTGTGATTGGATTCTATCTCAGTTTTTATATCAGCTTTTATCTCGGCTGCCATCTCAGCTACAAGAGCTAATAATTGGCTCATTTGGTTTTCTAAGGTAGATTGTCCAGTGGGATGGCCAAACTGAGGAGCAGTGGCTGGTTGGTAAGGCAGGTGTGGGCTTAGGAAATCTTGTCTAGGGGCCTGATGAAGAGTGGGCTCAGGGTTGGGTTGTTCCCAAGGGTTATTAGGATGATCCTCCCACCTATGAAGACTTTGGGCCTCATTAACATACTTGCGTATAAAATCAGGGTACTCATGGGCCAAATGGCACTCCACTGGGGTATGAATATGACTTAAACAGAGGGCACATGGTTTCGACATATAAGGAGTTGTGTATTATAGGGAAGATGTGCCACTCCCAAAATTAGAGTGATTATCCCAACCACGGTTGTAAGTATCAGCATATAAGGGATGTGGGTGGTAGGGCAATTCATAGGGATGGGGATTTGGTGTGTGTGAAGAACAATAATCATTAAAGCTCCTATATGAGTTCTCATGGCTAAATCCATAAAAAGGTGAAGACATTTTTTTTTTCACTATGCATTCATCAACTGAACCAAAATATCACACATCCACAAATCAAATAAACAACCCTAGATATCCACAACTAGCAATCATCAGTCCTAGATATCGACAACTAACAGTCCTAATAGCCACAACTAGCACAACATGCAGTCACAGAAAGAAAAGAAAAACACCAAGCACACAAATTAATCTAAAAAGAGAAAGATAAGAGAATGCAAACTAGGGGAAGGGGTGGCCCTTCCACGTTGGCGAGAATTCCACGTCCTCTCTTAACCTTGCAAAAGAAAACAAAACACAAATTAAGCTACTGACGAATAATCTAAGTTAAGACTCACTAAACTACTCTAAAACTAATTATGCTAAGAATCTGGTAAACTATTGTGCCGTTCCCGGCAACAGCGCCAAAAACTTGATCGTTTAAAATTAAACCCTTGCAAGTGCACAAGGCAATTGTACTACGGTGAGTATTGATAAGGGTTGTCGAACCTCAGGGACGGTGAATACTTTACCAAATTCAAGAGAAAATAGCAGTGTTGATTTTAGACTAAGAAAGCAATGAACTTTAAACTAAACTAAGCTGAGATTTAATCAATATGCGGAATACCAAGGCTTCGAATCCACCACAATAAACTAGTGTAAAGTCTCTCCCTCTCTTTTAGATAAAGATTTCCAATTGGCTAGTGTATTCCTCTCAGACATACACCTGTCAATTCAAATTATAGTGCTCTCCTCTCGGACGTAACACATAAATCGATTAAGCATATAGAATTGTGATATATCTCTCTCAAGTATAAATCAATGAAACTTTATTAACATATGACAAATCAGAACACTCACATTCCTCTCAGACATGCAAGTAATCTTTCAGATTGAAATTCATAAAATCCACTCTTGTCTCTCTCAAGCACAAAGAATAAACTCAATGAATTAACTTTAATTGCATAACAAAGGTTCATACACCAACTAGAGTAAAAACATAAGATGAGAGAAAAGAAACTATACAACCAGATTATTGGGCTTCATCTACGCCTTGGATAGGAGTTTAGCCAAGCATGGGAAGAGAATCCATCATCTTCATCTTCATCATCTTCTTCTTCCTTTGCTCTAGCCTCTAAGGTCTCAAATTGCTCTCTAGGTTGAATATGTGGTGCCCAAAACGTTCTCCCATAAGGCCTATTTATAATAGTGAAGAGAAACCACGAAGTCCCCTTCCAAATCCAAGTCGAAATAGGTCTTAATTCCGGTTTGCCGCATACGGCGATCGATCGTACGTATTGACGATCGTTCGCTATCCGATCGATCGCTATTCCTTCGTTATTTTCCTCCGATCGATCGCTTTCCGATCGATGCCGTATGATACCGATCGATCGTAGTTATTGCCTTGTACGATTGAAAAATTCCAGTAAATACGATCGATCGTTTTTATGCCGATCGATCGTTTCCTTCAATACAGTGCTTTTACGGCTCTTGCGATCGATCGCAGTGATTGCCGATCGATCGTAGTTACTATTTATAAACTTCAAATGGCTATAACTTTGTGTCCCAAACTCCGAATTGCGCGTGGTTGGTGGCGTTGGAAAGATGACTTCTTGAAATTTAACATGAGACTTGAATCATTCAAATCCAATATTTGTAGACGAAGTTATGATGATTTAACTATTCGAGTTACTTTTCACCTCATTTCTGTGTATTACTCTTGTCTCCTACAAAAACCAAAAACTATATTAAAGTAGTAGTTATTCTAATCAAACACTAGCATAATCATAAGCTTAGGAGATAATAAAATGCATATTTCATGTATAGATCAGTACATCCATACGAAACGCCAAATCTAAGTCCATGCACCCTATTAGTAAAAGAATATTTTCCTTCCAATCCTTAAAATTGTCCCCAGACAATAATGGAAGGTGCTAATTAGGGTCAGAAATAAAAGACGGATAAGTTGCAATAAAAGAATAAATACATGCAAACATTAAAAGGGCAAGAACAATAACATAAGTATGAAAATAGCCAATGCTAAAATCATGTAGTAAAATTGTAAACCTCTCTTTGGGCAAAGGTTGCAATCTGTATCAAATTTACTAAGCCGTATAGAAACAAAAGTTCATTTTGTACAAAAACATTATAGGAAAAACCGACACATTTGGGCATAGGGATTCACCTATGTTAAAATATATAACCCTCCACCTTATCCTAATTATGTAATGCTAACTACCAACTCCCCTTGGGGCCAGATGACAGTCTTTATCACATAATCAAAATTTGATGATAGCACAATATGTTTGTGTATGTGAATCTATGCACCCCATGGTAGCATTCTATATGATTCACACGTTGACAAATAACTTAGGATGCTTTGGCCATTCCTAAATTATCTCAACAGACGTGGGAACTGAATTTGTGCTATTCACCTTTTTCAAATAGCAAAATGAATGCAATTAATTATCAAGCAATCATAACAATATCCATATACAAAATTGACTAGGGCATGAATGTCGATTTTGTCATTAGGCTTTTGGGACTCGGCCAGGGGTTCCATCACCACACACCACAATGAAAAAATATAGTCCAAAGCAAGGAATTCTATATCGGCGAAATTTCGCCGAAATTTCGCCGATATATCGATTTCGGGCCCCACCCGAGAAATCGAAATGGTAAAATATCGTTTTTTAAAAAATTTATAATATCGGCGAAATTTCGGTTTCGGACCGAAATTTCGCTATTTCAAAAAAAAAAACATTTTCAAAAAAAAAAATTTGGAAATTTTTTTTTTTTTTTTTAAAAAAAAGGGAAAAAATAACAACTTTTCCCTTGTTTCTAATCCTAATATGCATATTTTGAAATCTATGCTTTATCTAAATTAATATAACTCATTTTTTGTGAAAATATATGATAAAAATTAATTTTTAACTACCGAAATTTTTTTACAAATATCTCCGAAATATCTCCGAAATTTTATCTCTTAGGCCGACCGATATTTTACCGAAATCCGATACGGAATTCCTTGGTCCAAAGTCCTTATACAGTCCATTAAAAAAAATTGTACAAGGTGGAAGCTATAAGCCCCTGTAATAGAAAAATATATATTAATTCTTCATAACTGCATCCGCCTCCAGACGTGGTCTTTGAAGTCTGGTGTCGCTTACAATAGGTATAATGTACACTTTCTCTCAAAATTACATAAGTGGTGCGCTCAACAAATTAAAAAAAATGATAAAACATACGATTGCAATATAATCCCCTGGCCGCCCCATATTATTAATAAAGCCTTAACTATGATAATTAAAACATATTCATAACATACATGCAATCATAACAGTATACTTTTTTTTGCCCCGGAATGGACCAACCCGGGTCTGGAGACCCGGTTTGAGCCGGGTCAGCAAATGACCCGCGGGTCAGAACAGACCCGCGCCCGGTGGAAGACCAAAGGGCAGCAGATGTGCACCCCGCCATTGACCGGTGAAGCTCGCTGCCGCCCGAATTTGTGAAAAACACGCCGCCTGACGGCGGCCATCACAAATGCGGTGCGACACGACGGTGGCCTGTGCTGGCCAGTGCCCAAACATGGTGAGGAGGCGGTGCGGGCCAGCGCCTGGTAGGATCTGAGAGGGCGACGACCGGAAGCCACAGCGGCCGGAAAAACCCGAAGCCGGCACGGTCACAGGTAAATTTTTTTTTTTAGATCCGTCGCCAGCGGTCATCGACGCAGTCGTTATGGCGGCCGAAAGGGCCACCTTTTCATCACCTACATGACGATGCCGACGGTGGCCAAAAATCGCCTTTTTTTTAATATCCTGATCCAGTGGCCGAAAGGGCCGACGCCGCCAACCAACGTATGGTAGCGGCGGCTCTAGCTGAGGATTGTGCAAACGAATCTGGCCAGAGCCCAACGCCTGGCCGGTGCGGCTAGAGCCCAAAGCCTGGTGGCGGCGGCTCTGGCCAGTGCGTCTGCGCAGCGACGGTGCCAGCCAGAGCCCAACGCCTGGCGGGGGCTGCTCTGGCAGGTACGTCTACTCCGGCCTACAGTCCGATGGCTATCCAGCGCGTCTGCACCGTCTTGCTCCTTATACCAATTGTTAAAACTTTAAAGCAAGAGATTTATGCATACTTATAGCCATTAGAACTTTTAAAAGAGTCTTCCAGCTAATCTTCTTCAGAACCAACAATGAGTTTCTGGTTTAGAATTTGGCTGAAAGTAATCTCGCTTAAGACATTGTATTAGGATGGCTAATAGTGTATTTATAACTAAACTAAGACACCATTATTAAGAACCCTAGAATCTTGACCGTCCATCCGTAAGTCATCCAATGGTTCATATTTGTCACTTAAAACCACAGCTTAATGGGTATTCTGACTCAGGGCCATTACCCAGACAGTTCTAAAAGCCCAAAACATTGTCAATTGAGATAGTTGTGCCACTTTATGTTTTATTATAAAAATAAGCCCAACACTTAAAGTTTAACTGAAATTCAGATTCCAAATTTCAGATCAAAATCAGATTCAACCAAGCCCAAGTGAGCTCGAATTTAATGGAAACCTTAGACACGTCGAAGAAGTCGTGGATGTGTATGGTGTGAATTTTGATAATTGACTTTGGTTGTATCATGTGTAGCACTTGAGCGATGGATTAGGAGGAAAATGGAGAACTAGACAAGGCAAATCCACAAACGACAAGATGCTATAGGAAGGGAAGGAGATTTTTCCACTGTTTTCCAGGAAAATACAAATGTAGTAATGGCTTACCTTTGCACAATCATTAGATCATGCCATAAATTCCAGTAATGTCGCGTTAAAAATCGAGAGTCAGACATAAAGTAGAAAGACGTAAGGTTGAAGTATGTTGAAATGATTTCCACAAGCTACAAGACAAATGAAACGATGCCAGGGCAGTTGGAGCTAATCCTATATCCTTCGATGAGAAGCATTGCCAACCTAGAGATTGCACACAAAGAAAGCATAAACTATATGAAAACTTCCAATCATACTGATTATATATAACAACCTCGGCCACAAACCATAATTTGAGTGGTTTTGATACTATCAAATGATCACATTCTTAACAAATACGGCAAAAGAAAATCACACATCTATAAAAGGCATCGCATCTCCTGGATCATTTCCTCATACGTTAACGAACGAAAACCAAACATACAGAAATACTATCAGCATGACTTCCAAACCATCCATACTGGTGGTTTTAGTCATCCTACATCTACTACACTCAGGAGTGATCTCAGACCCAGATCCTGTCATGGATTTCTGTGTACCAGCTGATCAAATGAACCGAACCGTCCATCTCATTCCACCGCCATGCAAGAACTCGTCCGAGGCCACGGTGGATGACTTTGTCTTCTCCGGCATTAAGTCGCCTGGCAACTTCAAGGCCACCGGGTTCTCGGCTATCTCGGTGAACACCTCCATGTTCCCCGGCCTCAACACACTGGGGATGTCCTTCGTGCGGGCCGACCTAGGCGTGGGAGGCGCTAATGTCCCACACTACCATCCCAGGGCAACCGAGATTGCCTTCGTGCTGGAGGGCACAGTTTACTCTGGTTTTGTTGACTCGGCCAACCGGGTCTTTGAGAAGGTGATCGAGAAGGGGGAGGTGATGATCTTTCCAAGGGGTCTAGTTCACTTCCAGATGAATGTTGGCAGCTCGCATGCCACCATACTGGGAAGCTTTAACAGTCAGAACCCGGGTCTGGTGAAACTTCCCTCTGCCATTTTTGGGTCTGGCATTTTAGTGGAGCTCTTGGAGAAGGCATTTGGCTTGAGCGCTAGGGAAGTTGAAAAGCTGCGCAGGAAGTTCAGTCCCTGATAATGCTATATCAAAGAAGACTATAAATTTTGGCTTCAATTACAATGCTATTTATTTACTCCCTCCGGTCACTTTTAATAATTGTATCTATTAAAGAAAACTGTATTTATTAAAAGTGACCGGAGGGAGCGTTTTTATACTTCTATTAACACTTTGGGATTTTAGATTTGGACTTTTTGGGATATTGTACGTGTTTATCTTTACATAACTCCGGGAACTTTGTCATCGAAGGCTTCCACTTCTTGCCATTCATGCTGGTAAAGGCTTCAGATCTCATCCTGGACATCAAATGTTCAAACTTCAGGTTTAATAAGTTTGGACATGAAAGTTTACACTTCATATTGTGCTCGGGGTAAACCAAAAACTGACGTTTCCTTTTCTGCTCCACTTGCCAGTTTGATTCTCCCATTCGCACTTCTGTTTTTGGATATGGTATTCGGTAACTGACTCAAGTTCTCCATGCTTTAGATGATGGTGAAATGAAAACTGACTCCCGCCACGTCACCGGTGGTGCGCGTCTACAACACCCGTATCGGTGTAGCAATATCAATTTCCCAATGAAACGAGGGAGTAGTTAACTGCACCTTCTTTCTCCTGAGAGGAATACGAGATGGTGATATATGGCCTTATCTCAGTTACGTCGAACAGTGGCAAACTTAGACTCGCATAAATTCTAGGCTTGAACAAAAACAAAAAGGTCCGAAGGTGTTTACTGCTTACCCTGTCTTGACGTTCTGAAACCGACCATAAAGGTCGCCTACTTGCCTTACTGAGATTCCAAATCAGATTATATTTTCCAACAAACTAAGAATTAATCATCTGCTATCAGAAAAAAAAAAGAAACGGATATGGGTGAGGGCGGCTATAAGGAAAAATGAGGTACTGCGACGCAAAGCCATAGTAGTACTAGTTGGGTAGGTCAAGGAGGTAAAGGATAGAAAGGGACAATGCATAGGGACAGTAAGTAGATACTTGAAAAGAACCCGTTTTCCGTCTGAACTGTAGTTAAAGAAGCTGGAGATGGGTCAGGGCCACCTAAAAATAATGGTCAAATACAGTTACAATATGCATTATGCACCTGAAACCAGGACAAATATTAGTAAAGCCATACACAAATTATTCACAAATGCAGATAAACAGTTGATAGATCGACAAAATAAATTAATCTAGTTTTCTTCTATGACCAACATTTCATAGATTAACAATCAAATATTGACGCTAACATAAGTTCAGAATGTGCTCCAAAAATTGGAATACAGATAAGAACACAGAATGAAAGACAGAAACAGAGCTACTTCCCATTTAGTATAAGTGCCTTGACAATGGCATCTCCGTATCCATCGGCCAAAAGGAACATGTGACCAGCACCAGAAACCTCATGGTACTGAATCCAAGGAAGTTTACTGACAATATGGCGTTGAGGACCCACAGGCACCAACATATCTTCATCACCATGCCACAAGTGTACGGAACCTTCACCATTTGGAAATGGACTCTTCAAATCAGTGGGGCCAAAGTCCCAGCTCCCAAAGCCAATTATCATGTCACGGTGAAGAGATTCAAATTTACTTTGCTGTGTTATCTGCATCTGCAAATACAAAGATAATTCAAGATCAATATCGTAATAGATGACTTTTCATATGGGCAATGTCTCTTTACTTATCAACCATGATTTTTATCCTTTTCCCTTTCATGATTATAGGATCAGGTATCAGAGCTTTGCTTTTAGATGATTTTCCTCTTTTCAGTTCAATCTCTATTCTTTCGTAGGAAGAGAATAAAGCTCCATCAACGAAAACAAAAATGGGATATAGCAAAACAATTTCAACTAAATCACATACCACATAAGCTTCTCTTGCTTCAAAGAGGGGGAAGAGCAGTTTATCTTGTGCAGAGAGAATGTCATGGCTATGGGCGATAACACTTGAAGCTGGAAACCACTTTTGTGTATTCCACCAATAGGTCAACCATGGCGCGTAATGTGCAACCCTAACTGCCCACTGGTCCCGGACAAGTTGCTTATCAAATCCTTCTTGAGATACATTAGTCGGAAGATCCCTCCACCAGTAATTTATAACTGGAGCAATTAGTGTGGCCCCTGCCAACCTGAAAGGATTAAGAACTCTCTCAGATGACAAAGCAAGCGAATGTAATTGATGCTTAATCAGAATAATCTCATACAAACATGAATAATTTTAACTATGGGTAATTATTTGGCATTTTGAACACATAATTTTTAAGATCCGAGGACAGGAAGAACCTGAAAAGTAGCAGTTAATTCTTACAGAAGCTATTGGTAAAAATAGTGCACTTAGCTAACATTGTGGAAAAGATATATAGATGTGCTGAAAGCATAGTGATTATTTTACAACACATCAGAGCCAAAGATATCTGGTTCAATTCCTGGGTGAAATAGTATTTCATGTCATGTATGTGTCCCTATTTCTGTGCTAACATGCTATGCTCAGTGGTAGTTGTCCGTGAAGTTTAATGTAAATAGTTAGTTCCTTCCCTAAACAAATTCATTTTTTTTTCAAAACATAATTTTCAGCTGGTCTGCCGCAATTTGGAGCAATAGAGACATTACTAAAGGTTTCAACCAGTTCACAAAAATGAGGGGAACACATTGATCATCTCAGCATTTAAAAACAACGGATATCATTAGATAAACCATAAATAATACTCCCTTCACCCTGTTTTAGATTGACAGTCCCATTGTAGATGCTCCATATGGTCAATTTAAGTGGATTTTCAACCTCTACTTCCCCCAATTAGTTGGGGTTCCCACCATCCAATAAAAATCGACATTTTCTCAGATGGAGCTATTAAAACAGGACGGAGGGAGTATAACATATGTAGCAGAACTAAAAGCTAGAGATGAGAAATGGCCTCCCGCCTCCACCATATGGGCCATACCTGTGAGGGATGTATTTGAGACAGGTCCAAACAACTTGTCCTCCCATGGAATATCCAACAATATAAAACTTCGAACCTAACTTCAATTGGTCTGCAAGTTCTTCAATATCCATAGCAGTGCTTTTTAATGTTCTTTTGGGGTTTGGATCACTCTCCCCATAACCAGCTCTGTCAAAAGATACCATATAGATACCTAGCTCTTCTATCAATTCCTGAAACAATCACAGCATAAGTAAACTACGAAGTGTTTTATCATCAGGCAAAGGAACAAAAAGGCGTCAGTTCATACATACCTTAGATAACGGTATTATATCATGTCTACATGAGTCAAACCCATGGACATACACAATTTTATACTTTGCCATATCTTTTGGCGCACCATACTCCTTGTAGGCCAAGTGCCTTCCATCCTTGAGCTTGATCCTAGATGCTGTAATAGCTGGGCCATTGGGGGATCCACAAAGATCTGGCAGAGGAGGCTGAATGGCCTGGTAGGCCCATGCCAGGAGACCAATCATCAAAACCACTGATAACTTTTTAAGAATTCCTGTCATTAAAACCAACCATATCAGAAACAGAAGCTACAGAAATGAACAAGATTTAGTGGGCCGTGAAGTTCTGGAAGGGAATCTTTGCTGGAGATTGGGGAATGATAGGAGGATTTGCATATGGAGAGATAGGTGGCTTCCCCCCCTCCCATGCTGTAATATCTCCACCTCGTACCCCGAATTCGGATGCTGTGGTAGATGATTTCAGGAAGAGGGGACCCCAAGGTGTGATGTTGGGCTTATCAACAGTATGTTTCAAATTTTCAACGTCACAACCGTGGTTCCTCTCGATTTTATAACACTCATCCTTAAAATCCATTAGAGATTCTGTCTTATCCTAAAGTTTTTTCTTAACTTAATAATGATATTTAGAGCATATTGCACCCAAAGTAGATATTCGATTCAGTACACACCCACTTATAATCCTAGCAGATAACATACTTATTGTTATATCTCCTTAATATGCTTAAGGATATACAATAGATTAAGTATAGAAGGTTGGATGAAAGGGGAGAAGCATAGAGTGAAATGGGAGAGAATAAGATGAAGAGGAGAAGGAAGAGACAAAGGAACACTACTGATCTATTTCTGAAATCACTATTCACATCACTATTCATGTTCTGTAGCAGTACGGCTAAAGCCCTATTTATAGTATTAGGCATGTAGCCTTACAATACACATCTTCCATACACAGCTGATGTGTATGGAAAATATGTAGGAATCTGCTGTACAAATATCATTTCCCTTATATAAACAATGACGTATAGGTAAATAATTGCTGATTATTGAAGTCATATCCTATATATAAACAATCTTACTACTACTAATTGTAAAGCAACTAATCTTCGTGCTTCTCTCCACAGTCCATAAACTGGTCTTACGAGTTGCAACTTGATCGTTTATATAAACAATGACGTATTTGTAATTAATCGCTGACTATTGGAGACATATCCTATACATAAAGAATCTGACTATTACTAATTATAAAGCAACTAGTCTTAGTGCTTCTCTACGCAGTCCTTAGTCACTACTCATACTTGAACCTTCCAAACTAGAAATATCACCATCACCACTACCACCAACATCAGCATCAGCATCATCATCACCTTATCCTATTTTCATGGGTCACGGATTCTCCTCCACAGACCATTTTTACGTCTTAAGTCATACATCACCAACTAGACATATCAAGGCTCATAATTAGAGAAACTACAAATTGTAACACAAGGAAACCATTTATTCGTACAGCAACTCTGAAAAACTAACTAAATTCCACGGAAACGTCATTTTTTAACCAAAAAGGCATCAGATAACATAAACTTCATGTTAATTTAGAAACTAACTAGCAAAAGCAAGAAACCAAAAGGATGTGCGTGATCTACAAAAGCAGTCAATCTACCCAATAAAACGAAATATATTATAATACATACGCAGAATCTGGAACGAGAAGAGAAGATCCAACCTGAAGGAAGACGGAAAGAGGTGGCTTGCTTGGCCTTCCGGGTATGGGCCCGAGCAGACGCGGCCGAGATCTTCCTGTTCATTGCGGTCATCTCTCCCTTTGTTGAGAACTGAGCAAGATTGACAGGGTTGGCGCAAGAGACAGCAGCTCGCCTCCCCGCTTGAGCTCAGCGACTCCGGCTCAGGCAAGTGCAAGCCAAAGATCTGCCCTTGTCCCCTGTTTTTTGTCGGTTTATTAGTTGACTCTAATGAAAATGATGATGTAATATGAGTCGTAATTGGAAATTAGCGCAGTCACCCACTCACCCTACTCTAATGCTGTTGACGTTTGGGACGTCTTCTGGCTTTAGCGTTGAACCCGTTTGGGGCGTGATTAAAAGCAACTACACTGTAGCATCTGGATATTTTATATATCCAGCTGAAACACCTCAGGACGTGTTTCAGGGGCCGTTTGGAGCGTGATTATTACAAAATATCCAGACTGGATATTGGATATATACTGTAGCATCCATGTGGATTTTTACATCCAGCTGGATATATAAAATATCCAGTTGCTACAGTGTAGCAAAACATCCCATCTGGATGTTTTGCTTTTAATCACGCCCCAAACGGCCCCTCAGTTGGATGTAAAAATCTACCTGGATGCTACAGTAGAAATCCAGAATCCAGTCTGGATGTTTTGTAATAATCACGCCCCAAACGGCCCCTTAGACTGGTATTTATTTTTTGGGGGGCTACAGTAAAGACTGGGTATTTGTTGATGTGTCACAGACTCACAGCGCCACGGAGATGCAGAAATTATTAGATACGCAACACGGACACGATTCTCCTGCTTGTCATGAGGCCCATGGGTGACCTATAATTAGAAATCGGGGCAGTAATCACCCATCGGAGATGAGCACAACATATCGAGATGGAGCCACCTGCATGCAACGGAGGATAATTCTGATAAATTTTTTTAAAAAAGAAATACTTTTTAGAAGTGTCAAAAAGATTATTTTTTTTATAGGAATTCATCCCCAAAGGACTGACCAGCTTGCAAATTCCAATAGATGAGCCTCCCAGTTGAATTCCAAGTCTTTTTCCATGTTAAGAGGGACTGAGGGAGGAAGATAGGATAGCCAAAATATAAAAATTAAAAAGAGGGAGGGAGACAAGCTGCCAGGCGGCTTTGGATGCGCTTGAAGTGTTAGACATGTCAGGTGCATAGTGTCATTCGTCAAATCCATGCTAAAAGTACGCATCTATATACATGGCACCCTACAGACTAATATGAGTAGCTTTCTACATTTCTTAGTTTTTTCCACACCGCCTCGACAATGTGCCAAGAATTCCATGTTACTTGAAATTTTTACTTTCCAAAATATTCTTTTAATACTCCTTCTGTATATTTAAATTTTTTTTATTTTTATTGGGCCATGAAGCCCATAAGGAAGTCACCATAATCTTTCTCCTTGATATCCTGTTCAACTCGTATGCTCGTTCATGAATCAAGTTCAAGTCAATCCTTCTAAGTCTCCTCTAATTTTTGAAAGAGGAAGTCACGTGATTTGACAAAATGTACACAATATTTTGGAACAGTGAATATTTTCAGATATACATAGTATTTTGAAACGGAGGGAGTATTATTTACGATAGACACACACCCTACGATAAAAATTGAGACGTACTGCTAAAAAAAATTATTTGTAACAGGCATCAATTGGTGTTCAAACCTCTCATGGCTAGAAAAGGATAAAAATAGACTAAGCCACTAATATACTCGTAAGCAAGAAGTAAAGTACTATTTGTATATTTGTCAACCCAATTAGAAGTTATGTAAATAAATTTAAGATATCCTCACAAAAAAAAGAAATAATATAAAAATATATATAAAATAAAAATAAGATAAAAAATTATAAAGATATAATTTGTTGAATTTTATCATGATATTGTATACTTATGTACACCACCTCACTGCAAAGAATGCCATTGGGAAAACGATATCAGCGATCGTAGTGTATTTTGTAGTGAGGCCATGTATATAAATACACGACTATA
Source organism: Houttuynia cordata (assembly GCA_039654745.1). NCBI lineage: Eukaryota > Viridiplantae > Streptophyta > Magnoliopsida > Piperales > Saururaceae > Houttuynia > Houttuynia cordata. The sequence continues at coordinate 19,882,789 of CM077503.1, forward strand.
GAAAATTCAACAATTGATATCTCCTTCATTTTTTTATTTTTTCACCTATTCTTTTTTCATTCTTTTTTTTTTCTTTTCCTTTCTTCATATAAAAATATTTTTAAGTTATTTACACAACTTCTATTGGAGACAATGAAATTACAAAAGAGTGTGGGATGAAGCTGTTACTATTCCTCTTTAATTCTTCTTCTATTTTTCTCATATTTTTTTAATCACCGTTTTGAGAAAAAATTTATTAGAGAAGATCTATGGCATAGTGGACTGCTCTTCTTTTGAAATTGGTCATACCCAATGGATGGTCCTCAAGGTATTTAATATATCTTCGTCGGGGTGGGGGAACAAAGAATAATAAAAAAATAGTAAAAACAAATAAGAAATAAAGTAAATATGACTGCAAAATTTCACATAATGCAACCTAAGTTATGTAAGGTCCCAAATGATAATACAGACATGACAGGCGTACGAAAACAAGGCTCTGCATATCACAGTCTTGAAATTTTATAAACATCCAAGAAAAAACACATTCTCTTTGAAAATCACATGTACTTCAAACCCATACAAGCTGAGTTTTGATATCATATGCACAAAACATCATCCATGTTTTCAATATCCTTTGTTGTTGTAAAGCTACCTAAGAAGGCCTAATTTCTACAGAGATTTGAAGTAGGACCTGGAAATTTGCAATAGAGGCGTTTTAATTGAAGGAATGGGCAAAACAATGGACGAAAACAATAAACACAGGATCACGCCGACCAACCCATATTCAAATTCAACATCTCACTGACATAACATCCAAAACTGAAGGAGCTACACTTAATTTAGGAAGGAATAAACCTCCGAGCTCCTTCTCCTTTCAGGACAGAAAAAACAGAATGAACATACAGACCAAGGGCTTATGTCTCACCTCTTATAGAAGGTGAGAAAGAAGAAACATCCATTGCTAAATATAAAAACAATACACACTGATACGTTCAAAATCTAACCACTTATGCTTGCTGATAGTGGTGCAACTTATATAAGTATACCTTGCCCGCAGCATTTCCTACAGCCATGAATCCACCAGCAGGACTAAAATCCAAACAGCGGGGGTATTTAAGTGCATGTTTTTGTGGAGGCCAGTTTGAGAACACATTAAAGGATGGTATATGCACCAACTTTAAACTGTTTTTCTGCATACTAGAAGTAATGGCCAATATTTGAGCATCATGATTAAACTTTAAACCGTCAACTTTTGTGACCAAGTTCTCGATAGCCTTTAGAGGCTTTCGCTTTCCACCTAGGTAATCATCCCTGTTATAAACGTTAACAACCCCACTACTGGAACCTGCTGCAAGATAAGCACTGTCAGGAGAGGTACACAGTGCAGATCCCTCGATGCACCCTTCATCAACAGCCTTATGAAAACACCTCCTTGTTCTCAGATCCCAATGATATATATGTCCGTCCCCTCCAGTGCTTAATAGATGCCTACCATTATCAGCAAAAGCCAAAGAGCGTGAACTCCCATTCATTTTAAGAGTACCTATCAATTCCTTTGTTTTAGTAGAAACTAGCAGAATATAGCCTTCATTACCCACAAAAGCGATGGTATTAGAGTCGGGGGAAACTTCAAATACTTCCAAGCTCTTCTCCTCTCGACCAATTAAAGGCCCTATTTTATCAAGTCTTGCTTTTACTAAATCCATGCAGTAAAAGAACTTTCTCCTCCCTCCAACAATAACCTGGGATCCGTCAGGTAAAAAGGTTGCTTTCCTTATAGGACAATCCTCTATGAAAATGCTCTGTATTTTGGGATTCCGTTTGCCATCAATTTGGAAAAATCTCAGCCGTCGGTCTAGACCAGCAGCAAGAAGCAATTGAGCATTGCGATGAAACTGAACTGAACTAATCGGCCCGTTAGAAGGCTCCTGTGCATTTGCATCAACCAGCCTTGAGTACTCAAGCACTCCAGGCAACAGCTTGGATCCATGCTGCAAAACAACATCCTCATTGCTACGAAGGAGATCACCATCAGCTCTCACATCCTTATACCCATGAGCAACAACAGCTTTGTCCTCTTCATCAGAATCATCATCAACTCCAGAACTCACTGATTTTGAGCCAAGCTGAGCCCACTCTGTTCCAGGGTTCAGTTTTGCATACTGCGCCCGCAACCTTGACACATAGTCAGCACCTGAAACCAAACTCTCGTCTTCTTTTCGTCTAAGTTTTCTCAGTCTGTTTGCCTTTGATATGTCTACACTGAGATTTTCTTCTTCCTCGTCTTCCCAGGCAGCCTGTCTCTCGCCTCCTATCTTCTCAGTGTCACTCTCATCTCGAAAGTTGTCATCATTTCCTAACAATACATTATCTCCATCATGTGCTGTCTTATCCAGATAAAACAACGCAGAGCCCCCATCAAGTACCTCTCCATTCGCTTCCTCCTCTTCTTTTCCATACACGACGGGGGAATTAAGAGAGCCGAATAAAATTTTTTCCAGCTTCTGCATTTCACTGCTTTCCTTCATCTGTCTCTCTCTCTTGGCATCCACCATTCCCTTGTCATGTTTTCTCCTCTTTTTTCTCACCAAATCAGCCACAACCTTCTCCTCCAAGAGCTCAAATTGTTCATCTTCTTGAACAGGTGCTGAATCATCACCCCCAACAATTTCGACATCCCTTGATAGCTTCCGAGAATGCACATTTTGAGAAATTAAGCTCATTGTGGCGTTTCGGTTGCCTATATATCAAAAGAAAAAGGTAAATCCATCATACAAATAACACACAACAAGCATCAGTTTGAATTTGCAACCAAACCTATTTCATTTTTGACACTGTAATTTCAGTTAGCCTAAAGTTGTCTAACTACCAGACAATGTACTATGTGATAGATAGTGGATTTAATAAAATAAAACACCAATGAATCTTCGTTTTCTGAGGATTTTTATGCGTACTTTTTATGTTCATGCTCAACATGATTCTTCTCTTCTTCTTCATTGGACAGACCAGATGTATCTTCTACGATTTTCTACCAGAGGGTCTTGATTTTTAGTTCACTTATCAAATCTTTTTGGGTCTTGTTCAAATTGATTTGTATAGTTTTGGTACTAGCAAAATTTATTGAGCTTTTTTACAAAATAATTATTTCTGTAATTTGTTCAATGGTTTATTAATTTCTGTCTTATTCGCATTCATGCAGGAGAGTGAGGAGCATCTTGTTATCCTATCTAATAGCTAGGTACTAGTTTAATGTGGAACAGGATGAGTTCTCACTTATAGACGGCAAAGCTGGTCCTTTAACTCAAATAAACTTATCACTTATTTTCTGTCCCATATTTGCAATCCACTTTCATCTGAATCCATTTGACTGAAATTTAATAACTACCTTCAATTAATAAACGTGTTATACACCTGCCAAAATCCTTTCGTGATTCCCTCGTGTTATAGTAATTCATGGCACAGTACAGTTATCATTTTTGCATATAGCTTCCTGTCTTCACATCCTTGATCCTTGTCGATGAGCCCCTTCATATAGGATAGCTATATGCTTCTATAAATATCCACTTTTACATCATGAGCTCTAACTTTTTCATCTTAAATCAAGAATGAAGAGCAGAATACATGTGCACAAAAATCAGACAATACATAATGGCAATCAAACAAAAGAAGGAATGCAGTAGAATTCAAAACAAAAGAACACAGGAAAAACACACTTCAGATTACTACCCACACACAATGCAAAAGAGGTTTCACTATACCTTTTCCTACGCAAGGGTAAGGGCGTAAAGCGGAGAGGCAGGAGAAGGAGAGGGTCGGCAGAAGGATAGTAATGGGGAGGGTCGGCGGCCAGGGAGGAGGAGGTGGTGGCGGCCAGCGGGCCTCGGCTGGGGAAATGGGGAATAGGGTTTATCGACAGGTTTTTGTCCTTTTGACCTATTTCTTCTGCTTCTTTTCCAATTAACCGGACCGGCCCAGTCATCCGGTCTGGTTTTGACTGGCCGGGTCAATCTGAACGGGTGACCTGGTCGACCCAACCCGGAAAATCAACCGGGTCAAGTTCGACAGGGTCCAAGCCGCCGTGACACACTTTAGCAGACAAATGTGTAGTGACGACGTGCCCCGTAGGCTTTACGCTTAGCCAATGAGAACAAAGCACCTAACACCGAAAAATTATTGGGTACAAATTATGTCACGGTGCCAGGCCCGTCGATCTCTAAACTCGACACTATCTGTGTACATTGATGCCAAACAGCTGAGCACACGCGCATAATGTGTGCATCCTCAACCCCACGGTACATAATGTGTGCATCACGCTACTCCAGAGAGCATCTCCATGGTTGACGCCTGACGGAGCATACACTTTACTCGTGCACTCAACTTTTGCTTCTGCATGGCACATTCTTAGTGCAAAAAAATGAAGAAGAGAAGAAGTAATTGAACTTGCTATTCAAAAGATCTCTGGAGCCACTAAGCCTCATGTCTAAGGATACGAATTAACATTATGCAACTTAAATAAAAGCATTATGCATTTATCCCCAAACACACACATCATTTATTAAGGAAGGTTAAATTTTTTGTCTATCAGTATGTATATAAAAATTGTATATATAGGTGTCAAATAGAATAATGCTATGTATAAGAAAATCACGTAGGCACTAAGTATTTTTGTTATAACGAGGGGTGTCTGAGTATTTAGGATTTGATTAGAAGGGGCAGGGCAACCGACCTCTTAGAGCATCTTATCCCACCTCCAATCCCCTCAGCTATGCACACACGACCCACACAACATATGCACCAGTTAAATTGAAAATATAATCCATGTTGAGAGTGGGGGTTCAAACTCACTAAGTGTATTTGATTTTGTCATAATCTACCAATAACATGCGGCATAGAAGAAGGTTTTCTTGTTTCAACCAAAAATGATATTGGAAATTCAGACTCTGACATGATTCCATCTAATTACTCATCAAAAGAGGCATGTGCCTACTCGTCCACAATCCTTTTTTGTCACAAACTGGAATCCAGTCCACATGTCTTGTGTACTGATACACTGATTCTAGTCAAGCTTCGAAACTTAGGCCTGTCGAGACTCGTGAAGGAAGGGCATCAGCTGGGTCTACAAATCAAATGATTGTTGAAATATATTCCATCCGGTCACTCTTAATTGAGTTTGTCACATAATTAATCAATAGTAAAAGCCTAAGGTCACCTCTCATCGAGAACTCTCTCGATCTTGTCCTCAACCCAGGATTGTTGTTGGGTGGGCGGTGTCGCAGTCTTCGGCCGCGGGTCAGGGAATAATTAAGGACCAATATCATCTAACTTTGATATGTCTATTTTTGTTAATTATCTTAATTAAAAGTGACTAGAGGGAGTAGCAAATTTGAATCAACGTGCATAAGGGTCTCCTTTTCCGTTTTTACGAGTTTCATCCTTTTTTTTTACAAGAAAAGAAAAGGATATCATGAATCTCTTTTCTTGATATGACTCATAACCATTACCACTTTTTTGCTATAATCTCACCATTACCACTTGGTTTTGTGGTGGTGGAATCCCTTTATGCCCGACATTTTGTAGAGAATATCACCATATAAGGTAAAGTCCTATGCATTCTATCTAGTTTGGGTAGGTTCCAAGTTCGAACACGACCAACCCAAAATAAATTAAAAGTATCATTTCTCCTTTCTTTATCAGAGACATGTAACTGTCACACTTCATTTGTTATGGCCAATTTGAGTATCAGAGGAAAAAAAACAAAAATGCTAAGCAGTTGTGCATAATTATCCTCCTTCGGGTTCTATTGTTTCTTTCCCTATGATATTACTTTCTAGTAGGAAAGTTAATTATTTGAGCTCGTTTTCCATGTGTTGAGTAGAAGCAAACGGAAAAGGAGCTGAAACTTTGGTAAGGAATCACGCTTAACTCTAGATAAGAAACATTAGTGTTCTTGCATAAATTCTCACATAAAACTAGAAAGAAAAATGGTTGGTGAGGTCTAATCAAGGGCCCATGCAGTGAAGCAAAAGAAATGCTCTCTCTAGAAGCAAAACCCCATCCGTCGATTATTTGAAGGGAACTGAAAACTAATTATGCAGCTACCACTTCTTCAACTCCTAATTAACTCTAGAGACCTAGGCGAGTATACTTCCATATTTCCATGCTATAAATGTCCTTGTCCCTCTACTCAACATCAATAGGGAAGCTCAAGCTGATCTTGGACATACCATTTCCTTGTTCCCCCAGCGCTGCCTCTATCTTGATTTTGCGACTCCTGATCATGGCAAGAACGTTAGAGCCACTGGTAGTTGGTAGGGTGATAGGGGATGTAATTGATTCTTTCAGTCCCATAGTGAAGATGACTGTGACTTACAACTCCAACAAAGTGGTCTGCAATGGCCACGAGCTGTTCCCTTCTGCAGTGACATTGAAACCTAAGATGGAGGTCCATGGAGGTGATCTGAGGACATTCTTTACACTGGTATGTTTACGGAGAACTAACTGAGCAGTGATCGTTTCAAATGTCATACTCGTGTCTTTTTACTTGATAATGGTTATATCTGATGCTCTTGGCTTCAGATTATGACAGACCCAGATGTTCCTGGCCCTAGTGATCCATATTTGCGGGAGCACCTACACTGGTACTTCAGACTCTAAATGCAAATAGTTTCCATCATCACCTCCAATGCCATTTTTGTTGTTCCCTTGAAGGATCATGATTCTGGCCCTCTAGATATGCGGCAAAAAAAAAACAAAAGAAAAAAATGGAAACCCAAAATGATGATTAAATGCAACTGAGACTTCATAACCTATTGATCAAACCACACACAAAAAAAAGACACCACCTTTTTACGATAGGTATTATCATTCATTTTGTTTGCATCAAAAGAGAAAAGACTAGAGATTACTACAGTTGTACTATTTTCTATCCTCCATTTCCTTGTCATTTTGCAGGATAGTTTCTAACATACCAGGCACAACGGATGCAAGTTTTGGTGCGTTTCTTCCCACAACTGATTTTCTTTGGACGTACACATGCACACCATTGGCCCTTCCCAATTTCTTTTCTAATAATGCATGCCTATCAATTATACAAACCTTCTACTAAGAGGAGGAAGCAAGAGTTTTGTTCATTACGTTAAAATCAAAATGATAAGCCATTTTCTGTGGGATTTAACAGGGACGGAAGTAGTGAGATATGAGATCCCAAGGCCAAACATTGGCATACACCGGTTCGTGTTTGTTCTCTTCAAGCAGAAGAGGCGGCAAGCAGTGACACCCCCAAGTTCGAGAGACAACTTCAGTACCAGAAGGTTTGCCGAGGAAAATGACTTGGGCCTCCCAGTTGCAGCTGTCTTCTTCAATGCTCAGAGGGAGACTGCCGCCAGGAGGCGTTAGATGCAGTCAGAATGGGACCATCTCCACACTACTGGGGGGCATTCTAAATATATAGTTAACTTGGTATGTGCTCCATGTAGGAAAAGACTATCTACTAGTAAAAAAGTACTATATGGGTTTTTACCCAAAAAAAAGGGTCCTGAGTAATCTATTTGTAGGTTGTCTTCGCCCAGATTTGTCGTTTGCTTGTAAGGTCTTGTGTACGGGGTATAATGGTGTTCTCCAGTTCACTGGTTGAGCAACTATAAAGGCAGTCAGTAGATTCGTGGTCTGGCTCAGCGTTGTTGGTGTTCACTGAGAGTTTTTTAAGCTATAAAAAAAAAGAAAGAAAAGGCCACTAAGACTCTTGAACTAGGCGAGAAAACCACTGAAAACCACTGTCCCGATTCATCTCATCAAGAGCTTCTTGATGAAATCCGGAGGTTGCTTCATCCAATAGCAAGAACATTCTTTTACACCAAAGTTGGCCAATAAATTTGCAACCTTATTACACATGTACAAATCTTGAATGAACATTTTCATCTTTGAATTTCCGAATGCCCTGCCCTCTAAATAGCCTTTGATATACTACGGCCCTCATAAGTCATAACTATTAATGAGTTAAACAAGGGATTTGGAATCACATTGAGGGGCTGTTTGGGGCGTGAAAAATCAGTTTCATCCACTCCCAAAAATCTACCTAGTTAGTGGATTATCCCAAAAATCCTAATCAGCTGGATTTTTTTAGCTGAATGTTGCTGATTTTTCAATTAAGAAGGCTTGATATATTAAGGTATGATGATTCTAAGTGTTCACTGGGAGTTCGTATTTAAAAATCCCATCAAATATTGAAGGCGTGTTACCGGTCAGTACTCTCAAGTAATATTTCGAGCTTGGTTGGTGTTCATTAGGATTTCGTACTTGCCAGGCCATCATTATCTTCATTGATAGTTTGTTTCAGGCATAAAAAAATTTACTCTATCATTACTTTTGACTTAAATATTTGCCTTTAACCCGGCGATTTTATTCATATAAACAAATTTACCCTAAGGAAAAGTTTAAATGAGATCGCTCTCATATAGCTTATATGAGGCCACTTTAAATCATAGCCATTGGATCTTGATCTAACGGCTACAAATAGTCAGAATGATCTCACCCACTCCCTTATGTGACACACTCACCTACCCACTGATTTAATATCCATCATCCGATCGGAATCCAACGGTTATAAAGATTGGCCTCATGCTCCTTATATGAGAACGATCTCATGTAAACCCTTCTCATTTACCCTATTATTACATTTGACTTGAATATTTGTCTTTGAGCTTTTGATTTTATTCACGTCCAGTTGATGTAGAATTTTTTAGCTTGATCCACCCATCTACATCTATGTCAAATCTAGTATGGATTTTGGGAAAATCTAGGCTAGATGGAATGATTTTTTCATGATCCAAATGGCTTCAAATGGAATAAAAGAGTGTCACCGGACATTACACTCAAATAATAACTCGTTTTTAACCCCGAAGTGCATAGCGCAAGTGCTAATAGTCTCCGATAGCTTGGGGGAGTTTCTGAGTTTGAGTCTAAACCCCGACATCTTTAGATAAGGTTATTGCCTATTGCCTAATGGGGCCTAATTAGGGAGTGAGTGTGCAGTGTGTGGGCTTAGTTAGAGAGTGAGTAGTGTATGCGGGTCACTTAGTAAAAAAAGTGTTGGGTCACGAGCACAGCGGAAGCACGATGGATCGATGGTCGTGATGTTCAAATTTTACCAAACCAACCCCCTTTGTGTTTTTTCTCTTTCACGAAACATCAAACAACATATATATCACTACAACAAAAATGGGTTTTAGAGACGGTTTCATTTCAATCGCTAATAAATCCGTCGAGAAAGATTAATTGTTTCCACGAAAATAGTTGGTGGAGAAAAGTCAACAATACCGACGGTTTATAGGGACAGATAAAAAACAGTCTCTAAAAGTATACACATTCCACAGTTTTGTATACGGTTCTCCAGGAAGAACTATCACATACTTAATATGCATTATGATTTATGTTTGTGAATCTGACTCCATCGTAATTGATCCTATCTATTTCAGTATTTGAGTATTGTTTATTTTTTTGCTGCTTGGTTATATATTTTGGTGTTCCAAATCAATTTGAATAAAAATCCACCTAACTTTTCTTCAGGTTAAAATATGGGATCCTAGCCTGCGTGGTTCAAAACTCCGGGCCACATTGAAAGGACACACCGGGTTCTTTTAAGATCTAATTGTTTACTTTTTGTGATGTTTGTAAACGTATTGGCTTGATTTACAATTGTATCCTGGTTACTGACTTCATTAGTTAACTGGATATTGAAATGAAGACAAAACGAATTTAATTTAGGAAACTGATTAGGCAAATGCTAGATATGTAACTTGGATCTTCTTTTGGAAATCTACTGCAGACCTATCCGATCAATTAGCTTTGACAGTGGTAAGATTATATCATGATCAGATGATCAATCTGTACTCGTCTGGGATAAACAAACAACTCAACTTCTAGAGGAGCTGAAGGGCCATGATGGACCGGTATACTCTTGTGTTCTAAACATAGGATAAGTAGCATGATGAAGGCGACATGTTTATGAAATATGTACTCTTTTGCATGGCTTGCGGTTAAATTAGTAATGATTTGAATGCCCAGCTTTATTATATAAATGACACATAATATTGTCTATTTAAATGGCATGGGACATGTCTGCAATTAATTTTTTGCTGTTAGTATTCTCATATGCGTATGTGTATTAGGAGCAATAGTCTTTCTTCTTGATATGTAATTTACTTTCTCAACGGGTAGTTTTTCAAAGACTGTGTAAAACCACTGTATAGTTTCTCTAGGCTTGCACTTACTTTTTTTTACGGTGATCTACTAATTATTGTTCTGGTATAATATTGCTGCTGTTTGTTGATTTTCCCAGTAATTATACTATTGTAGTTTGTTGTAATTGAAATATCATGCACTCTTAATACATTGAACAATTTTTTGCATTTATGAATAATGCTTGTTATCCATATTTAGCACAGTAACATAAAGCTGCTATTTTTTTTTTAAATTTTTTCGAAGTTTGTACCGACAGATAAAATCTGTCACAAATGAGCTAAAACTGTCGCAAAAAATATATTTTCAACGGAATTTATCCGTCACTCAAGACTCTTTTTCAACAGATAAAAATAGTCGCAATAACTTTTATTCCACGGTTTAAAATCCGTCACTATTTCTCATCCTTTGATAATACTCACTATCGATGGTTGAGTCCTTTCTGTCGTTTTTGAGCAGTTGCGACACGACCTTTTTTGATGGATTGAGCGACAAAAAAAAATATCCGTCTTTAATTATCTTTAATGACGAATTATATGCATTTAGCGACAGATTTTCCTGTCTCTAAAGCCCTTTTTTTGTTGTAGTGTATAAAGGAATTCATGAGCAATAATATGAACAAGTATCTGATGTCATATTTCATATAATAAAATCATAGAGGATTGAGTACTACTAACCTTTGGCCTTTGAGCCCTACGATCAATCCACCAAGAAATAAACACAAGAATATATAATTATGTTGGAGAACACCAAAGACAAAAATCACATGGATAAGAGTCACTTTTCTCCAAGAACAAGTAATCATCTTTGTTCGTCATCGCATGGGAAAGGAGTCTAATCGAGAGAGAGAGAGAGAGAGCCACGAGAGAGAGAGAGGCGTCCTCCTCTCTTGCTTATCATAGGTCTCCTCCAGATCTTGGAGAGTTAAGGATTATCCTCTAACCACTTCCGTTTATCTCTCTTGGTAGTTATCTCTAACCACTCACACAATTCACGCACTCCTTTTTAAGATAACCCCATATATGTCTTATTTTAAGTGTTTCAACTTGTGTGGATCCCACCAAGCCCACAGAAGCCTTGCACACTCCACTGACCATGCCTCACGAGAGGGATGACTCTTTACATTAGGTTTAAATTAATATGAGCATAACTCATACCTCAAACCAACAAAAAGTTGGTTTTTTACTCTTTTTTCATGTCTATTTTCGGCAAACATTGATGTTTGAATGGGCACGCCATGCATCTCCTATCCGTTATAATAACGATTAACGGGTCTCTGCGTCCTCACAATATCAACGGATGGGGAGTGACGGGCTCTCAAATCACATGCAAGCCAGAGGGGTTGCGAGATACGAGAGTAGGGCTCACTCCTGAAACATATGTCGACACTGACAGCTGGTACACTCAATGTTAGAGGACCCGCCGTAGGCCATAGGCCCCCAGTAGAAGTGTCATCGAGAGATTTGGCCAAATCCGAGCAAGTGCTGAAGAAACACTGTTCTCAACGGAGAGAAACAGGAAGATTCCCTGGTCCCAAGGTTGAATGCTAGAACATAACCAGGGCTCAGAACCTGGAAATGCCACCCAGCCTATCACAAAGAATTATGTTGGAAAGGAGGACTTCGTTACTCCATTTTCTTCAAAACAATAGAAACCATATCATCCAAGGCAAAAAAGTCTATACATTGGGCGGTTTTGCTTAAGTACCAGTGCAGTGAGGGATGCTTGTGCCACGGGCGGACCAAAGTAGAACGCCCAACTACAATTAGCCGTATTATTCCCACCTTCATCCTATTGCTTTATTTTGGAACGAACCAGAAGGTAATCACTAATCATGTACTCCCTCCTGTCATTTTTTAATTGATACAGTTTTTTTTTCAAATGAACTGGTTTTTTAGTTCATTTGAAAAAAACTCTATCTATTAAAATCGAACGCCGACCTGTTTAAAAATTTTCCTTACTCTTACGTTCCACTCACTGCTGGAAATCTGTTCATACTCAGCCTCATATACTCATATATTAAGTCAAGGGGGTGTTGCCAAAAAAAAAAGTCAAGGGTGTATGCCAGCTAGCTCTTCCACATTCCCGAATCCGTTCTTGTGAGATCAGTGTGAGGATTCGATTTCGTATCCTGAAACACGAGAAAAAGATAACTCTGAATGACACCAGTCTGTTTAATAGGAAGGGTCACAAGACGCCACTTATAAGCAATAAAGCGCACAAAAAGAAAATACCCTTGGCAAGAGAAGCAAGGTTAAATAAATTAGCGCACATGATTTCACCTTCTCAGTGTACCATTGCCGGTACTCCTGTACTACAATGAAAAACATCCACATATACAACCAATAAAAGGACTATTCTGTTCATACCATCACTACAACAAAAATGGTCTTTAAAGACGAAAAAATCTGTCGCTAAATGTACATAATCCCTCGTTAAAAGATAATTAAAGACGGATATTTTCTGTCGCTCAATCCGTCAAAAAGGTCGCATCGCAACTGCTAAAAAAAGACATACAAGAACCAACCGTCGTTAGAGAGTATTGTCAATGGATGAGCAATAGCGACGGATTTTAAACAGTCGAATAAAAATTATTGCGACTGTTTTTATCTGTCGAAAATATGTTTCTTTCAATGTATATTGCAGTCACATCATCACATGAGTGAATTATTTTGCCGACAACGATATGTAGCGACTTTTTTATCCGTCGGTATAAATTTTTTATAGACGGTTTTAAAAACGCATCTAGACTCCTTTAGATACCTATTTATATCATTTGTGACAGATTTTATCTGTCGGTACAGACTTCAAAAAAAAAATAACAGCAGCCTTAAGCTGTTGTGCTAAATATGGATAACAAGTATTATTCATAATTTCAAAAGATATTCTCATATATTATTCATATAATTAGTACCATATTCTATAACATATATGTATATAATGTCATCTTACAACAATATGCGAAAGAAAATACATTGATAAAATGTTAATCTATAGTAAACTTCATTCTTCTGGTTTGAAATGTTACAGGAGCTCCTAGAGTTCATATTGCAGTTGACTTCCCCAGTTTGTTCAGCTTGCAAATGGGCAGGACGAGGCCCAACCATCATATTTGCCTGTTCAACAGTTGAGGTAGGCATCATTGGGTTCATGACCGGATATCCATATGGGGGAAAGTAATTTGGTGCTGAAGGGTAGATCGAACTAACTTTAAGCTTTATTCAAATAGATTGGACCGCTCATCATCTATTAGGAGTCCAGCATTCAAAATTTAACAGAGAGGTAGAATAAAACTAAGAAGGATTGCTTACTTGTAACGTGCTAACCGAAAGCTGGAATGCATCAATAGGTATATATGCTCCAGCCAAAATTTTAGTCAAGAGTGGAGTCAGGAGTACTGCACTTAGAGTGGTGCATACAGTCATTACAATTGAGAGCGGCACATCACCTTGAGCAATCAGTGTAACCTGCAAGACTACTTCACACAGACATATAATTAAGTGGGAATAATATCTTCACCATGTCCTTTCGTTTTCTTTGCTACAAAGTCCCACATGCACCAATATGTCTATGTTGCCTCTCAAATCACATCCCATGAAGCCAACCTTGAATAATCAAGGACAATCACAAAGATGATGGTGGTGATGACCCTTTTCTCCAAAATATTCACTTATAAGAGAGCAGCATCAGGATTTACATCCACTCAATAATACTTTTTTATTTATCTTTTGATATCATTTGAATTTATAAAGTCCAATGAAATTAGTGTTTTGATGATGTATTGGCATAAATAATGACCGGATCATATCACATTGGATGCAGTACCACCTGGGCAACATGCAAGCAAAATCAAACTAACCGAAACAAGTGGGGGGAGGCTAAAGCATTTGCTAATAATTGCACCAGTTGCTGGCATAATTGTATACTGAGCAAGGCATCCAACGAGTATCTGTTCAAAACACCAGCAATCTTAAAAATATCACTTATCAATCAAATGCCAAAGTCAAATTTTTTTAATAAAAATATCTATGATTTCTACTCCGATTGAATGCAGATTCCAATCTTCTGAGGCTTTGAAGGGTATATGAGGAGCAGTATGATGAACCATTGTAAAAGTACTCATCTGAAATAACAGCAGTACATGCAGATCAAATAACAGAAAGATACAATCGGCACTATAAACAAAGTAGAGAAATCTTCAGTACCCAGAAATGATAGCCTAGCCACGGCATCAACCAGTATTTTATCCATCCCACAATGCCTATAAATGCGAAGACGCATGCCAAACTTATTTTCACCCTCTTAATAAATAAGCCACAATTATGAAATTCCTAGCAGCTAAGCATCTTCATCAGCCATTAAATCACCTATCCTAAACTACTATCGAGATCAACCAAAGATCCAACAGAAAACATCACAGAACACATATATCGAGATCAACCAAAGATCCAATAGAAAGCATCACAGAACACATATCCACGGCAAATCGCCAACGAACGGCACACAAACCAACCAAATATTCAATCTTTCAGCATCTAACATGCCAGAATGCAGCAGTCATCCAAACAAACTCAAATACACATCATTTTAAGCTGAAAAAAGGGGGAAAAGAGAGGAAACAAACAGAAGAGAATCAGGGACTGAAAAAGAGAAGCTCGGATCTGAGATTGAGGATTGTATGGCTTACCTTAGATTGAGCAAGTTCTACTCCCAAAAATTGAATCTATTTTCCCATGCGAGCTAGAGGAGACGGAGGGGGGTCACCGGGGTGGTGGGGCGCCCTGTCGAGCCAGAGGGGGGAGAGGGAAGGGGGTCGCCGTCGAGCCAGAGGGGGGGAGAGGGAAAGGGGTCACCGTCGAGCCAGAGGAGGCAGAGGGAGGTCGCCGGGGTGGCGGGGCGCTCCGTCGAGCCAGAGGGGGAAGAGGGATGGGGGCTGTTAGGGCTCGACAATGGAGAAGCAAGGAGGAAGAGATTAGAATTAATCTTGGCCCTTCAAAGCAAATGTCCAGATTTGTTTCCCAACTCAACTTTTAACCATGGATCAGAAACCGTGGATACTATATATATTATCCACAATTTTTTTAACCACAACAAATAAACCGTGGATAATGGTTAATATTATCGATAGATTTTTTTCTGTCGTACAAATCTGTTGCAAATACTACACCTTTTTCCACAGGTCATTTTCTGTCATAAAAAGTGAGCTTTATCCACGGTTCTTTTAGCAACAGAAATAAAACCGTGGCTAATGCCCGATTTTGTTGTAGTGCATTGTAAAAAGAAAACTGATTTAAGAATGACAATGTCCACAATGCTACAGCTTTTTCTGTGAAAATGCTCAGAGTCCTTTTGAATAATCGTATGATTCCTCCCTATGAAGGCAGAAGTTCACCAGGAATGAGTCCAAAATAATCTGCAACGAAAAGATTAATAAAATAATTTAGCAGCTTTCTTAAATAAAATTAAAAAGTACTCATATGGCTAACCTGGTTAACGTGAGCTGCAACACAAGGCAGCATCAACAGACCAGATTCTCCAAGTGCTCCACCAAGCTGCTCCACAACTGCTACCATGACAGGCAAAGTTTTCTGAAAGGCAATTCATGCCAGTTAACATATTTATTTTTTCTTTTTTTGAGGTGAACTGGTAAATGCCTTTTTTTTAGAGAGAGATGGTGGTGTTATTGATGATAGTAATGGTAAGAATTGACGCATTTAAACTATTTGAGCAGTAAAGACAGCATGGTACTAAGAATTGCATCCATATCTGTGACCCAACTAATGTCAAATCACTTTTATCAGACTGTTTACTTCTCTTCGATAGATAATATACTAATTTAATCGTACTGGTAATTAAAAGGAATGACAATAGAAATTTGATGTGATTTATCATATGGATAGCACACGCAACATGTAGTAAACTGACCTGACTAGAAACAAGAACAACAACTCGTGCATTTTCTTTTTTCCCGAAAGCAGAATTGCCACGGCCAGAAAGGAGAGCAAAGCTATCAACTGCAACTGTGTTAAATACCAATATAATGATATGCAGGAGTCTGTAGCACAAGGAGAAGTTACTTTTTGTCAAGTTATTAGTAGCCAGAAGTACAATATCAGACCATGCTTACTGTGTTAAATAAAATGAAGAATCAAACAAGGTCAATAAGTGGCCCGAAATAGAATCATCTGGTCATTAAGAGGCCAAACAATATTGAAGAGCTAAATCATATTTTCATTGATCTCAAATGAAGGTTTACAGGGGTATTTATAGACCTAGTTATATGACACATAAGCAGATGACCAGCTGTCTCTTAGCCAGCCTGGCAGCACAATCAAACTCCTAATAAAGCTAACTTTAACTAACTTGAACAGACTGATTACATTTCCTTAACATCCCCCTTCAATCTCATGGGAGGAACGAACTATGAGATTGGCTTTAAGAATATCAAATTGGCGAGAAGATAATGATTTTGTAAAAATATCAGCCACTTGATTTGCAGATGGAATATATTGAATTTTAACAGCTCCAGCAAGAACTCTTTCTCTAATGTAATGATGATCAACTTCGATGTGCTTAGTCCTCGCATGAAACACTGGATTTGAGGATAAAGCTATAGCAGACATGTTGTCACAGTATATAAGAGGAATGGAAGAGATAGGAAGAGACAAGCTGCGATAAATCATCTGTACCCAGGCTAATTCTGTTGCCACAGAGGCCAAGGCTCTGTATTCTGCTTCAGTAGAAGACCTTGCCACAGTCTCTTGTTTATGTGACTTCCAAATAATAGGATTTAATCCCATGAAAACACAGTACCCAGTTACAGACCTTCTATCAGAAATATTGCCTGCCCAATCAGCATCTGTATAAGCTTTAAGTGTAAAATCACCTGGCTGAATAAGAATTCCATGAGACAATGTATTGCTAACATAGCGCAAGATTCTCTTAGCTGCAGACAGATGAGAACAGGATGGTTTATGCATAAATTGGCAAACCGTATTCACTGCATAAGTAATATCAGGTCGTGTATTTGTTAAGTACTGTAATGCACCAACCAAACTACGATAAATTGTAGGATCAGGAAGAAGATCATCATCAAATTGGGATAACTTCTGCTTCGAATGACATGGTGTTGGAGCAGGTTTACAACCAATCATAGAGGCTCGAGCGAGCAAATCTTTTGCATATTGAGTTTGAGTAATGAAGAGACCATCAGATGTTTTCTGAACTTGAAGTCCTAGAAAATGATGAATATTGCCCATATCCTTAATGGCAAATTCAGTACCAAGATCAGAAATAAGTTGTGTAACATAGACAGGATCACTACCAGTGACTAAAATATCATCTACATATACCAACAAAATAGTAATCCTTGAATCTTGTTGTTGAATAAACAAAGATGTATCTGCAAAACACACTTGAAATCCCTGTGCCAAGACAAAGGAAGATAAACGCTCATACCAAGCTCTAGGAGCCTGTTTCAAGCCATAGAGTGCCTTTTGTAACTTGCAAACATGTTTTGGAAAAGTAGAGTCTTCAAATCCCTGTGGTTGTAACATATATATTTCTTCATTGATAAAACCATGTAAAAATGCGTTTGACACATCCAATTGTTTTATCTCCCATTTATAAGTGACAGCAAGGCTTAAAACAATCCTTATCGTGGCAGGTTTTACAACAGGACTAAATGTTTCATGATAGTCCAAACCTTCTTGTTGATGATACCCTTTTGCCACTAATCTAGCCTTATATCTAGCTATAGACCCATCTGCATGTCTCTTGATTTTGTATATCCATCGACAACCAATAATCAGTCGATCAGATGGTGGTGGTACTAAAACCCATGTTTTCTGTTGTTGTAAAGCAAAAATTTCGGATTGCATGGCATCTTTCCATTCAGAGAATTTTATGGCAGCATAATAAGACGAAGGCTCAAGTTGGGGTGGACTATCTGACTTAACTGAAACATGCATAGAAAGTATATTTCTAGGTTTAAAAATACCATTCTTACTCCTAGTGACCATAGGATGAATAGAATTAGACACAGCTGAGACAACAGAAGACTCAGTTTGAGTGATAGGAGTATGAGAGTCAGAAGTGGAAGAAAAAGGAATTGACTGACAAACCAGAGAATTATTATCAGAAGAAGAACTAATAGTGTTGAGCAATACAGTTGGTGAAAGTGACTGAGGAGGAGCTGGGAGAGACACACCATATACAGAAGTACAAGGAAAAGTCAATTCAGCAAAAGGAAATTCATTTTCATAAAATTGAACATGTCTAGAAACAAAAAACTTTATGTGTTTGAATATCAAAACATCTATACCCTTTTGAACAGGCAGAATACCCCAAGAAAACACATGGAGAAGATCTAGGTTCCAGCTTGTGTTTAGTATAAGGTCTTAACCATGGAAAACATCTAGACCCAAACACTCGAAAAGAAGAATATTCTGGTGAAGTTTGAAAAAGCTTTTGAAATGGTGAAACTGAATCTAAATGGACTGATGGCATCCTATTAATCAAGTAAGTTGCTGTACATACAACCTCTGACCAAAAAACAATAGGTAAATGAGAAGTCAGGAGCAATGACAGAGCAGTTTCTATCACATGTCTATGCTTCCTTTCTGAAACTCCATTCTGCTCAGGAGTATATGGACAAGACAGTTGATGAATGATGCCATTGGAATTAAACAATTCATTGAATTTGGAATTAACATATTTAGAACCATTATCAGACCTGAAGTAAAGAATTTTGCATTGGAAAAGATTTTCTGTCATTGACTTAAAATGAGAAAAACAAGCATACACATCTGATTTGTTTTTCATAGGATATAACCAAGTGAATTTTGAGAAATCATCAACAAAGATGACATAAAACCTAAATCCTAGAAAAGAAATACAAGGAGCAGGTCCCCATACATCAGAATGTATTAACTCAAGTGGTTGAGTAGCTTGTGTTTTGGACAAACTAAAGTGCAACTTGTGAGCCTTGCTCAAAGCACAACTAGTACAACTTGACATTATTCTATCTGAAACAGGAAGTTTTGAAGTAGAGAGAATCTGACGACATGTAGCATCAGCTGGATGTCCCAGTCTACGATGCCAGACCACAGAAGATTGTTTAGCAGCTAGTAGAGCAGATGCATGTGTAGAGGAGTCCACAGAGGACAGAGGATACAAGCCATTTTTACTGGCCCCTCGGAATAGAATTGTTTTGGACTTGTTGTCCTGAACAACAACACCACAAGAGTTAAAAATAATGGAACAATCATTATCTTGAGCAAGTTTATGAATAGAGATTAAATTTCGAGAGATATGTGGGACATGCAAGACTCTACGAAGATGAATAGAAGAATCAGCTGAGATAAAGGTTTTAGAGCCAACATTCTGAATGGAAATAGACTCACCATTGCCTACCCCTACTGAGTTTGTACCATGATAAGGAGTATGATTATCCAATTGTTGAAGATCAGCAGTGAGGTGATTTGTAGCACCAGAATCCAACAACCAAGTGGAAGAAGAGGTTGATGCCTCATCTGTATGTGCTGAATAGGCAACTGGAGCCTTGCCTTTCCCCTTATAAAACTGATCACCGGAATTAGGAGAAGGTGTTCCATTATATGCAGGATTATACCTGTGATAACATTTTGCAGCAGGATGATTTGTCTTTCCACAAATCTGGCAGGGAATACGAGGAGCACCACCTTGATTATTGTTTCGAAAAATGGGAGGATGAGCATTACTCTCAGAATATGTATAACGTTGTGCATTTCCTTGACGATAATTGGACGAATTACCACGCCCACGAGAACCTCGAAATCCAAAATGCTTTTGATTAAAATTTCCTGAAAAAGTATTTGCTAACATAGCTGATGGAGTAGGAAGTAGTGCACCATTACTCCCTGATTTGAGAGTAATATTTGCTTCCTCGGCAAGCAACAAGATCCACAACTCATGCACTGAAATTGGAGAAGACCTCGTACGAATTGCAGTAGTAAATGCATCAAATGATTCAGGAAGTCCATTTAGAGTATAAAGCACAAGATCCTCATCTGAAACTGGAGAGGATGCAGCAGCAAGTTGATCGGCAAAATTCTTTAACTGATCAAGATATACATTCATAGAAGAACCAAGATGTAATTTCTGAATTTGTAGCTTGAGATTCATGACATGAGATCGAGAGAGTGAAGTAAAATTCTGCTCAAGAAGAAGCCATACCTCCCTCACAGTCTTGATTCCTAGAATATGAGGATGACGACTAGGCGAAAGAGTGGCAGTGATACAAGCAAGTAAATGGAGATTATACATGCGCCACTTGGTAAACAATGGATTCATAATAGGATCACCACAACCATCAGCAATATACACAACAAGGCATTCAATAGTACCATCGATATAACCCACTAGATCATAAGCAGAGAGAAGATTATGCATCTGATCTCGCCAGATCAAAAAATTCGAGGAATCAAGTTTAACAGTGACCAGAGAACTAAAATTAGACACCAAAAGCTTCAATGATTCTGGAAGAGGTTCCATGATCAATATACTTCGAAGTCGGCAATTCCAATCGAAGACGAACTTGTAGAACAAAAATCGAAGAAGAAGAAGAAGAAGAAGAACAGACACGACCTTTGAAAAACAAAGAGAAAGATGATCAGAAGCTAATCCTTACTGTTTGTGAGCCCAGAGAAGCTCCAGTAATGGCGGGCGATAATTCCGGAAGCTCCCGAGAAAACCGGATCTAGCAGAGGGACAACTCACCCCCCCCCCCCTAGCTCTGATACCATATTGAAGAGCTAAATCATATTTTCATTGATCTCAAATGAAGGTTTACAGGGGTATTTATAGACCTAGTTATATGACACATAAGCAGATGACCAGCTGTCTCTTAGCCAGCCTGGCAGTACAATCAAACTCCTAATAAAGCTAACTTTAACTAACTTGAACAGACTGATTACATTTCCTTAACAAACAGAAACTTTACCTCTTGAGAACAAGGAAAAAGAAAAGAAAATCCTAGAGATCTATTTATCATGAAGTTGTTATATGATAGAACTATCATCTCTCAAGTATCTTAGCACAACTCATTGTAAAAGTGCAAAAATTAGCCAGCGACGTAGCTGCGTCGACGCACGGGCTAGTATACTTCTTTTCACCCAGGCCATCAGATCATCATCTAATAGCCAGGGGAAAGCCCCTGTTAGTCACCCTTGCAGTCAGATGTTCAGATGGCCAGAGGAAGAACTGCAGCTCAGGTTATCCCCACTCTTGTGGAAACCCTACATCTAAGGACAACTATACATCTTGCATTCTGGACCCACTGAGTGCTCTTGTTCTTATATGAAACTTGTAATCAAACTTAAACCATACACATTGCACCCATTAGAACAATTACTCAAACTATAGGACTTAATACAATGAAGGAAATCAGTTTCAATCATATAGAATGCCAAATGAAACTAGAAGGTGCGAAAGTAAACGTCAGAGAGCTATTAAACCAAGCATCACTCTTAGCCCTGCTCAAATCGAACTCAACCTCCTTTCCAATCAAGCTGACCTAGTTCGGTTAACTAGAATCTAGTCAATTGAGTTGGGTAAGCAAGCTCGCGTATTATAACATTTTATGTTTTGTTACTACTAATATAAGAAACTAATGCACATAAAACATTGTCTTATATACTCCCTCCATTCCATTTGTTTTTTAAAAATGAACTGATTTTGATTCATTTGGAAAAACAAATAGGATTATTAATATGGAACAGAGGGAGTAAAAAGTACATCATAATGCTAACAGCATGTACAGAAGTAGAAACCAAGGACAATGATAAACAAAACTAATGTCATATTGATAGAACTTGAACAAACTTATCTTCTGTCTGAATTATAATTTGTTACGACCTGACCTCGGTCATTACATAATTCTAAAAGTGTTTGAGGAGAATATGGCATCATCTACTAAAGCATTACCATACTAAGAAGGACCGCACTAGTCATGGAGAAGGCTTGGCGATTCTGATCAACGAACTCCGCCACACCTAGAATACAAAAGAGTATACTAGCATATCATGACATGACTTGTAAATACAGCCCAAGTAGAGTCGCGAAAGATCAAGACGCCAAAACCCCAATTTGTAATCAGAAAACAGATACAAGCAAATCTGTGTCATGGTATTGATAACGGAAGGCAGAATACATAGCCGAGTCAAAAACGTCTAATTTGGACCAAATTAATATATATACTTTTTGGACCAGACTGACATATATAGCTTATTACACATATAAGGACAAAAAGGAAGGAAATTGTCAGTCTGTTACATGTCAATCGAAGGGGTACATGTAAAGACAAAAAAAAGTTATAATACACTTACTGGGGCTAGAATTTTGGAAATCCTGAAGATTGAAGATATGAACATAAGTTTTTCACCAAAAAAATAAAAAAATACAGTAAAATATGTCCTCATAATATTCTTTAAAAAAAAGTCCACCATTAATAGCCATTAGTACAATTTCTAAAGGTTGCCACAATGGATTCTCAATAGATCACTTATCAGCATATGCATTTTATAATTTTTTTCTCATTAAGTCCTAGATTCCCCAACTTTCCTCTTATATTCCGGTCTTCTATAAGCCATTCACCACCATACTTTCTTCTAGAAGCCTTTTCCAGTCTTCGTGCACATAAGCAAGCTATCCCGACCATCTATCACACCTAATTGATAAAAGCTACTCATCGCCTCCTTAAAATGGCTATTTCTACTGCACTCTTGCACTGTCTTCTCAACAACCATCCCTCAAATCTCATTTTCCCGCTCATATTGACTATATGGCAATTCTTAGTTTTCCATGACTTACCTGTATTCACTATTCAATTCTTAGTTTTCCACTCATATTGACTATAAGTTCTATAGACACTGCTCTTCTTTTCTTATCACCCAAATAGGCAACATCTTCCCTATCTCGATGTTCACCTTGAACTAGTCATATCTAGGTAACTCCTGATGGAGGAATATAACAACTGGTTAGCTTTTTAATTGCATTGTTACTGAATTCACATTCCAATAACCTGCAAACTTTAACGTGTCACTCCACATTTAAGCTTCCTATTTAAGGCCTTTTTATAATACTTCTGTGAAAGAAAACATTGAGACAGAAGAGCTACAATTTGTTGCCCAAGAAAATTTTGAGAATGTATTAGACATGAAGCCAGATATCAAACTTGTAGATCACATAGCACATTATCTCTTCAGCAAACTTCATCACTACATTAGTTCTTTCATCGAACTTAAAAGTAATGTATCTATAGCCACAAAAGAAGACTCGAAGATACTAAACAAGAATTACAAAGGCATTCTAGGCAAGTTATGATCCTAAAACCATGGTCAACGAAATACCTTTTGCACAACTAGTGGGACCAAAAGAGTGACAATGAGGCTTTTGAACAATTGTTGAGTCGGAATAGAAACACCAACACCACCAGCTACATATTTCGACAGTAAGAATGACACCTACAATCAGCCAAGAAGCTGAGGACATCATTTCAGCCAAAAGTTTGCTAGAAAAGGCTCAAATGGATTACTCAAAATGCAACTTTCTACCAAATTCCATGGCTATGTTGTATTAAAAACATGCCCGTGGACTGTCTGATCTTAACCCCGTGAATTTCGACTATGATTATTAGTCATATAAGTGGGAATCCCAATACATATTTTCAAACATTGAAGTTGTCCAAGAATGAAATATATGCACAGTGATTTAAAAATATGAGGTCCATACAATTATCAAATACTTTGTTTAAACATATAAAAATAATGATACACACTAGAAACAGGTCCAGGCCATAATTTTCCTGAAAGCCATTTTAAACACCAAGCCCAAAAAAATGTTGGTGCACCTCAAGCAAAAGTTCGATCATTATCAGCACTAACACAGTTGCAAGGTGTGAATATATATTACACTCGCATAATTTTTGTGCCGTGAAGACAACAATATAACTATGTCCAAAGTCAATGCAGAAAAAAAAAACCATGAATATTTTCTGGAATCTCAACGTATGAAAGCTGAAATAGCAATAAACTTACAATCAAAGTTCCCTACATATTTGATATTACTGTCATTGCAAGAGCAAGAGCAGAGGTCCCCTTAACTAGCTGCATTAGTTGAGACATTTATTCACAATGTTATGACTTAAAATCTAAGAATAATGGAGTTGAAAGAGTAAAATAATGCAGTAAAAAAGGAACATAATTACTGTTGTTAAAGCTACTCCACTAGATAATGTCATCGACATGCAGTAAAAGATCACTCAGGTAGTCATCATATAGAATATTATTAATTTTATAAATTTCTTAGTTTATTTATGAGCTTTATAAGGAAGTTGCTTGTTAGAGAATTCTAATTAGAATAGGAGTTATTCCCGTTTTTTATTTTCGGCAAATTTTAAGTTGGTTTATATTTCTTTCATAAAGTAGAACTATTTTTGTAATAAGCCTATTTAAAGGCCTTAACATCAATGAAAAAGGGAGACCATGATTTGAAGAAAAAAAACCCACGTAGTTCTCTATTGATGGAGAGACTCCTCGTTCACTGATGATGCTGAACAACTATCGTATCGATGCTATGGTCCACCGTCCGGCGTTGATTCCGGTAGTAATCTCTGGTGGTGATTCCAGAGAACTTTATCCTTTTTATCACTCTTTCCCTTCCGTTTCTCCTCCTTCACACGCCATTTGCCATCAATTTGGTGGCCCATGCAAAAACCTGCAACTTGAGAACATGGATCCATGGGCGCGCTCTCTTGCTTATTGCAGATATGAAGTTAATGGATTCAAAGCCGCTCTTGGTGACATCAGATCCCAACTTGAAGAAGTTACGAGATTGGTACATCTGAAAAGCGACGAGTGCAAGCTGTTTGGATGCAATCGTTGCAGCTGCAGACCTGTTGTTGACACCCAACAACCCATACAAGCAGTCCGATCCCACACAGCTCAGCCTCAGTTGTCTGATGCAAAAGCCAAACTGATAGTTGCTCTTGCTGAAGAAAATATACAACAGGATGCCGGCACTCTGGCAGGGGAAACAATTTGGTTGAGTCATCAACATTGGTTCCAATCCTTCGAGTCCAATCAACCCATATCATCGTGCCAGACCAGCCCCTAACGCCGCACATAGCTGCTGCCCACAAGTTGATAGAACCAAACGTGGGACCATATATAACTGTTCTTCCCTTTCCAACCGTGAATCTCTCTTCCAACATGCTTCTTGGCGCACACATGCTATGTCTCAACCACGGTGGCTTCTTTGTGTTAGTAGATTTTCCCTCATGGTAGAGGTTTTCTTTGCCGCACACTTTTCAATTGATCCTGGCAGTATTTTTCCATCCATGATGGGGCCCGTGCAATCTATACTAGCCAGAGTCGAGTATCTTTCACCGGGGAGAATAATGCAGTCATCATATAGAATTTTATTAATTTTTAAAAAATTTAGTTTATTTATGAGTTTTATATGAAAGTTGTTTGTCAGAGAATTCTAATTAGAATAGGATTTATTCCCGTTTTTTATTTTAGGCAAATTTTAAGTTGGTTTATATTTCCTTCCTAAAGTAGAACTATCTTTGTAATAAGCCTATTTAAAGGCCTTAACATCAATGAAAAAGGGAGACCATGATTTGAAGAAAAAAACCCACATAGTTCTCAGTTGATGGAGAGACTCCTCGTTCAGTGATGATGCTGAACAACTATGGTGCCGATGCCTAGTCCACTGTCCGGCGTTAATCTCTGGTGGTGATTCCAGAGAACTTTATCCCTTTTATCCCCTCTTTCTCCTCCGTTTCTCCTCCTTCACGCATTGTCCGCTATTAATGGCTAGTCCTGCAAAATATTTAAAATTATCTTATCCATGCGCTACCCATATTCAATAAAAACATTAATAATTTTCTATCTCCATCAAAAAGGCAAAGAACCTAATACTTGACATTGACGTCCAAACTTTTTGCCTGTAACAAACTCCTGAGGCCGAAAATGAAGTTCATTATAATCTAGGAAAGGAGAGGACTTACAAGGAGAATTGAAACCTGAAGAGATAGAAAACTTGCTTAGTTATTGCAAGAAGCACCAAAAAAACAATTGTTTCACCTTTATTGTTTACAAAAAATAATTTTGATGATATTTTATTGGCAAATTTACCAAATAATAATTAAAAAAATTACCGATCAGGAATATTTTAAAAATAATTTTCGATCCAGTTATCTGACTGCCATGCAGGCTCCAGCGTGGCATTGGCCCTGCGTTGCTTTTTTTTAAACCCTGACCCGAAGCGTTGGTTCATCCAAAGTGAGAGCTGTCAATTCAACCGACGCCTTTGAGAGCCTTCAGCTATTTTAGTGGGACAAACTTTAACAATGCATATTTCTTTCATTTCTGATCCGTTCTCACCTTTTTTTCATTCTTTTTTATTTTTAGTGCTCTTTTCTATAATGATGATATCATAAAGATGTTGAGCCACCGCATGTTATTTATAGTAGATTTTAGGGTATTATTTTTAATAGGATATCAAGATCATTAGGATATCATAATGATTAGAAAGAACATTAAAAATAAGGAAGAACAAAAAAAAATAAAAAAAATGGATTAGAAATAAAGGAGATATGATTCGGTAAAATTTGTCCCACTTTAATGCTATCGTGAATAGTATTTACACTTCACCGAATCATATCTTCTTTATTTCTAGTCCGTTTTTGCTCATTTTTTCTTCCTTATTTTTAACGCTATTTGTGATCATCATAATATCCTAATCTTGATATCCTATTGAAAATATTACCCCAAAATCCACGATAAATAGCACACGGTAGCTCAACATCTTTATGATATCATTATTATAAGAAAGAGCACTAAAAGTAAGAAAGAACAAAAAAAATAGCCAAGAACGGATCAGAAATGATAGAAATATTTATCGTTGAAGTTTGTCTTACTGTTAAACCGACGCCTCTTACTTTAGATGAAAGAACCGACGCCTTTCAGGTCAGGGTTGATAAAAAAGCCGCGCAGGCCAGTGCTACACGAGTGCCTGCGTGGCTGGTCAAATAACTGGATCGGAAATTATTTTTGAAATATTCCCGATTAATAATTTTTTTTTGAATTATTATTTAGTAAATTCCCCTATTTTATTCTCTATATTTGTTTGTTAAGGCGGTAATGTCTTTAGGCCTGCTGCTACGTTACAGACAATAAAAAATATCAATTGAAGACGAAATGGAGAGTCAGTGGGAAGTTGGCAATATGGAGAGCAAGATAAAGAATAGTCAATAAAAAATATTTAGATAAAGCAACTGATGGCTACCAATTGAAGACATAAGGAAGATTAGCAAAGTTATACAAAACTAAAATTTAAGTCATTGCGGTAGTCGGTTTGTACTGTATACATTCTCCTTAAAGATATGACATTAATCTCAGAAAAATCGAAGTTCGATAAGAAAGAATGGAGAAAGAACATACAACCCAGAACACACAAATTAATCAAGGTCATACTAGCCCAAAAATTCCAACTGGCCATGCTTCTTTAGCTGCAGAGATCTCCCCATCTCGTAACATGAGCCCTGTTCAATAAAATGGTTTCTAGTTAATGGTCCAGACAGTCATTTTCATAGCTAAAAGTGAGTGTCTGCCCAATAAACAGACACCAGAAAAGTAATTTGTGAGAACAAAATGAGCAAAAATATGATTACTGTTAAAATATTTACAAGAGAATGTCTAGATAATTTCGTATTCAGACCTGAAATTAGAAAAAATCCAAAGTAACTGAGTTTCGACAAACTGTATTTGTGGGCTAAACAGCCGAGACTGGGACTTGTGAATCCTAATGTTACTCCGCTGACAAGAGCTAAACAAATATCACATATATAACAGGTTGGATATAGATTTTAGGTAATATAATGCTTATAACATGAATACAAACCGAATGGAGATCACGAGAAACAAAACACAGATAGCAGGAGAGAGTTGAATCTATTAATCTTTTAGTCTAGAAGCATGTAAAGTGTTTATAAGTAAGACTTGATCATTAGATTTCATTAAAAAAGGGAGTTTTCTCGCAGCCATGAAAATAAAAACTCGTAATATACATAGTTATCCATATCCAAGTCCATGTTGTCACTGCAAACTAATCGACATTTTTTAACATCATTCGTATCCACGCGAAAACGACAAGGATAATAAATAGAAGACCATCATAACCATGGCGCAGATATAAGATAACGAATCGTTTTTCATTGCATCAATGTGGACACTATGTAAAGTTGAGTCTCATTACCTAAGGCAAAAAAAATTTCTCAGCAAATTTGAGGACGGGCTTTGCGGAAGTAAATAAATTCGCAGAGCTGGAAGAAACATTCAACTCTCGCTCATATCCTCCCGACTAACAAAACCATCAATCATTCTCAACAAATTAGACATCAATTTAAAGGTAATAGGCAGAAGGATAATGAATGGCAAACAGTAATGGACTCGTACTTTAAACAGCAATAGATAAAATCAGTGGGCCTCACGTAGGCACCGCATGATGCTACAGCAGAGGACTGGGCTGGGTAATTAAAAGAGGAGCAGGGAGTGGTTAACCTTGTACCCTCTGCATTTCAATATTTGATGATGGAATGGACCCAGGCTGCCGGGCAGCATAATTGAACACAAGTATGTACATGGCTGCTTGCCTTCCCTTTGGGCAGAAAAAATTCATCCGGCCATCAGCAACTTACTTAAAGAAGGAAGATCAGCTCACCTACCAAAGAGTCATCAATCAACTGACCAGCTAATTTACCACCCCAATTCACCAGAATCATTAGTGCCTGCAACGTTTCCTTCCCCATCTGGATTGAACGAAGAATCAAACGCAGTCCTTGCTCTGTTATATTTACCCAAAATTTGAAGGAACAGTTCCTATCCGAAGTTCTTTTCAGACAAGGGTTAAAAGCATGCTCACCAAGTTTGACAAGGATAAAGCACAAGCGTAACTCATGCAAAATCATTATATATCAGGGATGAACACATGCATTTTCAAAATTCAGGGATGACATGACTTTCAGCACCACATCTGAAATAAATTTGTAATATACTATTTTTCTTCCTCCCTCAAATCAAACTCCTCGAGTAGTGTTTTTTGAAGTGCTGCAATATTGCTCTTATTTACAACCATAATATCCAATTACATCCAAGCAGTAAATAAGGCCTTTACTTATCTAAGCGTGCCAACTTTATTGGCAAAATATTTCCTCACCAGTGCTTAGAAAATTATCAATAAAAAATTTGTTCCGTTCAATCACATCATTGTAGTTGGACGCAGGGAGTACAACTATGTTCGTATCTACTATGATAAGTATTAAATATGCACTTGAATATGACTTTCACGGAGGTCTTTATGTCACGCCCCAAAATTCCTGACCTCGATCGGAGTGCGGAAGCCTTTAAGTAAACCAAATAAAAGCCGAGATAGAAAACTTAGGACGCGACCGAATACTCGATCACTCGGGTCAATTACATCGTTACAAAAGAACGTGTAATTGACATCACCAGGAACTCATAACGAAACTTAGAAATTGAGAACTTAAGAAATTCTTCATCAAATTTTAAATAACATTGTCAATGTAACAAATGAATCCTACTAAAATTATTACAGCAGATTAAATAAAACTGTCAAATAAAGCAAGCATCAAATCCAGGCACACACTAACACTAAAGAAATTCTAACAAAATGCAATAGAGTAAATAAAGCAATTCTTCAAGACATCCCCCACACATCTGCTACGCCTTTCTGAATTGCAAAGTCCTGACTTACTGATCTTTGAAGCCTGCATCAGAGGATGCATGAGTATTTCATAGAAATACCCAGTAGGATGTAAAAACCCACCAAGAAGATAAAATAGATTGTGAAAAATAGATCACTCAGATAAACAGGAATAAACACTCTCTAAAAGACCACTCATAGGTTTATGTTGCATGAATAGCAAGGTCAAATGATAACAGTTCTAATGGAAAAGTATAGAAAAGAATAATCTCAATATGACTCCAAACAAATATCGGTGTAAGGAGATAATGGTCAAGACACTCAGGCTCTAGGCATCTATGGTGCAAGGAGTTACAATTTCTGCTCACTGAACTTACCAATACGCAAGAGGTAAGATATATACCAGAACATCTTAGAGGTTCTCTTTTTGGGACCCGGCCACGCGTCTAGGCATGCTGGCCCCATCTGTGCTTACGGGCACAATGAGCGGAGACTGAAGGCCTTCCGTAATGTCAACCAGTCTAAGACGTACGTGTTTGCCTCCTTTCGGGCAATAGGGAAACCATGCTCCATAAATATCGGAGATCACCACGGATCTAGCAATGGCTCGTGAGCATACTATGATTCCACCTTTTAATAAGTGGAGAAATAGGTCAATGCCAAACTGGACCATGATTCAACAAAAGCACAAGTCTTACCTTTATGAGAATAGGGTAATTCTTACCGCAATGACTCACTCATGGAGTACAAAACAGATAATCTAGGTTTCTCAACGATATATGGCTCTCTCTCAGGGAGTAACAAGAAGATTCACATATCTCGCATAGTGAAGAGAATAATGAAGACTCACGATCTAAGGAGTAATGAATTTCACTATTGGAGTACACATCATGCATCATGTCTTACCTTTGATAGGGATATCTCGAAGTATGGAATAATATTACTTTTAATCTCAAAATACCTTTCTAGGAAAGTTTGATCTCCAATTGGATATTCAAACCGACACCACGATGAACCATAGAAACAAGACCAAATCGACTCTTGTGCAAGCTGACTCATCCCAATGTCTTACTCTTTTAAACTTCTTCACTTATTACAGTGACTCATAAGTATTTTTATCATACTGTATTAGTATTATTTTAATCAGATTATACCATATTATGAGTAGTAATTCTTCTTAGTGCTTTAAAACCCTAATTCCAGTAAACTATCTTATACTGTACAGCCCACTTACGACTGACCCCACCGTCAATACAGAAAGACTCTGACTCTGAAAATTTAACAGCAGATAGCCCTATGAGTCTAATTTATAACCCCACTGATGGCATATTTTTATAATTCTTATACATTTAATTATGATTTTTATACTGAGCACTATCGGCGCAGAAACAGTTCTGGCCGAGAGCACATTACTTACTTATAATAGGTAATCACGAACTAATACCCATTAACCATGATAATATAACATTAATACCCTTAATTACTCCCCTCCTAGAGTAATTCTAGACTCTGGTATGTTCTGGAACTTAATGATTATAATGATTCTAATTGATGCTAATACCTTAAACTAGATTCAAGGCATCAACCTTAATCTAATTAAGCTTTTAACATTATTAATACATCCCTTAACCATATTGAACTATTAAATCAGGACATAACAGAATAAAGAAGATAACTTTCATGACCATCCACGTTCAAGAGATATGACCTATAGATATTCCCATCAAAAGTAGGCATATATGCATCAACATGAAGCATTTAAACAAGGTATGACGTTATGAGCACTCTTATTTATCAAACAACGAGAAATCTCTCATGAAACAAACATTAGGCACTCTTATCTCTGATATAATATGAATAGGATCATCAATTAATCACAATATGAAAGAACCAAAGAAGTGCAAACCGAATTGGTTAGGAAAAACCATCCTACTACTTAGATGTATGCGAAATACACCTCCACGCGTAGCTTGTCACTTCTCCTTCGCAACGACGCCTCCACACCTTCGATCGCACGAGAAAAGAGGTTGAGGGAAGAGGTAGAAGGTTGCTGGAATTGGTGGAAAGGAAAGGGAGAAGAGCTAGGGTTTAGCACAAGTCGTCCAAGGCTTTTGGCGTGAAGCATATGGGCGACCTCCTCCTTGGCTTTTATAGCCAAAGCCTCCTCCAACTAGGATATCTCTTAATTAGATCCTTCCTAATCCCAAATCCCAACTAACCAATTAAATTCCTTCCCTTAATTATGATTAGGGGCCCCAGCACTTTAACTCCATCATTAGATAGGTTGCAATCTTTTTAGTTAGGATATTACCTTATCAAGTTTAGTTCCCTATTCAACTAGGAAACTACCAAATAGGAGCCCTCCAATAGGATGCCCTCTCTCTCTTGCTTATCTGGTGTCACCTCCTCCTATTGGCTGGTAGAAGATACTCTAATTACTTCATTTTTAATTCATATTCATCTTCATAATTATCTCAGCTGAAACGATAACTTTCTAATTACCGCAGTACTTACCTTATCCACCGTCATTAGGTCAAACTGTAGATTTGCACTAAGATTCGCTCCAATCCTCTAAAGATCTCCTTGTGGTTAGTTACCCACGTTCACATGACTCCCTGGGCCTGGGCCACATGGCCCTGTGCCCAGGTCTGTGCGTCTAAAGCTAGAGTCCTGCACACACATGACTCTGGTGTCCCCCAGTTGCACTACTTGTTACACTATCTCGCGTAGACCACGGACCACGTATAAAACTAAAATTAACCCATTAATTATAAAATTCAAATGAGTCTCATCCACTGAACATGTGCCCTGGCGCTTGGCCCCACTCTTGGCGTCAGGTGTTCTCAGACCCTGGCACCAGGCTGCAAGTCGTGTCTTTCAAAACACGTTTTTACTAGAATTTTTAAAATGTCATAACTCGCTCATTTTTTATCTGTTTTTGCCCATTTTTTTGCGTTCTTCCTTATTTTTTCTCTTCTTCTACCTCATGAAGATATATTAGGATGAAAGAAGAAGAAAAAATAAGAAGAAAGAAAAAATAGAAGCTTTCCGGAGAAGAGCTTCCACTTTCTTCTTTCTTCTTATTTTTTCTTATTCTTTTATCCTTTTATATCTTAATAAGGTGGAAGAGGAGGAAAAATAAGGAAGAACAAAAAAAAAAGGCAAAAACGGATAAAAAATAAGCGAGTTATGACATTTTAAACATTCTCATTTTATCATATCGTCGAAGACACGATAAATATTCGAGTCGTGTCTTACAAGACACGACTCAATTCAAGTCGTGTCTTTTGGATATTTTTCTTGTCTTTGACGACACGATAAAATAGGAATTTTTAAAATGTGATAACTCGCTCATTTTTCATCTATTTTTGCCCATTTTTTTGTGTTCTTCCTTATTTTTTCTCCTCTTCCCCTTCATTAGGATCACAGAAAGATATATAAATTGAACTTGCTACTCGCTGAAGAGTATTTCACGCTTTTGCCCATTTTTATCCTCTTATTTCATGTCCAAGAGCGGTCCAACACCAATGGGTGATTTTTATGTGTTTTTTTACATGTAGATCTTAATTTTTGTAGTTGAGAGGGCTTCCCCACTGCTCTTACATCAAAATCCCTTCATCCCGCTCGTTTTCTCACTTTTTGGTGTGAAGATTACCTTTCCCGATTTGGACGGTGCTGGAGCCGGCGATGATATGGGCGGAGATGCTAGACGGAATGCCTTCTTCTCCGACTGAACACGAGTTTCTCCGGGTACCTCCTCTGATTCCAGGTAATATGGAAAAACAAAGAGTGTGGGTGCTTATACCTAAACCTAAGGGTATTTTGGGTACTTTTTATGTCGATTTTAGGTCATATGGGTTTTCACTGGAAAAACTAGGTAACATGGGAAAACAAAAGTTGGCGCCAGGTAATATGGAAAAAACTCGACTTTCACGTCATTACTTCAGGACTTCCTGCATCATACTGTAATTCTACTCTCATAACAATGTTACAATTTATCGCTGAAACCACGAGTGGATCAATTACAAGACCGGAGCTCAAACAGCTATTTCCTATAAGACCAGAAGTTTGCTAACGTTGTTGCCATCCAACAAGATAATATTTCGAACCATTGGTTGTTAGTGAATATAAATTGCTGCCAGCATACTGTCCAAGTAACTTCTTTTAGTAGACTTTTGATTTTAATAAAAAAAATTTAAATATTATACATTAGCCACATAAGACTAACTGCTGAAGCTAAATTCAGAACTTAAGCAATACAAATCAAGATAAGTCACGGTTATTAACATAAACCAAGATCATAATCAAGTAGCATTTTTTCTCAACTATTTGGGGTCGGCAACATGGATCTTACTCCTCCATTTAGACCTGTTTTGGACTACCTCTTTTCTAAGAGATAGTAAAGTTAAATTATTTTTTATTACCTATGCACCACATCACTATCAATATCCCCTTCTTTATGAATAATATATCATAAGTAATGGAATTGATCACACCTTGGCACTACTTGCCCATCTATTTCAACTAAGGCTCTACTTATAGTTTTACCTTCTTTAAAATTAAAATTCATACACTCTGTCTTAGTCCTACTTATTATAAAAAAATTTTATTGTAGAACCTCCCTCCATAAAACAAGATACTCAGAAGAAATCACAAGCACGCGAAGTAAGTGGTAATTTGTTACAAATATCACTATCTATCGAACATTATACTCAAGAGAGCCTGATGTAAAAACTGCTACATCAAAAATCGATACCCAATAGTCATAACATAATTTAAATGCTATTACCCTAATATTGCAAGACTCCCTAATTTAAATGTAAATTAAATGTTATCTGCTCTCAAGTAAATATCCTTGCCCTCTTGACCCCTCAAAAACTATTTTTCCAGTTTAGGATCTGACATTTTTAAAGTCCATTACGGCTTAAGTTCAGGCATCCTTTTATTAAAAAAATTTACACTGAAATTTCTACTGCTTAGATTGACAAAGAAAATTTGCTGCATGATATTCAGAAAAACAGGCCATGGCACCAACCGTGAACATATCCTTTCTACTAAGGAAAAATTACGCTTTGGTCTAACTTGCATGATTAAACTTTAGGAAGTTTCCCTGGTCAATGACCAAAATGGGCATAACAGAGGGGCTAATAGCCCCTCACTCTCCTGCCAGACGGAATTGGGCAGTCACCTTCCCCTTTCTTCCCCATCCCCTTTCTTCCTCATTCCCTTGAGAAAGACTTTCATCCGGTGGTCCATCAATGCCCACAAAAGTCCGACCATCAACGCCGCACTAAAGTCCCACCTTTTTCCTCTGGCGACCTCAGATTTCTACTTCTCATCTCGCTTGTAACAGTCATCCACCATTAGAGGAGCTCCAAAGACCTTCATCCGGTGGTCCATCGACGCCCCACTAAAGTCTGGCCTTTTTTCTCTGGCGACCTCAGATTTCCACTTCTCATCTCGCTTGTAGCAGTCATCCACCATTAGAGGAGCTCCAAAGACCTTCATCCAGTGGTCCATCGACACCCCACTAAAATTCGACCATTTTCCTCTAGCGACCTCAGATATCCACTTCTCCTTGTATCTGAGATGGCAAAAGTAATAGCAATGGTGGCAGCCACCTCCAGCAGCAACATTCTGGGCATCCAAAGTGAACACGATGATGGTGGACAAATCAGCAGAACCCAAACAGTGGTTGCAGACGAAGGTAGTGGACATACCAACGTAACTCATACGGCGAAAAAATTGAAAGTAAGTAGGAAAGCTACTATTTTTCTTCTCATTTGATGTCTGGTCATTGCTTTAATGTCCAAGTAGCGATGATAGGTCGAGTAGCTTAAGTTATGAACTGTAAAAGAGGTTGTGCTAATATATAGATATGTTGTGATGATGGAGTTATGTTTTGTAAAATATGTTGTGGTCATGTGTAGATAGGTTGTGATGACTTGTAGATGTGTTGTTAGGGAATGTTATATTATCGCTTGTTGTGTTGAGTTCTAGACATGTTGCGATGGCATGTGGCTTCGGTTGTGATGTCTATTAACTTCAGTTGCAATGAATGTTGTGATTCAGTTGTATTGGCTTGAAATTTGGTTATGATTGTTATAATTAATGTTGTGGTGACTGTTGGCATGAGTTGTGATGTTATGTTGTGATAGCGCTGCTATGTAAGTTGTGACCTATGTTGTATTCTTCTGATTTATTTTGCAACTCCAGGATGAAGCAGGCAAGCTTAAAATTTTGGTCTTCTACTGTGGGAGTATTGAATCCAGCCCCGATGGAACTGTGAAGATAGTTGGAGGTAAAAGCATGGTGTTATCACTAGAAGAGGATGAAACTCTGAGTTTATTTGTGGAAAAAATTGCTGCTGCCTTCAACGTTCCTCCCAACAATTTGAGCATTGCATACTTGTACCCCGATATGTATGAGCTGACTTTCTTGATATTCAATAAGGGAATAGCTGACTTCATAGAGTTATTCCGTGGAAGATTTTGTAAGGTGCTAGTGACCCATGATGGATATCAGTGACCATTCATAAGTTCTTAGGATAGTGTGTACGAGTGCAAGGTTAAGGTTAATCCTCTTCCCACCAGTGACCTCACTTGTACTTTCAGGATGTGGCAAATTGAAGGTACGTCGTATATCCACTCATGCGCTGCCATATCTGTCAATGGAGGATCACTAGCCTATGCTTGTCGAGGGGATTATTAGACTACTCAATGCTATAAGGACACATACAGTGAAACAGTTTTCCCAATCACCCACGATGACAAGCCAGTATGTGCAGAGCCTCATGTGGGAGAGCATCTCATCCTTCCACTAAAAACCAAGAGGCCAAGGGAGAGGCCGAAGACGAAGCCTTATCCGTCACAACCATTAAAACAAAAATGTCAATTTAGATGCAGTCGTTGCAATGGCCTTGGGCACAATCGGATTTCATGCGTGCAACCAATCAACATGGATTGAGAATGCTGATGAAATTTATTTCTGTAATGAACTTAAATCCCTTAGATGACATTCGGTAGAACTTAATTTTTTATTGCTTGTAATTGTAATGTTTACATTACTTTGTAGTTTGTAATATGATTTATATCGTAAATGTCTATCGCAATGCAATCACAACCTCAACGCAACCTGCTATCACAACAAATGTAAGTCACCACAACGAATTAAGAAGGTTATGGAAGTTAGTATTTGTGGCAGCAGCAAGCCTATCCCAACTCAATCACAACCTCAACGTAACCCACTATCACAACAAATATAAGTCACCACAACTCAATTACAACGAATTAAGAAGGTATGGGAAGTCACAACCCACTATCACAACAAATGTAAGTGTCACGCCCCGAATTTCAAAACCCCATTTAGAGCGCGGAAGCACTATTCCCAATAATGGTCAAGAGGTCTAGAATCAGGGACGCAACCGAATACTTGATCTATATCATTCCCATTCAACATAATAAGGGATAAATGTAGGATCCAAAATGATTAACAATATCCATGTACATGAATTTTAAATAACAAAAATAAAAGAATTACTGCTTAAATTATTACAGCACAAAAATCCAATAGCAATAAAATAACAACTTTGGCACAGGGCCACACAAGATAAAAGTTCAAAAACAACTACGAAATAGAACAAAGTCTTCCACGATCGAAACTTCATCCATTCAAAATTAGCAGCAACTTTTACCTGCTCCGCTTCACTTTTTCTTAATTCCTGCATCAAATGATGCATGAGTATTTCGAATGAAATACTCAGTAGGATGCCAAAACCCCACTGATAAAATATAGAAGTAATAGACTCCAAAGGATACAAAACATGGAATATCATCAATTAAATATGGAATAATATATGCAATAATCAACGCACCTGAATATTAGCAACTCATGTTAAGAAATAAGCAACAAGACTCAAAACACTTCATTGAACGGATATAGATCACAATTAAAATAGGTTCCAAACATACAGAGTGTAGGAGTTGTCAATTTCTGCTCTCAAGTCAGTCCACTTCCCCTATGGACATCTATGCCAGAACATCCTAGAGGTTCTACAGAGGAACCCGACCATGCGTCTAGGGATGCTGGCCCCATCGGTGCTTATGGGCACAATGGGTGGAGACTGCAGACCTTCTGTAATATCATACAGTCTAAAGCGCACGCGTTGCCGTCATCAACTGAACTACAGAGGTTCATCAAATATCTGAGATCACATAGGATCTAGCAATGGCTCTTGAGCATACTATGATTTCCACTCGAAGAGTTTTCATCAATCACTCTTGTGGAATAAGCAGTTTACAGAGAACTGAATATAATCTGACAGCAACAGAGGCTGTATTAAAATCAATGGAAAATTTCTCAATATTTCAGAATGGACTCCCATAGAAACACCATTGAGATTTCAATATCCCAAAGAGTAAACAAATCGATATAAGGAAGAGAAATCAATACCCTTCATCAACAACTGACTCATCAAGGAGTAACTAAAACAAATCATCTTCCAAGCTTCACCCAAAATATTGGGGTATAATAGTAACTTCACTTGTCTGATAATTTCGTTGTGCAAGGCCCTAGATAAGAATTACTGACTCTAACACTAATCTCAGATGGTTCAAGGCAGTCATGAGAATTAGGGTTCGAGAGTACAAACCCTAATCAAATTTCTTTGAGACAACTTCAATCGGTAAGACAATCTGACACGGAATCTCAACTCGGTTTGACTTGACTCCACTCTGATACATAATTCCAGAGGATTAAACTCTCTGCATTAATTACTACCCAAGTCCTTTTTATTTTTATTTAGGTTTTATCTTATCCATAACTTTATATAATCATAATCATAATCATAATCATAATCAATTAGCGCCTTTTCCCAACTATTTGGGGTCAGCGACACGGATCCTACTCCTCCATTCCAACCTGTTTTGGGCTACCTCTTTTGTAAGAGATAATAAAGTCAAATCCTTTTTTATTAACTCCATCCAAGTTCTCTTAGGTCTCCCTCTCCCTCTTTTAGCATCGTTTACCTGTATCCCTTCTAATCTTCTCACAGGGGCATCTAAAGGTCTTCTTTGCATATGCCCATACCACCGCAACCTACATTCCCTCAGCTTCTCCCCTAAAGGCGCTACACCCAGGCTCTCACGAATATATTCATTTCTAATCCTATCTCTCCTAGTTATCCCACTCATCCACCTCAACATTCTCATTTCGGCTACATTCAACTTATCTATATGACTCCTCTTTGGTGCCCAGCACTCCGCTCCATAGAGTAGTAAGTTTATATAATCAACTTTATATAATCACATGATATTAAATAGTAGTAAGTTTTTCCCTGGTTCACTGCACTATTTTCTGCATAACAGCTCACTTTCGACCTTCACCATAATTTTTATAGTTCGTATTTAGCTATGCAATTTTTACTGTAGATTTCCCCAAGAGTATACAATCCACCCCAACAGATGATGCATTTTTTGAGTTTTCTATAATTAGATACGAATTTTATACTACTGTCTGTATGTGCAAAAAAACTACTGGTCGAGGCTTAATTATGTCAATTAACTTCCATATTATGCTAATGATATACTAATACTAATATACTCATGATAATATGAATTATCACTCAATTCCTTGATGATATAATACTTGCATAGTCATATCAGTATGTGCATTCATTGATCGAGATACCTTAACCATCCCGGAAACTGTTTTAGTATTCTTATTGCAATTACCTAGTTCAACTCCAATTATGACCCCTAAATTGGGACACGATTATGGAATAAGGGTACTGACGACACCCAAAAGGAGTGACCTTTACACAACCCAAAGTGTTACGCCTCTGATTTCTTATTACTTAGTGATCAGATAACCTTTATCATCAATATTCCTCATGTACTTACCCTAATTGACCATCGTCGACTCAACATAATTCAATAATACCATAAATAGAGACGGCAATAGTTGGACAGCAAATACCAACAACGATTAGGACTCATCATCAATTATTTTAATGCTGGAATGTAGAAGAAAATCCATACCTAGGCCATTGCACATTGATCATGATATCAAGAAATAGTATAGTCTATACATGTACACATAATATATAAAAATACGATCTTCATCACCCATGTATCATGTCATTATGGAATTCATAAATCAGAGACTTTGAATACACTTGAATCAGATTAGATCATCTTAAAGAATATGAAAAGGATTAGGGAAAACACATCCTACCTTTTTGCGAAACCGATACTATTTGCACCTAAATCGGTTCTACGCGTATCCTTCCTCTTCTTCCCGTATTCTCCACGAACGCCGTCACCAATGGATGTACCACCCTTTGAATGAGAGGGGACTGACGCTCTACTCCAAGGCTTGCATGACTCCCAAGGGCCTCCAAAAGGTTTTGACGGCCACTCTTGTGTAGTGTTTATATAGGGAATACTTAAGTAACTTCATCAAATCCTCACCGTAGATCAGCCCCTCATCTAAGGGTCATTGTTTGTCAATCACCAACACAAGATTTTCAGTCTAGGACGTGATTGCCTCTTGACTCACAATCAGTTTTTACTTCCTTGATTTTAGGCCGGTTACAACTTCTTATTTGGTAGGGAATTTAATCACTTGGATCGGTTACCAAAACTAAAAGTGTAACCTCCATACTTAAACTCCAAACACGATTTCCATCAAGGCCACATGGCGTCACTTAGCCCAACTGACCACTATTCACGTCCACAATTCCCTCCTTTGAATTTTCTTAATTTCCAATTTAAAAAATATCTAATTTCTATCCAAATTCAAACCGGTTTTGGAAATAGGTTTCAAAATTTCCGCTTCTCCTTGATTCTCTCCTCACTACCACTTAACCAAATCTTATCATGCCAACCACATGCACAATGCCCAAGGCACTGTGTCCACGTGGCTCTGGCTCTCAGATGCTCCTGCGTCTGGTGCATGGCACCCAGATGGACGGTTCTGATGTCCCGCGAATGAAATGTGCTATACCGCACTGCACAACTCATGTACCACAACACTAATTCAACTTAATAAGTCAAAATATTCAAATGAGTCTATACATGCTGTACTCACACCCTTGCGCCTGGCCCCCCATTCCTGGCGCTAGGCTAGTTTCAGTGCTAGGTTGAGCCCAGTGCCAGGGCTAGTCCTCGCGCCATGGTATACTGCCTTATCAATTCCACACTTTCATAAGCATCACAATAATAATGCAACACACCATATATAAGATTTCATAAAAAATTAAAACAAGCAGTAAAACTTTCCTATTTTAGAACGGTTTCCTAAAATAGTAGTTTTGGCAATCTTACCGAATTTTTGGGTGTTACAGTAAGTCATTACAACTCAATCACAATGAATTAAGAAGGTACCGGAAGTTAGTGTACGTGGTAGCATCAAGCCTATCCCAATGCAATCACAACCTCAACGTAACCCGCTATCACAACATGCATAAGTCATATTATGTCAATCACAACATCATGTGTCATCAAACCCAAAATATATCACAACCTAGAGTCTTAATCCAGCGCAACCTCATAAGTCCATCACAAGTTACTTACATGTTGACACAACTAATATCAAATGTAACCTTGTCATATTAATACCACATAATCATATGAAAACGAATTAAGTCTATCGCATAATTGGTACATAGCCCTCGACCTTAAAGACTACGTACCACACCCACCATTTTTTAAACTTTTTTACGTTGAACCTTTGAAGATCATCATAATATGGTATCACAACCTATGCATAAAGAGTCACAACCTGAACTACAACTAATAATCTTAGATACACAACTACATCACAACTGATACTGATCATTATAATATGGTATCACAACCTATGCATAAAGGGTCGCAACCTGAACTACAACTAATAATCCCATATCACAACTACATCATGTGGACTTGGCTCAAGTGTTGCAGATCTTGCGAGACAACCAATTGTATGCAAAGTTTAACAAGTGTGAATTCTGGTTGGACAAGGTGAATTTCTTTGGTCATGTTATTTCTAAAGATAGAGTGTATGTAGATCCGACGAAGGTAGAAGTTGTTCTTCATTGGGAGCAATCGAAGAATGTGACCGTGATAAGGAGCTTTTTGGGATTAGCGGGTTATTATCGAAGATTCCTTTAGCACTTGCAAGGGTTTAATATTTAAACGATCAGCGAGGAGGCACAATCTTCCTCGTCATTATCATCCCCAAATGGAAGCTTCCGTGGTTTGAACGGTGATGTCTTTTTAGCCTGTATTTTTAACCTCTTTGAAGCAAGGATCGCGGGGGACTCTAGGTCCTCTACAAGGCTCCTTGCAAAGGGGACTTTGCCTCTTGTGGACTTGGCTGCCACTTCATGTGCATCTTCACCTACCTCGACTACCACTTCATGGTCCTTTTCTTGTTGGTCTTCTCCTTTAGGTTGGACAAGCTTTCTAGAGTTGTTGGCCTGTTCTCCAGTAGCCTGCGAACTTCTACAATCAAGACAACACGACATAGATCACAACCTACATTTCGACCATCACTTGTTGGACATAACTACTATCACAACTGAAAGAAGTATCATCACAACTCAATATGAGATCTGTCACAACCGAAATAAATATCATCACAACTCAATATTGATGGTCCTTTTCTTGTTGGTTGCGCAAACCCTTGGCTGCCACATCATATGCATCTTCACCTGCCTCGACTGCCACTTCATGGTCCTTTTCTTATTGGTCTTCTCCTTCAGGCACTTGTTATTTTGCCTCTTTAATCCGACCATTTTTCCTCTTCACCTGCACAATCTACAACTTTCTTTAACTTTCTCATCTCTGCCTCCAGTACATGGCACCTATGATTGACCGACGTAATCTCCCTCTTCAATCTGTTCTTCATCACATTTACATCCTTACGCAAACCCTTGTTGAATTCATACATTTGCATGTTTGTCAACATCAAGCTATTCACTAGGTTGGACAAGCTTTCAAGAGTGGTTGGCCTGTTCTCCAGTAGCCTGCGAACTTCTACAATCAAGACAACACGACATAGATCACAACCTACATTTCGACCATCACTTGTTGGACATAACTACTATCACAACTGAAAGATATATCATCACAACTCACTATGAGACCTATCACAACCGAAATAAATATCATCACAACTCAATATGAAACCTACCACAACCGAAAGAAATATCATCACAACTCAATATGAGATCTATCATAACCTACAAGTATATCATTATAACCAACATTTACACCATCACAACGCAATATACGATATCTAACACAACCATATCAGCTTATTCACATATTGGACACAACCACTATCATAACCTATAGACATATCATCACAACTCAAGATGAGATCTAATACAACCTACAAGTATATCATCACAATTCAATGTCCGACATGCATATAATCTATCACAACTCAATCACAACCTCTATCAGAACCTACCATCGCAACCTACATTTCGACATAGATCACAACCGAAAGAAAGATCATCACAACCTATAGTTACACCATCATAGCCTATATTTTTACCATCACAACACAATATACGATATCTAACAACCATCACACCCTACAAATATAGCAACACAACTCAATATCTAACTCTATATATAATCTATCACAATATTAAAAGGGCTATCACAATCTATATTTATACTATCACAACATTAAAAGGGCTATCACCACAACATACGTAAAGACAATATACAATGATCATCATAATATGGCATTACAACATTCCTATCAACACATACATACATATTCACAACATTAACTATAAGAAATAATCATATAACTATAATATAATTAACCACAACTTATAATTGTGAACACAAGGTATAAGATACAACGTACCTGCAAGACAACTCCACAACCAAACAAATTGTATCGATCTTTCCTCTCCTCCCTATCCTCATCGACGTTACTAACGTCATTCCAAAGTGTATTGTAGACATCCCTAGCCCAGGGATATGCATCAAAGGTGGCAAAGTTGGACCCATCCATCATTGTCCAAAACTTGTCGTCAACCACATCCTCTGGCATGGGTAGGAGGAACACAGCAATGCAGTACAACAAGGCCAACCTTGCCCTGTCATTTACCTTCAACTTCTTGTTGTCAAACTTTCCATTTATCATCTTTGTCGTAATCCTACTTACTCTAACCTCAAGGAACATCCTCTTCTGGAAGGTGGGGGCCTTTGTGCGCTGCGATGATTTCCTTCAAACTACAAATCCATCGTGCAGTGGTAACTGCAGTATCATACTCACATCTGTCGGCTTTACGGCGGCTGACCGCCT
Source organism: Houttuynia cordata (assembly GCA_039654745.1). Lineage (NCBI taxonomy): Eukaryota > Viridiplantae > Streptophyta > Magnoliopsida > Piperales > Saururaceae > Houttuynia > Houttuynia cordata. The sequence continues at coordinate 19,927,084 of CM077503.1, forward strand.
GCCAATTAAGAAAGTTAAGCTGCTTTCCATCCTGGCTAGCATGTGGCCAATTAGACGATGACAGACCATTGTGTCTGGCATCTCGAAGAAGACTTTGAAACAATTCTTCATTAGTTGCTCGTGTACCCTTCCCTTCAAATCCGGGATGAGGATGAGCACTTTTAAAGTTGACCATTTGCACTCAACTCTACCAATCTACAAAATGTAATACAATGCAATATTAAGTACACATGAAACATAACCAAATGCATTTAGGGAATAAACACAACTTCATCGCAACCATAACCCAACTGCAACACAATCTCAACACAACCATCATATAATCGATGCATCCCAACCCTACAAAAAAACTATCACAACATTACCAAAATCTATCAGAGCTAATGACCAACACGAGGCCTTCAACTTTCCCATCACAAGTTCTACACAACTACTACATGTTTCCATCACAACCATAAACGCATTCATCAAAAGGAATTGAACATACAAGCACATCTCAAGCTATCCTGTTAAACATCATAAAACAAACACATGCAACTCAACACAACCTGTCCATCACAACCTTACAGAAGAACCATCACAATGTCACCAAATTTATCAGAGCTCATGACCAACACCCCCAGCCCTCAACTTTGCCCATCAAGAGTTGTACACAACTGCTACATGTTTCCATCCCAACCATAAATGCATTCATGAAAATAGTTGAACATACAGACACCTCGCAATTTATCAAAATATATTAAACATCATAAAATAAACACATGCAACCTAACCCAACCCAACCCTACAGAAGAACCATCACAACGTCACCAAATCCATCAGAGCTCATGACCAACACCCCCAACCCTTAACTTTGCCCATCACAAGTTGTACACAACTATTACATGTTTCCATCACAACCAATTAAGCAGTTGAACGTGCAGACACCTCGCAAGCTATCACAACCTATTAAACATCATAAAATAAATACATGCAACCCAACACAACCATTACTCTTGTCCATCATAACCCATTAAGCAATATTATACAATACATGAAAACCCTCAACATGCACAAGCCAAGAGCAAGAAAAAAGCTAATTCATCAAGTAATCATGAAAGGAAGTAACTTTTACTATAAAAAAATGGAGGTTGTACTTACCTCTTCTTGGTGGGCAGAAGAGGTAGAAACATCTACTATGGAGAACGCCGCCACGAGCGGAGAGCTCCGCCGCTAGGGAGATTGCGAGGGAAGAGCCTCCGGTAGGGGAGACCACGAGGGACAATGCCTAGGGGTGTAAACGGCGTCCGGATGTCTATGTCCGTCCATCCGTCCATTTTTCTATCCAAAAGGACACATACTTTTGTTCGTCACAAACACGAACAGGTTTGATCATCCGGCAGATGGGCGGACACGGCTGTGGACAGAGAGTTCGTATCCGTAGCTGTCCGTATTCGTGTCCGTGACAAAATTTAAGGTTAAAATGTTTGTGTCCGTTCGTGTTTGTGTTGTCCGTGTCCGTCCGTATTCGAAATGGACACATGCGGATAAACACATAGGGTCATTCGAACAGACGGACACCAAATTTTCAAGTAAACAGACCGCTATAGACATAGCTTGTCTGCACCCTTGTCCGTCCGTTTACACCCCTAACAACACCGCCGCAAGGGGAGAGCGCAAGGGGACACCGCCGCCGCGAGGGGTGAGTGCGTTGGAGAGGGTTGCGTTGTGACAGGGGAGCGCTGCCGTCATTATGGGAGGTCGCTGTCGTGAGATGGGAGCACCGCTGCGACTGAGGGAGGGTCGCCGCAAGGAGGCAGTAGAGTTGCAAGATGGTTGGGACGCGAAGTAGAAGCCGCAGTTTAGGGTTGTGATGGAGAAACACAAGGTTGTGAGTTTAAATACCCATGTAGACAGATTTTGATTTTTGAAATCGCGTAGGTCAAGACGTGGAAAAGACGTTGAAACAACGTTAATGATGCCGTTTGGTAGGCAGTTACGTTCCACGTGGGGAAGGGCAATTTTTTCATTTTTAAAAAATTTGAGTGTGTGGGAGCCCATGCGGGACTAAAGTGGATATGAAATTCTAGGTACTTTGTACCAAAGTGGATACCATATTTTCCCATTTGTAATATTTTGGTTAAAATTCACCTACTTGGACTAAAATATAAACCACCCTTCTACTAAAAGTCGCGTGTTTGAGAACCAATCTTAAAAAGCACAGGGGTTATTCGTCTCCTTCTATGCCTTTAGTTCCATGCACGTATAGAGCTTCATTTTCCTTGTCAACCCACCCAATAACTCTGAATTGCAAATTTAGTTCCATCACTTAGATTGCCATATTAACAATACACTGAAAAATATATCCTCCAGCAACATGAAGTGGATCATGTGCTTGGCGGCCACATAGTTGAAGGCTCACCAGAGCTTAAGAATAACACAAAGTGAACCAATTTCTTCAGCATCTTCACATAAAAAGAGCAGAGAAAGCAAATCAAACAGATGATAGTCGTTCACTCATTCTTAGCATTTAATAATAAAAAAATGCTTTAGCATCAGGCAGATAGGGAGAGTGTGAAACGTTGAAATAAGGTAGAGATTACAAAAAATATTACCATTTGGGTAGTAATGTCATAATTATACATTATCTGACAATCGACTCTACATTATCATAGCAAATACCATGAAATTTAAATTTGTCAATACGGTAGAATTCTTCTCTGTATTTATACGTCTGCACTCAGCCTGATCTCCTGTTCCCTTTGAAAAAAATTAGTAGAGATTATTGCATTATTTGCCTCATTGACAACATGAGCAAGTTAATTTATTTACAAGATACTGGAAGGTCAAATTTACAATAAAAACAATCACAAAACTTGCTTGATCCGTAGTAACTATATGGTTACATTATGCTCCCTCCATCCAGTTTTACCTGTCTGCCAAAATGAACCGAAACTTTTCTAATGCAGACAAGTGATATTGGACGGAGGGAGTATCAACAAACGCAAATTAAAGACCATAATTGTGGCCAGCAGTAGAAATACTTACATTTCGAACATTTGGAACAACACATCCTAATAAAGAAGAAATACTTGGGTTTTTAGGTGGGTCCATATGTCCATTGCCCTACTGGTCCTGATTTGTGGGCTCTACCATTAAAACCTGTCGAGCCGGCTGCTGTATAACGTAACTCTTTCTCAGATTCCATTCAATGCATCAGGACCGTCTAATTGCTTGATCGAACGTCTAAATTTGTCCGGGAATTGACTTAATATTAAACCTGGGAAATTCAGCTGATGAAATGAAATGCTCGTAGAATTGACTGGCAACGAGCTCACCTCCCTTGGATTCCGAGGCTCGAAACGGAGACGTTCGAAGCTCCGCCGTCGCCGGAGATGGTGGAGGGCTCCGTGTCCAAGTCAGTTGCTCTGTTCGCCTGTACGTCCATGGCCGTATTCTACGTGGCCATCCTCCACTCTCCGGTTCTGATTCTTCGCTTGCCTCCCCCTACCTCCTTGAGCCAATTCATGATCCGCCGCTTCGTCAGCGCTGCCTTTTCCGCCGCCCCCTGCTCTTTCCGCCTTCCGGTGAGCTCTCTCCCTTCTTCATTCGATTACATATTCAGGTTTTCTGCTTTTTTGTGGAATTTAAGTACTAGCTCCGTATGGATTTGTTTCCAGCTCGAAATTTGTCTAAAAAATTATACTAATATGACTTGATTCTTATCTGAGAGTTAATGATTTCACTAGATTTTATACATGTTTCTGCTCCGGCTCTTAGAATTACTCTGAGGGGATACTCGGTCGGCGAAGAAAATGTACAGTGACTCTAGGCAGCCTTTGCTTGTTGAATGAGGGGATACGTTTCTGAAACGGGGGGCAGCAGTGTTGTTTCCTCTTTCTTTGACTTCTCTTTTGTATCGAAGTGCCTGTTTATGGTGAGGCCAAGGAAGGAAAATGAACTGAGTGCCATCACATTTGAAAGACTGCTGGGAAAGTTATTTTCAGCTGCTTCAGATGTTAGGGCTTTGCGCAAGTATATAGTGGTTGGTACTTGGTAGTATTGCTAGGGCTGTTCGCGGACGGCCGCGTCCGCGGGGCCGTCTGCATCCGAGGTGTCCGTGCCGAGAGGAGTTGTCCGTGTATTTTGGCCACGGACACGGCCAAGGGACCTCGGATAGCCGTCTGTCCGAGGTCCAAGGAGGAGGGCGGCGGGGTGGGGTGGAAGAAGAAGGAGGAGACGCGGGGGAGGGGGGGCGGTCACGGAGGAGGGGTGTGGGAGTCTCTGTAAATTACAAGATGGAATCCACAAAATGACGGGGTGGCACCGTGGTGGGGGTGGAGGGGAGGACGGAGGGGCCACCCTGCAAAAAGCAACCTTTTTGCAGGGCGGCGGGGTGGGGGAGGAGGGAGGCAGTCGCAGAGGAGGAGGGGTGGTGCCACGGTGGGGTGGAGGGGAGGCGGTCGCGGCGGGGTGGAGGGGGGCGGTTGCGGAGGAGGAGGAGGGGGCGAGCGCGGTGGGTGGAGAAGGAAAGAGGGGGAGAGGAGGGTATAAAAAAAACAGAGATTGTCTGTGTCCATTGGATATCCGGACAACATAATTGCGGACAATTTTATACGGATACGGACGCGAACAACCTCTGTCCGGTTCGTGAACACCCCTAAGTATTGCTTCAGAAACATTTATTCTTTTGTTTTTTTTTTTAAAAAAGGTTTATGCCCTTGCTTTTAGGAGAAATTATATAATAAATTATCAATTTTTTTTTTGAAAAATGACGCACTGTGTAGGAAATATTTCCCTAATAGGTGATCTGACAAGCCACATAGGCGCCTGCATGGCATGGGCGCTTGTGTAACTTTTTTTTTAACTAATCTGAAAGGCGTCAGTTGGACAGACGCCTCTCAGTTAAAAGAGAACCGATGCCTCTGCCTTAATCGTTTTTGTCCCATTTTAAACGGGTAGTCACTTCAACGATGTATATCTCTCTCATTTCTAATATATTTTTACCTATTTTTTTCGTTCTTATTAGTTCTCTTTCTAGTCATTATGATATCACAAAGATGTTGAGCCATCACATATTATTTATCGTAGTTTTTTTTATATTTTTTCGATAAATAGTAAGCGATTGATCAACATCTTTGTGATATTATGATGACTAGAAAGAGCACTAAAAATAAAGAAAAATAAAAAAATGAGTGAAAACGGATTAAAAATGAGAGATATGCATCGTTGAAATTTGTCCCACTAAAATAGCTCAAAACAAATTTATCCCATTTTAAAGGGCGATAACTTCAACGATGCATATCTCTCTCATTTTTTATCTATTTTTACTCATTTTTATTTTTATTTTTCTTTATTTTTAGTGCTCTTTCTAGTCATCATGATAACACAAAAATGTTATCACATACTATTTATAAAAAAAATATCAAAAAAATCACGATAAATAGTATGTGATGGCTCAACATCTTTGTGATATCATGATGACTAGAATGGACACTAAAAATAAGGAAGAATGAAAAAATAATAGGCAAAAACGGATTAGAAATAAAAGAGATATACATCGTTGAAGTGACTGCCTGTTTAAAATAAGACAAAAACGATTAAGGCAATAAAAGACGTCGGTTGAAATGCCAAACGCCTTTCGGGTTAGTTTTTAAAAAAAAAACCCGCGCAAGTGCTTGTGCCACGCAGGCGCTTGTATGGCTTGTCAGAGGAAAATATTTGCTACAATGCTTAAGGAAATATTTACACCTCTCTACCAAGAGGCATACATAAGGTATTCCACTTCCCTTCCCCTCAGGCCCATCTTTGAGCCTTTTTCCATGTGCCTCTTCCTGAGACCCTCAGAAAGATTGTTAGAACACCGGTCCTTGATAGGATGCCCGACAGTATAACATACCTGAAGTGAGCCTTATGTAAGTTGAATGCATGGTTCGGTTGATTGTTCAGGTCGAAAATGCCATTAAAAAGTAACACCTACTAAAATTGATGATTGGGGCCCCAACTTACACGTACTAAATTGATATGACTTATCTAACTTTATCACCATATGTTGGGGATAATGACAGGGAACTTGCATTATACCTCAAACAGCTGGATATAACATCAAACACTTGTTTACATTCTATTTATCAGAGTAGAAAATTTTGAATATAATGTGTTTTGTAATATTTTTATTGTCCAATTGTGGTCATCTTCCTCAAAGTAGTTGCAAATAAATAAGTATTCCCGCCGTCCCAGATTATTTAATAGGAGCAAATGCTTATTATATCAGTTCATTTTGGAAAATAAAATAGAACACTTGATTTGGGACAGAGAGAGTAGCTATTTACAATTATCTAAAAACTGTACATTCTTATCGTGTGTCTCTGCATTAGATTTTCCATGTTCACAATTCTTTTTATCAACTTTCACCAGGCCATCTGCTTGGCCCATAGTCGCTCATACAGTATATAACACCATGGGACTGCCTATATTATCATCTTCCCAATTCTTTTTTAGACGCGATGCTTATCTGCTACACTCAATTACCCAAAAAAACAGTAATGCTACACTTATGTGAAGGAACCTACGGGTTATAACAATGGGCTTACGCAAAATCGTTCTTTTGTGGGGTTGAGATTTTCAACACATGGCCATGATTAGGGTTGTTCATGAGCCGAGCTAAGCCGAGTTTCGACTTAGTTCGACTCGAGCTCGACTTCTAGAAATTTGGCTCGAGCTCGGCTCGACTCGAGACGAGCATAAGACATTAACAGCTCGAGCTCGACCTTGACTCGAGCTCAGACTCAAGCTTGGAGCTCAAACACTTTTTTTTATAACTCACGGCAAAAAATTATTTATGGGTGAAAATTGTTTGTCAGGATTCAAACCCAAACACAAGTCCAATATATCAACACACAGTAACCCATTGTATTGCAAGTTTTTTTATGTTCATTGTACAAAAAAAAAATATATATTACATATTTGAAGTGGGCTTCACTAATGGTTTTTTGTATAATGAGGGGTGTCCGAGTCCTTAGGACCCGACTAGAAGGGGCAATGAAACTAACCTCTTAGAGCACCATATCTCTCTGCCAATCCCTTTGGGTGCATACAAGGCCCACCCATCATACGCACCGAGTAAATCAGGATATAATCCTGGGTGGGTGGCCAATGGAGTGGGGGTTCGAGCTCATAACCTCCGTTCAAGGGAAGCGTATTCTATCAATCGCACAAACACCCCTCTGGTCAACTTCACTAATGTTGCCTTGGGTCAATCCAGTTTCACCTGCGGTTCAACTAAACATGCCAATCTGCCATCAATCGGGGTCGATGATCGGTCTAATTTTCTATGCGTTTTGGGGTAGTTTGGTTGTGAGTATTTACTACATAACACAATAAACTAAAAAATACAGAGGAAATAAACACTGGGAAGACCAATAACTCATTTGATTATTGGCTAAGACAAACCTCTTTAAACTTTCAAATGTATTACAAATATTGTATAATGTATCATAGTCCCTTCAACTCTTTGTCATTTATGAGTGAGGTAATAACCTTGGAATCCCCTTAAATATGAATCTTCTGAATATTGGGATATGAAACTACGTGAATGCCCATATTGAGATATCTAAGTTTGAGTATTTGTAAAAGCAATGCTTTTTTTGCTTTAGTATTGTCATGCACTAATATGTCAGTCTCACATCGTCTAAGAGAATGAATCTAAGGCTCTACATGCTATATAAAAAGGAAATGAAGGGATAGTCTTTGCATCTAACCAATGTAAGACAAAATGAGTCAATCATTTGCATAGTAGAAGGTTATGAGCCTGCTTCACAAAACAAAGTCGAGTCGAACTCGAGCTGAATCTCGAGTCGAGCTTCAAGTTAATATGAGTCGAGTTTTTTCGAGTCAAGTTAAAAGGTGTCTCGTGGCTCGCTTCGAAAAAAGTCGAGCTCGAGTCGAGCCAAAGTTCGAGCCGGAAAAACTTGCGAGTTGACTCGGCTCGTGAACACCCTTAGCCATGATCAATCAAAGCCAGAACCCGTGATTTAGATAACCGTCAGATAACATCCACTATGACCAATGCATCAGATAACCGTATTTTTTACTAACTTAAGCTGTTTGGAAGAAGATTACTTTTACTTCATATTTCAAAATTCACCCACATTGGACATAATTAAGGGGAACATAAATCTGGGGTCCATATATGACACCATTCTTTTTTTCTATTTGTATAACTAGAGATTTCTAATCCTTAGGACCCGACTAGATGGGGCAGAGGGCTATATGATATCATGTTAGATAATGGTTGGCAACGGACTATCAATATGAAGTATTCTTTTCTCCTATGTTCATATTTTTTGTGAGTGATATTAACTGGTCCACTTGGAGGAAGAGTTTAATAATAGCTACATTCGGCTCAATTCAGCTAAGATTCCAACATTTCCTTTGCCTTAATATACTTGTCTAACCATTCAACAAAAATCACTTTTTTCTCCAAATAAAGTTATTTATATCCGAGGAAGGGAGTACAATCTAAGGGGCCGTTTGGGGCGCGAAAAATCAGTTTCATCCATTCGGATTTTTGGGATATTCTACTAACCAGATGGATTTTTTTCGATGGTGCTGATTTTTCACTCCCTAAACGGCCCCTAAGTGTTTATGTTATTATCAAAAGGAATATGTAAGCTTCTTATTGATAAAATGTACAGCTAAAACATGGGATTCTCTTTGATTTACCAATAATCCACGTAGTACCATTGCTTTTATGTGTTAGCTTATCTTGATAAAAATGGTTCATATGAGCGCTCACGAGTCACAAGGGGAAATTGAAAATATATTAGTTTGTTAGACTCGTTAAAGACATCAGCTGTGTATGGAAAATGTGTAGAGATCCGCTCTACAAATATCATTTCCCCTCGTTAAACTTGTGGTAGATTTTCAAACGCTAAACTGTTGGGAGGTTGTAATTGCTTTTCTAATTCTGTTTTTCGGTTGCGGTAGCTTTTGTTTTTAAAATACAAATATTCCCTCATCTGACTGAAACAGTTGGGTTTCTTTCCTGTCCAGGTGAAAACATGAAGTAAATATCAAAAAATAAAACGTCAAACCGTGAGTACAACCTTGTCAGCCTCTTAAACCTGCGTATCTTATGTCTCTTCTCATGCGCCGGAAAAGAGTTTGACTTCCCCATATCTGTGACGCAACCTTGAGTGGATCTCCATCACTTCCTTCCGGCCAGGCCAACATATAGTACTTATTATTTTTTGAAACGGAGGCCAACATATAGTAGGCCAGTTTAAAATGAATCCTTTTGAGAGAATGACCACTATCATAATCACTGGAAGGCTGTTACACTCTGAAGTTCTTAACAACACCTTTCCTTAACCTCAAGCGTATCTAAAGCTTCGAATTGCTAAAATGATAAAGTTTTGATCTTTACTTACTGGTAAAATCTTAAAAATGCTGGGCAAACAAACCTTCCATCCGGAAACAATAAAAATTGAATGGCTGCTAGAAAGGTACTGGTATATTTGTAAGTGGTTACATTACATAGATACTGTCACTGTTGTTACACAAAAAAGACAATGTAGGGGCCTACAGGGTTTTTTCCTATCCTTTGCTCAAAATGTATAACATAGGGCAGGGGTGGCAGCTTTCAAGTATTACGGGAGGTGGAGGTATTTTTGGACGACTTAGTGCTGCGCTTCAGGTTGGGGTCATGGCTCTGATTGGAATTTTGGCCCGAGTTTGACTTGGAGAGTTTCTGCTTCAGCTCAGACAGCAATTGTTGGTTCTCTTGCTTGAGAAGCTGTGCAGTCTTCCTAAGCCTCTCATTCTCTTGGATATAGTAGCTGTTCTCTATTAACAGCTTGTTCAACCCGTCCATGATTAAGGATCCTCTGCTCGAAGTAGCTGATGTGGCAGAAAAACACCATTGTCAGAACAAAGCAAATTCAATATTGGACTTGAAATTTGCGTGAGAACTTACGAAGGATAAGTCTTTAGCAAACCACTTAATACGTTGAAATTAAGCTAAAAATATTCCCTAGAGAGCAAATTCCTGGTAAAATTTTGCTCGGCAGAATGTATAGTAAGCAGAAGAGACGGGATGCTGTGACTACTAAACTTTTTTGAAATGAAAAAGTATGCTATGAAGCATAGTGGTAACACTAAAAAACGAGATACAGCTGAGCAAGATCAAGCTTCTCGAGTAACTACTACAAAAAATAATCCCAGGAGAAAACTTACAAAGAAAACTGCTAGGTAGTACTATGAAGACCATTCAGTCAGGGAATTGCAGAGCGAAAACAAAAACAATAACAGGCGAAACTCGAGCAAATGAAACGTCAAATTACACATTCTCAATGTGGACGTCCATCTGCCATCCTTTCTCACAGCACAAAGTTGAAAACAATATCAAAATTCACTCCGGCAATATCTTGAAAGGAAAAAGCTACTGAGCAAAACCCAGTTCCCTGCACTTCAAATCTCCAGCATACACAAACCACATCTGGAAGACTAAAAAAAGAGAGTTAAGATTAGAAGAAGTGGGGAGAAAGTGAGCTAGAGAGCAGTACACCCTTGTGTGAACACTACCTTTATGGGGCGGGAGAGGCAGTAGTTCCAGAGCAAAGAAGGAAAGTGCAAGAGAGTAGCCAAGTGGAGGGCACTTGGAGAGTCAAGCGAGGGGGTAGATATAGAGGGGCTGAGACCGGAGGGGGGGCATCACGGTCATGCATGTGCAAGGGCGGCTGTTGAGTGGTAAGGGTGGTGACTTTGTGGGCATGATAGGCATGGATGGGGGGATGGCGTCATAGGCCTGTATTGGTAACTTTGGGCCATCCATCCATCTTCCCTCTCTTTGTTTTGACAATGATGAGGAGGCGGAGAGAGGAAGAGGAGGGGAAGGGCCCAAGATTCGCAATGATGGGTCGGCATTAGGGTCCAACGGCGACGACGGGGTTCTCTCTTCTGGGCAGAGGGGGCATCATCACCCCCACCTTGCCTCCATTCATTCTCTTTTGTTCTTATGCCCATAATTTTACTAACTACTAATTACTACTTCCCCCCCTTCAAGTCTCTCTCTCTCTCTCTTCTTTTTGACTACTGATTGATTTATATTCATATCAATTTTCTACCATATGGGTCTTTCAATTAAAAACAGCAATTTTGATTTTGTTGGACTATATTTAAAATCACATTATTTGATTGGAATTTGTTTTCATTGGATTTTGAGGTGGATTGAGGTCAGGGGCATGATCGTTAGGGACAGCTGGTCCGGTGAGGGAGGTGTTTGATAATCTTGGCTATTGCCAGCTCGCATTTGGGCGGTGGTGAAATGAGAGGCAAGCTTAACGTGAATGTTGAATGGACTATAACACCCATGTTTGTTTGATTATAATTAGAGCGAACTGTCACCTTGACCTTTAGGTGATGTGTGTGCCTCGAGAAATTCGTTTGAGGGATAACAAACACGCGGACACATGAATTTGAGGTTAGAATGGTGAATTTGGTGTGCAAGGGCCTCGTGAAGCTTGTTTTCTCTCCTAAAGAAGGGAAGATGATGTTGGCTTGATCTGGGACAAAGGAATGAACGTGATCTTAGATGGGGGGCAATAATGGTGAAGGGAGAGCATCATTAGCAATTGAGATAAGTCCCCTCAAAGCTAATCATTTGTGCCAACTGGGGTACACGGGGAGCCAAACGTGAGCCGCTGTGTAGAAATGATAGAATGTTGGTGTAAAAAGCGAGATTGCATTTGGGGGTATTATCGTCACTTCAATTGGGAATGATCAAATTACACCATGGACCGAACTAGGCCCACGTCCATGTCCGAATGACGAAATTCTTGCTGACTCATAGATGTCACCAATTATCTAAATTGGTACAACTATCATTCGTAATGGTGCATCAAATATTAAGTACTTACTTTGTTAGGTGATTATACAGTTATATTTACATAGGAAAAAAAAAAGAAAATCATGTAATATTCACAATCGTTGTTGTTTTAGTTAGGAAAAAGTTAGCGATGCGCCTGCTGCATGCTGAAAATATATGGCCTGGTAGGTTATACATGGACTGTGAAATTGAAATATGCTGGACAGAAGCCGAGCGCGCCTAGAGTATCATTAAGAGGCCGTTTGGGGCGTGATTAGTGTTTCAGCTAGATATGGAAAAAATATGGATGTTACAGTGGATCTCAAAAATCTACTGTTGATATTTGATTATAATCGTGCCCCAAACGGGCCCTAATGCGGCTTCTTTAATTGTCTTTTTTTTAATACAAATGAGCTCAAATAAAATCAAATATGTATACAACTTCCGTTCCACTTTGCTAGCTGCATTTGGTTTTTAAAAAAGAATTAAAAGTATTTCATATTAAAAAATCAAATGGAGTTATTAATATTGGGGTTGAATTCAAAAATTGTAGGAAGAAGAGAGGCCAGATGCATCGCGGCATGATGAAGACATGCTGCAAACGCCACCACACTCGATTACAGAGGAACTCCTTTTCAAATCTCCATTAAATGAATGGCAACAGTATTGATGTAGATGATTGTACCTCAAGGCCCAAACTTATCTACGTATGTGGCATTAAATTACACGTATGATGACCTTTGAAACATTCATGGTCTCTGAACATATCGCAAAGAATGATGGCATGTTATGGCATTCTCCCCAAGTCTTGATGACAATAATCTCTTTTTCCATTACTTGTTGGCAAGACAGGAGTCTCATTCGTCTTAACTGATGTATCGATCACATTTATTTTGCAATGTTTAATTTTTCTTTGTTGAGATGGATACAAAGTTGAAAGATAGAAACGTGCAAGTTCTTGAGCTCTCATAAATGCCTCTCTCCGTGCTCTCAAAGGCATTGCGTCCCTAGTAATTGATAGCTATTGAGTGCACCAACGTGTGTGCAGAAGCTCCATACCATACCATACCATACCCCCTTCCCCTTGTCAGTCGTACTCAATAGTGTCTATCAAATCCAGTGGCCATTGGCTCACTGGAATACATACCGACCTGGAGCCATGAGTACTTAGCCCTTACAGACAAAATTAGAAAAGGAAAAAAGCTAAAAACTGAAGAATAAAAGAAATCTGCTTGAAGCCTTGACCTCAAAAATAAAAAGGTAAAAATTAATATATCTTCCAACTCCCGTATGTTGACATGCATTAAGGTGGCACGAGCCATTGTATCTAAAGTTACAAATCTAGATATGAGGGGTAGGCGTCAAGCGGGTGATTCGAATCAGCGTAGCCCTTGTACTAATATCGCATCGTCAAACCGAAATCCGATGGCTCACGAACCGAAATGCGGATTTAAAATGCAGTATCGTCTGCTTCGAGGTAAGAACTGTAACACGGAGTACATTTAAGGATATATCTTCCCAGCGCAGAAGCGGCAAATTTCCTGATACGGCATGAATGTCGTTCAAATCCATGAAAGGACGTCTATCCTCTTCGAATCCAAAAGGTGACCTGAAACGTATCCTTAAAATGGTGGCTGCATCGCCTGTGAAATTCATCTCTTCCAGCTTGACAAAGGAAGATGGCTTTGCAAAGTCTCTCAACATGACAGAAGGTCCAATCATGCCAGAGAAAGGGTAATCCAAGATTTAGATTTTGGCAGGTGCAGGACTAGTTCATTATAGTCATGATTCGTGACTCACCGCCATCAGCTACTAATAATAATAGCAGCACTGTTTGAATGCCCAAATCTCCGACTAGTTTAATAGCCTAATGGGCAAGATGAAGGACGTTAAATGCAAAATGAGAAAGGCACGGCATCTGACAAATTAGATTAGTGGCACGCAAAGTGTTATGTTTTTGACAAATTTTATGGAGGTCTGTCACCTGAAACTTTCTTTTTGGCTGTTAAATTTCCACCTGAAACTTTTTTCTTTTTGCGCTAAATGATTGCCACCAGAGAAAAAATGTTACAAGAGTTCTTTGTTTATGCGAAGTTACTTCAAGAGTGCATGAGCCCTCCATCGTGGTGGTTACTTCTTTTACTCTTATTGGGAATTTGAATCCTATTGATTCACACAGATTGACTCCCTGAATGTTTTAATGTTGATTTTGAGGTACTTCAATGAAAAAATGTCGGCACAGAAGGTGAATCTCAGTTCAGGTTCACACTTCCGCTTCACGCGATCCGGAACAACATGACACGCCAATGTCAAGAAGAATAAAATTGATACATATGGAGCTCGCAATGTTTGTCTTAGTGTTGAGAGCATATTGTTGAGCCCAAAAAACATAAAGGTAGGTTGAATTTAAAGGAACAATAGGACTAAAAATATGAAAAGGAAACCAAGCTCAAGCAGCCAAGCTCGATAAGATCGGCTTCCTACAAACCCCTACAAGGGCACAACGCTGCCTAATGGCAAAAACGATTAACCACTTATAATTAACAGTAAAGTACCCAGGTCCTCGATGAGTGAAAATGCAATTAGCTCCTCGTTGACGAGAAAAGTCCCCGGGTCCCGCATTGTGAAGGTTGCACGAGTATTTCAATTAAATAAAGTACAAGGCCAAATACTCACATAATACATGCAGAGGTTCTCTTTCGTCATTATAGAACGTTTTAATAAAACAACAGCGGTTTGCGATTCAACAGGGCTCCATTCAGTACTTTCAACAAGTGTGCTGCCTGCCAGGGAAGACAAAACACGGCTTTCCCCCTTCCCATGTCTCTCAGCCGCCAACTGATTGTACTGCTTCACAGGGATTCCACAGCACATTGAGAGAAGTGTATCATCTCACAGCAAATTGAAGAATAAAATAACTTGTAGAATTGCTGATACAAATTGCCAACAAAACAGAACGTTATTTGCCGCACCAAAAGCTTCAACCACAAAAATGAATTCCAACAGCCAAAGAGAACATATACGTAAATTATACCTGTGCAGGCTATACAAATAGTATATGCAAAGATCAATCAAAGGAGGTAAATTTTCACCATCATCATCAGCGGTGAAATAAGCTTTATATCTGCTGCAAGCACAAGCTTCCGTAACAATAACAGCGTTCTAGCTCCATATCTGCATTCCGCAGACAATGGAAGAAGCAGTGGTTAAGCGAGGAGGACTGAGTGGCACCAGAGGGTCGTCACATGTCAGCATGAAGCCCCATCTCAGTCAACCCCTTACATTCATGCCTGCATTTTGTCCTGTCAGTATATCTCGTTTATGGCAACGTTTACAAGTTCGGTCTCCAAGTGCTTGCAGCAATGGCACTGGCAGGTATGCAGGCACAGCCCAAGCCCCTCACCGGGGCCGGGCTAATCCAAAACTAGTTTCAGGTTGTTGCTGATGAGACTGCAAGTTCAGACCAGCGTTTATTAAGCAAGCCTCAATTAGTACTTGTGAGGAAAAAAAAAATGTATCAGAGGATACAGACATTCTACAACTTCGAAGAAAAACATAGCTGGCTAGCAGGCATGTACCTGTCCAAAAGTCTGGTGAATATGTTCTCGAGGATGAACATAAGCCATATGAGGATGAGGGCAGGTATATTGGGAAGTATGTAGGTGGTACATGGAAGACGTGGCATGCGTGCCAACATGTCCAGGACTATAGGGTGGTGCAGACATGATGCCCTCTGGTGGGCCATACCCAACTGTGGTAGGAGACGGTGGGGCAGCTGCCCATGGTCCACGAATGTGATGCTGGGCCAGCGGCCGAGGTTGGTGTTCAAGAGACTGAACCTGGGGAGACCTATGAACTCCCGGTCCAAGTTGCGGGAATTCCGTATTGTAGGTTACTGTTGGTGAGTACAATGGCTGCAAAGTGTAAGGTCCTGCATTGAATCCATAGCCAGGATCAAATCTTTGCATGTACCTGCAAAATTATTGGGCATGACTAAGTCAATGACGATTATCACACAAACAAACACTCAAACTCTACAGAATCAAAGTACCTGTCATAGTTCCTATCATAATCAGGATCCTTCCGATCAACCTCAAGGTCGCGGAAGATTGCAACTCGATTGTTTGACTTGGTTCTAGCAAGAGCCGATTCCTTGTCAGTCCTATTTCTCCCAGATCTAAAATTGTTGGTAACAGTAGAAAAATCACCAAAAACCCTCGTTCCATGATTAACATCGAATTCTTCAAGACTGGAATATTCCTCCACAGATGGTGACAGCAAGGATGAAGAGCTCTGCAAGATATTATCTGAGATAGCTGAAGAATCACCCTCACGCTTTGTCCCAGCACCATCACCAGGGCTACCATTGGAATTAAAAATCCGTGCCCGTGCTCTGTTATATTCCTCCTTTCTTTCCTCGACACTCTTGGCGAGGTTTCCCATAGATGACTTGGTGGTTGAATCACTGGTAATTGTACCATGCTTTTGTGGCCTCTGTTTAATGGCAACCTTAAGGGCATTATTCTTCTCATCCTGAGGCACATTTGTGGGAATATCAGCCAGGCGGATTAAAGGAAGACGGCATTCAGATGTCTTGTGAACAAGAATTCTTGATCCAGAACCATCTGGTAAATTTGGGTCTGATAGAACCATTGACTGTAGATTATAATGTTGTGCCACACGGTGAGCTGCCAACCTCAAATAAGAAGTAGGCAGTTGTTGAAACTCTAACTGCTGTTGAGTGGGATCACGAATGAACTTCAACACATCTTGCTCAATCCTTAAGACTACAAAAAATTAAGAAACATAGTTAGCAGAAAACATAAGGCCCTATATCTACTAAATATTGGGTAGCACTCAAATTTACATATACAAGAAGATTATTCAAGAGATTTTGGCCAAACCAATAGGTATTATTATTATTGTTATTATTATTATTATTATTATTATAATTGTCATTATTATTGTAATCATTTTGGATAGGTAAGACTCACGCACCATCACGTTGACACTCGACCCTTAAACATCACTCACAACTGGGAGTGGGAGAGATCCAACCAGCAACATAGGCTGGATCAGCTATACAAAGATATTATAATAGATAAGGATGTGTTCTAATACAACTATAAAAAATTCCCTTCAAATTTCACCTTTGCAAAATGATGATATAATCCATGCAAGAGAATTGATAGTGGCAATTGTTATGCCAGATACCTATCCTGTTGTGCCCATCTAGCAATGTAATCATGAGATGAGACTTCGTTTCCCAATAATCTGAGACCAAATTCATGAGGTGACAGTTCCAATTCCCTTCTGGCAGCTGGCATCAAATAACTGCTTCTCTTTTTGTGAAAAAGCAGACACTCTTATTGACATTAAACTAATATTAAACATGCACAGGATACATAGTTTACATGGAAGATATTTGCGAAAGCAGAATTTTTACAAGTTTATGTTGTATCTCCTTAATAGTCTTAAGGATCTACAATAGATTGAGTAGAGAAGGCTGGATGAAAGGGAAGAAGTATAGAGTCAAAGTGGAGAACAATCAGATGAAGAGTAGAATGAAGTGACAAGGCAAAACTAGAGATATGTATTCTGAAATTACTGTTCATTTTACTGTAGAAATAAGGCTGAAGCTCTATTTATAAAATCAGGCATGTAGCCTTAGAATTACTGAATTCTACTATGAATAGGAATTATCAAACCAGGAAAGCAATAAACTAATCCTAATGAAGCCACTAATGCCATCTGTATGCGGTCCATAACAGTTTATATGGTTACTATTTCAACAAGGTAGACGAACTAATGGTACAATGTCCCGCACTCAGGAATGCATACCGTGAAGATAGGATTTGCGTGAGGCCCTATGACCAAAAGTGGGCACAACGAGGCACAAGCAGTTTTAGCATATTCAAATTGGAAGACATAAGAAAAATGATACGACAAATAATACCACTGTAACACAATAACCCCAACGTCTTAAGTTCAATCTTGTTAAGAATATGTATATTCCATAAATTTTGTGAGAATGATCAAATTTGCAACAAAGCGTCCCACCAGGTGAATGCTATGTATTATATTACTACCTTCGGTTAGGTTCTCTCAATCACTATACAACAGAAATCCTACATTCATTTTGGATATATTTTATGCTTTCGCATTTGCCTTTATCAACTTTATTATATCCAGGAAAAAATTGGGTATCAAAAGAATAATGATAATCTAGTATCACCAAATTCTACTTGACAAGAATGTCAACTTCTCCTAATTTTGGAATCTTAAAATTCGATTTTTTTCTGTACCATCACAGGGGACTTCTAGAAAAAAAATACATGTCAAAGGATTAGTTCATAATGTGTATGGACAGCGTTTCCCTATATCTGGAAGTTAAAGTTTGGTGACTCCAGTCGAAACTACTAAAAAGGAAAACCATAGTTTACGAAAAATATTTCATACTAATAAACATATACAATAACCGCAATAACGAAATCTAGCCATGCAAGCGAACTGGATTGTCGGGTGCCAATGTAATGATGATAGCAACGTATACGGCTCTTATCATTATAAAGCAAACGAGCAGCTTAAAATGACAAAGCAGTATTTTTGAAGGTGGATTGCAAACTGAAAAATGACAATATCAACATCTGAAGAAGCTAAAATTAAATCCTCCATAGTATCGGTGAACCTGAGCGAAGAATTCCCCACAACAAATTCCATTGACATAGTTTTTAACCAAAGCAATTTGATAATATTAGCCAGTTGATGAAGTATTAGACCATAAACAAAGACTCTTTTTCACAGCATGCAGAGAAAAACACAATTCATAAAACCCTCACCCGAAAGCCGTTCGCGAGGATTCTGCAGAGCTTCCCGAAGGAACTGATCAACCTGGTTCAGATCCTCCTCCGAAAGCCCACCGTTCCCATCGGACGAAACCGACACCAACGAAGCCGCAGGACCAGAATACAACGCCGCCGCCGCCGGCGACGACGAGTCCTCAGCAGCTTTAGCCGGCCGCTCATTGCCAAAACCCGAACCCTGAAAACTCTCCAACGGCGGCATCGGGGTCTTCCTGCTTGAGATCATCAAGCGGCTCACGCTCTCCCCCACATCGGCGGATTCCCACGAATCAGGCGCTCCGACGTCGTCCATGGCTGCCCAAGTGTGCTAGGGGGACGAAATCCTAGCTGGACATAGCTTGCGTAGCATTGACGTCGTCGCCATCGATGAGGAGGCGAGGGCCTGCTAGGGTTTCGAGAGGGGGGAGAAGTACGGAAAGGAGATTCTAATTTCGAAGCGCGTCGCACGTTTTAAAAGAGTGGCGAGTAAAAGGGAGGGACGATAATGATTTTTATTACATGCACATGGGCTGGGTTTACGGTTTATGGATTTGGCGAAGACCGGGCTGATTTCGGCCCATATACGAGACCCATTATTCAACGATGCCTGTCTGGATTTGAAATTGCCCGTACAAAAATAGACTGGTTTCATTGCACGGGAGGAGTATCAATGAGTAATTTTGTGGTTGGTTCTAGTACTACTAATCAGTAATCACATGTAGTTCTGATTTTGGTTCAAGACTAACATCAGTGTGAGCTGAGACGATCTAGGCCGTCGGATTGAGATTAGATGGGGCAGGGCAGAGAGTGATTCGGACTTACCTGCCCCATGTATAAGTAATTCGGCCGATGCGGGATCGAAATCTAACAGCCAAAATAGTCTTGGCTCACAAATGAAACAAAAACGTTTGTCAGGAATATGCTGTGTTTTGTTTTTCCTGATGTCCCAGATGGAATTAATTTTATGGTTAAATCGTTAATAACACACATTTGACTTGTCAATAACTGTAGATATTCTGTTAAAGAAATTAATTTTATGGTTCACATATTTAATCAAGCAATTCTGTTAAAGAAATGTTGGGAAGTCTTTATTGGTTCTTCAAGTCTATGGACAAACAGAATTCGCGGGAAGTACTTGGAAGTTTCTAATTTTCTGCACCCATCTCGTATAAACAGATACTCTCCATTTTTGCGATATTGTTTACCAGCGTTGCCCCATTTGCATAGAGGCCTTGCTTGGATCTTGGGGAATACGTTGGCTTCGCATTGGCTCAAAAGTCCGAACTAGTAAATACAAAATCCCTGTGCCTTTCATGAACTTATTTCTAATTGCTTTGTTGCTTTAATTCCATTCCTTGCCTTGGCTCTTGAGGGGGCAATATTGGTTTCGGATTTTTTAAAATTACAATATTACTTATACTAGCTGCAGGTAGCTGGATCATATTCTCTCCATCCCATATTATTAGCTCCATTTAGAAAAATAGTGATTTTTATTGAAGATTAGGACCACAGTCAACAAAATTAAAAAACTGGGGCATACATGATGTACTCCCTCCAGGCACTTTTAAGAGATACAATTGACTTTCAATCAAACATGGGCACTTTTGAAAATCAATTGTATCAATTAAAAAAGCCCAGAGGGAGTAAGAAGTTTCCAAGAGTTTTTTTCCAGGCACCACCGACTTAATATTATGTCTTTTAGTTAGCTTGCCAATACCATTATTGATTCATGAACCCACTCCTCACTACATGGGCCCATATTATGGTCTGATGCCACATAAGCAGAGTATGAAAATGGAGTACAAGAGCGGAGCAGTAATCTCATTACCCTTATGAGTTAGACCGATACAATAAGGAAGTGCTATTATTTTTTCATGCTTACCTCATACTCAGACACCCCAACTATATCTTGGGAAAACTCTTATGTGCACCCGTGTCTGCGAAGCCGTCCGTGCCCGAGGTATTCGTGATCGTGTCCGAGTTGTTTAAAATTGTATGTTAAAATTGGACATGGACATGTCCACGGGTCTTCGAGGGAGAGGATGCGAATCCGGGGAGGAGACAGCGAAAGCAAGCCCCAGAGGGAGTGGAGATAGAGGGAGGTGAGATTGGAAGCAAAGGTGGCGAAGGGGAGGCGGAGGCGAGGCTGTGGAGGGAAGGGAAAGGAGGGGCGACAAAGAGGTCGGTAAGGAAAGAGTCAATGTTGGAGTCAGAGTGGGGGAGGAGAGGGAGGGGGAGAGGGGAGGGGAGGGCCGGGAGGGAGTGGGACTAGCGGTGGATGCAGAGCCAACAACAGAAGACAAAGGAGGCGGCCAGGGGAGCGAGGCGACGAAGGTTCTCGATGAGGAGCTTGTCGTAGAGGAGGTCCATGGGCGGCGCCACCGCCATCGCCGCCAGGATTGGAAATGAGTTGGCACGGAGGAGGAAGAAGAAGCTCACCGTTGTCCATGTCCGTATCCGTTTGACAGTTGGACACAAACACGACCATTATAATGACAAACAATCTTTAATAGACACGGACACGGACAACCTCTATCGGAGGTCCATCCGTCCCGTACCAGCCCTATGTGCACCTCAACCGAATTTTGGTAGTTCTTCTCAGTTAGGCCATCGCGGTAGTATGTACATTGGCGTGACCAGAGACAATTGGCATTGATTCAAACCTGCCTACTTCCTGTACTAAAGCCTGCAGCCGGATCATTATATGGCAGCCCAAATTGTCTCGACTTACGGTCTTTATAAACAAGGTTCATACAATAGTACCCAATTAGCTAACACTATCTCAAATTTGTATTAAGGGAAAAAACACTATCTCAACATCCACCACCTTTAACGAATTATCAAAAGAAAAATCTACCTTTAGGGGCCGTTTGGGGAGTGATTATTGCAAAAATATCCAGACTGGATATTGGATATATACTGTAGCATCCATGTGGATTTTTACATCTAGCTGAAACACCTCAGGGATATATAAAATATCCGGATGCTACAGTGTAGCAAAACATCTTTTAATCACGCCCCAAACGGCCCCTTAATAATGAACACATGCAAGTACATCTTGGATATATCTGGTTATTTAAATTATGTACACACATAACACCCATTTGACCCCACCAGAGAATCAATTAAGCCAACGGCCTCGATTAGGGCCTGTTGCAATCTTGGTTGGAAACAAGGCTAGTGAACCATAATTTGTCGGCCTTCACGGAGGCGTCGTCCTCGTTCCTATGCCAGGTCCACACTGCATGTGACTCGTTCTGTACACGGAGTCTCCCATGCCCGAAACTCGCCTCCCTAAATGCTGATATTTTTGGCTGCGGCTCCAAGTAACTGCACACACACGCAATTATACAGATACGCTTTCAGTTTCTTTTGTCTTTGATATCTGTATCAATCCTTTAGTTGTTTTGTATCATGTCATAATTAGTAAATTTGCCTAACTATCATTCCTGTATGGGTCGATATATTATTATCATCAAGAAGAAAAAAGAGTTCGATATATGTATACATAAACATACTCGCTTGCCAGGCCTTCTTTGTTGCCTCCGTCACCAATTGTAATGTGAACAGCTCCGCAATCATCTGCTTTGTTGTTGTACACCCGAACCTGAATCAGAAACCAGATAACAAACAAACGAAGATCATGTAACCTTACTAGAATGTATTGGCAAGTTGTTTAATTAATGGAGAATATAAAGAAATCAGGCTTAGGAATTAAGGAAGTTGAACATACGAAGCGCTCATATGCATGGACATGGCCTGCAAAGACAGCATCAGTGCGAGCCTTGTAAAGCAGCTCTTCCATGGCATTCCTCATGTCCTCTCCCTCCCCCTGATGGGCGGTGTTGGAGTTGTACCACGGGGCGTGGATCAGCGCGAACAGCCACGGCGTCCTCTTCCGGTCCACCTTCGCCAAGTCCGCCTGCAGCCACTTGTACTGAGGTGACTGTGAGTCGAAATCGGCGTAGGAGCCGAGCATGACGATGTGTACGCCGGGCAGCTCGAACGAGTAGTAGAGGTTGGAGTCGGACCCGCTCTCCTCGAAGGGCATCCTCCACCGGGCGTTGTAGGCTTTGAACGGCTTTTCTAGTACCGGTATCTTCTCAATCTCATGGTTGCCCTGCGTCACCATCCACGGCCGTTGGCTTGCCAGTGGCTCGACGAGTCGGCCGAACGAGTCCCAGTACTTCTGCCAGTTGTCGGCGTAGGAGAGGTCCCCGGGCAGGAGCAGGACATGGTAGTTGAAGGCACGGATGTGTTGGAGGGTCGAGTTGGTCCACCCCGTCTGGCCCAAGTCACCGGAGACGGCGAACTTGATGGGAAACTTGCTCGGAGGGGTTATGAAGCTGAACTCCTGAGAGGAGTCTGGGCCGCAGCGATAGTAGTAGAGGGTCCCAGGTTTTAGGGGACCCACAACAACGTTGTGTATCTGTCCGGATTTGTACAGGAGGTATCTATACGAGGTGGTGTCTCCGGTGGCCGAGAAATTGTACACTCCGGGCGAAGTACCATATTGCACCAGTGCAGGAGATTCTTCTTCAGTGATCCATGATATTCTCATCTTTTCTTGACCCACCAGAGAGATGTGCACCTGCAAATTCATGTCAAGATGTTGGCAATATCAGTTAAACAACGTTGTTCACTTGTTTCATACTCATGAGCTTTGCTTCTGTTGAACCATTTGATTATAATACAAAAAGACCAATATCATATGGTTTTTCAAGCCCAATGTCACATAGTTATATATGAAATCCTATCCTAGGTATTCATCATCATGAGCAGTACAATTTGTCGACGTATGCGTCCAGGTACCAAAAAGGCTTATTCTAGATAATAAAGAGCAGACCCAGGAAGAGTCCTCCATCATTATTCATAAATCATAATTCACGAAACCAAATGGCTGGCGCGGATAGTTTACCATCTTATAACATGTAAATTCCTAACGGTTCTACCAAGGAAGAAAATCAAACGTCAACATGAAAATCGAAGCACACGAAACAAAATGGTTGGCACGGGGTAGTTTACCTTCTTACATGTAAATTCCTTCCGGTTCTACCAAGGAAGAAAATCCAACGTCAACATGAAAATCGAAGCACTAAATCACATGCATTGCTCTTCCCAATTGCAAATTCCTACTTCTACTTTATTTGTCCTTTAAATCTCCAAGGATAGGAAGAAGAAAAGGTTTAATTTTTCAAACGAATACTCAGCCCAACGGAGAAAAAGAAGAAATCGCAAATCACAAAAACAGGTCAGTTGGCTATTTCTGGCGTGCACAATTAAGAAAGCATACCTGTTGGGGTGAGACTGGGTTGTCACCTTGTAAAGGGACGGAAAGAGTCTTCCTCGGGGGCGGGCGAGTGTAGGACAGGCCGAGGCCGAGGAAGGAGGCAATGAGCGGCAACAGAAAGAGGGTCCGGACGTCTGCCATGGCGTTGGCTCCCGGGCGTGGACGAGGAATGCTATGCAGTAACTGGGTTCACGGGATTATTTGTCTGCCTTTCTCTCCCTCTTTTTTTTGGTACAGTTGTCTGGCTTTCTCTAACCACGTCTGCTCAATATATAAAAGATACAACGAAGCGCGGATATTCGCGATGATTCCCAAGTGTCACATCTGAGGAGAAATTTTTCTCCCGGGGGTTGCGTATCAACTTGTCTCGTATCCACACCGAAAAATTTCTCACATCTGAGTGTGGTGTTTTGCCTGATTGCCTTCCAAATTCCCATTCACATCTGAGTGTGATGTTTTGCCTCATTGCCTTCCACATCCCAAAATATTGCCTTTCTCTCTCTCTCTTTTTTAGTACAGTTGTCTGGTCTGCTCAATATATAAAAGATACAACGAAGCGCGGATATTCGCGATGATTTCCAAGTGTCACATCTGAGGAGAAAATTTTCTCCCCGGGGGTTGCGTATCAACTTGTCTCGTATCCACACCGAAAAATTTCTCATGAGTGGTGTTTTGCCTCATTGCCTTCCAAATTCCCATTCACATCTAAGTGTGATGTTTTGCATGATTGCCTTCCAAATTCTCATCCCAGAATATTGCCTGCATTTACCTTTCTTTTGTTGGCGTTTTGACCACCATCCCATAATATTGCCGGCATTTACTTTTCTTTTGTTGTCCTTTTGACCACTTTTTTGTATAGAATGTTGACTCGCCGATATATCGGTATCGGGTATCGGTCTCCATCCGATACAACTGTTTCGGTTCGGTTCGGGCATTTTTTCTAAATTTTTTCGATATATCACCAAAACATATTCGATATATCGGCCATGGTGGGTTCTCCACATCTCCAGGACAGCGTGAGGCAGTGCCGGGCATTGGGTAGCAGACCAGGTAGCCAGGCACCTCCATCTCCCTATTTCTTCTTCCTTCCTCCCTAATCCTGCCATGGTCACCGCTGCCGCTAGATGTGGCTGGCCGTGGCCTCCTTGGCCCATGCTCCTCCTCCACCCCGTGCTTTGCCACCCATGGCCTCCTCTGGCCATGGAATTTCACCACCCAAGGCCTCATGCTGGATGGGGCTGGCCGTGGCTTCCTTGGCCCATACTCCTCCTGCACCCCGTGCTCTACCACCCATGGCTCTCGCCATGGAATTTCACCACCCAAGGCTTCTACAATTGCATAAAAATTCAATTTTTATAAGAGTTGGGGTCTGTCCAGGATTCTTTCCCTTAGAACTTTAAATATTTAGACAGTTATTATGTGAAATGGACCTGAAGCTCATTTTTCTCAGGCTGTTACGGGATCGTAAGTTAAAAAGCCTCTTCTAAAAACCAGTCAATCATCTGCCAGAAACGAAAGATGGTTACTCTGTCCTACTTTTCTGTTATTGGGAGGAAGTGTTGAAGCTTAGGTAATCTTTTTTCAATTCTTATTTACTTCCTACCTAACTAGCTTCAATCACGAAAATGTTTAGACTATAGAGTTTTTCAAACATAAAAGATGAGCACCAATTATCCATTTCAAACATAGAAGATGAACATAAAAGACAGATTTTTTAGATGCTGGTATGAGTAGGATCAAACACTCAAATTGGCCGTAATGGGTTTTGATTAGGTGATAATTTATCTATTTCCCATTAATTTTTTCTTGATTTAAGGAGTCTGAGGTCAGATATGCTCAATACGTGATTAGTGTATTAATGTAGATACTGATTATTTTTTAAAACATTGCATTGACTTTTTTACGCAGTTCAAAACTCTTGCAGGTATGAGCGCTCTCTTCTTGCACTTGAAGAGGCAACTAGTGATATGCTGCCTATTCTTAAAGATAAATTTTTGAAGGTTAGTGAACTTGGGTACCATATTTACATACTACGATTCTATAGTGGTATGTATTCGTTTATTCTTTCAATATTATTCTTCATTATCGCACTATATTCAATATTGTGCCAATTTAGATTCCGTTTATGCGAGTTCATATCAGGTTCAAGAAGACTTTCAGCTTCCACGCCATTCGAACTATTATTAGTTAGTGAGTATGCTTGGTAAGATGATTCCTTTTGTTGTAATGTTTATAATGTCTTATTTCTTATGCCTTATGTTGTAATGTTTATAATGTTTTTTTTCTTATTTTAAGTAATGACAAAACTTGGATTATGATAATTGTATCATTGCTGATTATGTCATTGTTGATTATTACAGATGATTGAACTTTTACAGGGAATGTACTTTGCACATATGATTGAAAATATAAGGGGGATTCTGGGAAAATTGTCATAGACATATATTCATATTAAAATACTTATTTTGCTTGTAAAATATTAGTGTCAATCATTTGAAGAGTCACACTATGAATATATATATGGTAACATTTTATTTTAGACCACCGATAAATTTGTACATGATATCTCCGATATTTTGTCTCTCTTGCCGACTGATATTTTACCGATATCCGATACGTCATTCCTTGCTTTTCTGAGAGCTTATTTTTGGCTGGCCTGGGAACGTACCTTGTCGGGCGTCTCGAGATCCGACCAGTGCTAGTGTGGTTTATTATTATGCAATGAAAGCTGATAATTGTACACTGAATATATACACCAACATACACCCTTTTTGCTACATGAATAATATAGTTTATTGTTTTTAATACAGTAATATAATATGAGTCCCGGTACTCTCCAACCGATTGGAGAAAGTGCTTCTCCAACCTAGTTTCTCCAACCACCGTCAAATCAGAATCCTATGAACCCTCCTTAACTATAAGGAAATAACCCAAGTTAAGTCCTCATTGTCCTTTTCTCTTACCCCTTTTGTTGGCAATCATCCTACCTTCCTCTCTGCCGATGATTGTTATGTCTGTTAGAGATGGCGGTCACAGTGTCGGCGAGCAGATGGTTGGTTGATGAGCTCACAATGGTGCAGGAGGAGGAGGGGGAGGACGAGGAAGTCGGGGAGGGAGAGAGTTGCACTGCCGTTCCCGCCACCAGTTTTGGCGGCAGGGATTGTGGAAATATTGTTGCTAGCACTACAACAAAAATTGCCTTTATCGACGGCAAAATCCGTTGATGAAAGCGCCTTTTCATTGGTATATTGCGACGTGCTCTTTCACAAATTTGTGCCAGAAGTGAAAATGGCCATTGAGAAGAATATCTTATTGGCTTGTGATATAAAATACATATAATACCCCACTAGATATAACATTCTTAGTTTTTGAAAATAAGACAAACATCATTTTACATATATGTTGGTGGAACATGCTTGGTGGAACATGGAAGCAGACCTGTTGCAAGTCATACCACATCAAGACGTGTTTCACATATGGGAGGAATTGTGAAAAGGGCGCCCCTAGAAGGAATGGAAGGATGAAGCTTAGAGGGTTTTTTTTTTACCAACCAGCCAACAAGCCTAGCCTCCTGGTATTTCCTCTTTCTCCCAATAGTTTGCACATCTATGTGCCAATCCCACAAATTTTTTATAAGAAAGGAAAGTACATCAAAATCCCCAGATTCCGTGACTTGACCATATTGAGCTCGCCAATCTTCATCATCCCAAATGGCATCTACACCTATATGCATGTAGATATTTTAATTTAATATAAGGAGTAATAACATCTATAGACAACTTAAAAGTACACAGCAATAAGAAGTATATTTTATATAACATCACAACCTTCAATAGGTTCACTGAGACAGAATGTCAGAGAAACAAACCTCTAAAAAAGTTAAAGAAGTGTTCTTTTGTCTTATAGCTGGCAAAAATGAGTGCAGAAATAGCCTCACTGAAGTTAGTAGCCAATGGCATAGGAATGAATGATATGAAGAAAGAAGGTATGCTGCTGGCATCAGAGAAACTGTCAACAACATCTACAAGTGGATCAGCAAAAAGAGCTGTAATAAGAGTTCCTAGAAGCAAGAGTGATACTGCTTCCAGAGGATATTTTCAATATTCTCGGCATTTGAACAATTAGGAATGGAAGCACATATATAACCATGATGCATGCAGCATAACTAGTTTGTTGATATGTGGAAATGCCAGATCCTGGAGAAACAAGAACTCATGTGATTAGGTAAACGTTCCATGTGATCACAGATCCCGTCTCTACCTGCATCCAATATATCTTTGATCCACGCCCGTGACAATTGCCCCCCTTTGTCACAAAATTATAAATCCCATCTTTCCCTTCCTTTTAATAAAAACGCCCCTTTTGAGCATGCTTCCAATCGAAAAAGTGGACAATAACATGGAAAAAAGTTTGCAACATTGTTTGATTCATCACTTACGAGCCTAACTTCCCCTATCTAATTATTTGTTTCATGGCCACCCCCCGCCTCACAACAAGGAACCCAAAAGCAACTGAATGTGTATTGTAATCTGCAAAGAGAAAAGGGAAAAGAGCACATACCTTCCTCCTTGGGTGGCCACTTGGAGACGAGTCCACTCTCTGTCGGCCCCGACGTACCTGCTGGCACCCCAATCGTAGCAGCAGACGAAGAGACAGAGGCAACATCCGACCCCAATGACGGCTCCTCGTCCAGGCGAAGATGATTCTGTATGAAGACCGCCGCGGAGGACGAATGCAAGAGCCACGACACCATTAGATCACCCAATGCCATCCACCACCACCACCACGGCCTCTCACACCGCCATCCACAAAGGCACAAACCCTTTCTCTTTTGAAAACAAAGATGGAAATGGATGAAAGAGCCCTAATCAGCTGGGGATGCAGAAAAATCCGGCAAAAAAATCGGAGGAGGAGGGGGGCTAGTCGACGAAGCCGTTGAACCAGTGGCGGAGGGAGATGCGGCGGAGGAAGGAGAGGGAATCCAATGCGGGAGAAAGGAAACCCTAGCCGCCGCCGGGGAGTCCGGCGAGGCGAAGAGGAAACCCTAAAATGGGTGGGAAGAACGGTGACGGGCAGTGAGGCCCACAGGGAAACCCTATGAGAAGGTGGCGGCCAAGAGTGGAAGCGAAAGGAAGAAAGGGAGAAGGGGAGGGAACGAGGGCTGGGTAGGGTAATTTTTTTTTCGACAGAATTTTTATTGCCAAAAAAACTGTCGAAAGAAATAGCTTCATACCGACGAACAGTTTTCCGTCGTCAATATCGGTCGTAATAAGGGCCGTTTGGGGCGTGATAAAAATTTAAACATCCATCGTGGATGTTTCACTTCACTATTTATTTTCTATTTTTTTTCACTTTCAGCTGAAACACCTCAGGACGTGTTTCAGACATCCACAATGAAAAATCAGGAAATGAATTGTGAAAGTGGATTTTTCACTATGGATGTTTTGGATTAATCATGAACCAAACTGCCCCTAAGGGGCCGTTTGGGGCGTGATTATTGCAAAAATATCCAGACTGGATATTGGATATATACTGTAGCATCCATGTGGATTTTTACATCCAGCTGAAACACCTCAGGAGGTGTTTCAGCTGGATGTATAAAATATCAAGATGCTACAGTGTTGCAAAACATCCCATCTGGATGTTTTGCTTTTAATCACGCCCCAAACGGCCCCTAAATTTCAATACCGACGGAATCACGTTCGACAAAAAATATCCACCGTTAATGTCTTTCCTTCTACAACAGATTTATTTCTATCTCCAATTATAGATATTATCAATAGATTTTTTTCTGTAAAAAATAATCCTTCGTTAAAAGCCAATTTTGTTAGTGTAGTGCTGGGGAAGGAGGCCTTGCTGCCTACTGACCAGATAAATGTCGCCTACTACTGCAGCTCCGCCAACGACTTCTTTGATTCCGCCGAACTACTTGTTGAGCTGCCATTCTAGCAGCCACCGCTTAGCCGACAGCCTTACTGACCGGATGGTAGTTGACCATGAAAGAAGATGGAGCTGATGTAGAGGAGAAGTGGAACGGAGGAGTGGTGGATGGCAGAGTGTGCCGGAGATAGCGGCGGAAAGGTTGCATTTTTTTTCTCAGCAGCGACTAGTGGAGTCCACTTTAGTTTCAGCTAGACAGGGTTTTAGAGGGTAGACGAATTCTGAAAAAAAAAAAGATATGCATACAGTGCCTTGGAATGGTAAAAGCCTAGAGGGGAGGGAGGGTGGAGGGAGAGGCCGGGAGGGGATAATGATTTCTTGCAGGGCAGGATGAAAGTGTCAGGAGAGTTTGGAGTGAGGATAACCGAGGGTTGACTGACTCTATGGTTAAGCTCGGACTTGCTAGTGGCCATTCGATCACGATCCGAAGGTTGTCGCTCACTCAGTTGGAGAAAAAGCCTCTCCAATCAGTTGGAGAGTACCTTTCGCCAACGTACAGCGCAATTCTCATGGTTTACCACAAGGATAGTAAACACCAATGCTTTCTGTTATTGTAATTTTTCTTTGACGATAATGTGTATTACACTTGATTCATTGTTGGAGACACGTCCCATGTCATGAGAATTGTTGTAAAAAAAATTGTCATAATGAGAATGTATCTGAACATGGCAAAACCTCAGCCGGTGACAAAGATCCAAAGGGGCAAGACAACTATTTAAACTGGGAAAGACGCCCTGAAGCGAAACGAGCCAAAGAGGTGAGTATGGTAGTCACTGAATCAGTGTCTGGACCAAAACCAATGCTTGTTAGTATGGCAGGTGATTCGATGTTGCAATGTGATTCGTTTGTAAGTCCCCAACGTGGCCAATTCCATGGGTTCCTGGCATGGGGCAGCGTACACGGCTCTGAACATCTTAGTTGCGCATGATTCTCATTTTTTTAGGTCGGCCACGTGATTCTCATTTTTAATTATGTAATTTCTGTTGTGTTCACAAGTCATTTGTTATCCATGTATATGCTCATCCTTTGTAAGTACGAGATTAAGATATGATCAATCTTAATTAATCCTATTACGTACATGTCGACTATGCTTATGCTTCCAAACAATATACGTGTACTACAATATAGTTGGTTACTTGGTACGTAACCTAAATGCATAGAAGAAATTTGCAGTGGCCATCCTAAAAAAATTGAAATTCATACACTAACACAATTTAAGATTTTCCTGTTCATCTTCTCTGTGGAAAAAAGTTGACACTTTAAGATACTGTTATGAAATTTGCTTACTTCTCAGAAATCCAAAAAGTTTCCACCTCTCCAGGGAAGACCGTCTTTAAAAGGGTAACCAACTCTTAAGAATGCTCAATTAATAAACAAACTACTTTAGTATTATGGTAGATTTTTACTCTCATCATCAATTTAAGGTATCCTTCCTACTCAAGTTTTTTCTTTGTTTTGGATAAATTCCTACTTCGAACTTAGAAGTTTCACGGATGTTACAGCTTTTGCCAGCAAGGTATACGCGCGCTCACATAGCAACAAATACTAGAAGCCTCCTAATTAGTCTATAGATAATACATGTACACGAAAGGTGGCGTTTAGTCAACATTCATATATCCATCCTACATGTGCGCCGGTTCTTACCATCTATTGATGATCTGTCCTAACGGAATGCTGAGCGTGAAAGAATTTGCTTTTTGATGCTGCTGAAACAATTCCTTGACGCCACAGACTTCAGTTTCAGTGCATTCAGATCCCAAAAGTCGCTTATCATCATTATTGAGTTGAAAAATGCTTCTTCAACTCTAGAAATGTTGCGGGCCCTCTTGGGTTTGGTTCAAAACTTTAAGTAAAGAAATATTTTCTTTTGGGTTGGGTCTAGAGTAAGGGTAGGGAATAAGTTTGAAACCCTTCGACTAATATGTATTCTCTCTTCTTTCTCTCCTATGTAGAGGAGAAACAAAAACCTAAAATGGGAGAAAAAGAGAGTGAGAGCTAAAGGGAGAAAGGTGAGAGCTTTCTTGAATGAAGGTGAAGCAAGATTGAAGAGGTTTGAGTGTCAAACTCTTGTAAGTGCTTTGAAGACTTCATAGTGAAAACTTGCTCTTCTGTGTAGTGTAGTTAAATTGGTGAACCGCTAATATCTTGTGTTTCTCTTTATGGTTTGATATTGTTACGCATGAAAAATACACATATTTATATGCTTTTTTACCTGTGTGTTAGTCTTAATTTTTAGTTAAAATAAGGAATAAAGTGAATTTTAGTAATTAGTTTAATAATTAAGAATTGAATAATTAATGTGCTCTAAATGACTCAATTTAGATATGTTTCATAATTTTATAAATATTTGGTACGTCTAATTTGGGACATATTTCATTTATGTAGGTTCAAGTACTCGAACTGCAAAACAGCCAAAGTGAAGCCATTATGGGGGTTTTGTGCCAAGAGCTGAGATCAAGTGCGTAGAAAAGATCTGAACTGTTGATGTCCATTTTAGAGATGACGGCGTTCAGATTTGATCAGGCAGATGAAGATGATATAGCGGATTTTAATTGAGAGAAAAAAAATAACAAAAGAAATTGAAACGAACCGATCGGTTCGGTTAGGAGAAAATAAGAAAAAATAAATAGAAATAAAAGATATCCCGAGCTTCTGCTCGGGTGTCCTCCAGAACAGGGAAATGGGGAAGAATGGCGGCCTAGAGGACCAGAGGAGAAAAGACGTTTTTGGCGGCGGCCCTAGGTTCTGGCGGCTGGGGTTCTAGCAACGGTGACGGCGAAGCAACGAAGGAGGTCATGGCAGCGATGGGGTCACAAACGCAGTCAACGGCGGACGGAAGCGGTGACGGCCGTGGGTCGAGATAGATGGCTGGGTTCGAGGTCAAGAGCGACCGATGAGCGGCTACGGGCTGAGAACGATGGCGGCGGAGCTCAAGGCGAGGCTGCAGGCCATAGTGAGGAGGAAAGTTCTGATTTTTGGAGCAGTGGTGTGACGAGCGTAAATTTTATAGTATTTTCTTGGCTCAACGGTATGCATTTATTTAAATTTTCGAAAATCTTTTGAAAATTCAATTCCCTCCGGAATCGATCGAACGCCGTAAAATTTGTGATTTTTGAATTGATCTTAATCGGAGATTTTATTGGATTATATGATTCATGATTGGCGTGACATGTCGGTTTGGCTTCATTTGACCTAAGATTATTGGATAGGTTTTTGTATAAAGTTTGTGTTATTTTTGGGAATAGAATTAATTTGAGATTAAGCAAAAATTATGAATTAGATATTTCTTAAGTGGGTTAGTAGTGATTAATGGAATTCTAAAAGAGAAACCCAAACCCAAACCCATTTGAGCTTGGGTCGACTTGGCCATTAGTGGAGGTAGTTGGAGGTTGTCACAAATGCCATGCAATTGACCCATTTAATTCTTTCTTTGAAAACCCAAGAGTCATCTTGAAAGTGGTAAAATCTGGAATTTTCTACTGAATCTAAGCCATTGGATTAAGGAGTGATCAATGGTGGAGAATGGTTCAAAAAGTCTATAAATAGGCAAGCAAGGGGGGCGGTTTTGGCTTAGTGCTCAAAGCATTGAGCACTTCAATCTCTCTCTCTCTCTCTCTCTCTCTCTCTCTCTCTCTCTCTCTCTCACTCTCATTATCCGGCCGGCGGCAACCTTACTCCGGCGGTGGTCCGTGGTGGTTCGTGGTGGTCCAAGCAAGGTCGACCGGCGTGGTGTTGGTGCGGCATTGTCGGAGTCAAGAGTGCTCGGGAAGTCTCGGTATTTACAACCAAGTAGGATGCCTTTTTCCCATTACACTTCTTTTTGATAAAATGATTTGTTGAATGTTGATGCCTTGATGTTAAGTACTCATTTCTGGAATTTGTATTGCCGATCCTAAATTGATATTCCCTCTTGATTCATAACTCTATTGTATTTGTATTTCAACTCAATCTTTTTTTTTCGTATGTTGACCAATGAAAATTGGATTTAGATTTCTATGTTAAATCATGATCGCATGTGATAATGCTATTTGTATATCCATGCTCACTCTCTTGAGTAAAAATTTGATCTTTAGGCACTTTGGTGCATTTCCGTATTTCGTGTTCTATATGTATTATCATAGCTATTACTACTTGTATAATATCAACTAAATGGGCAATTGTATAATGAATGATAACTATAAGATTATCCCTTGTAAGATCTTGTCTCTGAGATTTCAGTTCGTTTTATTGTCAGCGTGTTTTGAGATCTAATGTTGTCCAGGATTATATGATAATATCACTTAAATAATGAGATAAGAAAGTGTTGTAGTAATCGGGTAGTAAAGATTACGAAAAGTGGAATCATAAACTGAGATTTTGGAACTATAAAGGCACTGTAAAAATCTTAAGAAAGACTAGATTAATGTATGAAAAAGACTAATAAGGAGTTACTACACTTTATACATTAGTAAATTATGTATGACATTGAATACTTGGTCTCGGCCAGGAGCAATCCTGCGCAGGCAGACTTCAGTAGAAAAATGATAACTAATTATACAGTAATCAGAAAATTAAGTTCTTTATCAATCTGGAAACTAGACATCAGAGGCTATCTAAAATAAAAATTTCATAGATTAAATCAAATTGTTCAGAACGTAGTAACCTGATAAAGAGAGCTGTTCTGTTTTGGACAGAACACAGTTTCTGACTTTAAATGACTTAAAATCATAATAAACCTAAGAAGCTTGAGAATAATTGATAATTAAGAATCTAATCAAGTCTAAAATGATTTTATAAGACTCTAAGAACAGTAACCTTAAGGTCTTAGAGCCAAATAAGGTGTCTTATAATAGTAGTCCCTTTGTTCTTCTCTTGGTCCATTTATGACACAAGAGTAATCGAAGCTTGAATTCTAAGTCTCTGACGTGGTCTACCTGAAACGCGTCATTCTAAGTCGGGAATTATCAATTCTAGGGCTAGGTACAACTTTGTTGATAGCGAACTTGAACTTTTGGAAAATCATGTGGTGTGTCTCTTTTTAGTCGGGTCTCACTTGAGTTTCCAGACTAATTCATAATTTGATTTGGTTTATGCTTTTCACTCCTATGAAGAGTCGGAACTTTAGAAAGTCTTGTTCTAAGCCTTTTGACAATAGGGCTAGTTGAATTGTTTCTCCGCTAAGTAGCATTTAAAGCTCTTAGTCGGAATCATAGTATGCTCACAAGCCATTGCTAGATCTTGCGAGATCTCCGATTTATTGAACCTCTGTAGTTCAGCCGATGACGGCAACCGCGTGCGCTTAGATTGTATGACATTACGGAAGGTCTGCAATCTCCGCCCATTGTGCCCGTAAGCACCGATGGGGCCAGCATCCCTAGACGCATGGCAAGGTTCCTCTGAAGAACCTCTAGGATGTTCTGGTATTGATGAAGATTTGAGAGCAGAAATTGTACTTTGACACTTTGGTTGTTCAATGCTTATTATCTTACCTTCACTACTTTATGAAAGTCTTTGAAGTATCTTTGACCTTAATGCGTCTTGAATGGCAGTTGGTTCCAGGTAAGTGATCTTAGTCCTTGTTGAACCTGAGTCTGTTAAACCATACATCTTTGGAGTCTTCTCTTTTTTTTTTCCAGTGTGGGTTTTCTGTATCCTACTGGGTATTTCCTATGGAATACTCACGCATCCTCTGATGCAGGATTTAAGGAGGAGCAGAAGTGATATTTTCCAGCGGCATGGTTTGATGTTGGAGCTTAGAAGACTCGTCTCTTATGTTTTGCTATATTTTGACATTTGAACTTGCGGCCTGCGTGCCATTTGCTTTATGTTAAACTCTGTTTGTGGTTGTTAAGACATTTTCAGATATTGTAATAGATATTTAGATTTCCTTTCCGTTATTCTACTTTTTGTAAGTAAATGTTATTTAAGTTATGACGATCCTGCAAGTCCCATAACATTTAAATGGGATAAGCGTAGACTCGAGTATTCGGTCCGTCCCAGGTTTCCTACCCTATAACCGTCATTGGATTGACGCTTCCGCGTAAATTGGGTCTTGGAAATTTGGGGCGTGACAAGTGGCGTGCTCGATTTGGGTTGTGCAGGGTATGAAAGGAGTCGGGCTTGATTAGGAAAGACCTGATTCCGGCTCGATTTAGGAACCCAAAAGAGGCGTGCTTGACTGGGAGTTGGCCGGAATTGGAGTCCAAAATGGAAGGATTCGGATTTGGGTTTATCTTCAATCTGGATTTGGGAGGAAGAGGAGGACTGTTGCAGCAGTATAAAAACAGAGACATGGCCGGTCGACCACTGGGGGAAGACGACCAAAAGAGTTTTTTTAAAGTTTTTCCAATTAAATATTTTGTGATTTTTTTTCTGTTTCATTTTGATTCTGATGGTTGTTTATCGAAGAAGAAATATGTAATGCACTGTGTTGGGAATAGTGGACCGAGATAACAGTCGAGCACTTTTCACTTCCTTTGTAATTTTCTTTTACAATTTTTAATTTAAGTTTTAGAGTTTTATTTTCTATTGTGTAATTTAGTTTCAATTGTAATTCCAGAGATTCAATTGCAAGGAGTGACACTTTGTGGCTGATTCAAAGGAAGATCAAAGTTGATATTTTTATTTATGTTTTCAAGTCAAGTAAGTTATTTTTTTTATTTCAATGAGTTTAGTTATAAATTTTATCTGTGTTTATGTTTTAGTTAATATGCTTGGCTAGATTTGTTGCTAAGGCTAGGATGAGGTTGTAGTGATTGTAGAGAATTCCTGACATGTGAAAGTTAATATTTTTCTATTATAATTATACTATAATATTATGCGACCCTGTTTTAATTGCTTAATTAATTACGGATATAACATCAATCATGTTTTTGCTATGATTTAGAATTACTATTGTCAATGCATGCTTGTTTTAATTGTTTAAATAACAAATATGATATTAGTTGTGATTTACTTGTAAGTGGATACATCTAGTGATTTGAATTGTTAATTTAAATAGCAAGAAGGACGTGATTTTTGTATGAATAATTATGCGATCTTCCATAACAACGTCAATAAGATTCTAAATTGTTACGAGTATTTGGAGAATGATAAATGATTGAAGGGTTAGTGTAACATCCGAAAAATTAGTAAGTATCTTAAAACTGAAATTTGACCCTCTTAATGATTGATTTGACCGTGTGGTTCCTTGTTTAAATTAAAGTTGGTGAGAAGAGATTTCCAACGACACCAATTTTGTGTGATTTGGAGTTCGGAGTAAAAAGATATGGGAAATTGAATAAACACGATCGATCGCGCTGAAAACGATCGATCGGCTTATGGAACACGATCGATCGGCTTCGATCGGCTACGATCGGCGCCATCGTGCAGTTTGTAAACAGCGCAGGACGATCGATCGCCAGTTGCGGTTTGGCGAATTCTAACCTAATTTTGAGGCGGATTTGATTGGGAAAGATGTCATATCCTAACTAGACTTGTATTGCACGTTCCTAGGGTGATTTAGGGACTCTCCCATTGGTGGAAAGTGCCCAAGATATGGTAGAATTGATTGGGCAAAGATCTTCTAAAAACTCTATATAAACCCATAGAGTCTAGGCTTGTGCTTTTGAAAACTAAACCCTAGAACGTCCAGAGGCTTTCCCCTCTCCTTCCCACGTTCATCCCTCTCTTAGAAGACCTCTTCTAGTGGGAATTGCTCAAGAGCTTGGATCGGGAAGCTTTGAAGGAAGCGGAGGAGACGAACATCGCGTAGAAAGGCGACGTCTTTTGGTGATAAAGAGTAGGATGGTTTTTCCCTCTCTTCTTATTCTTTTCTCACATTATATGATGAGTGTTCTTACTGATTTCCTTGGAGTATTGCTTTGAATCTTGCGGGATTAATGATTTATGTCTTGTTTTCCATGTGTATTGCGATACATGCATATATGCCTTCATGCTTCATGTCTAGATGGTAAATCACATCAAAGATGGATGCTTTATTAATTTTACAGAAGATAAAAGTTCTGATACTGTTCTGATTATGATGTCTAATGATTGAGTCTTATGCCTTAATGATCGTTTTGCTTAAATCAATTTAGTTGAAAGATATTATGGTCTAAGATTGTGTTATATGTGAAGAAACATGATAAAAAGGGAATCTTTTGGTAATTCTAGTTAATTCCAAGATCTGTAATTGATCTAGGAGGGGAGTATTATCATCTATCATGAGTATAATATCATCTATAAGTGGTACGGTATAAGTTAATTAAAGTTTAATCAAGTTTCTCACTTTCGGCCAGAACTGTTTCTGCACGGACAGTCGACAGTTAATAATTCATAACTAATTCATATGATATCAGAAAAATATAAAACCGGTGGGGTTAGAAACTAGACTCATAAGGGTACTTTCAGTAAAAATTTCAGAAGATAATATTAACTGTACAGAGTCTGGGAGCCGCCGGAAGTGGACTGTTATGCAAAAGACAGTGAGCAGAATCCAAGTGAAAACACTAAGTACTTAAGTAAAACCACTTAATATGATGTGAAGATGGTAGGACGTGTCAGTAACTATTACTGGATTATATCCTTATGATTATCACAGTAAGGTTGGGTTATGGTTAATATGATAGATGGGTAATACTTATGTCAAGAAAACCGTAATCGTGTATTTGAAGATAAAGCGCTTGTGTCGGTTTAAGGTTCCATTTGGAATCCAAATCATCTAGGACTCATTAACACCTTGTCTCTGATTTATATATATATTTCAATAAGACCTATATGAATTTCCATCTAGGGCTGAGCATGAACGTATGTATGGATTGTGTTATTCTCTTTGTGTGACATTCCCACTTATACTCTGTATGTGAGTCTGTTCCGGTGATTGATACCTTATGTAGTTAGAGCGTTGCGGCCTCTATTTCGTTGAATTATTATTCATCATGATTATTTGATTGATTCCTCCACTAGAGGTCTTGCGGGACTTCTCCGGAAGTGGATTCATAGTATGCTCACATTATGCCATTGCTTGATCTTGCGGGGTCACTAATATTTGTGGTACTGCGGTTCCATACTGCCCAAAAAGAGGCAACATACGTACGTTAGATTGTTGACATTACGGAAGGTCTTCAATCTCCGCCCATCGTGTCCGTAAGCACTGGTGGGGCCAGCATCCTAGACGCATGGCAGGGTTCCAAAAAGAGGACCCCTATGGTGGTTCTGGTATAGTCACTTGCGGGTGATCGGTTCAGCGAGCAGAAATTGTACTCCTTTCACTTTTAATGTCTGGAGCTTTTTAATATGATTATCATTCCCTCCTTACTCATATGTGTAGTAGGAGCCTTATTGTTGTTTTCCCTACTTGCGGGTTGGAATTATTATTGACTAACCTTTCAGGTGTATAAATCCTTGGTTTAGTCCAGATGTTGCGGCATCTTCATAAACCTTTGTTATTCTTATCCTATTCTTATTGTTTGTTCTAATTCAGTGGGTTTTTACATCCTACTGAGTGTTTCTATGAAATACTCATGCATCCTCTGATGCAGGCGCAAATGGAATTTGAGATCAAGAAGTTGCAGTAGTGAAGCGGTCGCAGGAGCCGTGAAGACTTAGAGTTTATATTATTTGCTTTGCTTATTTGATGCTTATGACATTTAATGGCAATTGTGTGCCATAGATTTATAGGTTTATTTGATTTGACTTTCTTAAATGGATTATTATCAGTATTATTAAGTAAATTTCCATTCCATAGTATTCAGTAATGTTTGTATTTGTATTGCACTGATATGGGCATGACCGATTACACATCCTTTTGAGATGATCGTAATTGGTGGTGAAATCGACTGTTCGGTCTCGCGCCCGAGATTCTCTACCTCCAAATGTATATCATTGATTGGCTTCCGCACTCCGATCGAGGTATGGGATTTCGGGGCGTGAGAGTTAGGGTTCTCTATAATTTATTGCATGCCGATCCCAAAGCCTTAGTATTTTGTTAATTTGATAAAGTTTAGATTTTTATTTCGTAATTGATTTTATTAGTCGTTAGTTAGTTAATTAATTTCTACAAATTTCATAATTTATTCAAGGGGTTAGTTAGGGTTCGATTAGATTTCCGCCATACAAGTCCCTGTGGGTTCGACCTCGTAAAATTGTGCAACTGTACTCTAATATGATTCGTACACTTGCGAGTAAAATTAAGAGATTAATTAAAACAACAACATATGTTATTTATGTGTTCTTTGTGATTTGTTCTTTCATCTCCAACCTATTTCACTTTTCAATTTGTTACTACTATGTAGGTGGTGATTGATTGACTTGTGGAGATCTTGGGAGGGTGTTTGGAGTGGATTTTAATACCCATTTCATCCACCAACAGGCCCCCCTTCTATTTCCATTCACCACACTAGCCCGTGAGGTTGGCCATGATAAAAAAACGAGAGGAATAGCATTACTCTATTGAGTTTGTGCTTACTTGTATATATTCCTAGCAAACTCCAAAACTCCCAACTCCAAGACCCATTCTTTCTATGTGTAACACCCGAAAATTCTGTAAGTTTACCAAAATTACTATTTTAGAAAACTGTTCTAAAATAGGAAAGTTTTGCTGCCGTTTTAAAATCTTTTAATCTCGTGTGTTGATTTGGTTTCGTGATGCTTATAGATTAGGCAGTACACCAGGGTGCGAGGACTAGCCCAGGCGCTGGGTTCAACCTAGCGCTGAGGCTGGCCTGGCGCCAAGGGCTGAGTACACCTGACGCCAGGAGTGGGGGCCAGGCGCCAGGGTGTGAAACCAATGTGTAGAGACTCCTTTGAATATTTTAATTTGCTAGATTGGATCATCATAATGCAAGATGTTATATTTAGTAAGTTTTGAACATTGCATTCGCGGGACATCGGAGCCGTCTATCTGTGTGCCACGCATCAGGCGCAGGAACACCTGAGGGCCAGAACCACATGGACACAGCGCCCTGGGCACTGTACACGTGGTTGACATGTGAATATTTGGTTAGGAGAGAGAGAATCAAGTAAATTTGGGAATTTTGAATTTAATTCCAAAACCGATTTGATTTTGGAGGGAAATTGAGATTCCTTAAATTTGGGAATTTAGAAACTAAAAGGAATGATTGGGGATATGATTAGGGGTTGATGATGGGCTGTTACCAAATTAAGTGGGGGCGCCATGTGGCAAGAGAGGAGATTGTGCTAATTGGGAGTTAATCAAGGTTAATTAGCCTCGGCCAGTTTTTCCCTGCACAGACAGACCGCAGGAGAAAAATCGTAACTAATTCAAGATAATTCGGAAAAATATGATTCCAGTTGGGTTGGATTGTAGACTCTTTGGGGAATATACAGTAAAATATTCAGGGCCAGATTCGAACTGTAAAAATTATTGTGAGACTCGAAAGTGTACTGTTGTGCAGAAAACAGAGCAGTCAACCGGATTTGGTCAAGATCCCCACCTTAATCAGAGTATAACTAACTTGACTAATAGATTTGTTCACGTCCCTAATTGGGGGATCCTTCCTTTTTAAGTCAAGTTGTAGCCTTAGATTGAAAAGAAATCAATGGTGGGAGATGGTGAGTCAATTTGGAAATTGAATTGAAATTTCCTTGGGCGGTTAGGATGATGCATCTAAAGATTTCAAATCCTTAACTAATTGGGAAACCCTAACTAATTGGGAGAAATTGGAGGAGCACGTCCTTGACATGGAGTAGGGGCTTATTTTGGGTGAATCTTGGCCCTTGGATGTGGTGTTAATCAACGGTGGAGATAGATCTTGGTGTTTGGGGCTTGTGCTATTTAAACACACCCATTGAGAGACCGGCCACTCTTTTGGACGTTTTGGGGAGTCGTACAAGTCAGCAAGAGCTCGTCCTCTCTTCTCCTCCTTCGATCAGTAGTTCCTCCCTCTCTACAAGTGGCCGTGGTGGTGGTGATTCGACGAAAAGAGGGTGGTGCATGTGGTGGTCGAAACTCGCGTAGAAGTGGTAAATCGTCAAAGAGGTAGGATGACTTCTTTTCCCTACAACTTCTAATATTGAATTGTTGTTTATCATGACTCGTATGTCACGTGGATCATGATTAT
Source organism: Houttuynia cordata (assembly GCA_039654745.1). Classification (NCBI taxonomy): domain Eukaryota; kingdom Viridiplantae; phylum Streptophyta; class Magnoliopsida; order Piperales; family Saururaceae; genus Houttuynia; species Houttuynia cordata. The sequence continues at coordinate 19,969,042 of CM077503.1, forward strand.
TGGTTTGATAATATTGCTGGTTATATTGATATTTGTGGTTCCTTGAATGAAATACCGATTCGTCTCCCATGTTTATAGAATATTGCTTTCATATGATCAATGTATATTCATCCTTCACATGCTAGACCATAGGAGACATCCCCATCGTATTGGACCCTTGAATGTGCTTTGTCTCATGTTGTCGTATCCTTTTTTTTTTGTTCTGTCCGAATAAAGTTGACACCTTTCCTAATCGAATTGCTTTGGGATTATGTTAAGTACGTCTCATCTCAAGTAAGTATTCGTAATTTCAAGCCATAATCGTAGTATTGCTTCAAAACCATGGAGCTTCATGTGTCATAACCTAATGATGTTTCAAAGAGCCTTTTTGTAGTCATCCAATTTCGTGGCTAACTGAATTTAGTGTCTGTGATTAATTGTCTCTTGGTGGTATTAAGGGGAAAATACATGTGCAGGCGGATTTGAATGAAAGAGTAAATATAGTAAATTACTTGATTACAGATACCAATGGGGTCTGTAAAACACTTAAGAAGATGAGTTATGATGTCAAGGAGTTAGTATTAAGCATTAAAGTAAGTAACTATTAGTAGTTAAACAAATCGGATCAAGTATGTTGCTCTCGGCCAGAACTGGTTTTGCACCAATGAACTGTAATAAAAAATTAATAACTAATTATATAAAATTCATAAAAATATGCTGTTAAAACGGTTAGAAACTAGAGAGAAAGGGATTTCAGATATAAAAATTTCAGAACATGATAAGCACTGGTCAGATCAGAGTAATCGTAAGAAATGGGCTGTTTGCTCTCGGCCAGGACTGTTTCTGCATCGACGAGCAGTGATCAGAAAATCATAAATAAATTTATATAATTCAGATAATTATGATTTTGGTTGGGTTAGAAACTAGACAATCAAGGATATATGGGATAAAAATTTCAGAGAAGTATTCGGGCTGGGTATTCAGTGACCGCCGATGGAAGTTGGCTGTTATGTACTAGACAGATTACTGTAATTCGTATTAAAACCCTAATTCGGTTTACTACTATACATTATAAGTATATATATATATATTATAATGATCTGATTTCTATAATGTAAGACTCTGATGGTACAGGGTACAGTATTATTAGATTATGAGTATGAGTGGTGAGTTAAGGGTTACTGTCCAAAATTAATTATCCCAAGTGTCCGAGTTCTTGAACGGCTTTTTGTCCAAGAAATTCTATCACAGATTCAGCACCTTGTGCACTATTGTTGACTAATTTCCGATAATGAGAACCTTCTATTCTTATTCAAGGGGATTGTCATATCTAAGGCTAGGTACTATGATGCGATTCAGTGTTCCGATTCTTGATAAGTCATAATTGGAGTCATCCGATGTTGATCATTCAGATTATATTTCTTGAGTACTCCTAAGTGAGTCAAATTCTTCCTTGGTAGTGTGGCGCACTACATGTCGTGAGTCTCATAAACCAACTTCGTGTCCACAAAGTTCTTGGATAGGGTCTGACTTTCTGAGCCCTACCATCTTGTTGCTTGTGACATAATAATCGTAGTGTCTTTTGATTCGGGGAATGGTCATAACTAGGGCTATGCATGGTGAAGGTGGTTACTGAGTCATTCCTGATAAGTCTCAGTCTTGAATTATCCTGTGATTGAACATTGAGAATTCTTTGATTACTCCATTCTGAGTCAGATATTGAAAGTTACTCCTTGGTGAGTCAGATATTGAAAGTTACTCTTTTGTGAGTCAGATATTGAAAGTCATTCCTTTGTGAGTCAGATTTTGAAAGTTACTCCTCTGAGAGTTTATTATTTGATGATGTTGGTCTGGGTCTCTGTTTGAGAGAACCCTGGTTAATTCGAGATGATTTCAGTTCTATGTAAACTGGTTCTCCACTAGGAGTCCTGATGAACACTCTTAGTTGGATTCATAGTATGCTCACGAGCCATTGCTAGATCTTGCGAGATCTCAGATTTTATATGAACCTCTGTAGTTCAGCCGATGACGGCAACGCGTGCGCTTTAGATTGTATGACATTACGGAAGGTCTGCAATCTCCGCCCATTGTGCCCGTAAGCACCGATGGGGCCAGCATCCCTAGACGCATGGCCGGGTTCCTCTGTAGAACCTCTAGGATGATCTGGTAATTGATGTCCATAGAGGAAGTGGACTGAACAGAGAGCAGAAATTGTTATCTCCGACACTCTGGATGATTGGAATCAGTATTCTTATTGATCTTTCTGACGCTCTGTACGTTTGGAAATTGAGTTATGGTTTATCTATTCTTGACCATTGATGGTCCCTAGAGTTCGAGTTATGTTTATTCTTGACCGCTGATGGTCTCTGATATTGATTTTGAGCAGGTAAGTGAACCCTGTATTTACTCTACCTGATATTCTTAAATGTGTCGTTAATGCTCATTTCTTCAGTATTCTATTTTATTACATGTTGTGGGTTTTTCTTGGCTCCTACTGGGTATTTCTTTCGAAATACTCACGCATCTCTCGATGCAGGAATTAAAGTGGAGAAGAACTAGCAAGGTTCGTGTTTGGAGCTCGATGACGGAAGTCGATAAGATGTGAATTTATTTATCGTTTTTATTTTCTTATTCGCAGAGAACTTATCAGCCTGTGTGCTGAATTTATTTTGTTGCTTAATGAATTGTTGACTGGATTAGTGTATTTCAGTAGTGGAGCTCGTAATGTTTTTATTATTTAAGATTATTGTAGAACAAAAATTGTTTAAGCATTCTGGACAAAGATGATGTTGTGATTGAGTATTCGGTCATGGCCCGGATTTCAGCCTCATGACCTTAATTGTGTTAGTGCTTCCGCGCATTATTAGAGGTTATGAAATTCGGGGCGTGACACTATGATCTCTTATGTTGCAACACTTTCTTGAAGAAAATGGTCACGTCAACTTCGTGTCATCTGCTCCTTTGGGGGCTCTTCATTTGCCTCCTCGCGCAATCTAAGGCTCTGTTTGGTTAGCACTTTTAGGAATAGGAAATCCAAATTCTTGAAATGAATCTAGGTTTAAGAAATAAGGTGTTTGGTTGGCCAAAATTCACTTCATTTGATGAAGTTAGGTCATGGTGGCACTTCATGTAATTTTTGAAAGAAGACAAAGGCATTTGATAACAAAAAACCTCATCATTAGTTTTTTTTAAAAAAAATACCCCTGTCATTTTTTGAAATTTACACCAAATGCCATCGAAAGAAGCTCTTTTGACTTCTTGATGAGATTTCCCAAAGGAAGCCAGCTTATTTTTGGGCAACCAAACAGGGCCTAAAGCGTCGGACTACATCCGCCTTTCTCCCCGCCGTATCGTCTCCACTTTTGCACAATCGACCTGATTCTCATCCACAACAGATCTCTCTCTCTCTCATGAGTAAAAGCTGAAGAAACATGCATAAATGATGGGTCTGTTAGTTGAAGTATATAAAGTACCGGAGGAAACAACAATGTCCATCAAGCTTTATTTCTGCATCTTACTTTTTGGACATGGCCTAATCCCGCTTGCTCTTTGTAGAGGACCATGACTATATACGTACTCTGCAACTCTCTTTTCCTAATTTCCTCCCTAGCTTTACATTATAAACGATGGTATATATAGACCAATTGAATCACGTTTTGAATGAAACATATGAAACACGACGAAAATGCTAGTACTGTAAGATAATCAAGTTTCACAAAAGCTCGAGTTGTTAAGAAATGAAAATTTTTATCATATATTCTAACCCCGATCCCGTGCAAGCACCCACCAAGCACAACACTTGGAACATAATTGGATTATAATGCCTCCAACGAGATTAGGAGTCAGGACCTTCCACAACCTATAGATCTGATTCCACGTAAGAGAACGAAGTTGTTTCCCAAAAGCTCCTTTTTGGAAAATTTGGTTAAACTTGGTTATCTTACAAGTAAGTGGTGGTTATTTTTTTTTGTCTCGAGCTTTTTACACATTATCTGGCGCCACTACCCAGTTTCTCATATTACTTAAAATCTTTTGTTCCTCTACCCAGTTTCTCATATTACTTAAAATCTTTTGTTCCTTCCATATTGCCTGAAAACTACCCAAAATAGAGCGTTGCCCCATTTGCATAGAGGCCTTGCTTGGGTCTTGGGGAATGGACAATCTATTTTGGCTGCAGACAACTCCCAGCTGCCGTTGCCTTTTCAACAATCAACTACCTTGAAACCTATACCGACAGGTAAAAAGGTTGCAGACTTCATTAACGCAGTTGGACATTGGGACATTGTAGCACTGCTGAGTATTGGTCACCAGAAATAGTAACTGCTATAGCTGTTCTACCATTAAATCCTTCTATGCCTGATAAGCTCGTGTGGAGATTGACAACGAATGGGAAATTTACAGTTAGCTTAGCTTACATATTGCTACTCTCGGATGCATAGTTTGAAAATTCGGTTTTGACTCCATAGACTCGTCCGAGTCAACTCGGCTCAGTTGCAAAACGAGTCAGACTCGCCTGCTGACTCAAACATGCATGATTCGGGTTATGACTCCGGTGACTCGCCGAGTCAACTCGCCCGAGTCAAACCAGCTCGTGTAAAAAAGCCTTTAGCGACGGACAAATTCCGTCGCTAAATCCCTCGATAATATCCGCCCCCATTGTCAGATATAGCGACGGATTTTGAACTGTCGCTAAATATTTTTACTCAAAACAATCTTTAGTGACGGATAAATACCATTGAAAATATATATTTTTCAACGTATATTGTATTGAAAGATATTACATATAGTAATTGCAATTTCGAACTTGCGTAAAAGGTATTTCACATATTGGCATTAAATGTTTTATTTTTCTCAAATTTATTTAAATTTTGTAGTATATTATTTTTCTTTAATTGTCATTGGTTTCTTAGCTCAAGGATTAAGTTCTCCATATTGAATGATGACTATTTAAGCAACGAGTCAATTCATGCCTCAAGAAAAATAAATTTGTTATGTAATTTAGTTTGTTTTTGCATTGAATTTACATCCTCGTTTAAAACCAAAAAGGGTATCTACTAACTAACAATGCTTAACTCCGGGACTCCTTGTCATAATCTCTTATTTCACTCCTTATATAAGCAAAACTACTATAATGACATCTATTATTGGCTAATTTGTAAAAAAATACTATAATTCTTTTTTTTTTATGTCTCATAAAATTTATAGTGTAATTTTGCTTTATATTCTCCTCAAAAATGGAAAACTTTCACTTGCATGACTCCATTATGACTCCGTCAAGACTCCGAGTCGACTCCACTCCGTGGCATATGGAGTCGAGTCCGAGTCTTGAGTTTTAGAACATTGCTCGGATGAAATGAATGGACAGGCTGATCCGTTTTGGCTTAAACTCTGGCATTTCCAGTTACGTCAACGCATTAGATGGAAAGCTATCAGCCATGCGCACACAATTGCTACATTACTTTTAAGAATCAACCATCAACCTCCATTCAGGTGTGTTCTATGTAGAATACATGCTGAAACTAGCGATCATCTTTTCATAAAATGCAACTTCACACGTGAACTGTGGCGTGTCTTCACTGGCATGGAAATATTATCTACCTCTATTGATGTTCCTAATTAGTTGAAGTATCTTGCTTGACTGCCTCCTCATGGAGAGCCTGCCATGTCCATGCTGGAAAAATACTTAGTCCTAATGTATGTCAATTGGGAGATGCGTAATAATATACTCTTTAGACATGCAAATTTCCCTATAGCAGCTGGCCTTCATCGACTGCAGAACCCTGTCTCATAATATCTCCTTGGCGTTTCAGCCACCGTGCCATCAATCTCAACTCAAACGGCCTTCTCTTGTAGGATGGCAGGCTCCACCTCCTGGGTTTTACTTACGTAATTTTGATGGTGCATATGAATGGGAGACACATTGCGTCAGTGGGTGTCATCATTCGGGATGAGCATGGGGACTTTGTCGCGGCAACGGCATCACGGTTCTCCACTTTCAACTCCTTAAATGCAGAAGCTGAGGCATGCTTGCAAGCGCTGCAGCTAGCCAAGCATTTGGGGCTAACGCAAGTCATATTACAAGGAGACTCCCTTACTCTTATTAATATACTTAGGCGTGATGCTCCTCCCCCATGGTATCTCTCAACGGTGGTTCACCAGATTATATCCTACTTGTCAACTTTTGAGAAGGTGATCATCACTCATATATATCGGGAAGGGAATCAAGTCGCAGATGCATTAGCAAACTTCGCTCTCTCACTTCTCATGTACCTGGATTACACAGCCACCTGAGAACATTGCATACTTGTTACATGCTGATAAGCATGCTTGCTTGTACTTTAGAAAGTCGGAGTTTTCACTCTTGATGCCGGAAAAAAAAAACTGTAGATACTTGAAGTTTGTGGGCACGTCAATGAAGAAATGGACAAAATATAAAGAACATACAAAGATTCACATCGAGAAGTCTACGCTGGCTTCACATTGGCTCAAAACTCAAAAGTCCAAATTAGTAAATACAAAATCTCTGTGCCTTTCATGAACTTATTTCTAATTGCTTTGTCGCTTCAAGTTCCATTGCTTACCTTCGCCCTTGAAGGGGCAATATTGGTTTGGGATTTTTTAAAATTTCTATGTTACTTATACTAGCTGCAGGTAGCTGGATCATACTCTCTCCATCCCATATTATTAGCTCCATTTAGAAAAATAGTGATTTTTATTGAAGATTGGGACCATGTACAGTCAACAGAATAAAAAAACTGGGCCATATAAGATGTACTCCCTCTAGGCACTTTTAATAGATACAACTAATTTTCAATCAAACATGGGCACTATATTAAAAATAACATTTGAAAATCAATTGTATCAATTAAAAGTTCCCAGAGGGAATAAGAAGTTTCCAAGAGGTTTTTCCAAACACCACCGACTTAAATTGAGACAGTGAAGCTATTAATATGGAAAAGCATTTCTGAAATTGAGCTATTAATGTGGGATAGAGGTATTATGTCTTTTAGTTAGCTTGCCAATACCATTGTTGATTGAAACATAGGAGACAACTCGGATAAAAGTACTGCCTTCTTCACTTGGGGCTTGCCGCTTGTGAGTTTAGGTAATGATATTACTACTACACTTTTCTAGTCCATTTTCATGCTCCTTCGTCCTGGCACAAGTTGTTTGTCATATCAACCCATGAACCCACTCCTCACCACATGGGCCCACATTATGGTTTGATGCCACATAAATGGAGTATGAAAATGGAGTAGAAAAGCAGAGTAGTAATAACATTACCCTTATGAGTTAGGTCGATACAATAAGGAAGTGCTATTATTTTTGCATTCTTACCTCATCCTCAGACACCCCAACTATATGTTGAGAAAACCCTTATTTAGACCTAGGGCCAGTTTCGGACAGCCATGTCCGCTAAGCCGCCTGTGTCCGAGCCGTTTAATATTGTATGTAAAAATTGGACATAGACATGGCCATAGGTCTTTGGACTTTAGGGAGATGATGTGGATTTGAGGGAAGGAGGCGAGGAAGCTAAGAGAAAGCAGCCCCAGAGGGAGTGGAGATAGAGGGAGGTGAGATTGGGAGCAAAGGCGACGAGGGGGAGGAGGGAGGTGGGGCCAATGAGGCTGCGGAGGGAAGGCGGGCGCGAAGAGGTCGGTAAGGAAGGAGTCGATGTTTGAGTCGGAGTGGGGGGAAGGAGGGGTAGAGGGGGAGAGGGATCAGCGATCGACCCAGAGCCGAAGACGGGAGACAAAGGAGGCGGCCAGGGGAGGGAGGCGGCGGAGGATCTTGAGGAGGAGCTCGTCATAGAGGAGGTCAACAAGTAGTACCATTGCCACGCCACCATCGACGGGAGTGAAAATAAGTGGGCAGGGAGGAAGAAGAAGAAAACTCACAACTTTTGTCTGTGTCCGTATCCATGTTCATTGGACAGTTGATCACGAATACAGACAACTTCTGTCCTAGGTAAGGGTGCTCATGAGCCGAGTCAGCTCGCGAGTTTTTCCGGCTCGACTCGGCTCGACTCGAATTGTAGCTCGACTCGAGGCCAGCTCGACTCGACTCGACTCGACTTTGCTCGAGCTCGAGCTCGAGCCACCCCGTAACTCGATTCGGCTCGACTCGAGAAAACTCGACTCGAGAATTAGCTCGAAAAACAGCTCGAGCTCGAGCTCGACTCGAAACTCAGCTCGAAAAATAAAGCAAAATCAGAAATCCATACTAGAAATCGTGGCCGTCGTCGCCTCGCCTCGCCGTGAGCTCGAATCAGAAATCCATACCAGAAATCGTCGCCGTCGATCTCGCCTTGCCTCGCCGTGAGCTCGAACCCATGGCCGCCGTCGCCTCGCCTCGCCGTGAGCTCGAACCCATGGCCGCCGTCGCCTCGCCTCGCCGTGAACTCGAGCCCATGGTCGCCTGTCAGCCTCGCCTCGCCGTGAGCTCGAGCCCATGGTCACCTGTCAGCCTCGCCGCGCCCGTCGCCGCCTCCGATCGTGAGCCCGAGCCCCATCGATCGCCTGTTAGCCTCGTCCGTCGCCGCCTCCATCAGCTCGAGCCCATGGCCGCCGTCGCCGTCGCCTCGTCTCGCCGTGAGCTCGAGCCCCGGCGTCGCCTCGCCTCGCCGTGAGCTCGAGCCCCACCGTCGCCGTCGCCTCGCCTCGCCGTGAGCTCGAGCCCCGCCGATCGCCTGTCAGCCTCCGTCAGCTCGAGCCCATGGCTGCCGTCGCCTCGCCGTGAGCTCGAGCCCCGCCGTCGCCGCCTGTCGCCTCGCCGTCGCCGCCAGTCGCCAGTCGCCTCTCCAGAAGCTTCTGGGCTCTGGGTAAAACACTCGAGCCGAAAAATTCGGGTTATTTTTTTTTATTGGGTTAAGAGTTAAGACCCGTTGTATCAACTTCATCCGCCAGATCTAATCTGAACGACTCTTTATTTAAAATAAAAACCCGTAGTCTTCTGGGATGTAAATTAGCGACTTAAATCTTTTTAGCGCGTGATCTCAATATTTTAAATAAATTAGGCTCTTTAAAACCTATCCGCGTATTCAAATGAGTTATTAGATTTTCTCTTGTGTTTTTTTATTATTATATTACGTGACCGATTTCCAATACCATATTAAATGACCTCAACCTACGTGGGCATGGGGCTCAGCAATTGGGCAACCTCAGCTCAAGGGAAACGTGTTTTATTAATCACACAAACACCCCGTTGATTAACTCCACTAATGTTGCCTCGTAATATCAAACCCCGAGTCAATCCAGTTCCCAGGGACTTTTGCATTTACAACATGAGCTCGTCTAACGTGACCAATTTTCAATACCAGATTAAATAACTGGGCTAAATTGGTAGGTCCCAAACCCACGTGGGCTGAGGTCATTTAATTTGGTATTGAAAATCGGTCACCTTATGTGGAGGTCCCCGATAACAGATAGGACCCGGGGTTTGATATTAAGAGGCGACATTAGTGAAGTTGATCAATGGGGTGTTTGTGTGATGAATAGAACACGCTTCCTGATTTACCCAATGCATATGATGGGTGAGCCTTATATGCACCCAAAGAGATTGGCGGCGGGACATAGTGGTCTAAGAGATCAATTTCTTTGCCCCTTCTAGTCGGGTCCTATTGGATACCCGTCATTATAAAAGAAAAAATATTAAGGAAGCCCACTTCGAATATGTAATAAAGATTTGTTTTGTACAAAAGAAGTATAAAAAAATTATAGCCCAAATGGTTAAGGCTTTGTGTTTGGGTTCGAATCACACCAATGGCAAAAATGTTTTTGCCACTCGAGCTCGAGCTCCGGCTCGCGAGCTCGAGCCGAGCCCGAGCTCGAGCTGTCAAACTCGAGAACGAGCTCGAGTCGAGCTGCCGAATCTTGGGCTCGACTCGAGCCGAGTCGAGCTCGAGCCCGAATTCTAAACATCGAGCTCGAGTCGAGCTGAGCCAAAACTCGACTCGACTCGGCTCCTGAGCAGCCCTAGGTCCATCGGATCCGGTACCTAGGGGTGTTCGCGGCCGACCGCGTCCGCGGGGCCGGCCGCGTCCGAGGTGTCCGTGGCCGTGTCCGCGCCGAGAGAATCTGTCCGTAGATTCCGGCCATGGACACGGCCAAGGGACCTCGGACAGCCGTCTGTCCGAGGTCCGAGGAGGAGGGGCGGCTGTCGGCGGGGTGGAGGAGGGCGGCGGGGTGGAGGAAGGCGGCTCAAAAAAAAAATTACATTTTTACCTCGTTTCCGGTCGCGGAGGAGGAGGGATGGCGCCGCGGCAGAGAGGAGGGACGGCCGGGCTCGCGGGGAGAAGGGGAGGGCGGCGGGGGTCGCAGAGGAGGGCGGCCGGGTCGCGGGAGGGTGGCGGGGGTCGCGGAGGGGGTCGCAGAGGGGAGGGCGGCGGGGGGTCGCAGAGGGAGCAGAGGGGGGGAGGGGAGGAGGGAGGGGGGGGTATAAAAAGGGGAAAAATGGCCGTGTCCGCGTCCGTGTCCGTCGGACATTCGGCCACGGACACGGACAGCGAACCCACGGACAAATTTATACGGACACGGACACGGACAACCTCTGTCCGTGTCTGTCCAGGAACACCCCTACCGGTACCAGCCCGATGTGCAACCCAACCGAATTTTGGTAGGGCTTCTCAATTAGCACCCTCGATGTCGTATATACATTGGCGTGACCCCAGACAATTGGCGTTGATTCAAACCTGCCTACTCCCTGTACTAAAGCCTGCTGCCGGATCATTATAGGGCAGCCCAAATTGTCTCGACTCACGCTCTTGGCTCATATAAAAAGAGGGTTCATACAATAATACCCAATTAGCTACCACTATCTCAAATATTGTATTTAAGGGGCCGTTTAGGGCATGATTAAAAGCAAAACATCCAGATGGGATGTTTTGCTACACTGTAGCATCTGGATATTTTATATATCCAGCTGAAACTCCTCCTGAGGTGTTTCAGCTGGATATAAAAATCCACATGATGCTACAGTATATATCCAATATCCAGGATATTTTTGCAATAATCACGCCCCAAACGGCCCCTAAGGGGAAAAAAAACTATCTCAACAGCCACCACCTTTAACGAATTATCAAAAGAAAAATCTACCATTAATAATGAACACATGCAAGTACATCCTGGATATATCTGGTTATTTAAATTATATACACAGATAACACCCATTTGACCCCACCAGAGAATTAATTAAGCCAACGGCCTCGATTAAGGCCTGTTGCAATCTTGGTTGGAAACAAGGCTAGTGAACCATAATTTGTCAGCCTTCACGGAGGCGTCGTCCTCGTTCCTATGCCAGGTCCACACTGCATGTGACTCGTTCTGTACCCGGAGTCTCCCATGCCCGAAACTCGCCTCCCTAAATGCTGATATTTTTGGCTGCGGCTCCAAGTAACTGCACACACGCGCAATTATTTTTGCTATTTGTATCAACCCTTTAGTTGTTTTGTATAAAAAAAACAAAAAAATCCTTCTGTTGTCATAATTAGTATTTTGTCCAACTCTCATTCCTGTATGGGCGTAAAAGTTCGATATATTATTATCATCAAGAAGAAAAAAGAGTTCGATATATGTACACATAAACATACTCGCTTGCCAGGCCTTCTTTGTTGCCTCCGTCACCAATTGTAATGTGAACAGCTCCGCAATCATCTGTTTTGTTGTTGTACACCCGGACCTGAATCAGAAACCAGATAACAAACAAATGAAGATCATGTAACCTTACTAGAATGTATTGGCAAGTTGTTTAATGTAGAATATAAAGAAATCAGGCTTAGGAATTAAGGAAGTTGAACATACGAAGCGCTCATATGCATGGATATGGCCTGCAAAGACAGCATCAGTGCGAGCCTTGTAAAGCAGCTCTTCCACGGCATTCCTCATGTCCTCTCCCTCCCCCTGATGGGCGGTGTTGGAGTTGTACCACGGGGCGTGGATCAGCGCGAACAGCCACGGCGTCCTCTTCCGGTCCACCTTCGCCAAGTCCGCCTGCAGCCACTTGTACTGAGCTGACTGTGAGCCGTAATCGGCGTAGGACCCGAGCATGACGATGTGTACGCCGGGCAGCTCGAACGAGTAGTAGAGGTTGGATTCGGACCCGCTCTCCTCGAAGGGCATCCTCCACCGGGCGTTGAAGGCTTTGAACGGCTTTTTTAGTACCGGTATATTCTCAATCTCATGGTCGCCCTGCGTCACCATCCACGGTCGCTGGCTTGCTAGTGGCTCGACGAGTCGGCCGAACGAGTCCCAGTACTTCTGCCGGTTGTCGGCATAGGAGAGGTCCCCGGGCAGGAGCAGGACATGATATTTGAAGGCACGGATGTGTTGGAGGGTCGAGTTGGTCCACCCCGTCTGGCCCAAGTCACTGGAGACGGCGAACTTGATGGGAAACTTGCTCGGAGGGGTTATGACGCTGAACTCCTGAGAGGAGTCCGGGCCGCAGCGATAGTAGTAGAGGGTCCCAGGTTTGAGGGGACCCACAACAACGTTGTGTATCTGTCCGGATTTGTACAGGAGGTATCTATACGAGGTGGTGTCTCCGGTGGCCGAGAAATTGTACACTCCGGGCGAAGTACCATATTGCACCAGTGCAGGAGATTCTTCTTCAGTGATCCATGATATTCTCATGTTGTCTTGACCCACCAGAGAAATGTGCACCTGCAAATTCATGTCAAGGTGTTGGGCAATATCAGTTAAACAACGTTGTTCACTTGTTTCATACTCATGAGCTTTACTTCTGTTGAACCATTTGATTATAAGTCAAAAAGGCCAATATCATATGGTTTTTCAAGCCCAATGTCACATAGTTATATATGAAAACCTATCCTAGGTATTCATCATCATGGGCAGTACAATTTGTCAACGTATGCGTCCAGCTGGTACCAAAAAGGCTTATTCTAGCTAATAAAGGCAGACCGAGGAAGAGTCCTCCGTCATTATTCATAACTCATAATTCACGAAACCAAATGGTTGGCGCGGATAGTTTACCATCTTACATGTAAATTCCTACCGGTTCTACCAAGGAAGAAAATCAAACGTCAACATGAAAATCGAAGCACTAAATCACATGCATTGCTCTTCCCAATTGCAAATTCCTACTTCTACTTTATTTGTCTTTTAAATCTCCAAGGATATGGAAGAAGAAAAGGGTTTAACTTTTCAAACGAATACTCAGCCCAACGGAGAAAAAGAAGAAATCGCAAATCACAAAAACAACTCAGTTGGCTATTTCTGGCGTGCACAATTAAGAAAGCATACCTGTTGGGGTGAGACTGGGTTGTCACCTTGTGAAGGGACAGAGAGAGTCTTCCTCGGGGGCGGGCGAGTGTAGGACAGGCCGAGGCCGAGGAAGGAGGCAATGAGCAGCAACAGAAAGAGGGTCCGGACGTCTGCCATGGCGTTGGCTTCCGGGCGTGTACGAGGAATGCTATGGAGTAACTGCGTTCACGGGATTCTGTGTCTCTGTTTTTTTGTACAGTTGTCTGCCTTTCTCTAAACCACGTCTGCTCAATATATAAAAGATACAACGAGGCGCGGATATTCGCGATGATTCCCAAGTGTCACATCTGAGGATAAAGTTTTATCCCCGGGGGTTGCGTATCAACTTGTGTCGTATCTAAAACGAAAAAGTTCTCACATCTGAGCGTGACGTTTTGCCTGATTGCCTTCCAAATTCCCATCCCAGATTATTGCCGGCATTTACCTTTCTGTTGTTGCCCTGGGAACGTACCTTGTCGGGCGTCCCGAGATCCGCCCGGTGCTAGTGTCTGGTTTATTATTATGCAATGAAAGCCGATAATTGTACACTGAATATATACACCAACATACACCGTTTTTGCTACATGAATAATATAGCAAGTGTTTTTAATACAGTAATAAAGGGTCTGAAATGAGATGGTAAAAAAAAACTACAGCTGAAATATTTCAGACCTGAAAGGAGCCTTGCTATTGTGTGCTGAAGGGAACTTATTGTGGTGTGATAATTTTCGTCAAGTGCTGATGCTCATAAGCTTTTTTATTATTTTTCACTAAAGATTCTCTTTCACGGGCAATGATTACACATTTATTTTCGTTATAACTAAAATTTTCAACATTTTTCGCTCATCAACTTCCAAACATAAATCACATATTTCAGGGATTCACGTCTTGTTAGTTTTTCACTCATTAGCTTCTAAACACAAATCACAACTATCAGGCCTGAAAGACATTTTTTTAGCTTGATGGTTGCTACCAAACGCAGACATAATATGGGTCCCGGTATCTCCAACCGATTGGAGAAAGCGTTTCTCTAACTTAATTTTCCAACCACCATCAAATCAGAATCCTACGAACCCTCCTTAAGCTTGTTAACCATAAAGAAATAACCCAAGTTAGGGTCTCATTGTCCCTTTCTCTCACCCCTTTTGTTGGCAATCATCCTACCTTCCTCTCTGTTGATGATTTATTTGTCCGTCAAAGATGGCGGTCACGGTGTCGGCGAGCTGTTGGTTAGTTGATGAGCTCGCGATAGTGCAAGAGGAGGAAGGGGAGGAAGTCAAGGAGGGAGAGAGTTGCGCTGCCGTTCCTGCCACCAGTTTTGGCAGCAAAGTTGGTGCCAATGAAATCCACGAAGAATGAATATAATTATACGTCCGAGATCACATTTTTCAAAACCGTTCATGTGTGAGTCTATGACTTGCTATTCTCCACGAGATAGCAATATCAATCGCAATGTTTCTCAGAATCATTTGCTTTGATATGATCTCCAAAATCAATCCAATACCAAATAGTCAAAGAGGAGAACACTACTAAGGAGAGAGAGAAGATGGAGGGAGAGAGGAGATCAAAATGGCACTATTCACATATTGTTCACGCACTGTTCATAGCACACATCAAGGGTGAGGAGGGCATCCCCTCCTTTCCCCCTTTTAACCAATTTCAGTTATAAGAAAGTCATGAATTTTTCGGTTACACAAAGGGAATCAATTCCCAAATTTTCTATCTCCACATCTTACTCCAAATAGGACTTTTTCCTTATTTGTATCTCTCCTTTAATTATAGCCAATTCAAGACTAATTCAAAATGATTTAATAAAGGTGTCTCTTCCATTTAGGTGTGGACCCATCCGGGCCCACGGAAGCCTAATCTCTCCTCACGTGCACACACCCCACATAGGAGGATCGACTCCTCTCAAATAAGGACTATTAATATGGGACATGAACTCATATTCTATCTTACGGTCCCGGATGTGGGACTTGCTGAAATCGACAACTTCAGAAATACTCTAACACGGAGTCTGGATTTTGAGGGGAGCCAATGTGAGAGATGGGCTTGGATGCGATAGGCACTTCCTACTCCGACATCCCAACAGACCGGATGTGGTCAGTTGATCATGAAAGAAGATGGAGGTAGTGGACGGCGAAGTGTGCCGGAGAGAGCAGCGGAAAGCTTGCATTTTTTCTCAGCAGGGATTAGTGGAGTTCACTTTAACTTGAGCCAAACAAGGTTTTAGAGGGTAGACGAATTCTTAAAAAAAAAGATATGCATACAATGCTTTGGAATGGTAAAAGCCTAGAGGGGAGGGAGGGTGGAGGGAGAGGCTAGGAGGGGACAACGATTTCTTGCAGGGGAGGAAGAAAGTGTCATGAAAGTTTGGAGTGAGGATAACGAAGGGTTGACTGACTCTATGGTTAAGTTTGGACTTGCTAGTGGCCATTCGATCATATCCGAAGGTTGTCACTCACTCGGTTGGAGAAAAGGCCTCTCCAATCGGTTGGAGAGTGCCTTTCGCCATATAATATAGCTAGTTTGAGATAACGTACAAGGCAATTCTCATGGTTACTACAAGGATAGTAAACACACTTTGTGTTATTGTAATTTTTCTTTTACGATAATGTGTATTACACTTGATTCATTGACGGAGACATCCACGTCCCATGTCATGAAGAGAATTGTTGTCAAAAAACATTTTCAGACAATGTATGTGAACATGTCAAAACCTCAGCCGGTGACAAAGATCCAACGGGGCAAGACAACGCTTTAAACTGGGAAAGACGTCCTGAAGCGAAACGAGCCAAAAGAGGTGAGTATGGTAGTCAGTGAATCAGTGCCTGGACCACCAGGCGATTCGATGTCGCAATGTGATTCGCTCGTAAGCCAGCAAGGTGGCCAATTCCATAGTTCCATGTAGGGGTGGAAACAGATGGACATGGACACGGACAAGCTACGTCCGTGGTCATCTACTTACTTTAAAATTAGATGTCCGTCTATCCGCCGTGCTTGCGGACACCCCTATGTGTCCATTTGCTTGTCTCCGTTTCGGACACTGACACTCTGAACCATTTACCTTAAAAATTATCATGAACATGGATGGCTCTGGACGCAGACGCACTCTGTCCGCAGTCGCATCCGCTCATCTGACGGACTACCAAATCTGTCCGTGTTCGGGACGGACAGATTTTTATGTCTATTTGGACAGCAAAACGAATGGACAAACACAGACATATAGACACCGTTTACACCCCTAGTTCTTAGCATGGAGCAACGTACACGGCTATGAACATATTTTTTTATAATTGAAAATTTTATATAGAACTTAAGGAGATTTTAATAGAAGATCCCCTAAAAACCCTTAAGCCAAAGGAGGCCCGAATGACAAATGACAAACATTGACATGCGCCGATCGGTGAGAGGGCAATCGATCGCCAGGGGATTCTAGGTTCTCCTAAGGATTCAATTGATCGGAGGATGGGCAATCGATCGCAAGTGGGTGGTTGTCGATCACTAGAGCAGACCATATGTTACAGTAAATACGATCGATCAAGAATGAGGTGGTCAATCGCGCTTCTTGATTCTAGCAAATTTTAGTAGATACGATCGATCAGGGCCAGGCGATCGATCCCGCCCCTTGTCTTGTCTGTGATGAATTCCAGTAGATACGATCGATTGAAGGGAGGGCGATCGATGGCTCTGAGCATCTTAGTCGCGCATGATTCTAATTTCTTTTTGCTCGGCCACATGATTCTCATTTTTAATTATGTAATTTCTGTTGTGATCACAAGTCATTTGTTATCCATTTATATACTCATCGTTTGTAAGTATGAGATTAAGATATGATCAATCTTAAGTAATCCTATTACGTACATGTCGACTATGCTTATGCTTCCAAACAATATACGTGTATTACAATATAGTTGGTTACTTGGTACGTAACCTAAATGTATTGAAGAAATTTGCAGTGGCCATCCTAAAAAAATTGAAATTCATACACTAACACAATTTAAGATTTTCCTGTTCATCTTTTTTGAGAAAAAAAGTTGTCACTTTAAGATACTGTTATGAAATTTGCTGACTTCTCGTAACATGATCCAAAAAGTTTCCACCTCTCCAGGGAAGACAGTCTTTAAAAGGGTAACCAACTCTTAAGAATGCTTAATTAATAAATAAGCTTCTTTACTACTCCCTCTACTCCAAAATACTGTGTACATTTGAGAAAATTGTCATTTTTATTGGACCATGAGGTCCACAAAGACGTCACGTGACTTCCACTCCCTGATATCTCGTCCCACTCGCTTGCTAACTCACAAAACTTCCCTTCCTCCGCCACCCTCATCCCCGCCACCATCGGACACCCACACTCCCCTGCCCCGCCACTCCCTCCACCACCCTGAGTCTTCCAGCCGAAGAAGCAACAAAAAGATATACCAATTAACAACCAGTCTATGAAATTCAAAGCACAAACATTGTCACGCCCCGTGCACCGCCCGACCCGACCCGAACCCGGTTCATGGGCCGAATGATGTGCGGGGGCGACGTTATGTCGGACAAGCAGAAGACTTACACCCATATACGGGCGATAACATAATTTCGGAGTTTCGCGCCGCTTTGTGTAAGAGTAAACAAGTAAAAATTCAACGAGGTATAAAGTCTAGAATATCAACAAGTCTTATACCCATAATTAGATAAAGTCCGGAGCCATACACGCGGCTCGGATAACAAGTCTAAACAGTCTGAAATATAACACGACATCTACTGTAATCTCATGACAATAGAGAGTACGATAACACAACACTAATCATCATGCTCAAACTAATCCCATACCCCTTCTGGTCGCTCCTCGAAGAGAGGATCCTGCGCGTCTGCGTGTCGCACCACGCAGCCCCAAAACAAAACAAGGAAGAGGGGCGAGTATAAAACTCAGTAATGGTTTTCAAGACACATCCGGAAATCCACAAGAAACATCAAAGCATGAAAGTTCATCAAATAATATACGTAATCCACGTGATAATACCGTCTAAATCATACATCCATCTCACAACATCATATACCATGTAATTTTATCAGCATACCTACTGAATATGCATACCCGTCATAAGACGATACATAATAATATCTCAACCACAAACTGTCTAAACATGCATTCCTGTGGTATGAATCTCATACAACATGATACACAATCATTCATAGCATTCATAATAATGCATCAATACAATGGTGAATGCCTCCATCAAGGAGTAAGCACAATATCTTTGGGACACAATCAAGCCTAAGAAGGCGTATCATGGTCCGGTTTCCTCGCTGGAAACAAGGGGGTGTCGTATACCCCAAAGTCTGTTCGCCCTGGACAGCCCTGGCCAAGGGTGCCTGAATCGTACACAACGAAACTAGAACAGGTGTGTTCGCCCTGGGTAGTCTCCTGTGGTGGGGGAGAGCCCGAATCCCGGTTACGCGGGACCCTAGAACACATGTGGTAGGGGGTGCACAAGCCTACCACCGGGAATACTCATGTCCCGTACGACTAATCTCAATAGTATCAACCGCAAGGCGAGTACGAAACACGCCCCCCATATCATCCATCAAACTCAACCCGGGGAGTGTCCGTGATCCACGAAGGACCAAATCGAAAACGTGTCCTTTCGGACCAACCAAGTTCGATAATTCTCCGATCGATTAATCCGGCATGCAATTACATCCATTGCATACAATCGATCAACACCGATGAAGACACGGTAAAATCTCATTCATGAAGTCCGATTCATGATGCATGCTCTCAGGATACATACGTGAGCAAATCCTACGTGGGTGCCAACACATGAAACATGCTCTCAACCCATTCCCACATGCATCATAATCAAGGTATAATTACAATCTCATGATAAATCCCCATGCGTGTGTGTAGTCATGCATATCCTAATCACATAATTCATACTTATCATAACTCATAGTGTCATATTCATATGTTGAAAACTCGTTTAAGTACTGGTCACAATCCCAAAATCATGGTGAAAACCACCGTAAAAACATAACTTTACTTGCATGAACTCGACAACATTCCTACAAGCATACTCACATTTATTTTCTATAATCCAACATACATAAGGTATTATATCATCATTTCCACATATCACGTGGCCTCATTAACTCATAATATACTTCTCATGTCATTAAGCGAAGTAAATCATGGAAAAAAATGCAAAATTTCCAAAAACCCATTTAACTGTAAATTTTCGAACATTACTGAGTTTATTGGAATTTTTTGAAAGTTACTAAGTTATATGTAATTTCGAACAGTAAAGAACAATTCCATGTACCTCAGTAAAGTTCAATAATTCCAAAACACTCAGTATATCCTCATTTCGACAATCAAACCGAAACACCATTTTCATAACTTCAAACATCAAATCGAAGCATCAAACAATATCCAAATTACACCAAACTTTCCAGAAATCCTATTTAGACCACCACAAATCAAAACCCAAAGAAAAGAAAGTATGAGATTAGGGAAAACTAATCTTACCATTAGAGACCTAAAAATGAATAAACCCCTTCAAAATACATTCATTAAAACAAAATTTACACTACCCAAGCTGAGGTTAAATAACCCATTACCTTGATTTGGATGACCACGAAGTCCAACACCATAATTACCTTGAAGAAAACATAAATCCATTGTTAATACTCTACTAATCGCGATTAAGCTTGAAAACCCAAAATAGACCTTAAATCTAGGGCTTTTAATCATATAAAAACGAAATTTGAAGCTTAGGGTTTGAAGATACATATTAAAACAGAGATTTTTATCCTTCAAATGCTTTGAAATCATTTGGAAAATCAAGGTTTTGAGTAAAGATTATTGAAAATCAAATGAAATGAAAGATTAAGCATAGATTAGCCTACCTTAACTCCTTTCCTCTTTTGGAAATGGGGAAAGAGGCTGCTGCTCCAAGCCAAAACCCTTTCCCAAAATGGGGAGGGCGCAACCCTTTCCTTTTATAGAAAGTTTTGGGGTAGACCTAGGTAAAAACTGGGGTAGAATGAGCAATTTTGGCTAAAAATGGGTAATTTAGCGATTTTAATGCCAAATTAAGCTCATAAAATTCTGAAAATTTTTATAACGACTTTGTTTAATGTCTGGGGCTTTTTGGTCATAAAACCTAATTTTGTCGGCGGGGCCCGCCGGGGGTCCCGTCAAACCCTAATTTTCAGGAAAATAGGTAAAAATCAGAAAAAAAATCCAAAAATTAAGATTTGATTGTAAATCACTTAAAACTCATTTATGTGAAGTTGTTTTTGATTGAAACCTTTGAAAACCATTTTTATTTTCGAAATCAACCGAATTTAATCTGAAAGTGCTTAAACCACACGATAATCCACGTTTAACAAAATAAACCGGTTTTTAAGGTGAGAGTTCTTACAAACATAATCACATGTCAAAGGGAAATGATCAAACCGGCTCCAATGTTCATGATGAGGTCCTCCACGCTCCTCTTTTTTAGCAGCTTCGCAAAAAGCCCAGGCGAGCACCGCTCAACGCTCACATTTGCAACGTTCACCTAAGTCGCAATCTTGTCTGTCTGAATCCACCATCAAAACCCATAAAAATCATAACTTTTCAGCATAAAACGAAACAAAGGATACGAATAGAGAGGGAAGGCTACCGTGATGGAGATGCCACTGTCGTGGAGGATCAAGGCGGCGTAGGTGTAGACCTGCTCGCTGATCGATATCGTTTTGGTGGAATCAACAAGATCTGGGAAAAACAAAGTGATGATTGAGGGAAGAGAGAAGAAGAATCGAAGGAAGATGAGGTAGAGAGAGATGTACCAGGAGGGCGGCAAGGGAGAGGGAGGAGGTGCTACCAGAGCCAGAGAGGCTGCTGGGAGGAGCTATTCAAGATGGTGGAAATGAGGGAGAGAGACGGAGAAGAAGAGGGAAAGAAGTCACGTGATTATAGGCCAAATGTATATAGTATTTTGGAACATAAATATTTACCAAATATACATAGTATTTTGGAACGGAGAGAGTATTATTTTTTTATACATCCTTCTTAGCATTATGGTAGAATTTTACTCTCATCATCAATTTAAGGTATCCTTCCTACTCACAAGTTTTTTTTTTGTTTTGGATAAATTCCTACTTCGAACTTCGAAGTTTCACGAATGTTACAGCTTTTGCCAGCAAGGTATACGCGCGCGCACGTAGCGACAAATATTAGAAGCCTCCTAATCAGTCTATAGATAATACATGTACACGAAATAACGGAGAATGCTGAGCGTGAAAGAATTTGCTTTTTGATGCTGCTGAAACAATTCCTTGACGCCGCAGACTTCCGTTTCAGTGCATCCAGATCCCAAAAGTCGCTTATCATCATTATTGAGTTGAAAAATGCTTCTTCAACTCTAGAAATGCTGCAGGCCCCACCTTCTATTTCTTTTCACCACACTAGCCCGTGAGGTTGGCCGTGATACGGCAGTTCCCTACAACACTTTTCTACACATCCTAATTGGCACCATTCAGCTCATGACACATCAATTCCTCATGTGCATTGCAGACGTCCTGAGCCTTTCTTTTAAGGTCCTGTTTGGTTGCAACTTCTTGGAGGAGAAGAAGAATATAGGGTATTCTGCTTCTTGGATTTTAGCTGTGAAGTAAAGTGTGTTTGGTTGGACATAAGGAAAATTCAACTTTCTGATGAGTAGTCTATTTGGCAACACAAGGAGAAAGCAGATTCTGGATATGCAAGCTATAAGAATACCACTTATACTAATAAATCAAGCATTCAATACATGATAAATTTGAAATAGGGCATTTTGGCTGTTTTACCACACTGCTCCACCTGAAAGCATAAGGCATACAATTAGATGATTCATTAGCATACCTTTTGCACATGTGCAAGAATTTGAGTCAGATTGCTTTTTAAATTCCCAACCATCTCAAGATTTTTAGTGCTAACATTTTTGGCAAGTTCGTCAAGTACAGGGTAAGCCTCTCTCTCAAGCTCTGTCACCTTTGCATCCAGATAAGAACAGACGACCTCCAAAGCAATTTTCAGTACTTGAAACTCAAATGGGAGCTCACACTAGAAACCCTCCTTGTCCTGCATGTCCGGATAGACTAACTCATTTCTCCTTGTTGGGCTATTAAGAGGATGTTGTTGTCTCAGCTGATCAACAAAGGAACGAACATCCAGAGACAAAGGATCCAACACCAACACTTCCTCTGCTATAACGATAGCACTTACAAATTCTAAGTTCACAACCATGGCCTTTTCCCCTTGCTGTACAAACAAAGGAAGACAAGAGTTAGAACACTCCCCACCTGTCAGAAACGTAATTCGATATAGACAAAATGGTAAACAAGCTAAATGGTACATCTCCACCGTAAAATATTAGATATATAAAAATTCCTTAGGCAACATGATTGACAACGAGAAATTTGTGTAATCTTTTCTATGTTTTTTTTTCGGTAGCTTCCTTCTATGTTAGAGGAGACAAATTATCAACATCAGTTCCATGATTCAAATACTCGTTTCTCAATACACTCAATCCATCAAATTGAATCTAGCCATTGAAAACAATGACTAGTCAAAAGAACTAGGGATTAGGTCATTTAATATCATGTCTTTTTTTTAAGAATTTATCAACATGACGTAGTTTATGTTATATTCATCTTGACTACAGCCACTAAGAAGCTTTTGAACGAATAACTATGATAAAAAAAAAATATAGTTTCAAGATGAGAAGCAGAATTTTTAATTAATTGGGCGTGCAACACAGATTCAGTCACAATTATTGTTCCCATTAATTGTCTAAGCTCTGAGTATATGACAATTTGGTGATAAAAAAAGGCAGTTAAACCAGGAGTTATCAGTAATGAAACACGTTGGAACAGAATGCTTTAGTGGAAAATCAAAACTAGAAAGAATTTACAAACTGGATGATAGATACATGTGACAGTTAGTTTCAGCAAATCTTCATCAGAAGACAGTAGAGGCAGCTGATAAAATTAGCACATATTAACGAGAGGGGCTTCAGGAATTGGGCCTTAAACATACATGACTCTAGATTTGATCAACAAACACTTAGAAAAAAACTCACGAGCAAAATTGACAAATACAAAACGAAGCCATACTTTCGAGATTCCAAAAAAAAGGCAATAATTTGTATAGAAAAGGGGGACATGTTTCTGATGCAAGACTAAAGGTTTTCGCTTCCATGGACATGAATAAGTCTCCACCCTCTCAAGTTATGTAGATCAAAAAGAAGTATATTTTCGATATACAGGATAACTAACAAGAACATGAAGCTAACAACCTAGTCACAAATTATAGACAAGCAAGTAAAGTTGATTACAATACCAAACCTGCAATCATAAAATTTCTCAAAACATGCAACTACAATAAATTGCAGTCCAAACCCAATAAACAATCAAAACACTGCAAGCCTTGCTGAAAATTGAAAACCATCATACAAAGGATATTGGATGAATGAGAGAAGATCGGCCCGAGGATCCTCAAGTCCCTAGCCGGAATCGAAGCCAACCTGATAATAGCGTTCTTGTCGCACTCAATCAGCTCCGACCTGGGAGGAGAAGACTTGGAGTCGCGGGCTCATTGATTCGATTTGATTTAGGACTGGTGGGGGAAGAAGGCAGGGGGCGGTGGCTCTCCTCTCCTCCACAATATTTCACATTGGTGACGACAAGCGGCAAATGAGACGGGAAGTTGCAATGAGCGGCGACGAGCTGCAAAGGAGAGGGAAGTTGCAACGAGCGGAGAGGGCCAGGGGCAAAACACGGGAAGAAGAAACGATTTTGGCTTCTTTTGCAGAATCTCCTCCCCAGGAGATTATGAGGAAAGTTATGAGGAAAGCCGACTTTCCCCAGAATTTGAGGGGAAAGTCGACTTCACTACTCCTACGAACTCACACAAGTAGTGGAACCAAATATACTTATGCGGAAATCCACTGATTCTTTCATAATCTCCTGCAAACAGGGCCTAAATTTCGAATTCAAATTTTAAAAGAGATCGAACCGACCCAAATGCCCCAATTCCAACTGGGCCAATCCCCCAAACTAAACTGAGGAACTTGTCCAAGAGGCGGCGTGTAAGATCTTTGCGAGGAGGACCTTAGCGTGGAGGACGGGGAGGCGGGAGCTTGGCGAGGAGGAGGACCTCAACGTGGCGGACGGGGGAGGCGGCGGTGCAGAAGAGGTTAACGTGGAAGTGTTGATTGACGGTGAGGGAGGCCTCCTTCATGACGCCCTCACCATCCCAGCTTCAAGTCCTTTGGCGACTTCGACAGTTGAAAAGGTTTCATTTTTCCGCTCTTGGAACATTAACTCCATTTATATGTGTTGAAATGACCTTTGGTTTTCAATGTGCTTCAATGCATTTGTGTCTACAATCTAGTTGGATCATTTCCATGAAGTAGATAACAGCGGGGTAGGGTATTAATGCGGCGCATCCTAGTTATAAGCTTGCTGAAATTTTTGTTGGGGAGGTGCAAGTTTATAGCTAAAGAACACAGAATAAGACATAGAACAACGACAAACAACTATTCGATATAGTTAAATGTTACTAAGACATGCTTCCTTTTTCCACCGGTCCACCTTACTTCATGGTATGAACATCTGGAGTACTTGAAGTTTTTAAAATTTTGAATTTTTGTCCACAAATTAGGGAACAGGAATGCACCTGTTATTTGGACGACGAAATAGAGGGCCCCTTCAAATCTGTGTATCACTAAGACGACATTCATGCACAATGCTTGCTTCAAATTTTAGTTAGATCTTTGTTTTTCAGCCTTTATAGTTGTTGTGCATTTGCAGAACTTTAGATTATTTTGATCAGATTGCCTTCTTTTGCTTGGGATTTCTCCAAATCTTAAAGTTTGTCATAAATATATATGTTTCAGCTGTCTTTCTTTTGTATTTGTCGTAGTTCCACTAAATTCACTAATATGGCTAATGTTGCATTCATGATTTCAACGATAAATTGTTTTCTCTTCTATGGGACAAAGATGCCCAGTTAAGATCAACATTTTCTTTGTAACGTCATAACCTTCACATCCTGTATTTACATATCGACATCATCAGTAGTGTCATATCACTTGTGAAATAGCTACCAATAGTCCACTTTTTCTGAACTTGTACATTTCAAGTTCTTGACATTCTACTACTGACTGAGTGGTATAGAACATTCAATTAAACTGTACTATTATATGTTGTCTCTAAGACCATATTACAATCAACATAATTCACTGGCCATGAGTATTCATCTGAACCTGCCTTCTGGTTTTTCTTCGTTTTGCATTGTTTGAATGATTGATTTTTTTTCAAGTTTAAATTGTCTTAGTCATATACCATGCTTATGGTTATATCGATTGTCAACTCGTACATTTCTCTATTAACTTCAAAACATTCTTATAATCCTTTTTATCAGGGAACTTTGGGAGGACCAACTTGAATTGCAATGGAGAACGCCATAATATGTTATTTCACTGCCTCAGATGATGATATGGTTGCACAAGGTGGAGGAACCGGTCTAACGTTTGCATGTCTCATCACGGATTGTCTTTGTCCTCCATTCCTGTCGAAAACATTGACGTGGATCATTCATTTGGACACCAATTCTGCTACTCTTAATATTGCTCAATACCACTTGCTACTCTTACCTGCACATAGTAAAATACCCTCTTGTTTTATAAAAAAAAAAACTCATTATTTTTTTACTAAAATCATTTTTGAAGCAAACTTCAATGGATAAATATGTATACAATTTCTTTCAATGCAATCTAAATACTGAGTTGTTCAATATAATATAAATACTATATCTTTCACCTATCACAAGAAATACTATTTTGTTTCATACCATAAGATTATCTAAGAGTTTGCAACATAATTCAAGTAGTATAATGTAATGATTAGCAAAAATTCCAGTATAATAACAGTTCATGAGATAAAAAGACTACTCGCAAGGCCATGTATAGGGATTAATAAATTAGTCAGATAACATGTCTCCATTTGTATAATTACTGACAAAACCATTTGACCATATATAGGTATAAAGAATTCTAGCTCCTATTTCTGTAGTCTTCACATCGTGAAACAGTTTATGATCATCCTAGATAAACATAGAAACCTACACAATAAGAAAATAGAGCGAGAGCAGGAAGCAAAAGGGTACAATAAAATATTCCCGAAAGAAAGTATGTCTAATAAAATACTCTGGACTCTTGCTCAAGCAGATTTTCAGTACCTATATTTCTTCGATTTGGTTTGAAAGAAATTACTAAAGGATTTTAGGGTGTCTCTGCATCATCAGACTCTTTGGTTAAGACAATAGTTGATCAAATTAAATTTTCATATGAAGTGATCAGTCTCAAAAGCTTCATATCTAGCCATTGCTCATATCTAGTCGACTCTGGGATTGACTATACTAATTTAGTATTAGTTATATTTTCCCTTTCTTGTATTGAGCATGTTTACTAATTTTTCTTTCATCCTTCAGATGGTTTTTTTTTCAAGTTTCCTCTTGCGTGAGGGTTTTGGAGCTTTTTCTTCTTGACTTTCTTATCTGTCTGCTTTTTTGGTTAATAAAATTTTTAATTACCCCAAAAAAAAGTATGTCTAAGATTTGGTCCAGGATGTAATTGCAACATTGTTCTTTTCATTCCACATCCCATGTGTGCTAGAGGTACTCTTGCTAAAAATTAAGTTTATTTTGCATGTAAAATTTCTTATTACTCATTGAAAAAATCAATAAATCAGCATTTAGATAACACCAACATAGGCTGTTGCACATTAATACTAGGCTTTTAATACATACTTCCAATTAGCTACATTGGGTTTGGGTTAATGTTCTTCATTTTCTATCTGGAAAATAAATCTACACGTAGCTCAACAAGAAACTAAACCAAAAGCATGTCGCCAAAATAATAAAAAAACAAAAACCAAACGCTTGAATTTGACCATCTTTTAAACATGATTACTATCACTCTAATCTAAGTCAAACTTTGATATCCTAGACAATTCTAGACTGTGCAATATTTAAAAAAGCAAGAGTCAACATTTGATGTAATCCAATATATCAGTATATCCATATTAATATATAAAAAATTAAACCCTTGCAAGTGCACAAGGCAATTTTACTACGGCAAGTATAGAAAGGGTTGTCGAATCTCAAGGACGGTGAATATTTTACCAAATTCAAGAGAAAATTGCAGTTTGTTTAATTAATCTAGAGAAAGCTTAGAACTTTAACTATTAAGATGAGATTAAACAATGGAGAGAATTATCAAGGCAATGAATCCACTACTAGACATGCAATTACTACTCTCAATTATTATTAAGCATAAGTTGACATGATATGGTAATTCGTGTTCTTGATTAGACACGAAAGTTTAAACTATTTTGTAATCAATCTTATCCTTCATTGGGCATAGAATCAACACAAACCTATTATAATGTAATTAATCATATCCTTGGTCGGGCATGTAATCAATCACAATATCTAATTTCATTCATAATCAATCAAGTCTATGGTCAAGCACTCAAATTAATACTCATGAAATCGCATTAAGCATGAATCATAATCAATTTTATAAAATTAAACTATCAAGAGCAGCAATACACATCTAGTAGGGCTTCATCTAGCCTTGAATAAAAGTTTAGTTACACATAGAAAGAAAAAAAACATGTTTATGTAGATCCATCGTCATGAATTTTTCTTCTTCTTTGCTCCAAAAGACTCCTTCTCTTCTTCCTTTGTAGCCTTCAAAGTATGTACTCTGGTAGCCAAAACGTTCTCCCTTAAAGCCTACTTATATGTTTGAAGAGAAACCACGAAGTCCCCTTCAAAATCCGAGTCGAAATAGGTCTTATTTCAGTTTACCGCACACGGCGATCGATCGCTCCGTATTGCCGATCGATCGCTTACCGATCGATCACAATTCCTTCGTTATTTTCTCCCAATCGATCGTCCTGCCGATCGATGCCGTACCGATCGATCGCTATTACTGTGTTGCATAATTCAAAAACTCCAGTAGATATGATCAATCGTTTTGAGTGCCGATAGATCGTTGCCTTCAATAGCACTGTTTTGCGGCTCAGGCGATCGATCGCGTTGAATAGCCGATCGATCGTAGTTACTGTTCACAATCTTCAAATGGCTATAACTTTCTGCTCCAAACTCCGAACTGTGCGTAGTTGGTGGCATTGGAAAGCTGACTTCTTGAATTTAACATGAAGTTTAAATCAGTCCAATAAGATATTTGTACACAAAGTTATGATGATTTAGCCATTAGAGGCACATTTCACCCTTTTTTGCATCTTCCTCTCATTTGCTACGAAAACCAAAAACTATATTAATCGTAGCAATAATTCTAATCAAACACTAACATAAACATAAGTTTAGAAGATAATAAAATGCATATTTCATGTGTAGATCACACCCCCAAACCTATATATTGCTAGTCCCTAACAAAACAAAACAAAATCAAACAAACAAAGTACATGAACTAATGCATAAAAGTAAACACCACTTTCGCAGGGAACACAATTGCATTGAGCGTATGCAACAATCCATTAAATCTCTGGTGTCCCTAGTAGGACGAGTTGTGTCTCATGAGGGTTTGCAGCCATGCTACCCACAAACATGTATTTTATTAACCTAATTAACCTATGTGCAAACAAAATAAAATAAATTAAAACATTACAAATTACACAAACCTATTATCCCGATAAATGCAAACTACAATGCTTAAGAAAATTAACCACACGTACTTGGTTCATAATCAACAGGAATATAGAAGCCCTCAAGTAAGTGGTTTTATTCCACACTTTCATCTTGGAAATTTCTGCTCAATATGATATAGCATGATAATATAGATACTAAAAGTGTAGAACATTGTAGCAATACATTCTAAATTTCTGTTTTACACAGATCCAGTGTTACCCATTAACCAAAGAACATCAGAATCTACATAGTCACCATAATATTTAGGTTCATGATAGCACAAATCTGCGCGCCTCATTGGGGTCCAACATTCTAGATTTGAGAGGATAATACACCATAGACTTTTTTTTTCAATAGGACTGTGTAAGCCTGACTTTAAGATGCTCAAGTTTAGCAATGACTCAGGCCAATGACTCCCAACCAATTTGGTTTAGGGCATTAGGTTTTAAGAGACCGCTTCGGGCCCGAGCATCAGCCTAAATTAATCCTATAAAGTCACGCAACCCCTTTCTTTCATTTTGTTTTTCTCATTTTTTTTCAACAATCATATTTTTTAGCACATCTTATTCTGTCCAAGTTATATTATACTCTTAACCTATTTCCAGTTCCAAGCCCTTGTCATTTTCCACGTAAATGGTCTATCATGATCTTTTAAGCTCAACAGATAACTACACATCATCTAATTACTCTGACTAAAGACATCCCACAATAAATTAGCATTCCACAAATCTCTAGATGGCATTACTTTATGTACTAATGTGTGTGAGTGAGTTTTCTTAGTTCAAGCACCTATTCCAAGAGGACTGTAACAGAAAGATATGCTTAATTAAGTGTATCTATCTTCCAGTATACTTACTCACACTTTCAATGAAAATTAATCTCTTCAGAATTGAAACATGCATTATTATGGGATAAACTATTAAAACCTAACAAAAATACTAACAAACAACTTAAAAACTACTCAAACAAATTGAACTTTTTTTTTATTTTCCTTTTCTAATTTTACAATGAAGCACATCCTCTCCCCCAAACCTAATCTAAGCATTGCCCTCAATGCACAACAAAAGATAAAAATATAATGATCGTATAAAAGTAAAGGAGAAAGAGGAAGGAAAACACCAGAGGAAATGGATTAGAAATCCCGATCATCACCATTAGCACCGCCTGGAGGAAAACGCCATGCATGAAGAAAATTGACTATGGAGTCAAGGCATTCAGTAATAGCATGCTGAGAATCCATAAGCTCCTGTTGTGATGTTCGAATCTCCTGTTGTGATTGGTGAATCTCTTGTTGTGATGTCCTAATCTCCTGCACATGGCTAGTGAGATCGGTGATCTACTGCTGCATAGTCGTCTAGGATGGTTGTTGAACAGGCTGACCCTCGGGTATCTCGGCGTGCTCCTCATGATGGGGAACCCGTGGCCACCTACGTCATGTATGGCCCATCATATGGTTGTACGCATCAACTCCAATGGGCCCCAGTTCATGAAATACTCTAGAATGATCAGGAAAATGCACCCCATGGGTCTGAAATACCTGCTCTAGAATGTAGG
Source organism: Houttuynia cordata (assembly GCA_039654745.1). Lineage (NCBI taxonomy): Eukaryota > Viridiplantae > Streptophyta > Magnoliopsida > Piperales > Saururaceae > Houttuynia > Houttuynia cordata. Next base: position 19,999,567 of record CM077503.1, read on the forward strand.
GATACGGTAACCTCTCATCTTTTCGGCCCACCAACATTTGCTTCATCCGGCCAAAGACGAATGAAGGCAAGTCAAGATCATGGTGTCGGGTGTCGTCGTCAAATACATATAGCAAATCAGTCATGGTTCGGTCGACTTTCTCTTTCCGGGCGACCATACATCATGCTGTAGAATCAGGAAGGTGAAGCGGAACTCAGATCGTATGCTGATGGCGGCTAGGTATGTCGAGGTCCCAGGCCCTACTGAAGATCCTATCAACCGATCTGTGACATTGCAGCAGGGAGGAAACGTATACCCGTCAAACTTTGGATGATGGATCGTACCTCTGTCACACCCCATGGTGCTAGAAATATCGATTACACGGACCCGGATGAGAGTATCACATACTACGCTCTGGATGGTCACCCGTTCTAGATCATCATTGTCTTCAATGGTGCCATTTGCATAAAACTCCCGAACCGGATCCTCATGCACCATCACATACGCATTCTGCCTCTTGGCAGTGATATGGGTGAAATAGTTCACCCAATCCGACCATTCCTCGATCCATCTCTGCGTCGGAAGGTCGGGAATGTAAGGGTTCAGGACCACCTACTGCTTATACTGGATGGGTCGTGGCTGTGGAGCAGGTTTAGGTGGAGGGGTGGAAGGAATAGGGCGTGACGTAGACGCCTCACCCCTATGGCGTTTCTAAGCAACCGTCTTCTGAGGCATTGTACCTGAAAACCAAAGATAATAGTGAAAATCAAAGCAAGGTACAAAATTTGCAACATGTAATTTCAAGCTTAAACATCACAGCAAGCATGTAGCAGTAGATCGTTGATTAATTAATCTAGAGAAAGCTTAGAACTTTAACTACTAAGATGAGATTAATCAATGGAGAGAATTATCAAGGCAATTAATCTACCACTAGACATGCAATTACGACTCTCAATTATTGTTAAGCATAAGTTGACATGATATGGTAATTCGTGTTCTTGATCATACACACGAATTACTAATGAACTAACGTTCTTGATCAGACACGAAAGTTCATCCATTATTTTGTAATCAATCATATCCTTGATCGGGCATAGAATCAACACAAACCTGTTATAATGTAATTAATCCTATCCTTGGTCGGGCATATAATCAATCATAATATCTAATTCCATTCATAATCAATCAAGTCTATGGCCAAGCACTCAAATGAATACTCATGAAATTGTATTAAGCATGAATCATAATCAATTTTATAAAATTAAACTATCAAGAGTAGCAATACACATCTAGTAGGGCTGGGAATCGGGTCGGGTCGGGTAAAATAGGGTCCAGTCGCCCTTTACCCTACCTAAATACCCTAACCCTACTTCGGTCAGGTCAGGTTGCGTAATGACCCAACCCTACTTTTTTTTAAAAAAAAATAAATAAATACTTTTATTTGCTATTCTAGTATTTAAAAAGTCAAAATTAACCTTTATTTGACTAAATTTTAATATAGATAAGGTTAATATAGGGTTTTTGGTGATTTAGAAATAAAATTATCTTTAAAAATTAGATTACTCAATATTAAATATATATTATAATATTTTATAATAGGTACATCGGGTTGTGGGGGTAATTTGGATAATTACCCTACCCTATTTTAAATAGGGTAAACTTTTCAAACCCTTACCCGACCCTATTTTGCAATAGGGTCAGGTCGAGTAAGGTTTTTCCAGCCCTAACATCTAGGGCTTCATCTAGCCTTGAATAAAAGTTTAGTTACACATAGAAAGAAAGAAAAGAGAAGTCTGTTTACGTAGATCCATCGTCATGAATCCTTCTTCTTCTTTGCTATAAAAGACTCCTTCTTTTGCTTCTCTGTAGCCTCCAAAGTATGTTCTCTGGTAGCCAAAATGTTCTCCCTTAAGGCTTATTTATATGTTTGAAGAGAAACTACGAAGTCCCATTCAAAATCCGAGTCGAAATAGGTCTTATTTTAGTTTACCGCATACGGCGATCGATCGCTCCGTATTGCCGATCGATCGCTTACCGATCGATCACAATTCCTTCATTATTTTCTCCCGATCGATCGTCCTGCCGATCGATGCCGTACCGATCAATCGTTGTTACTGTGTTGCATAATTCAAAAACTCCAGTAGATATGATCGATCCTTTTGAGTGCCGATCGATTGTTGCCTTCAATAGCACTATTTTGTGGCTCAGGTGATCGATCGAAAGAAAGAAAAGAGAAGTCTGTTTACGTAGATCCATCGTCATGAATCCTTCTTCTTCTTTGCTATAAAAGACTCCTTCTTTTGCTTCTCTGTAGCCTCCAAAGTATGTTCTCTGGTAGCCAAAATGTTCTCCCTTAAGGCCTATTTATATGTTTGTCGATCGCTTACCGATCGATCACAATTCCTTCATTATTTTCTCCCGATCGATCGTCCTGCCGATCGATGCCGTACCGATCAATCGTTGTTACTGTGTTGCATAATTCAAAAACTCCAGTAGATATGATCGATCCTTTTGAGTGCCGATCGATCGTTGCCTTCAATAGCACTATTTTGTGGCTCAGGTGATCGATCGCGTTGAATAGCCGATCGATTGTAGTTACTGTTTACAATATTCAAATGGCTATAACTTTCTGCTCTGAACTCCGAATTGCACGTAGTTAGTGGCGTTGGAAAGCTGACTTCTTGAATTTTAACATGAAGCTTAAACCAATACAGTAAGTCATTTGCACACAAAGTTATGATGATTTAGCTATTAGAGGCACATTTCACCCTTTTTTGCATCTTGCTCTCATTTGCTATAAAAACCAAAAACTATATTAATCGTAGCAATAATTCTAATCAAACACTAACATAAACATAAGTTTAGAAGATAATAAAATGCATAGCACAAACTTAGTTTTTGTATACAAAAAGCATGATATTTCGCAGTAGCATAACCAAAAGTAAGGCGAGGCATATATGTGCTTTTATTTTGGTAGAAGGGTAAATATAGTACATAAACACGATACCATGCGGAATTTTGCTTGTGATAGTGGTAAAAGAGAAGGAAGAGAAGAATCTTCAAACTAATAAGATTTCTAAAAAAAGTTGATAAGAGGAGTTTCGTTGAGTATATGTAATAGCTATAAGCATAAGTCAATTTCCATAAAATGCTTAAAAAAAACTACTCTCTCCAGTCACTTTTAATTGAGACAATTAGCAAGAATATACAAACCAAAATTAGATGACATCGTTCCTAATTATTCTCCGGCCGTCCGTCAACGACCCTAGGTCAAGGTCGAGAAACCTCCATGATGAAAGGTGAAAGCCTCGGCTTTTACTATGGACCCCACATCTCAATAAAATTGACCAATTATGTAACGGTCTCAATTAAAAGTGATCAGAGGGTGTACATATGTACACCATGCAGTGAACAATTAGGGAAAAAATCACATCAATTCAACTTAACACGAATTAGTTCCATAAGGAGTATAAGAATTTTATGTTTGTTCATGCACTAATTAATTAGCTAGATTACATTTTTTAGGTTCGCATATCGTTGGTGGGGAAGGATCACATGCGAATCACATAGATCACCAATGACAAGAGTGTGCCATCTCTAGTCCAATACTGTAAACAACCAGGAAAATACGAGGCTTCAGCAACTGGAGAACACACACTCATACCGCTTCTTCGTCTTCGAATCCTGCAAGATCCATCATGTTAAGATAGGTCCCTTGGATCCTGTGGATCAGTTGGTGATGAATTTAGCTTCAGGGCCCCTCCTCCTTCCTTCCCCCTCAACTTTGCAGTCGCAGGTTCATCATCAGCCCCGATAGTTCTTGTAACGAAATGCCAAATTAATCAATCGTTTGAGACTCAGCTGGGATTATAATGCAGGTGACTTGGGTCAAACGGAATGGACTGCTTCCACCTTAGCCCACATCAAGAAGTGGGACTATGTGCTTCTGCTGCTGGGGGACTTGTCCTACGCCGACAACCAGCAGCCACTGTGGGACTCATTCGGCCGCATGGTGAAGCCCCTCGCCGCGAGCCGGCCGTGGATGGTCACGCAAGGCAACCATGAGCTCGAAAAGATCCCCGTGATGGGGCCCCAAGCTTTCAAATCCTACAACGCAAGGTGGAGGGTGCCATTCGGGGAAAGCGGCTCCACATCCAATCTCTACTACTCTTTATCAACACATCCCATATTTGCTGGAGCCCATAGTATCCTGCTGGGCTCCGATGCCGAATTTGACGTAGAATTAGAGCAGTACAAGTGGCTGGAGACCAACCTGGCTAGCGTGGACCGAAAGAGGATCCCCTGGCTACTTGGCCTTATACAACACCAACCTCGCCCATTAAGGGGAGGGAGAGGAGATGAGGAAAACCATGGAGGAGCTGCTGTACAATTGATGTCGTCTTTGCCGGCCATGCCCATGCTTACGAACGCTTTGTAAGTTTTCGTTACTCACCTTGGCATATCGAACTAGAAAAAAAATACTTTCTTGTTCCTCAAATGAAACAAATTTTCATGTTTCTTTCTTTTCTGCTTTATTAAAATTTTGCGGACTGCAGACTAGGGTCTATAACAACGGTGCTGATTCATGTGGGCCGGTCCATGTGACCATAGGCGATGGAGGAAACAGAGAAGGGCTCGCTTTGCTGTAAGTTGAAGATTATTTGAAACTAATATAAACCATGGACTAATCAAATAGAGTATCAATTTAATTAATCAAATTGTATTAAAAATAAATTAATTAATTAAAGCTTGGTTGGGGTCTCCCTTGTCATTGTTTCGAGAGGCAGGCTTCGGACATGGGCGTTTTAGGATAGCAAATGAAGCACATGCACACTGGACATGACTCCGATTCCACAGTTGGCGACGAGGTGTGGGTGGAAAGCCTGCATGGTTCAGCAGCGTTTACGACTGTGGGCTCTGAAGAATTATCTTCCCCATTCAGATCAAGTGACGAGCTTTAGCTACTGGCATCTGATGAAACTATCACTTTTGATCCCCTCCTTGGACCGCATTATAGCAGTTCACAATTTTTTTTGTAACTTCTCAAATGTTGATTTTTCAAATCTTGTTAATTTGATTATCTACGCTAAAACTACATAGTGTTCCTACAAGAAAATTAATTGGCCCATGCATGCAACTTTTTATTGGTGATATTATAATTTTTGCATTTGCCATCTTTACCCATTAAATGTGGGTGCAACAGGGATTTGGACCCTTTTATTCATAAAATGACGTCATTTGGTCCAAATCCAACGTTTGGCAATAAATTTTTAGTAGGTTGCTTATGAAGCTTCACCAATATTCTCGGGAAGGATAGAGGCCCCAACCTATTCAAATTTTGGTGAGATGTTAGGAATTAAATAAGTTGCTTTTAATTTCTAAAAAGTTTAAGAAAAGAAGAACGTGTCACTTTGAGAAATAATGCTCTCCGGTATTTTTCTATGATAAACTCATGTATTTAATCGTTTAATATTTAAACCAATAGAAGTGCACAAGACAATTGTATTACAGTGAGTAGGGACGGATGAATATTTTATCAAATTCAAGATAAAGTTGCAGTTTTTATTTAATCTAAGAAAAGCAGTGAACTTTATCTAAACTAAGCTGAAATTAATTAATATAGAAGATACCAAGGCTTCGAATCCACCACAATATATTAGTGTATCGTCTCTCTCTATCTTTTGAATAAAGATTTTTATTTGGCTAGCATATTCATCTCGGACATACACTTGTCAATTCAAATTATAGTGCTCTTCTCTCGGACATAACACATAAATTAATTAAGCACATTGAACTGTAATCTATCTCTCTTGAGTATAAATCAATGAAACTTAATTAGTATGTGACACTTCATATTACTCACGTTCTTCTCGAACACGCAAGTGCTCTTTCAGATTAAAATCCAATTAATTCACTCTTGTCTCTCTTGAGTACAAAGAACAAACTTCAATGAATTAACTTTAATTACATAACAAAGGTTCATACACCAACTAGAATAAAAATAAGATGAGAGAAAAGAAACTTTAATTACATAACAAAGGTTCATACATCTTTGCCTTGGAGATGAGTTTAGCCTTACATTAAAAGAGAAGCCATCAGCATGTTCTTCATCATCTTCTTCTCCTTCTCTCCTTTGCTCTAGCCTCCAAAATAATTTCTCTAACGTTCTTCATCATCATCTTCTTTTTCTTCTCTCCTAATGCTCCCACCTCCCTACCTGCTTCCCACTCACCACCATCCTCATCATCAACTCGTCCTCCCTTTGATCTCACACCATGGTAGCAATTTCGGGGTCGGGGAATGTTGGGTTTTGATTTGGGTAGATGGGCCCAAATCACATGTTTGGTTTTTTATTTGGGTAGTCCCAAATCAATTTAGTGGTGTAAGCCCACTAAATAAAATTCTCATCTTAAGCCCACATTTATTATTTGATTGAAATAGGATTGGTATGAAGTTCATTTTCATTAAGTTTTATCATTTTGCTAAGTTTTTTGGGAAATGAAAAAAAAATCTCTAAGATGGGAGATTTCTTTTGTCCTACATAGGAAACACACATGTGTGATAGGGTATATATGAAGAAGGTTTCTTTCTCTTTGTATATCTTATGGGTGTGGAGACTCTCTGCAAATGAAGGTGTACACATTCATAGGTGCACACACGCGCGCGCGCGCGCGTGAGCGATTTTGCGCATTGTGGCGCACTTAGTACTAGAGCCTTTGATTTTTTATCAAAAGACTAATTATTTTTGGAGATTAAGAGTTGTTGATTATGATCTAACAATGAAGCGGGTAATTGGATAGACAATGGACAATTAACCCGTTTATTTATCATTGTTGAAGGGTGTCTGTTCATCTCCCTTTGTTAAAAGGTGCCTGTTTGTTTCATTTAGTGAAATGATTCCGTTAATTCTGGTTAATATAAATGACTGCCTTAAAATAAAATAAAAAACAGATAGAACATAATTTGTTATGAAATTCTCTCCTCCTCTTTCTGTGATTTTTCTTCTGCAAAGGCAACAATTACTTTTTCTTTGAGTTCAGGTCTGACTTGTTGGAGTGCACTGCTCGTCAACTGGTCCGTTGTATCTTGGGGACAGATTGCCGGAGAAACCCTGTGCATGAAGAGGATGATAATATCTGTTTCAAAGTCAGCAATGCTAAATCACTGTGTCTATGATGATTTGATTTTGATCTGCAATTTTATGTTCAATTGGAATATAATTCAACACAGACGGGTAAAAGTTCAATCGCACTTGAATACATAGATTTTTCAACATCCTATTCCCTGAGGCTTTTTTTCCGACAATTCTGGTAGGATGTTAGTGCTGTTGGATTGAGTCTGTATTGAGGATTCTTAAATTGATTGGAGAAGTAATGAATAAGTAGAGATATGTGCATTGCATTCCATATTTTTTGTCTGTGCCATGTACACAGAAAACCAATTGCTACATTTTAACACGACGAGCTGGATTCAACCTGTGCATAATTTTTTATTTTTCATGAAGATAATTGTTGACATCAGGAGAACTGTATAGCTGAACGATTAAGTAGATGGAAAATGATCCAATTTTGAATTGCATGGCGTGTAAGATTAGAATTGTGTAGTAAGCGAAATGGGTGTTTATCAATTATATATGGGCAACGCCAAGGCTTACATATTTGTAGTTTTGCACAGGACAATCTAGATATATGTTTATTCAAACCCAGTCGACGCCAAACCCTTCATCTTTCATGTTTTATCCTGGAAAGCCTGTTATGAAAATCGGGAGTGCAGATTTCCCAAATGCTCGATCAGCAGCAGTCTTCACCACTTGCAAAAGCCCTTTTTGTCATTGATGGTAAATATTTTTTTAGTTCCAATTTTTGTTGCCGTATTTTAGGGGTTTGTGGTACAGCGGAGGTTGTTTTGTAGCAAATCAAACACAGAAAAAAAGAAATTTGGGGGAAGAAAATGGGAATTTGTATTGAAATTTTGAAATATTACAAACACAGACCTGGTACTGGTATCCACCAAAGTCTACCTCTGAATCCACAGAAGGCTCACTAGAATCTACTCAGAAAATGAGAACTGGTTTCTGAAATACAATAGCATATCCCTCCCCTTTTCCCATCTCTTCTATTTATATTTTCTTACAGAAATATAAATTTGCGCAATTACCCTTACAAAAGTAAATGAATACTAACTAGAGTTGAAATCAATTTTATCTTTTCATCTGTAAATGAAACTACTCTACTCCCTGCATGCATCAGTTTGACTCATTCTCTCGTATCCTACCCTCATGTATATATTTATATGTACACATTTAAACTTTTTCTATATATATGTGCGTCCAATTTATATGAGACCCGTCTCATATAAGGGGCATAAGACCGGGCATTTCGGCTGTTAGATTTTAATCCAACAATGCTCATTATAGGGGGCAAACATAGCCTTATTCAGAGCATTGTCGGATCTCAACCCAACGACTATGACTTCATATATATATATATATATATATATATATATATATATATATATATATATATTCGACGACAAGCGTCAAATCAATGGGTAGGTGAGTAAACCATCTCTCTATATATAAATAGAGAGAGAGAAAAAAGTTTAAATGCGATCGCTCTTGAGGCCAATTAATGTCATAACTGTTGGATCTTGATACAACGACTACAAGAGTGAGTGATGGTTCACACTCACTTACCCACTGATTTGATACTCACCGTCGGATCGGAATCCAACCACCTAAAAGGTTGCCCTCATGCTCCTTATACGAGAATGATCTCATGTATATAAACCGATCTCTCTCTCTATATAAATATATATATATATATATATATATATAAGAACCTAAAAAAAGTTTATTGTAAGCTCATTATGTATGATATTTTGGTCTTTTTAATAATGTACTAATGTTGAAAATATTGAAGGCAAAGAATAAAAATCATGTGTATGATGATGTCATGGTCCCTTAACATAATAGTACAAACAGATTTGCAAAAATTTGGAAATGAATTTAAATGTATATCTATTTAAGACATAATATTGTTTGAGACTTTATATACTCCTTACGTTCCAAAATATTGTGTACATTTGAGAAAATTCTCATTTTTATTGGACCATGAAGCCCACAAGGAAGTCACATGATTCTTCCCTTCCCTGATATCCCATCCAACTCGGATGCTTGTTCACGAACCAAGTTCAAGTTAATCTTTCCAAGTCTCCAATTTTTGAAAGACGAAGTCACGTGATTTGGCAAAATGTACACAATATTTCGGAACAAGTTAATATTTCCAAATGTACATAATATTTTAGAACGGAGAGAGTATGTTGTAAAATAAAAGGGAAGAAATGCATAATATTACATGAGGGTAGGGCATGGATTTAATATCAAACAAATCCATTTGCAGATTTTAAAAGTGAAACCCATAGTGTTCTAGTTGTATATTATTCCTAAAAGGGTGAAATTTCTTCCAGCTTGAGCTAATGTGGTGCACCAATCGAATCATTTCTATCCAATATAAGTAGATCTATCTATTTGCCATGCTCCCCCATGTAAAAGCAGACTGGTTTTCATTTTTACCAGCTTTGTGATGGGAGATGGTTATATAAATATTTCATTTACAACCATCATGTCCTGAAGTCAATCCATAAATATATGGAAAGATGCATTGCATCAGGAAAGGCATCCGGCGTAAAAACTTGCTACTATTCTTTGGATGGATTTTGTGCCACTTCGATTCCAATCAGAGTCAAATGCGGTATATAATCCATGCCACCTACCCCAGATAGCTGGGATAAGGCGTATGATGATGATGATAAGCAGACCTATCTAATCTATTGGCTTGCTACCCAAGAGAAAAATGTGCACACTATCTTATATCCATCATTTCCAACTTTGTGTCTGATAGCGATGATATTTATTTCTTTCAACCCTCACTCCATGAAGCTGGCTCCTCATAAGGAGGAAACTTGTAATGTTTTCTATCTTCTAGTAGTTTTATTATAGATAGTTGAAATGGACGAAGGTGATCCTATTATCAGTTCCTTTTGTTAATACGATTTAAAACTTAAGAAGAGATAAATATCAAAAAAAAAAATTAAGAAGAGACCATTTTATTTTAGGATTACTCCCCCCTGGTGTAATGCAGGAATAAATCGAGTATTCTTTGGGTCTGATTTTGTGACAGTAACAAAGTCAGAGGAAGCTTCTTGGAATTATATAAAGCCTGAAATATTTGCTGCAATTATGATTTCCACTCTTCTGGGCAACTTCTGTTCTTGGATTCAAAGGTTGCAGCTTCCATGGACACAGCCATCCATGAGGTAATAATTCTTGATTGCTCGAAGATGACTTCCGTCAAAAATTTTGAATCATGAGGTGTCTTTCATGTTAAATTTATTTCTACCAGGGAGGATCATATTTCATAGTCTGAATCATGAGGGTGTCTTTCATATTTGCAAATTTTAATTGAACTCAAGATAAAGCAGTGTCGTGGTGAATTCTTGATTTGAAACTTGCAAGTTTATGGATGGTGTTAAAATTCTACCATTGGTAGATTTGAATGACTTCTATTCTATAAGTGCTTTTTTGCACTTAAAACTTAAGAAGGCATTTTTATCATTGAATTAGTTGGACTAGCTCTAATTCCATGTATGTTGCCAAGGGCGTGCCTGAGTTGGATTTCAATTTCATTGGGTGAGATTGGTTTAAGTAAGAGCTGAACAGTTATCTTCTCCTTTCTTAAGATTGGTGGGAGGAATGCAATGATGGAAGGGATATGACGTCCTTTACTTTGTATTAGAAGCAAGAACATGCTTCATATGGTTTCGAGGAATTCACTTTGTCGTTCCTTTAGTATAAGAGAAAAAAGGACTTACATGATATTGCTGGCATCTGCTGAACTTGGAGGTGTTGTACAGTAATAAGGAAATATGGGTGTTCTCTATGCATTTGATGCATTTGGCGAACATTCTTTATATACATTTCTTTGTTTTGTCCGCATTTTGTTGTTGGAAAGTAACCACTGCTGTGGCTTATCCTTGAGCCTGAAATCTGCTTCTGCAGGATGATTAGGAAGTTTTTTATTGGGGGAGGGGGGGTAATGCTTATTCATAATTGAACTACGCCTTCTGTAAAAATTGTTCTTTGCTGCATGTTTGCTTTGGAGTGGAATAGTCAAGCTAAAGATGCAAGGAGCCGTAGCGGCTGCCCCAGCTCGTCTGTCACATTGAAGTCTGGCATTGAGAATATGCTTATGCACTATGTATCTGAGGTAAGATTGGCATCTGTTTGTATATGAATTGCAATTACTAGTGTGTTGGACCTAGCTTGTGAACAGAACAGATATTGAGAAGAAGATCTGCCACTGACAGGTAAAAGGTGTGGAGCAAGAGCTGGACAATGAAGAAGGGGGTGCAGCATTGGCTAGTCATATGGAATAAGTGAGAAAAAAGTTGCCTCGGTAAGCATAAGAAATAAGAATCATGATGGGGAGAGCGCTGTCAATTAGCTTGCCATGCTCTTTCCTGATGGGGAAAGTGTTGTATTTAGCTTGCCATACTCTTGTATGTGAGAAAAAGTTGCCTCGGTAAGCATAAGAATCATGATGGGGAGAGAGCTATCAATTAGCTTGCCATGCTCTTTCCTGATGGGGGAGTGCTGTCATTAGCTTGCCATACTCTCGTATGTGAGAAAAAGTTGCCTCGGTACGCATAAGAATCGATGATAGGGAGAGAGCTCTCAATTAGCTTGCCATGCTCTTTCCTGATGGGGAGAGTGCTGTCATTAGCTTGCCATACTCTTGTATACGAGAAGATTAACATTGATGACTTCTTAGCCATGATTTAGCAGGTTGCCCATATGCATGGTGATATACGCTTGTGTAGGGATCTGAGTTTTACAAAAGAAATTCAAAAGACGCTCCTCTTCTGGTGTCTTTGCTTCTTAATAAATTAGCGCGACGAGGACTTTTTTGTTAGTTTATTTGGCTGCTAATTACTTGTGCGTGCTACCCTTTTATAATCAGTTTGTACAAAACTTGGTCTTCACTAACCAGCTTGTGACACGGATACAGGAAATGAGGATAAATGGAAATTTGACAGTGCAATGTGTCGAAATACGGGATGTGTTGACATAGAGTATAGATAATTTTTTAACGGTCAAGCAAAGAATTAAACTACTATATTTTTAGTAGTAACACGAAGTTTGTATTTATTAGGTGTTGGCATAATTATAGTAAAGAGCATTACATTGTTTCTAATTTTAATATTTCATGTTTTATGAGAATGAGTTTAGCAAACATTGTCTCCAGAGACATCACACATACTCGTTTAAGCAGGAACTTAAATCTTTGTTTTTTGGTACAATGGAGATACTGCTCTAATGAACTGGGAGTTAAATATAGTTTTCTTCTCGATCCACATATATTACAAACAAACCATTGGTTTATTTTATGCCAACATTACAAACCCTATTCTTTTTCTTTTTCTCAGATCTAGATTGTGATCCACAGCTCTTCCTGAGAGAATATTCATTTAGGAATACCATGGTTGATGTGAGCGTTGCGTCGACCCCCAGCCCCACTCTCATTATCTTTATTGCCTTGCTGCACGAAATTAAATTCGTCTCCTTCAAGTGTAACAACTTCTGTTACTAGATTGTACCATTGTCGTGCTCTCATTAACGCATTCCCATGAGTCTCCGTTGCTTGTCTTATGCAGTTATGCGTTCAGGCCTGATGATATAACTTCGATACTGATTTCTCACGTTGTATGGACTATGGGGAAAGCAACAGACTCGTCTCCCCACCTGCTGGTGGTCTGTGGTTGTGTATCTGACCCGAGAGGAGAAAGCAACAACCATGGCGGTGTTTTACAAACAGAAGACAATAAAACCATGGTGGTGATTCATGGTGATCTGGCCTATCCCTCTTCGGATGCAGCATTTCTTTCACTATCGTGGGGGCTTCCCGTTTCGTGTAATTAAAGTATCTTAGCCGCGTGTAGGTCTCATTTGGAAGCTGGTAATATTGTAGGCATTTGTTGGACAGTGAAAAGTGGACCATGTGAGGGCCACTTTAACACTTTCTCGCCATCCAACAGATACCTGCCATGTCCCCCGAGTATGTCTACACCGCTCTAGCAATATTATTTTCCGTCTCTGAAATTCACAGATATTGTTATTCTTAAAAAATAATCAGAGAATGACTGCATGCTTATTTTTTTAACCGGTAACTGGAGATCATTTTTTGGTGAAAAGAAAAATGAAAGAATACTAAAAGTCAAATGTGACGTGAGATTTTGCCTTGCATCTTCTCAAGAGCTTCTTTTAACTCTTCTGCCAGCTATCTTTGTTATTTAAAACCCAAAAAAAGAGAAGCTATCCCCGCTTATGATTTGAGTCTTCATTGAAGAAACGCAACAGAGAGACTATACTCCTGTTTTTTATTCTGATACTTCTGGGATTATAAGAAAAAAAAGATACTCCTGTGATCATTGTTTGCATCAAGGAATTTCATATCGGCCATATATCACCGATATATTGATATCGGGCCCCACCCGATAAAATGAGATAGTAAATATTATTTTTTTTATTTTTTTTAAATATCGACATATCTGTTTCAGACCGAAATATCACTATTTTTTAAAAAAAATTTAATTTTTTTTTTTAAAAAATAACTTTCTCCCATCCTAATATATATATTTTGAAATCTATACTTTGTCTAAATTAATATAACTCATTTTAAAAATTATATTGTAAAAATATATAGTAAAAATTAATTTTCAACCATCGATATTTTTTTATAAATATCTCTAATATTTTGTGACTACCAATATTTTACCGATATCCTATACGAATTCCTTGGTTTGCATTGTTATTGGTAAACTTTTATTGTTGAAGCCTCGGCACATCAACGACCTGGTCATGCTCCACATTGGATCGTCGCCCAAAAGCCAACGCTGTAAAGTATTAATTTTATAGGAATGCCCCCCGCTGGGTTACCCGACTTTCGTCGACGGGGAAGCATTTTTGGTCATCCTGATGATTGACGGCTACGACACACACAGTTGATACATTTGCGCCGTTGATCTTGATGATTGACGGCTCATATTAATCGAGCATAGTGCTTTACACGGCATATGGTGGGGAACAGTACCGACGTGGCGTGACGGCTTTCAATAAAATATATACATTTGCATTCGTTTCGGAAAACGAAATGTAACTAATAATATAGTCCAAACTCCGCCGTCATCTCTATCCCTTTCCAACAAAAAGCCATATCGTCCATAAAGGCCCAAAAGCCGAAACCGTTCCCGTCAGCTCAGCTCAGCTAGACCAAACCAAAAATGGGCCGGGGCCCGGGGCCCATGGGCCACATCCATATCGGGGAAGAGTTTTACATCCTCCCTCGTATGCTCCACCAACGAAAAGCCTCCACGTTACACATTTGAAAAATAGATCACTTAAACTGCCAAAAAGCAGCGTCCGCCTCCCGTCGCCCTTTCCATGCGGATGACGTGGAGATTTTTTATTGGTGGAGTATATAACTGGGAGGATGTTACTTCCCCAAATCGGGTCAAAGTGAAACTCACTCGCTCGCACGAGTCAGGCACGCTCCGGCAGCGGGCCGCCAACGTGAGAGTTTGGACCACACGCGATCTCGCGCCATGTCCTCTTGCTTATAAAGCACCCCAAACTCATGTCCTTTGAGTGCTCATCGTTTTCATTTCTTGGCTTGTGCTCTGCTGGGAGTGGAGGAGATGGAGTCGGATCATTTCAGAGGATTCAGAGCACTGAGGCCTCTCATCCACCTGCTCATCCCTCTCAGCATCCACTGGGTCGCCGAGGAGATGACCGTTTCTGTCGTCGTGGATTTCACCACCAACGCCCTCTGTCCTGGACAGTCCACCTGCTCCGACGCCATTTACCTTAATGGTCTCCAGCAAACGGTCATTTCCCATTTCTATTTCTTCCTCAACTTTCCGAACTTCAGATATTTCTTCTTTGATTGATATGACTTCATGCTTTCCTGTGGAACAGTGATTTTTGTATTCTCCTTCTTTTTTTGTTGGGTTAACGAGGGGTGTTCTGAGTCCTTATGGACCTGACTAGCAGGGCAACCGGCCTCTTATAGCCAAACCCCTCTGGTAAATGGCGCATACAAGGCGCACTGGATAAATTGGGATATAAGCCAGGTGGGTGGCTAATACAGTTGGGGTTCAAACTCAGGCGTGGTCCTGGCCATCCCACCAAGACCTCCTTGGTTAAATAATGATTTTTTTTTCACATGTAAATCTAAGGGATGTCTACAATTAGAGCTCATTTGAACCTATGCTTTACTTCTATGTCACTCTGTCTCTGGTAGGGATGAACTTCATAAATTTGGAGCTTGATAGGTAAGGACGATGAGTATCTAGTTTTGTTCATCAGTTTTAAGTATGGAGTTCTGTAGAAAACAAGAAAGAAAATTTAGTTTATTGCAGCCTTACTCAATATGGTGATGTGGAATGTTCTGAAGAATTGTTTGCTAAAGGTTCTCTGATAAAAAAGTAGTTTTGTACATCATTGTTCCTACATTGATATCTCCTGAGGTCAGTTAATGGAATTTATGTAGTTTGGCGAAAAAACAAATGTTGCATATGGCACCCCTGAAATCAGAAGATAAATAAAAAGAATATGAATGTCATACTTCAATGAGCTTGTTTATTCTTATGAGAACTCAGTTTTTTTTTTAAATCTGATTATAGGATTTTAAAACGTTTTGGCATTGACATAGGGGAGAAGTGGGTTGAATTAGTTATTACAGGATGAGTGGCTTCGGAAACACATATTCATTGATTAGATTGGGTAGGCATTAACTCCAGTCACACGTTCCTACTTTCTCTGAGATGAGAAATAATTCGGAAGTCGATGCTTTCTTACTGGAGAAACTCCAAGTAACATTTTATACCTCTCTCCTGTTGTTTTTTGTTAGATGTTGCCTTCTGTTTTTTTATATATGCTATTGGTTTTTGTGTGAATATTACATAAGATGAGACTAGCCTCCTTGTTTTCCCCTGTCTCTCTCTCTCTCAATATTTTTCAATTTTAGATGTTTGTGTAAGCCTTACTCTGCGTCAATGCAGGATTATATTGCTCTTGGACATTTTGTTAGAGAAACAGGAGAGCCAACAATGTTTCTTTCAGTATACTACTTGCACTTTTACGTGTACTTAGGCTCTTCTGATCAATTTGTAGGTTGTAGGAGTTTTCAAGATGGTGGTTCTTCCTGTACTAGGTCAGCTTGCAGATGAATATGGCCGTAAACCATTACTTCTGATTACTATCTCCACATCTATAGTGCCATTTGGTATGTAGACAAACTCAATGCAACTACCCACAAACATTGGTCTGTTATACTGCATTGCTAAAAGTATCAAATGCTTTTTTTTTGTTAAATGATGAGATAATAGTGCGAACAAACACCACCATATGTAATGGAATAATAAAATTATTTACTAAAAATGCTCTTTCTTTGCCTCAGGAACCATTAGCACTGATTTCTGATTACAGCCTTGGTCTTTCTTTGTTTTTCTTAATTTGGTGTTCGTTTTTTATTTCAGTGATGGCAGGAGATGAAAAGTTGAATAGCTTAAATCAATTGGCAATACAAAATTTAGCAGATATAGTATGCCATTAATTACTCTGAGAAAAGGCTGGAGGCAATTTTTTATCAGTAAGAAGAAAAATAGACACTGAAATGCTGTCAAGTTTGGCGGTTAACCTCTCATTCCTCCGATGGGGAATGTGTATCTAACACTATCAAATGTTCGAGTATTGTCAGTAGCAGCTTTTGATATATATATATATATAGGGAAAAGTTTAAATGAGATCGCTCTCATATTGCTTATATGAGGCCACTTTGAATCATAGCCATTGGATCTTGATCTGATGGCTACAAATATCCATAATGATCTCACCCACTCTTTGATGTGACATACTCACCTACCCACTGATTTGATATCTACCCTCCAATCGGAATCTAATGGCAATAAAGATTGACCTCATGCTCCTTATATGAGAACGATCTCATGTAAACTCATCTCTCTCTCTCTCTCTCTCTCTCTCTCTCTCTCTCTCTCTCTCTCTCTCTCTCTCTATATATATATATATATATATATATATATATGAGTTTACATGAGATCGTTCTCATATAAGGAGCATGAGGCCAATCTTTATTGCCGTTAGATTCTGATCGGAGGGTGGATATCAAATCAATGGGTAGGTGAGTGTGTCACATCAAAGAGTGGGTGAGATCATTATGGATATTTATAGCCGTCAGATCAAGATCTAATGGCTATGATTCAAAGTGGCCTCATATAAGCAATATGAGAGCGATCTCATTTAAACTTTTCCCATATATATATATATATATATATATATATATATATATATATATGTTGCACAGGTGCATAGCACTTGTATTCAAATCTTTTACGTGATGTATCATTAGTCAATTATTGCTTGAATGGATGTGATGCAATCTCAATAGAAGGTTTTAGTTAACAAACCTTACATTGGATAATCTAGTTTATGATATATGTTTTATGTACTTTCCCTATTGTGATTATCACATTTATGTGATTTTTTGTAGCTCTTTTTGCGTGCAATCAATCAAAAGATGTTGTGTATGCGTATTATGTGCTGCGAACAATTAGTTACATCATAAGTCAAGGGAGCATATTCTGCATTGCTGTAGCTTATGCGGTAATATGTTCTTCTGCAGAAAAATTGCATTTGAATGTTACTATATAAGTACTGTTTGTGTGTCATGAAGTCTAACTTTCTGGAACTAATAGGCAGATGTAGTCAGTGGGAGTGAGAGGGCGGCAGCATTTGGATGCATTACTGGACTCTTCTCTGCTTCACATGTTGTTGGGAATGTTCTTGCACGTTTTCTTCCGGACGGTTATATATTCAAAGTAAGATTCGTCTTATATAAAGTATAAAGTAGATATGAACTTGATGCTCCATTGTAATTTTCATTAACTTTACTTCTCGGTTAGGTTTCCCTGTGTTTGCTACTATGTGGCACTATTTACATGAAAATATTTCTGGCTGAGACGGGTAAAAAATCTCCTAGATCTGACCGACAGAAGCCTTTTTGGTCGACTGTCTTTGGAGTTTTCCTTGATCGCTGTAAATCCATGAAAGAAACTGCTTCTTTAGTTAATAGCAGGTTGGTCCAACTATTACTGACGTTCTTAGTCTTTCTCTCTCTCTCTCTCTCATCTCTTAGCAGTATGTTAAGAATATTATGGTTTTTATCAAAATGGATGATTAAGAGCAGTGTTAAACTTTTTCCGGCTAGTCAGATGAGTTAGGAAATTTTTTAGTGCTGAAAACATTATTACCTTATTCCAAATAAATGCAAAACCAGAATATTGGCCTGGATTGTCTGGATGATAAGCTTGAGTTGACTTGACTTTCCATGTTTGTTAGCTTTGTTCATTTTATGACAATTTAATTATCTTCTTCTTTTAAGGATAAATATTTTTTTGGCAGTAATATGCTCAAGAGCTTTGCCCTTATTTCCTTTTTCTATGAATTGGGGATGTCAGGCATCACGAGTGTCTTATTGGTATGTTTTCCATCCTTCTGCTTATGTAGTCAATGACTTATAATGGTCTTGCTTCTGATTTATGCCTTAAGTTATACATAAAACATACTACTCCCTCCGTCTTAAAAAGTTACTGATCCAGTATTGAATGACTCGATCTGCCCTACAGGCAAATAGATCCTCATGAACATGCATGTGCAGGGGTAAGCAGAGGCTTGAAATGCTGTGAATCTTACAGGCTAATAAATTTAACTCATTTGAATATACTGCCAGGATTTTTTGGACAAAGTGACTATATGCTCTTAATCCATGTTTCTTTCAGTTGAATCTGCTGCTAGTCTTCTCCATTTGTTTTTATGGTTAAGGACAATATCATTTTGTTTGCGGTGCATTTGATTTCAGTGGTCAGTTTGTGCAATGTTCTAGATAGAAATGGAATTTTCCTTTTCTTAAAAGAAGAGGTTAAATCTAAGGGCCCATGCAACTCGTATTTTAAAATGACCCAACAAGTGATTGAAAGGTAGAGCCTAAGAAACGGATTTTTCCTTCTAATTCATGTTTATATCTTCATGCTTGTAGTAACCCTTTGTTCTGTTATAAATACTCTTATTTATGTTCGTCACTTGTTGCGCAGTTTATGTGGCCTGTGTTTTCTTCCCTGAATGTTAAAGGGATACATGGAAGCTCACTATAAGATAGGAAATTTGGATTCCCCAGAAACATGTTTATAACTTTATGCTTGTAGCAACTTGTAGTTTTGCTATATAGACTTTTATTTGGGTGAGTTTCTCATTGTACAGTTAGTGAGCTGTATTCTCTTCCTTAAAAGATAAAGGGATAATAGGTGACTAGCAAAATATGTGAGGAAATTTGAATTCCTCCGAAACGTGTTTGCCTTTGCCACTGGAAACTGTGGCCTGATTCTTAACCGTTTTCTTTATTTGTTGCTAAATACAAGATACTTGGTCATGGTTTTGTACTTTGTGACATTTCTGTTGGTGCTGCAGTATTATCTCAAATCAACATTTGGTTTTAGAAAGAATCAGTTTGCAGAGATCCTGATGTTGGTTGGAGTAGGTTCAATTTTTTCTCAGGTACAATTTGTGATATCTGTACAGACACTGTGTTATGGTGTTTCCTGTACCTGCATTGGCTTCTCTGAGTTTTGTTTAAGATGTGTTGGCCTTTACTGTCTCCTACACTAGCTGCCACATGCCTAGAAGACTTAGCTTTTTATCAGCCTATAATGTGCTAGCCTACTCTACATTTCATCTAATATCAGGAATTAATATACATGTGATGTCACTTCATCTCATAGCATGTGTATACACTTTAGGTTTATTGTATCATTTTTTAAAGTTTATTTTAAAAGCATGAGTTTTTTATATCTTAACCTTCTCATTCAATTCTTGAACAATGTTTTAGGTGCTTTTTGTTGTCCACATTTTAATTAAATTTCTCAAGCAAAATATTCATGTTTCTGGTTTGTACTCCCTCCGTCCAAAATTACCTGTCTGGATTAGAAAACTAAAATGAACCAAAATCAGTTCATTTTGGTTTTATAATCCAGACAGGTAATTTTGGAGAGAGGGAGTATATCAGTTACAAATGTACACATATTTGATAAGACTCTGCTATGATTTTGTTATAAGATAAGAAGTATGGTATTATCACGTGTTTAAGACTTTAGAATGGTTCAAAGAAATATGATATATTATCCTGTGTCTTGTCTAACTATGACTAAACTATCCAATCTCAAAAGTAATTGATGAAATTAGGGTTTTGAGATGGGAGAAGAAGATAAATTACTACAATAAAAGAAAAAATTATGATACAAGTGAGGGTGTCAGCCAGCCTCTAATAAGCTAGGGGTTGCCAATTGCATAGAATGAGATATGCCTTCATAATGAACGATTACAAAAGAAAGACTGAACTAACCTTTATAAAGAAAAAACATTTAACTAAAACCTTAGACGAGCACTCCCTAATATCTTGCAGAAGAATGTTATTTGCTGTCCTTTGATATGTAGTTAATGTATCAAAATATTTGTTTATTTGCTCTACTACGATGTAATCGGTAGTTATTCTGTTTTCGTTCAAATTCTACAAATTTTGAACCCAGACTCTGCATGGAAAATTAGAAAAACTAAGAATATTATTTTATGCTGCAGCTTCTTGACACAGATAAACAATAGGTGGTACCAGATAGTTGGTTATCAGCTTCTGAATGGAATTTTTGTGCGAAAATATTCTCCATGACATGAAAAATTGTTTTTCATCTCCAGGTTTTAGTGCTGCCTCTTGTCAATCCTTTCTTGAGAGAGAAGGGGGTACTCTGCATTGCCATTATTGCCTCCATTGCCTACGTAAGTCAAATAATTGAGCAAGAAGAAAAAAACAAATTCAATTTATTGAGCTACTTCACACCCACACCCACATGCATGCATACACGCACACCCACACACATACACATAAATGCATATGCATGTACTAAAGTGTTTTGACGACATCTGCTGACTTTTTCTTTTTACTGGTATAGGCTTGGCTCTATGGCTTGGCATGGGCTCCTTGGGTAAGTGTTTGATTACATCTAATTTTAATGCATAAGTTATATCATAATTTCAGAACTATTTACGGAACCCAGAAAAGGTACTCGGGCATGGCAGTCAATGCTCATCAGAGATCCGACTGTCTCTCTTATATGCTTAGACAAGTGGAATGATTGTTCTGCATGACTAGTTGAAGTGATGCCATCTGGTGATACTATAGATTTCTTTCCTTGTTTTTAGAAAACACAAAGGCAATATGAAAAATATGCACTTAGTCTTTCCCGCTTCAATAATTGCTCATAAAATAGAAATCGAGAAAACTTTCTTTGACTGGTTGTCAGCAGCAAGGCCTTTCCTATTCTGGATGAACTATGAAGGGGCTGAATATAGTTGAATTAATCGAACTAGTCTTGCAGATCAAATAATTTGGTGTAAAGCAATGTACCTGGAGATTTTATTTGTTTAGCAACCAGTTCTGAATGCAGAGCTCAAAAGCAACCCACATTATAGTCAGTGATTAGCTGTGAAGTCATTAGGATCAATCCATAAGGTTCCTAGAAATCTGGGCTGCTAGTTTCCACCAGATGATGAGATGAAATTTGACATGCGACCTGAATAACTTCCTTTATCTCTCAAACTATATATTTGCATATTTATATACATGCATCCATTTAATGTGCTAAATTTTCCTTCTGTTTTTTTATTCTAGTTGAACTATATCAAGTAGTTAACTTAAACAGATTGCAGGTTCCTTATCTTAGTGCATCATTTGGAGTCATTTATGTTCTCGTGAAACCATCAGTGAGTTTACTATCTCTGAAGTATTAGCTGCTGAAGAATAACGAAGTTTGCTTCAATATCAGTTTGTGTGAAGTTGTCGTGTATTTGGCGTTGTACAGGCCTATGCTATAATATCAAAGGCAACTAATGCATCTGATCAGGTTCTCTTTCTTTGTTAGTCCCCTGTGCTATCTTCTTTATATAATGTACAGTTAACTTCTAAGATAGCCTGTATGCATAAGATAATGTCATTCGGTCTGTAAAGGAGTGAGTTGGATGTATGTCTAAGTTTGCATACATGTACATATATATATGCACACACGCAAAGGAGTGAGCTAGATCTATGTTTGTGTTTGCATGCATGTATGTATGCACACACGCATGCATAACTATTTTGGAGAGACAATAAAAAGATTAGTAGTCTTCTTTCCTCTCAACTGAAGATGCAACATTTCTCTCACAGTTGTCTTATACTCGACGTCTTACCTGAAATAGAAGCCTCTTACTCTTTAAATTCATTGGATTTTCAGGGCAAAGCACAAGGAATTATTGCTGGTGTCCAGTCTGTTGCAAGTTTTATATCGCCAATCTTTATGAGTCCATTGACTTGTATGTATGACAGCAGCTTCGTTTTTTCCTTTACCTTCCAAATGTTGAGCATGTGTTTCATCAAATCCTGATTATAATTTTTCACTCCATCCAATAGCTGGAATTGTTATGTACTGCATGTGATAATTTAATTGATGATCAGACTTATTGAATTATGATTGTGTTCCTTCTGAACGTTAGATTAGCATAATGTAGTCTTGAGGCTGGCATGATGAAAAGTATACACATAGATGGAGGTGACAGTTTGTTTGAGTTTGTGGTCTATCAATTAGTTTACCATGGTAAGATATTGTAGATTGATAACTATAATGAACCTGCATAGGTGCATGACGTTGACCATACCTCACAGCTCGTTTACACTGTTTATCACTTTAATGTGGGGATGAAGATCCAAAAGATATACTGGTGGGGTGGTCATTCAACCACATGGACCAATTGCTATAACGGCTGGCTAGAAACGGTGGGGGGTGTTGGGGGGGGGGGAGGTAGTTATAGTTATAATCTTGTGTCATATGGGAAACTGTCTCATCAAAAAAAATTTGTAGCTGATAACAATGAAATGTCAAATACTAATTATGCTGATTGTATAAAAAGTTACTTTGATGCCACTTGCCATTGGATTCTTAGGTTCAAGTTTAATTGCCCACTTATCCCTATGGCTTGTTGTTTGGCAGCTCTTTTCCTATCCAGCAATGCACCCTTCGATTGCAAGGGGTTTAGCCTTCTTTGTGCATCAGTGGCAATTGTAATTTCTTTGGGTCATGCATTATTGCTGAAGCAAGACAGAAGTTCAGATGAGGAATATATGGAAGCTCCTCTTCTCGCATAATAAAAAAGGCTGCCATCATAACCTGTATCCCTCTCCATTAACAGCTCACTGAAGACTTCCTTACTGATGATCGGTAGAAAATGAGACTGATCGAGCCAGGCTCTTGCCCTGCATTTTACTTTGGCGAGCTGTAATTTTTTTTATCATGTTGTATTATGTAAATATGATAATCATAGTACCTATGCAAATTGGTTGAACATGAGTATTAGTTAATGTATAATCATTTTTTTGGGCAACTTTATAAGTAGTTATCTTGTTGATGTGCACTCTACAGGGGTTGTCTCTCAGTCAAATGCCGATTCGTAACCCAAGCACTCTTCAGAGTGCAACGAGGCCAATGAAATCCAAATCCTGTTTTAACGAATAGGCGTAAACATTTGTGAAAGGCCCCACCAACCCAGGATTGGGGTCAAAAAACCCTATAGAGGGCCACGAAAGAGTTATACAAAAGAGGAAGGAGGGGAGCCAAACAATCCTGCAGACTAAGGGTGTTTCATTAAAACCCGAAGGGGAGCCAAACAACCCAAGAGCATATCGACAAGAAAACCTGGGTTGTTGGGGCCTTGGGGGCATGCGTTGTTGCAATTGATAGTGGAGCGGTCTTTTGCTGTTGGTGCAAGGAGTATTCTTTCACAAATGCCTACTCGTTAAAACAGGATGTGAATTTCATTGGCCTCGTTGCACTCTGAAGAGGAGTGCTTGGGTTACCAATCGGCATTTAACTGACCGGAGAGACAACCTCTGTAGAGTGTAGACTGCACTAGTGGTTATGTTGTTCGATTGTTCATCATGTGCCTACTGTTTTGGCACGTTCCAGGTACACGTGAGGGGTGAGTAGGAAAAAAAACAACGGGTGATACTTTTCAGCACCACAAAATTTGTTGGTAACACCTACTTTTGTAATAAGTGTTGGAGTACTATTTGACAGTGTCATTCCACTGACAGACAGAAATGACAATAGTTCTGTTAAGTACAATATGGCAGTACAGGTCCTCTTGATGGTAGTCTTATCATCAGGATTCTCAAAATTTGACAGCGGGGTCTTACCGACAAAATTGTGGATAAAAATAGTGGTGTTACTTAGCAACTCTATTTGTTTTATGAAAGCACCTGAGATTAATCAAATACAATCTTATCCATTATGTCATGACTGACTACAGAACTTCAAAAGTATAGGTCCCACTGCCCAAAATAACTATTGAAGTTATACACTAGATCAAATAGCATAGGGATAGAACTAAAAAAATAGCATACGGGATTATATAGTCCAGCAAAAAAAAAAATGTTGCGACTTGAGTAATAATGATAGCTAGTAATATTGATTAAACTAAGATAACATAATTTAACATAATAGCCAATAAGTTTCTATGATTCAAATGCAAGCCTGCTTCATTTTGAAAACATATAATATGGGACGGAAAATTAATAACTTTAACAGACAAGCGGCATGTGGGAAATTATCAGCCGTGGCCACCAAGTGATTAGTACCATCGAGGCTGATAATCGAGCTACAACAACTTCATTGGCGGCAACGATTGTACACGGAACTTGAAAGGAACTGGCGACCATGGAACAACTGATAATCCCATAAGCCCACAAAATTAACAGCCAATATACAACGTCAAGGCTCACCAAACCCAGCTCATTGATGAAATTAAAAATTCATTTACAATTTTTTTCTGCTTTTCGGCAAATATTTTTTTCCAATGATATATATGTAGGAAAAAGTTTAAATGAGATCACTCTCATATAGCTTATATGTAGGGAAAAGTTTAAATGAGATCACTCTCATATAGCTTATATGAGGCCAATTCCATTAGTAGCCATTAGATCTTGATCTGACGGCTACAAATGTGACACACTCACCTGCCCACTAATTTGATATCCATCATCGGATCAGAATCCAATGGCCCAAAAGATTGGCCTCATGCTCCTTATATGAGAGCGATCTCATGTAAACCATCCTCATATATGTATATATATAATATGAGAATGATTTACATCTCATATAAGGAGCATGAGGCTAATCTTTATAGCTGTCAAATTCTGATTGGATGGTGGATATCAAATAAGTGGATAGGTAAGTGTCGCATCGGAGAGGGTGAGATATTATAGATATTTGTAGGCGTCATATCAAAATCTAATGACTACAATTTAAAGTGACCTCATATAAATTATATGAGAGCGATCTCATTTAAATTTTTCCCATATAATATATATAGTTAATAATAAAATAATATATATTTGTAATATGATCCATGTCGCAGACCTTAAACTCTGGCACTACTTGATTATGACTATAATATGTACACTACACTACATATTATGTTACAAAAGGGTGTGCAAGTCTTTAAGACCCAACTAGAAAGGTCTGGGCTAACGGCCCTGTATCAAGCCAAATACGGGTGCATTTGGTAATTGAAATGGTTTTGTGAAAAAAAATATCATTGCTGAAAATTTTCGCTTCGAAAATACGGCAGGCTGATTTGTGGCTTTAAACAACTTCCAGCGTCAAATTTTCACTGCTAATGCTCACCTGTATATGTCACATTTTTCGTATCTTTTAGGCTGAAATGTGAAAATTTGTGATAGATTCCTTCCTCAATTTTTACCTTTTAGCATCCAAATAATTTTCACGTCTTTCTTTCACTCAAAAGCCCATTTTTCACCCTCCAAGTGTACCAGATAAATCAAAATACAACGGGCAGCCCTCTTTTCCTACCAACTCCGCCACCCAAAAACTCACCTTCCTCCAAAAGGAGGATAACAACTCCCCAAAGCCATATGAATGGGGTCATCGACACACCTGTCTTCCAAACATACACTACTTTTTATACAAAGTACATACAATCTATTAACATTGCATACTCCTTCAGATCAATTTTAAGACCATCACATAAGTAAGATGTGGAGTCCATAGTAAAAGTATATGGGAGAGTATATCTAATTTTAGTACATATAATTTACTAATTCTCAATGACCGGAGGGAGTAATAGTATTAGTATTGCATTACACTCCATCCAACGAAACATGTCTTTATTCTAAAAATCCATCACTACATGGCATCCTCCGCCATCTCAACCAAACTGGTCGAAGAAAGGGCAGTTCAGGCACCATAATGATTAGCCACAGCCCCATGCGCGCAACCTCAATATTAAAGCAGCCTAATAATCAAGCTATAAAAAATTATTAAATGAAAATAAATATATATGCTCGTATATACTATTAAGCTATAAAAAATCATTAAATGAAAATAAATATATATGCTCGTATATTATACTATAAAGAAGAGTCACGAGAAACTCATTAATTTGACTCTTTAACTCCCCCCAACCCACACCAGTTTTTCCCAGACCACAAACTCCACAAAATAAAAATAGTCTACGGCTCAGATTGTGCCACATAGGCGACCAAGTGGGAGGTGCATTACTAAGCAGGTAAAGATCCACGTCGCCGTGATCTTCCTGACCGTCGGATCCCTTCGGCCATCTGAGCACCACCCATCCTGGGTCGTCGATTCTCCACCGCCTCTATCGTCTTTCCCGTTCAGATCTTGTCTAGCTTCTCGGCCTTGACGACGGGGTTGGCCCGGGCGATCGCCTCCCTCCCCGCCGCCTTGAAGTCGAACGTGCACCCGTGCTGCTCCGGGTGGCGGTGGGCGCCGCAGAACGTCGTCCCGCACCGGCACCGGAACCCCGTCAGCCTCACCTTCTTCCGGCAGGTCGAGCAGCGGTTCGGCTGGGATGGAACCGGCGCCGGCGGCTCCGAAGGGAGCGCCGGGGAAGCGAGCGCGACGGCTTCTCTTGGGTGTTCAGCGAGGGTAGCAGAGATTGGCGAGACCACCGCGGCGGCGGCGGCGGAGGTGGAGACAGGAGGAGATCTTCCGTGGAGAGATTTCTCGACGGCGGATTTGGCGGAGGAGGCTTGCTCCTCCTTGAGGCGAAAGTCCCGGTAGCACTTGGAGCAGAGGTTGAGGGTGGCGGGGCTGCCGAAGAATCCGCAGTTGTTAGCGCAGAGGCGGTGCCCTTCCGGGGCTTCACATCGGTGCTCCTCCGCCATTCTTCTCTGATTTCACGAATCAATCAACTGCAACCATAGGAAAAAAAGATTAATTTTTTCAAAAAAGGAACCAACGGATCAAAACATCGCACACATGCAATTCACCATCCATGAGCTAAAATACGAAAAAGTAACTTTTTTACAAAAATCAACCATCAAAATTCAGAAAATGATTCAACAAAAACCAAAATTCAAAGATGGAACCCTCCAAATCCCGGAAGCATGAGAAAACACCCGATTTCAGAAAAAAAAAAAGCATATTACGAACAGAATAAAAAAACAAAATATTTGACATGGGACAACCCAGGTTTGACAGAGAATAATACCCGAGAAAGGTGTATCTGAGATGATCACAAGGCCAGGCCGGCAGTGAAAAAGACGATCTTCTTTTCCTGCTTGTAACAAATCAAAAGCCAGAAACAGAGACGAACATCTTAGAAATGAAATGGAATCGCGGGCTCGGAAAAAAGGGATTTATAGATTGATCCGAAGAGAAGAATCGAAGGAAAGTAGGGACTCACCAGTTCAAAAGGGTCACGGAACGGGGAGAAAAAATATCGGCGCTTTGGTCCCCCCCTCTCTCGTCTCGAAGATTCCCAGCCGGCCTTCCCCCTCCCCAGTCCCCAGAGCCTCTCTTCGGCTTCCACCACCATCCTCTCTAAATAGCTTTACTCTCCCGAAAATGTGCCCATCTTACGACATTATTTACCGCTTTGCCAAAAATAAATTTGCTCAGGCCCGCGTTACTATTGGCGTTATCTTTATGTTTTGGTTTTTATTGTGGATGGCGCACACGCTTTATGCGTGCACTCTAGCTTGCTAGTGTAAAGCGTGCGCAACGTTGGTTTTTTAGATCAACGGCTCCTTGGTGCTGGAATGCCACAACCAGGTGCGACCACCCAATGGACAGCCATGGGCCCGTGACAGCATGACTAGGCGTTGTGATTTTATGGCCTTGCTATGGTCTCAGTTATTAGTGATTAGGACGATGCTAATGTGTCCAGCCAAATAACCATTGATTCTGCTTATAATTGATTTCGCCTTTATTTTGGTCTCTAGCTAAGATGCTGTTTTTCAATGACAAGGAGAGGCGAATAACTAGAGAATGGACACCAATGCATGTGTTGCTTGTAATAATAATTTCTAGATCATGCTACATGTCAAGATCTGAGTAATTTAACATTCTCCTGCATGTCTATGTGTCAGAAAGTGGATGGACGACCTATGCACAACAACTATGTAGTAGAACCATTCCCCTGAATATCTCTAATAGAACGTATGCAACTACATAACCACAAAAGATAAAGAATTTCATCTAATTTGATGTTTTCTAGAGATCATGAGTTAAAAATCTCGGTCGTAAAGTTTTTCACTTACTCCCTTCGTCCAATGAAGCTTGTATGCATTGCAGAAGGAGTGAAATTTACAAAGAAAAAACAGAGTTCTTTGTTCCTACTTCCATGTTTTTGTCTTGAGGGAGTAAACCCAACAATGTAATATTGGACCCATATTTTTCCACATCTAGACGATCTTCATTGGACAAAGGGAGTAAGCTTTTTTTGACAATTCTTCAATTGTGATTCATGTTTGTTTACCGTACATATTTTTTTATGGCCCAACCGTAGATAATCTTTTAGTTACGCGTATTTACATCGTAATCGAACAGTAGTAACGAGTTATGAAGCCTACCAATAGAAAGCAGCTAATTGACGTGAAACAATTTGCTTTCTAGTATTACTGTAGTCAGAGGAAGTCCTAAGCAAGCAAGAAGAGACACCATTAAAAAGTGATTCTAAAGGAGGTCGGCTTTGAGTCTTGTTTCTAGATAAATCTCACTTTAAAAGATGCCGACGATTGGATCTCCAAATGTCGTTCTGGTAATTTCTTTCAAGAAGGAGGCCATAATTCTAAAATCCGGTTGTATTAAAAGGCGCTTACGTTGATCTTAGTTATCCATAAACTCGTCCATACTCTAGGATGAACAGAGGGGCCTCCATTGGTGGGGCCTCCATTGGTGGGGCCGACAACCTATCCACCCTGATATGAAAATTCTGAATGAAAATAGCAAAAGAGAAAATTCTCTCTTACCCACCCTGGGCATATCTGTTATACTCCAGCCCCAAATATACACATTTCAGTAGCATCTGTTTTATCTGTTTAACTTTCGGGCATTAGGCTGGAGCAGTTTTGGTGATGGGTGGTGCAGTAAACGCAGGCACAAGTAGGAGTACATACTGCCTGCATTAAAACAAGACGATAGCCTGTGGTAAATAGGTGATTCGTAGACTACCCTCACGTTTTCCAACATGTATGTATAATGAATTAGTATATGTACGAGTCTCTTGCTACCCTGTTCTTTTGGGTGCAACAAACATAAGCTGATATGCTAATACTATAGCGATTGAACCACCCAAGTGCACGGTGCACCTGCCGCTTGGTTGTATGCAGTGTACAGTGTACAGGGGTCTCGGGGAGGAGACGAAATTGAAATGCATGAAAGCTACGTGTTTTTTAGGATCGGCCCCTTTCTTTCATGGTTTTCTTGCTGTATGCCAGTGGAGGAGGGAAGAACTCAAAGGAATGGTGCAATGAGATGCACTCTGAAGAGGAGTGCTTGGGTTACCAATCGGCATTTAACTGACCGGAGAGACAACCCCTGTAGACTGCATTAGTGGTTATGTTGTTCGATTGTCCATCATCGTTACCTCGGTTGTGCCTACTGTAATTTGGCACGTTCCAGGTACATTTGGGGGTTCTTTTGGGTGAGTAGGAAAAAAAATAACTGTTGATATCTTTAGCACTCCAAAATTTCTTGGTAAGACCCACTTTCATGATAAGTGTTCGAAAAAAATCATATTTTCTAGCATGTTTAGTACCACCCCAATGTTATATTTTAACGGATCCACAAAAATTTCACTATTCGATAGTGGCATTCATTGATAGAAATGACAACGGTTCTAGTGAGTTTAATCTGGCGGTAGGGGTCTACTGTTATATATTCAAGATCCTCTGATAGTGGAGTCTTACCAATAAAATCGTGGATGAAAATAGTGTGGTGTTAAATATCAACCGTAAAAAAACTTTGGGTTCTACCGAGCACGTGGCGTTATTGAGAAAAATTGGGGTGCTGAAAAGTATCACCGAAAATAACATGAAGATAGCATGGAAAGCAAGTCATCTTATGATACAATCTTACCCATTGATGTCATGATAAATAGTTTATTTTTTGTTGAGAAACATTCACATTCAAAGAGAAATATTTTGAGATAATATGGCCACCTATCTGACTATCTGACTACAGAACATTCAAAAGTATAGGCCCCATTGCCTTGGAGTTATACACTAGATCAAATAGCATATGAGATTGAATAAAAAAAAGCTTATGGAATTATATAGTCCAGCAAAAGAAAAATATGATTCAACTAAGATAACATTTAAATTCTTAACAGCCAATAAGTTTCTATGATTCAAATGCAAGCATGCTTCATTTTGAAATATATAATATGGGACGGAAAGTTAACAACTTTAACAGCGGTCAGTAGAAAATTAAACGGTTAGACGTAGCCACTACATGGAACTTGGAAGGAACTGGCGCCCATGGAACACCTGATAATCCCATAAACCCACAAAACTAACAGCCAATATACAATGTCAAGGCTCACCAAACCCAGCTCAATGATGAAATTAAAAGGCCTACCATTTTTTTTTCCTGCTTTCCTACCAACACTTTATTTTCCAATGAAATATATGTATATATAATTAATAAAAGATCTTTTACAAAAGAGTTGCACAAAACAGGCTATGATGGAGGGATAATAAGATCCATGTGACCGACCATAAACTCAGGTAATATATATATATAGGGAAAAGTTTAAATGAGATCGCTCTCATATTGCTTATATGAGGCCACTTTAAATCGTAGCCGTTGGATCTTGATCTGACGGCTACAAATATTCATAATGATCTTACCCACTCTTTGATGTGACACACTCACTTACCCACTGATTTGATATCCACCCTCCGATCGGAATCTAACGGCAATAAAAATTGGTCTCATGTTCCTTATATGAGAACGATTTCATGTAAACTCATCTCATATATATATATAATATATATGTATATATTATATGTACCCTACGTATTATATTACAAAGGGTGTGCAGGTCTTTAAGACCCAACTAGAAGGGGCAAGGCTAACTGCCCTGTATTCGGCCAAATACGGGTTCATTTGGTAATTTAAATGGCTTTGTGAAAAAAAAAATATCATTGCTAAAAAATTTGGCTTCGAAAGGAGGGCTGACTGATTTGAATTTGGCTTTAAACAGCTTTTAGCTGTGAAAAAATTTTCACTGTTGATGCTCCTTTTTGTGTATGTCATCTTTTTCACATCTTTGACGCTAAAAGTTGTCACACTTTTCACCTTTTAGCATCCAAAACATTTCCACGTCTTTAGTCTTTAATGCGTGAAAGACACATCTTTGGAGCCTGAAAAGGCCATTTTTCACCTTCCAATGTGACCTACCATCACATGTGTACCGTATAAATCAAAATACAATTACGCGTAGGCCTCTTTTCCTACCAACTCCACCACCCAAAAACTCACCTTCCTCCAAAAGGAGGATAACAACTCCCCAAATTCGAATGGTCCCCACCATATGAATGGGGTCATCGACACACATGTCTTCCAAACATACACTATTTTTTTTATACAAACTACATACACTCTTTATTAACATTACATATTCCCTAATTGTAATTGAGACAGTCGGATTGGTCAATTTTATTGAAATGTGGGGTCCATAATGAAAGTCTCGGCTTTTCGATCGTGTGAATCACCTTTCATGAAGGAAGCTTCTCAACCTCGATCTCTATCAATGGTCGCTATTAAGCAAGAATAATTAGGGGACAATATCATCTAATTTTGATACACATAGTTTACTGACTGTTCATATTAACATTAACCGGATGGAGTAATAATAGTAGTATTGCATTACACTCCATCCAATGAAACATGTTTTTATTTGAAAAAACACATATCCATCACTACATGGCATCCTCCGCCATCTAAACCAGACCGTCCAAGAAAGGTGGCAGTTCAGGCACCATAATTATTAGCCACAGCCCCATCCGCGCAACCTCAATATTAAAGCAGCCTAGTAATTAAGCTCAATAGTCTACGGGTCAGATTGTGCCACCTAGGCGACCTAGTGTGAGGTACATCACTAAGCAGGTATAGATCCAAGTCGCCGCAAACCGCGGGTCCTACAGGTCTACGTCGTCCATGTGTGTTCCTTCCGTAGCGTTTGCATGTGAGCACTGCATCAAAGGAAAAAACAAAGAGACGGATTTTAGGGGCACTCGCCATTTGATCCGGCTTGATTAATTGCAAGAGTAATGCAAAGCAAAATGATATTTTTCATTTTCCCTGCATTACTGACATACACATCCTCTTAGGGACATCAAATTATATTGATATCCCTACATTAGATTACCCATTCACCACTGACATGCACATAGGATGTCAGTGCTGTAGCGAAGTGATGTAAGGATATTACGTAGCGCCATGCTCAGACCCTCAAGCCTTCCATTTCATCTGGATGCTGAACTTAGGCGAGCATCCCCAGGCAGGAGAATTTTCGTCCCTTCAATTACACCCGTGCAAAATCATCTCCACGAGCCACGGAGGGGAAGTTTCGCCATTAGTTGTTATGAATCTTGGCATTTTAGAATGTATTTTAGTGGATTCTTCAATTTATTGAAAGTTTACAGTATTGTTGATAATCCTTGTGTCTTATTTTGGGTAGTGCCATCCTCCTATGTAAAAACAAATTGGATTTCATTATTACCAACTTTCTTATGAAAGATCGCTATATTAATATTTCATGTGCAACCATCATATCACAAAGTCAAGTAATATATTGAGAAAATATAAAAACATATTAGTTTTCATTATTACCAACTTTCTGGTTTTTATTATTACCAACTTTTTGATAAAAGATGACCATCATGTCATGAAGTCAATCAATATATTGAGAAAGGTATACGACATTGAGTATTTTTTTTTATCATCGTCTCCTCTTCAAAAGTTGAAGGGCCAGTGTAAAAACTTGTCACTATATTTCTTTGTATAGATTTTATAATATTTTAATCCCGATAAAAGTTAAACGCTGTATATAATCCATGCTGCCAACTCAGGTAGTATGATGATGATATGATGAAATGTACCAAAAAAAAAGCATTGAAGAATTGCCAACAAATTGCATCACACAACATAAGTGTAACAGGGGGGCATTTCACCTTATATGAAAATTCTATTGGGCCCACTACAACAATCTCCTCGAATCTCCACTTGAAAAAATTCGTTTTTGTGGTAGGATTTGGACATTGTTCTAACCCAGTTACAAAAACTGAACTACATAAATCAATTTGGCTATCCTTTCTTGGTAAAATTTCTCTACATCCTCAATAAATCCTTCACCAAACATCCGCTTTAACCTCTTAGCCTCAGTTTTCAAAACGTTATTAAGGCATTCATTGGACCCAAATGTATATTGACAAGGAAAAATACGGGACACTTGCTGCTGTTAAAAGCTTGCAAAATCAATTCATAACAGCAACAATATACGCATTCCATGCATCCTGCTGTTGGAACGATGATAACTCTCTGTATTTGACATCTCGCCCAGTATTAAATTCTGCAGATTTAACAATATCATGAGTATCTGGCATTTCACGAATCCAGAAATGTACGGACTGGAACCCAGCTTCTAACAGACAATCTTTGATCTCTGGCAGTGACCACCTGTAAATAGGAGTTAAAAATGATACACCTCAAGTTCCTCCAATTTAATTCATAGCGTACAAAAGGAAGCCGAAAGTCACAAAAATATGCAGTAAACATTCAGGGATAAGATGAAGCTAAAAAGATGCACATGCAGCTTTCATATAATAAGGCCTTCCCTTGGACTAAGTTAATGCCCTCAACGTCTTTACAGGAGATACTTCCAAGTCCCAACATCATCAATTTAAATAGGGTAAATAAACAAGCGAAACAGACCTTTTATAATAAATTGATGGACAAACTGAAAGTAGGCAAAAGCATACATAACATGAAGCAGCCCAAATCTCAATGTAAAGAAACTGTATGACCGAAGAGAAAGGAAATGGAAGAGAAAGAATGATATATTAGGTGGGGAATTCTTCTTAAATAAAAGTAACTTACAGTCGCCATTTATATGTAAATGCATGACGAAGTACTTGCTTCTTTTCCAGGTGAAAGTGGAGGCTTATCCTTGTAGTGCGACTTACAATATCAAACTCCTCCTGCTCCCAAATGTACTGTTCATATACACATACAGTAGTGAGCATGTTTTGGCATAAAAACATGTGACTAGCAAAAACATGGAAACTAAATGAATGTGAAAATAACCTGAACTTAGATTATGAGGCTTACATTATTTCAGAAGAAATAAATTGACAGGTAAAGTTCCAAATGATAAAAAGCACAACCTTAAAAAGGAAACTAATGTGACAAGTACTTTTCGAAGAACAAATGTCATGGGCTTCATGGTAATAAGGAGGATTCTCACAACAGCCTTGGTATGCGGCTTCAAGCTTATAAGGTTTCGTCAATTACAAATCCACAAGCATAATCGGATTTCCTATTTTTTCTCAGCATACCTGTATATCTATATACTACTAGTAAAACTGAAGGGGGTGGAATGGACATTTTCAAGTGAGTTCCCCAAAACACTTTTTATTAGTAATCTTCTTAATCAACATACCAATCGAGATGTAAGTAAGGGTCCAATTCAACGTCCTGTGAGATTTCTATATTAGAAAACTAATAATAATTTTGTTCCTTAATTGGATCACTCTTCTAAGTAGTAAGATATCCTAATAGATACGTAATAGATGGTGAAAAACCATGAAGATATACATTGTGGCATAATAATGGTCTACTTCAACTTCTTATGGGATTTTTTTCAAAATTAGATAGATAATAGTAGTAATCAGTAGTAGTTCAAATTGTGTAGCTCTGTCAGCATGTGCATTTTGCACGTGCAGTTTGATGAGCCAATATTAAGTGATTAAAGGTATGCAAAGCACTTTAGGAGTCTGATAAGCTTTAACTATTCGTCTAAGTAGACTAAAAAAGAACATCTTAGTGGATAAAGTTGCATACCATTTCAATTTTGTGTATTATATTACCTCACCCAATTTTGATGGAAAAAAAATCAATATATAACGTACACAATGTCATCATAAGTCACAATCTAAATACAGTATAACGTACCGTAAAATTTGGAAATTTCCTCTTTAGCCTCAGCTCACATTCGGATGATCTACCTCCATATAGGTCCATAACAAATATCCCACCTTTTTTAGATAAAAACTTAATGGTGTTCTTAAAATACGTAACCAGATCGGTTCGATTCTGAAGGCAACAACAGCTGTAGTTGAATGCGCAGATAATATCTCTAGCTGGCAGGGAAACAATTCTTTTAATATCAACTGGTCCATTGTGACTTAGCTCCTCCCCTGATTTTAACTCACCAGGATCTTTTGCAGTTTCTGGACACACTCCAGTCTGAATGTTCGTGTTATTAACAGTATTTTGGAGTTCATAATGGACAAAGTCGGCTGCGAGAGGTTGCAACACATTTCCATGATAGAGGGATATTCTGGAATATCCATCAGCCCCAATCTTGTCTACATTATTTTCCAGACACCAATTAAGTGCTTCAATGTCTATGTCCAATCCAACTGCAGTTCGCCTCGAATCACTCCGAAGCCACTCAGTGCTGGAAAAATATACAAAAAAATTCTAAATGTTGATCCAATTGATAGTCTGCACAATTGTGAAATTACATTACAATAAATATTATCGACCTACGATTTTGCGTAGATCTAATGAACAACTAGGTGAACGATAATTTGCCGACCTTAGAAGAGCAGTCCCACAGAAATCTTCTTGCAAATGCAGTGGCAATCTCCCGCCAACATACAGCAGGAAGAACTTCTGCAAGTAGCTGATATCCCCTTTTGGCGACTACCATAAAAGCATAAAAGAAAGAACAAGCTAAATCAACATTAACCTATTGCCGCAAAAGACAGGCACAAGCAACATTGTTCCCATTTTCAAAATAACAGGCAAGCGGACAAGGTGTTCGACAAAATACCTGCACGGACTTCTGATACAGGAGAAATTTTGTTGAAGGGTTTAAGGATAGACTTGAGAGAGAAGATTCGCCTTCTACTTCATCTTCATCATCGTCTACTTGGTCTTCGTCAGGTTCGGAAGACTGGGGATCGTAAGCCGAGGAAGGTAAAACGTCGCCGTCGCCGTCGCCGTCGTTTGCTTGAGTAGTATGATGGCGACGGCCTCTCTGCTGCTGCTGTTGCTTCAGCTTCTTTCCATGCTTTCCCATTTACAAACTCCTTTCTTCGCGAGCCCCAGATTCAAGACGAACCGAGGAGCGACAATGGCTGCTGAACGAACGGGGTCGACTGGAGAATGGCAAGGCAGTTCGACGACTTTTAGGAGGGTTTCAAGTCTTGGGCCTTTCAGGTTGGTGGTGCTAGTAAAAGTCCATTCAAGCTGAGCTTGGTCATAAGGCTTACGCCCGAAAGCAGCTCAACTAAGCTAGTATGATGTGGGACGGGAGGCAGTATATCTTACGAGAGGCCCGGTGGTCTGCAACCGACTCGAGAGAGCTCTCTCGGGTCGGTTTTGTAGTTGACCATACGATCTTTATCCGACGGTTCCTTGTTAACCCTCTTCTTTAACCTTAGTTAACTCCTTACCCAATACCCACTCATCCCAAAAAAGGCCGCTCGAAGGCTTCCGGTCCATCTGCCCCATCCTCCCTCGCCGCCCCTCCGTGCCGCCTTCTATCATCAAGGAGCCTCCTTCCTCGTCTCCCTGCTTGCAAGGGCTGCCTTTACTACTCCATCCTCAAGTCCGACTCCAAGAACCTCTTTGCGTCGGCGTCCCCCGAGTCCTCAAGCAAGGTCTACCTTATTGTTTAACCCTCTTTTCCCTTCTTGATGGTGTATTGTTTCTTTATTTCAGTGGGCTTTCCCTATTCTCGTCACCGGTGAGGACACTGGTGTTGCTTCTCTACACGGTGAGGAGGATCTTCGTGCTCATTGACTGGGTACACGATGCCTGATTTAGCAAGACTCTCCTTGCCAATGCTGATATTAAGGGGCCGTTTGGGGCGTGATTATAAGCAAATATCTACAGTGGATTTTACAGATCTAGCGTGAAACACGACCTGAGGTGTTTCAGCTGGATATGGAAAAAACATGAATGCTACAGTGTAGCAAAGCATCCACTGTAGATGTTTTGCTTTTAATCATGCCTCAAATGGCCCCTAAGTTAGTGTTCTCTCCCTGGCGTGGTTGTGGTTTGGTAAGGTCCCGACTATGGCCAATCTGGCCTATTTTTCTATCAATCTTTGCATTCTTGTTTCCGCGGTTCTTGCCCAGGGCATTCGAGAAGTACTTCAGCACGAGGAATGAGGTTTTTGCGAAGATGGATGACCGAGGACAAATGTGCGTCGACGCCTAATGCTTCTAAGCTCCAGCCCAGGAAAGTTGATTGATCATGTCCTATGTGAACTTTCAACATGTTTGCATGCTTTGGAATTTCAATACAAAGTGTTTCAGTTGATTGTATGTTAATTTTGCCATAAACAGATCCTATAGCTTAAACACTCCTTTACTAGTTTGGCCAAAATGCTACAAGATGCAAACTGTTCATGGAGGTCATGCGGGTTGGTCATCGATCGGAGGAATCCTCAATTTAGTCAAGTGAATATCAATTTATACTTTCATTTATTGTATATGATGGAAAATAGTTGTTACTACATGTCATCTTTCAACATGTTTCTAGATGATGTGGCTCTTTAGCTCAACTGGTAGAGCACTTGGTTTTTAATCACCTAATACCAAGAAAATGGTGGTTCGATTCCATCAAGAGTTAATAAAAGTAATAATCTATCTTAAGTTGCATTCTTATCTGTTTTAGATGGCAAAAAATGAGGTCCCAAACTATGCAGGTATGAGGCCTCATATAGTCCCTAATCTCCATCATTTCTGAATCTAACTCTCCGTCATCCTCCCAACTTATTCATGATTTCAAGGTGAGGAGAGTGTCATGTACAACATTGCAAGTAGCTTATATAGCAATCATGGATGCAACAATTAAGTGCAATGGATGTGAAGGGAATTGACAACAGTTTGTTTCTTATTATTGATTTTTTTTAGCTAGCACAAAATGAGTAAGAACTAGGAACTATAATACGAGCTTTGCAGATTTTAGGGTTATGTGATACAAGTCCACCTTTGCAGCCTTGTCTTTAGTGGCACCCTTCTCCTGCCTTGCACATTTTAATCCTCTTCACTAAGATTGATATAAACCTCTTCACACATTAAGAATTTCTAAAGATTTTAGGGGTGACGATTTTGTTTCATATTACAACGGCCAGTCGTCTTTTTTTGACACATTTGTAAGATTAACACTCTTCACACTATTACAACTGCTATTTCAACATCAGAATTTTCTTTTTTTTTTTGCACATTTGTAAGATTAACCAATTTCTCATATATTCTAGATGCTTAAACCATCAGTATCACTTCCATTCATACAATGTTGCCATTCCAAACGATTTCTGTGGTAAAAGGTGCTTCTGCAAATACACAAATCATCTTAAATAATCTATTTTTGCATAGACTTAGTTATCATGTATTGATTAAACCTATTAAGGACTAATAAGAGCATATACATGGCTCTTGGTGGACTCAAACCACCATGTTCTTAGGTATATAATTCCCAAGTGCTTTCCCAATTAAGCTAAAAAGTCATTCCCTTGAATAATTTGTCATTAAACAACAACCAAACAATCATTGAAAGCATTGGGTGAAAACTGTAATTTTTGAAATAGATAGAAAATAGTGTCACTTGGCACAGGGGAACGGTGTGGAGAAAGAAAAGTTACATATTGAAGAAGAAAGACATTTGCCATTCCTAGTCTTCTTCAAGTAAATTAGAGACTAATGGCATCCTCAAGCAAACATCAAAGTAGCACTTTTACCGTTCGAAATACTAGTACATATCTAAAGATAGATTCAGAGGCCAAAGCAAAGCTCATGACATTTGATCAAACAAGTGGCATGCATCCATCTATAATGCCTACATTGTGATCAAACTGATCCATCTTTCAAACAAACACCAAAGACGGCACTAAAAATTATATGCCTAGTAAATACCCAAATAACAATCATAATAAGCAAATGAACGAAATCAACAATCTTATAAAAAACTTGATTACCTGCTGCTTGCCAAGTCCTTGCAGAGTATAACTTTATTGAATTTGCTTTTTCTAGGTAAATTTTAGCATCATTTAATGATCCAATGTTCGTATAGATGCTCGCTAAATCCTACCAAGCCTCCATCTTGAGAGTGCCACTGGTTAGGCACTAGTAGTAGAAAAGATAATTCTTAAGAAGAAGCATCACACAAATGAAGCTACAAATGTGAGACAACAAAGTTAAAAAAGTTCATACTTCATACTCAGGGTTGGTAGTTTGAGCTTATATCACAACGCGGCCATAGGCGGGTCGACGATGGCAGAGATTTGGGTGGTGGGCGGCAACGTTCTTCAAAACCCAACTCCAGAAGAACAAGGGCAGTGGCGGGGTAGTGCGCGTTGGGCAGGAAGCGATGGTGGCTGATGGTTGATAAGACAAAGAGACCGCCACACATGATTCACGCTCTGCGGGAGGACGGAGAAAGTTTGGAATGGGGTAACCAAGGGTTGACTCTACAATTAAGTTCAAATTTACAAGTGACCATTCGATCACGATCCGACAGTTCTCACACACTCGGTTGGAGAAAAGCATCTCTCCAAAAATTGGTTGGAGAGTACCTTTTGCCGGAAAATTATTGGCTACGCGCCGAGCAGGGGAAACAGTGTGCTCATCACCAATGGGTGATGGGCACCTCTCCCTGCATGTAATGATTGCCACAAAGGGACCCACAAGCAGGGAGACATGCCCATCACCCATTGGTGATGAGCACACTGTTCCCATGCGCGGCATGCAGCTAATAACTTCTCCCTTTTGCCCATCTTACAATGTCTTAAAAATACTTTAGGTCAAATTGACGACAAGATCTTTAATTCTTTGTGCTTAATATACAATTTAGCTCAAATGGCTTGGCTTGACTACTTTGAAATTCACTTTGTATACATTCGATAAATACATGTATGGTTTTAGACAAATAAAAGTCATTTGAATGGATCCTTTGCAAGTCTGCCTCTGTGTTCTCTTTGTCAGTTGCCGGCTTGGACACAAGAAGGTGCACTATTGTACTCAGTTTTCTTGTCTCCCTCCGTCCCTTTTTAATAGGGTAGTGATAACTCTACAGCAGATTCCTACACATTTCCATACACAGCTGATGTGTATGGAAATGAGTGGGTGAACTGATGTGGGGTCAAATCAGTTCACCCACTCATTTCTGGTGCCGAAACATATGCAATGGTTAATGACGCCATGGTTATGTCAGGGTTTAGTCTTATTGCACGATTTACATGTCTAACAAATTTGCCTGTGGTTAGAGCTTCCAAAGCTGCCTTTTCTGCATTTCTTCAAACAGTGAATTTTGGAATGATGAGTCCACGTACTCAACTACTAAACTTGATAAGTGATGTACACAACATCAGGCAATAAGATCTTAAGTAGTTAATATCAAATAATTAGCCAAAAATTATAGGAATCAGGAATGTCCAATTTAAAAGCAGACTGGTTTTCATTGTTACAAGCTTTGTGATGGAAGATGGGTATATTAATATTTCATGTGCAACCATCATGTCATGAAGCCAATCCACATATTTAAAAAGGTGTATGATGAATATGATGATATTGAATCTTCTTACCATTGTACCATTATCCCTTCTTCGGAGGGTTGCGTCAGGAAGGGCATCCGACATAAAAATTTGCCACTATGTTTCTTTGTATGGCTTTTGTACCATTTTGATTCCGGTAAGAGTAAAATGCGGTATATAATCCATGCCGCCGACCCTAGATAGCTGGGATAAGGCGTATGGTATGATGACGATGATGAGGAGGATTTAATAATGGGGATATTACATACTAAAATGATAAACCATTACTCTGTTAAAGTTTAGAAGTCCGATTTTGTTTTCAAAAATGAACTAATCGGACTTCTAAACTTAAATGGAGGGAGTATTAAATTGGCTAATCTAGTAAACACATTGACTAGCATTTTACAGTTTTAGCCACTACATCCAATGATATTCTTCTCCAATAGGCCTCCATAGTCATGTTGTCATCTAATACTTCACCAGCAACGGCAATACACCTCAAATATATTAGACAACTACTAAGCGAAGTACAAATCACATGTACTCTCATTAAATCGGAAACAAAAAATATTACCCATTTTGAAAATTCTCTTGGAAATCTTGAGTTGTTAACCAGAGCAGAATATGGAGTCACAAATCAGCGGAAGGTGACCAAATCATTATATCCGCTTCATGATCTCTCAGATCCTAAAGCAGATACTTTTCCCGTGTTCGCATTAGTAGCAACTGCCGCCGACTTCTTGATCTGGTGATAGTAAAGGTAGATTACAACCAGAATTGAAAACCATTTACAAAGGAGCATGAAGCATATGAAAGTGCATTCATATGCTAATTTCATAGTAAATGCAGCCTATACCGCATATCACAAACAAAACTTTTACATGGATCTTCCAATGGTAAAAAGCATGATACTGCCAAATAATTGGGCTGTCTATGCAGGCATTGCCCTCACAATATCACTGTCAATAAAGATCCATTCCATTTAAACCTCCCTTCATTTCCCTTCCACAATGAAGTCATTTAAAAGAACAATAACACTAGAAGATTAGATTCCAAAATCACAATTAACACACTGGACTACAATTCAATAAGCATGGAGTTGACATAGCCCTCCCAGTGTATTATACTTTGTTCAGCAGAGACTTTACTAGTACGATCTGGCAAAAAAGAATGAAACCTCAGAAACCATCAGCCAAGAACACAATTTACAAGAAACAACATTTAACAGCAGAGAATGATCATATCATAGTAAGTCGCTCCCTGTGAATATCACTTGCTAACTGCAAAGCACTCGTGACAGAACAAAAAGGCTAAAAATTAATTACATGCATAAATTAGGGGAAGAAAATAAGTTACAGTGCCAATTATTATGCAATAACGGCTTTTTATAGCTTTTAATTTCATCTCCACTGAAGCCAGGTAAAGTCATGTTCCAGTTTCTCTCTAACAATAGATACAGAAAAATGAAAGAATAACATGAGATCTAAAAGAAAGAAGAAATGGAGTACAATACAATATTAAAGCATGACTATAATATGAGCAAGCTAACCCAGGTGTAGAAGAATGTCTTTTGCTTCCAGTGTATTAGACTTTCGATGTTTGGTCAGTTAACAACTAAAAGTTGTTATCTAACAAAAACCACCAAAATTCAGTATCTATTAGAATGACCACCAAGGCATTAATGTGCTTTAACTCATGAAACATACAGATTCCACAATATCTTCCGCAATATCAACTAGAACGTTTTCTACTTCCGGCTCCAACTTTTCAGACGGGTCAATCTGTTCAAGATGCAGAGCTGTTTGAAAAAACTATAAGAAATAAAGAGAATAATAGAGAACCTCGACATAACTTACTGACCTGGGTGACAATCTACTGGATACTTCGCTTGCTTAAAATATGATTCTCATACTATCAGAAGACTCACTACTCGTCAAAGTGGTCAGATGTCCAGCCTGAACCATACGAGGCTGCAAATTCACAGGGACATCGGATTTCTGATTTGCAAGCACAGGAGTACGTATAGACTGCTGTTGATGTGATGTCACTTGTAGTGCCCTTGGAGAAGGGTATTGTTGGCCATACTGTTCCAGGGATTGATGAGGCCTCATATGGGGCCGTTGTAGCTGCGGTTGTTACTGCTGCTGCAGTTGTTGTGAGGGTGTTAGCTGATGGTGTGAGGTGTTGAAAATCTGTTGTGCAAGTTGAGGAGTTCGAGCTCTCTCATGTATACTTTGTGGTTTCACCTGAGGCTGAGGTCTATAAGAAGGTGTTTGCATTTGTTTTCCTTGGGCCACCATCCATGATTGTTGATGAATTTGTGAACCTTGTGAGGTAGAAGGTGAAGGAGAATTTTGGGATCCAATTGTTGGGCCCCTTAACATTCCGTGGCTTTGAAATTTCTTCAAAAAGAAGGTAAAACTAGGATGAGCTTCAATTTAAAAAGTACT
Source organism: Houttuynia cordata (assembly GCA_039654745.1). NCBI lineage: Eukaryota > Viridiplantae > Streptophyta > Magnoliopsida > Piperales > Saururaceae > Houttuynia > Houttuynia cordata. The sequence goes on from CM077503.1 coordinate 20,043,307, forward strand.
GCAGGTTTCAAGGTTCGCATATTAGAATGAAGCACAGCAATAGCATGGAATTTGTAGAAGTTATATGCTAATCATCAATCAAGGCTAGATTGCATTGCTACGTTTTCATGAAAAGATGAACATCTGTGACTTGGGAAGTTAAAGATGGGTGAGTTGGATCCGCTTGTGATCGTATGGGTGGCTGAGCAGGTTTCTGCTGCTGCAGAATGGGAGCTCCACTAGCGCGCATCTGAGAGCCCGAACCAAGGGAACCTATCATGCCAATAGTTTGGACTCCAGGAAGGGATGGTCGTGCCTGGGTTGTTTATGTTCAGTAGGAAATATAAGTTTGACATGCATAAATGAAGGGCAGTGATAACCCTACAGCAGATTCCTACACATTTCTATACACAGCTGATGTGTAGGGAATTCACCCACTCATTTCCCTACACATCAGCTGTGTAGGAAAAATGTATAGGAATCTGCTGTACAAATATCATTTCCCTAAATGAACAAAATTCCCGACATTTAAGGTTGTTTTACCAAGCACTTACAAGACATTCAAACTCATTTTATAACCAATATAGCTTCTACTCGTGTAGACCATACTGGTACACGACATTTAAGGTTGTTCTGGAAGCTCTAGATTTGTTCATATGCTAATAATTTTAAGAAAATGAGAGCAAGGAAAAGCCGTAAAGACAGAAAAAAGAAGAGAAAACACAACCTGAGAAATCGAATTTGTTACCGAATCCTGTATAGTAGATGGAGTGCGAGACATCCCACCAAAATGCTGATTAAACGAACCCTGCCCAAACGCCGAGAAAGACCCACCGGCAGGCTGAGGGGGCCTCATTGCAGGGACTTCCAGCGAGGGGCGGAGCCAAGAATTTTCACTAAGGAGGGCAAAAATATTCCTTAAAATGTAGCCAAGGCAAATGTTGATAATAGGGGAATTTATTAAATAAAAGGCAAAAAAAAATACCGTCCGGGAATACTATTCAAAATATTTCTTTATCGGGGTATCCGACGAGCCACACAAGCGTTAGTGTGGTTTTTTATTTTAAAATTGACCCGAAAAGTGTCGGTTCAATTTAGGCTAAAGGCGTTGGTTTAATTGACGCCTCTCTCTTAAGTTGAAAGGCGTCGGTTCAACTAGGCTTTTCGGGTCAATTTAAAAAGAAAAAACTATGCAAGTGCTAGTGTGGCTCATTAGATACCTCGATCAGGAAATATTATGAACATTGTTCTTGGTCAGTAATTTTTTTATCATTTAATAAAATCCCCTTGATAATAATATATCACCTCTAAAATTCTAAAACAAAGCACATTTCTATAGTGATGTTTCCAATTGATTGTCTAAAATCTTTTACAAAAATAATAGGAAAGACGAAGGCAATGCAATGAGTCAACAGTAGTAACAATAAAGAGTAGGCAAGTAAGAAATTTTGTTTATGGCTTTGTCTGGTATGAGTGGGAGAATTGTAGAGATTCTAAACACTAATAGCTAAAAGAAAAAGATTAATAACTAAGCTCTAATGCAATTGCCTTAAACCATAAATAATGTTTATTCTTATACTAAAAAAATGGTCTTAAACACTAAACAGCTAGACTCAAGTAATACTTAAATCTGTAATATTTTCCTCAAGATGTCAACTCAAGCCCTAGCATCGTTACTTTTTTTTTTGTCTTCTTGTAACCCCAACCTCGAATCGTCCAATTTTTATGGGCCTACAAAAAAGGGAGAAATGTTTTAGTGACCAAGTTTGAGAACCTCATTAAATGACCTGCATTTGTGCATCTATGCACAATTGTAGGGCCCCATGCCAATGTGGCATGGGGTCATTTAATATGGTCATTTAATATGGTATTCAAACTCGGTCAAGCTAGACGCCCTCCAAAAGAATAGGTAAATAAGGGATTGGGGTGGGGCAAAGTAATTACAAAAATACCTTATAGTTATATTAACTTTTCTACACTAATTACAAGGTCCCCGCCCCCCCGGCTCCGCCGGTGCTTCCAGCGCCAGCCCGCCCCGCTGAATCGGCGGCACAGGAAGAGACAAAGAGGAAGTCACAGTCGACGAAAGCAACGAGGACGACAGCGAAGAAGACAACGAAGAAGAAGAGGTAGGGGAAGGAAAAGAAGACGGTGGCGGATGCGGCGAGAAGTTGGGGAAAGGGCGATCCCGGCCGAGAGGGGGCCGATGCTGGGGGTTCTGGAAAGTGGGATTCGTTGGCTGAGGCTGCGGGTTTTGCGGCGGCGGTGGGTTTTGAGTAGGGGTTGATGCAGGGGATGAAGGAGGAGGTGCAAATGAAGTGGTTGAAGAAGGAGGAGGATTTTGGTCGGAGGTTGGGGTGGTGGAGGTTGCCGGAGCGGTGGGCCTCCGTCGCCTCCTTGGAGGAGGCGGCATCCATGACGGTTATCTCTGTAGTCTGTACTCTCCGACGAAGAGGGCGGGAAGCTGAGCTAGTTCATAAACCACTGGATTTTGTTCCTTTATAGAGTTAGATTTGAAAGAGAGCCCACTAAGGAGGTAAGGTTGGCTTCATGTTATATTGGCCCATTCCTCAGCAATCAAAGCCCAAATTAACGAAATTCGTGTAAAAAAGGGTGTCAGACCCTTAGAGACCGTAGACACGAGGGGAGCCTTAGCCCACACATGGTAAAGGCCCAATTTCGGCCCATCTCAAAAGTGAACTAGAACTCTCCTCTCTCCCCCAATGTCGGCACTGAAAATCAGAAATGAACTAATTTCAGTTCGTTTTGAATTTCCAATCCAGACAATTACTGTGGAATGGAGGTTTTTTTGTGTGTATCCTGGTCCTACCACAACCTCGCCCTTAACAAAGGATCGAGAAGACCATTTTGTAACTACTCTTTTTGTGAATTCAAATGTTTTAGCCAATGACGAGTTAAGCATTAGTGCCAAAAGAGTTGAAAGTGTTGAAACAGGAGGGCCAAGGGGATTATTGATTGACATTTGACCATACTTTAGGTCGGTGGTCGAAACTTGGAAGTTGGACCTCGTCCCAGCGACCAAGTAGGTCCAAGTCTTCTTTGTATGAGAATACTCAGTGCAAAGGGTGTAATTAATCCTTATACCTACTCTTACCTTTCTTTTAAAGAGGTGGACCAAAGTGATGATACAAAGATGGATGGTTCAACTGAACCAATTGACATTTGGGGTTACCAGTATATAGTCCAAATCATGGGATACTGTTGAATACTGCAACTGGGTCCCCATATTCACCATGTCGATCGAACACATTAAGCAACCTTGGAAACCTAGAACGTCAACCCTATGCAATAGGCGACCCACCTTGTCCATTTCAACCTCCATTTCCTTCCCTCCATTGACACCTAACCCATCTAAGACATCCCTCTTTCAACTTCCTCCGATAATTGCATTGCACCCACTCCACCCACCTAGACATGAAAGGAGCCTTAACCCACACCCCTCTCAATCCACTATCCAACCACCTTGGACTATAGTTCAGCCACCCCTCAATTACATGGCTTTTAAGAAGCTCGCAATTAGACTCATGGAGCTTAGTAGTACTGAAGGGTCTTTAATCTTTGTCCTTCATGGCCAGCTTGTTGTCCTCCACAGCTCTAGCGGAGAGGATCTCATGGTACTGCGCTCTCTTCTTGGCCATGCTGCTTGTGCTGGGCTGCTGCGACTCCGGCGAGGCGGACCCGTTGCCACTCAGGATACAACGTTCGGCTGCCATGCAGCGCCGGCCCTGCGACGAGATTTACGTGGTACAAGAAGGAGAAACGCTTCACACCATCAGCGAGAAGTGTGGGGACCCCTACATTGTGGAAGAGAACCCTCATATCCATGACCCAGATGATGTCTTTCCTGGCCTGGTTATCAAAATTACCCCATTCAAGGTGAGGTAGAGCTCGAGACTTGAGGGATATGGTGGTGTTCCAGCTGCATCAGCAATTAGTTGTAGTGATATATACTCAGACATCCTCATCTTGACTCCTTACCATATGTCTCATTTTCCTCACAAGGTGGATAGTCCATTATCAACCAGATAGGGAAAGTGGGGGGGTACGAGTGGGACTCAGAAGCAGACGGGATGAATAGCATTTTGTTTGAGAGTTATGTAAATAATGCATACTAGAACTTTCATACTAGAATGACGGATGAGATTTCAAGTCGTGCATACTAGACCTTTCATAAATTAACATACCTTGATTAAAGCCTGAGAACTAGATTAACAACCGGTGGGTTGCAATATTTCTTAGCATCCGTTGTCTGAGAAATGTTGTAGGAGTCTTTTTCTCACGCTTGATCGCTGGCCATGGCTAATGCGTGCTAGCTCATTGTACGTGCAAAGCATACTAGTTTAGAACAAGTCGGCCTAAATGAGTACGGGTGGAAATGCAGTGATATCTTCACCATCGATCTCAAATATATAAAGATATTTACAACGGAAACCTTAGTTTTCTAAACTTTGTGTTGAATTTTAACGTTGTAAAATGAACCACTAAGATTGCATGTGATAAGACCTGACTAATTTCTTCCTCCGGTTTTCCAGTTTGACTAACATTATTAATTCATATATACTTTTGCTGTTTTCTTATTGCATTATTGATTCTGTTAGTGAAACTGCCACATACTACGACTTTATTTTATATGTGGATCCGCCCCCGATAGGGCATTTGCCGTAGTAAAAAAAAATTTTGTGACCATAAAGGTCAGTGATCTTCTAGCAATGTACTTGCACAATGCTATATAACTTAATGAAAACTCAAAGAAAGATCGCAGCCCTCCATACTTTTGTTGATAACGTTCCCTGCGATGGGAATCTTCAAGACGACAAAAGCCGCCAATGGGTTCTTGTGGAACACAGTCTGGGTGATACCGCTCGCTTTCATCCTATTCCTACCCAAGGATCTTTCACAAGAAAAGAAAAGGTTTCCCACCCTAAACCAAATGAAAACCTAATAAAAAAGTCCAGCCTTGGTACTAGATCTTGACACTATTAAATCGAGCTTTACTTCATCTATCCCATGCCCCCGTTTACTTTGGGGCAGAGGGAGTAATAATAACTAATAAGTGATCAATGCTATCATTGATGCTTGATAAGGTATACACTTGAATAACTAACAATTTCTTCCGAAGATTGTTCATGTTGAGTTGAGTTAAATATTAAAAAATGATTATTTCCTACCGGTTCAAGCTTTTGAGAAACTTAGTTATCTTATATGGTATGGAGCTGTTGGTTACCATTTTTCAAAAACTCAAGCTGGTAAGAAAGGGTCATTTTTAATATTTAACTCAACTCAACATTCAGGCTTAGACCTTGTTCATTGAACCAAGGATAAGAAACCAATGCCAAAGTTGATGCTCGATAAGATATACTTGAATTGTTGTATTTTGAAAACTCCAATTAGTATAGGACGGAGGAAATATAGTCTAGATCAACATAATGGCAGGTACTGTCACACTACGAGCCCAAAATGAATTGCAGAGAACTTTGCATGTTTTTGGAAGTTCACAAGGACAAGTGTGAGGACACCTAGGACCATTCTTCAACTTAATGGGAATAGTGATGGTATTTGCGTGCCCCTTGAGAATGAACCAAAAACTTTTTGCTGCATTTTTCTAGTAGGAAATTAAGAACAAGAGAAATGAAAGTTGCTTCAGATCTCCAACCTCGGTGGAGACTGGGGAATGGAATTAGGTTGCGCTCGATTTTTGAGAAATATAGGGAGCTTCGTGTATTTGCAACATATATATATATATATATATATATATATATATATATATATATATATATATATATATATGTTGTGTGAGACTAACACCTTCGCAAATACAACAACATTGCATGTGTCTTCACTTTCAAGTCTCATCTATTCCTCTCGTCCAAAAAAGGGTTTCATCTATTTTTGTGCACATAATATTCATTTCTCCAGCTCCCTAGCTCGTTTTTTTTAGATTTTATAGGTTATTTTTAAAGATTTCTAGCACCCTAGTTCAACTCTCACAAGCAAATAGATAGAGTAGCTAAAAGACCTTTTTCAGAATAGTGTCAATAAATTAAATGCCCCAAGTGCAATTAGTTAGCTAAGTTCCACTATCTAGCTAGGCGACTGATGTGGATGTTAATTTACTTGACACTAGTAAACTCGCATGTGTATCTTGCAGGTAACACAGAAGAAATAAAAACACATTCTTCTATTTTTCTTTATTCTTTTACTTTTTTTTCAACAGCTGCTTGAAAATGTTTTGATATTTTTTAACATGGATGCAGTCTGCAGAGTTTTTACATACTTTATTATTTTTACTTAGAGAATTTAAGAAACTGAAATTTAAATAGTTTTTCTATATTTATTGTTATTTATCTTGTCAATGAGTGCTTGAAAAGCACGGATTGTCTTTTATACCAAAATCATCACAAATTTTATTCTAGGGGTATGTTTCGTACATGACTTAAAATTGTCCCTCCCACCACGGTTGTTTATAGTATAGATAATCAAATGAGCAAACAAAGTTCTCCCCTTGTAGCTGTGAAGGAATCAAATTCTTCCCTACGAATCCAAATTTAACGCATATAACTAAATTCAAAACAGATTAATTTGAGTAAAATCTAATTGAGGAAGATTCAATAACCACAAACGAAGCGTCGCCAAGCAAAATACTAAACTTATGAGACTCAACTGAAGCCTACCTCCAAGCACGCAAAATTCACTAATCAAGAGTAAGCAGAAGGTGATGAGGATGGTTACAAGCTCGCTCATCAAGTTCCAAGACCCAATTAAATCAATGTCCTCTCCTAAACCACACAAGATAGGTTTTTATAAGCTTTACAAGCATAGAACAAGCCTTTCACTAGAGAAGATAAGGTATAGAAGATGGCCACTAGGTCATTCCTTCACACAGACGTTTGGTGGCAATTTATGACCAGCAACCAGAGCAAATTGACAAATTAAGAGTTAAGACAAGGAGCAGTATCGGATTAATGAAGCTGCTGATCAGCCAACTCCAAAAAATCTACAATGTTGTCTTGGGCAGCTGGTTTTGTTCATCTATGAGAGATATAAAGCTAACCAAACGTTAGTACGTTGTAGGGTAGGTAATCGTCGAATCAATAAGCCCTATATGATTTGATGATTGCTTGCCTACAATATACTAACGTTGCAGTGCAGGCTAGCCTGACTTATTTAGGGGCCGTTTGAGGAGTGATTAAAAGTGGATGTTTTGCTATACTATTGCATCCATGTTTTTTCCATATCCAGCTGAATTGGATATAGAAAATACATGGATGCTACAATGGATCTGGAAAATCCATTGTGGATATTTGCTTATAATCACGCCCCAAACGGCCCCTTAGTATAATAACTAGATTATTTTTTTACAGAACCTCTTTTATATCTGTCGTGGTTCAAGCTTGTCAGCATGCGTCAAAGGCACCACAGACCATCAGATTCTCATTTGGTGGTGCATGATGATATAAGGGCTATCATATTAACTCGTGCAGATGGCTTGCATATTCACCCCGTCACATTCACGCGCTCTTGTTCCAGGTGCATGTTAACTTTTTCTTTTCTAAAAGAAATGACGCGTTAACATTCTTTCCTAAGGCTCTTTGAGAAGTCATTTCCCACATCATTAAAGAACATTTCCCAGTAAAACCCATTTTGGGAGGCACATTTATGTACTGAATTACATTCAAATAGTGAAGTATCATTTAATGTTGCGTAGTTCTCATTTGCTATCTTAACGTCCTCAAGAAGATATTTAATGTCAAATGGTTTTTAAATAAGAATTGGGTGAAAAAAAGGCCATGAGTACCGTTAAATGGGTTTTTAAATGAACCTTCAAAACAATCCTTTACATCCTAAATGATCTAAAGAAAAATCCAACTTGTGGGCTTTGCCAAACAAATAATCATTTTTATTTCATTTAGAAAAAAAATGAGAAATTTTATTTTTCATACAATCATCAATTGGACTTCCAAAGAGCCCTTTAACACAACCATATGACACAATATAAAAAGGATGTCTGACTTACCCCCCCTAAATGCCAATATTAAGAACTTAAAATAAAGCAATTTGTGCCCCACTTTTTTCCTTGACTAGCCACCCCAAATAATAGAACACTTACCCCAGCCATTTTCAAACTACCTCTTTCTCTTAGTTGAAGCGTCATCCCTCACCGCACCACCACTAAGGACCATGTCGGTGACTGTGCCAGAGTTATGCTAACGTAGGGGCCAGCCACCACTACTATTTTGGCTGAAGTTCGTCTAGCCTGACTGACCGATTTTTATTACCAACACGACATTACCACTTGCCACATCATCAGAGGAGAAGAAAAAAGACGATAAAAAAAGGAGAAATTATAACTTTATCTAAGATTTTTGGGTCCCCCTCCACTTATCCCTTGGTCTTGCTTGATGGTCACCTAACGTAGGTCAAGAAAACATTTTTCTTTTGGCTGAGAGGTAGGCTTTCTAGTTTTTCTCTCTCTTAGGGGTGGGCTTTCTAGTCTTTAGGATGGCCTTAACAAAACTAATGAGACACACAAGCATGATCACATTTTTGTAACTGAAGAAATAAACTTGCTCTTATACTAAGTATATACCAATGCATATGGTTCTACAGTAGCCACCAAACAGCATACGCCCAATCCCGTACATCAATATTAGAGAGCAAAAACGCGCGCCACGCGCTCAATCTCACGTGTCGACTATCGACCCCGAATACCAATATTGATGAACACTACAGTACAATATAAGCCTGCAACATCCAAACAAAAACTACAACTCATTCACTAATTTCCATGGCTGCTTGCTTCCTCCTCTTCCTTCCTCCCCTCCCCTCTCATGCTTCCTCCCTCTCCCCGCTAGCATTCAACTGCAGTACTTCTCCACCACTTTTCACCCCTAACCAGCTCGCCAACCTTCTCCAAATTCTCAATCTGCATGCCTCGCCTTCTCATTTCGCAACCTTCACCTAGGAGTGCAACTTTTGCGGGCCAGCCCGGAAGCCCGACCCGTAAAATTACGGGTATGGGCCAGAATTTTAAGGCATAGGGTCGGGCCGGGCCACAAAATTTTAAGCCCTCTAAATTTAAGGATCGGGCCGGGCCTAGATAAAAAAAATTGGTTAAGCCCGGAAGCCCGTAGTCCTAGTGGCTAAGTAAAAATTGATCCTTGAGTGAAGTGCCTTTCTAGATGTTTTTACTTTATATGGTAAAGAGAATGTAATATGAACCACAACCCCCATATGACACCTCCAACCGTCCACCACTACAATTTGCCACCACCTCTTGTTTCATATCCAAACAAATTGTACTGAGCAATGTTAGGCCAACATTCAAGAAATCCAAGAAATTATTCCCACTGTGTTGTCCCCACACATCTGATCTACTCCAATCTTTTTGTAAAATGCTAGTACATCTCAATAGCTTTATGGCTTACCTTATTTTTAGATACAACCTAATCCTTATCGAGTTCAATTAATATTCTGTTTGTTCACAAAGTGTCTTTTATATGCATCTCCCGTGTTATGGCCGCATAATTTTGATTGCGGTGACGGGCTACGCTTGTGACATGAGTCATGGTCGATAACCATGGCCTTTACACACCTTTTGTAAGTGTTCACCATAAAAATACTATGCCGATTGAAAGGCCCGAAAGCCCGCAACCCGACCCTAAGCCCGCTTAGGGATAGGGCTGGGCCGGATTTTTGGAATTAACTTAGGGTTCGGGCCGAGGTTCTAGCTGTTAGGGCTCGGGTCGGGCCAACCTCCGGCCCGCAATAGCCCGACCCGCTTGCACCCCTACCTTCACCACCTCTAGTACTAGCCACCATGATATTGTTGTGAAAAGAGATATCCACATGATCATTGGCTACATGCAATGCCGTCCCCGCCTCTCCCCATCGGAATGCACCCGTTGCGCCAAGGCCGCCGAGGAAGCCATCGTAAAACTCTGTTTGGTTTCCAGTTTGGCGGCTGCCTGGTTCGATGGTTGCTACATCCATTATTACACCTCCAACTTCTCCCACCCAATCCACCCATTCATGGCCCTGTCCAACCAAACTCGAGTAGTCCACGGCAAGGCCCCGTTCGATGCTGCACTCAACACACTGCTTCTTAGGCTGAGGGCCGAGGCCCGGTGCAGCTCTAGCAGGAGATCATTCTCTGCCGGGGTGATTGATGATCTTGGTGGACTCAAGTTATACGCTTTAGTCAAATGTCTACAGAGCGAGACGTCTCAACACTGCGATAATTGTCTTGCTGAAGGTGCAAGGAAGATGAGCGACTGCTGCAGTGGAAGGAAAGGGGGGACGGTGGTGGCTGGGAATTGCTTGGTTCGGTTCGAGATGTACAAGTTCTTCTCCTCTGGCTCTGGTACCAGTAGGTCCGACGCAGCCGGTTCGCTTACAATCTACAGCGAAAGACAAGGAGAAGATTACAAAGGAGAATCAAGAAAGAAGGTCGTCTGGATTTGGGGTGTGTGCTTTTTCTGTCTGATTGGGGTGGTTTTGGGGGCTTGGTTGCTGAGAAGGATTCTCTTTAGTAAGGTTGGAGCGTTGCCAGCGGATTTTAGTCCAAAAGGGTAGATAAAACTGGTGGGATATAAAGCCTTGAAGGAAAAATAGAAGTTGTGGTAACTGAGAGCTGGGAGCATTTGGGAAATGCAATGCTATACAGCCTTTTCTCAATTTGATAAAAGTAGGAAGTTTAGAGTGATTTAGACACCGGTCATAACGCTTCGACAAGACAGTTTAGTGCTTAACGTAAAGAGCTGCACATCTCATTAGCTCTTGAGAGAAGTGGCAATAGCATTACTCAGTCGGGCCACTCTGCTATGACCTCCTAAATGTTAAAAAATACTAATCAAGTAGCATTTGGTACAAGTCATTTCACATTTTCTTCTGCTCCTGCCAGATGCCAAAGACTATATTGAGTTTACTTCATAGAAACATTTCGATAGGGTCACAAGGCACAAAGTCGATAGATTACCCTACGGTAAGACGATAAGGTTATAAGATACGGACAAATGGATTGCTGATTTGATGAACAAGTTCAAAACACATTCTCTTTCACGCATTTACTAAAAGTACCAAATAATGATAGTTATCTAACCGTCTAATGTACTTTGTATATCTAACTTCCATGATCACATGCATCCAACAGGGAGAAAGAGATGTTACCTAACCTTTTAATGGCTGCAAACCAAGTGGTTTCACGCGAAGTGGCTGTGATATATAATTTGGGGCTTCAATAAGCAGTTCTGGGAAGAAAAGCAAATTGGGTCAGCTCAGACATCCCAAGTCTTGGGATTTTTGGGTGGTGAACTCAAAATACTTCAAATTTAGGGGTGCTAACGTGCCAAGTAAAGCTCAAGCTTGACTAGTTTTATAACGATTTTTGTATTTTTAACATTAATCTTCCATATGATATCATATGTGCTAAAAGTAATAAATTTAAAAACATTAACAGGTTATATTTGCCTTCCACCCAAAAGAGAAGGAGAAAGTAGCCAAGGAAAATGGGGATACCTCATCTCCCTATGCTTGAGTTTACACATCTCCAAACGTCTTGGTATGATGTAGAGGCATCAAGTCAGGCACGTTTTGAGACATAATACTGGATCGGGTAGTTCGCCTCTTGGTTCAAAAGAATCGATCACAACACAAAACATAAAATAGAGCATTTACTTATGAACAAATATGTAAAAACCATTACATAACAATGACTTATTTGTAAAGCACAAAAATGATATAGTACACAATTTACCTACATAGTGTGATATCATGTCAGCAATACGCATGCAATTGCAGGAGAAGTAAAGCGCAGTGAATTAGGAGAATAAGGAAGATACATTACCCTTAATGCATGTGTGGCATAACACACTACTTAACTTGGTCAAGCGAGGAGGTGACACTACCTCCCGTGAGTTCTCATAGGATGTAACTGCCCTTACATGAAACCCTCAAATTTTATAAAAAACCACTTTCAGCAAGCACAAATACCATCCACACCGAGAAAGGGGGCTAAAGAATTTACATGAGAAACACACTCCATCGCCAATCTCTGAGCTCTGATGCCTCGATATTATCTGGCTATGGGCTTCTTCTGATAAAAACTAGATGACGAGCCAACCCCATGGACACTTGGCTTTAGAGGCCGAGGCACACTGAAAAAACTATGCATTAGAAATTGACACTTAAATTTGAAACATGCATGCACTGGTAACACCCTAATTCTTTTATTATGGAAAAAAATGGAAAAAAAAGAACAGCTTAACATAAAAAAAAATCACGTGCATGAGGAAGGGGAAACCTGGATGATGTGAATGATTTTGTTTGCAGGCTCTTACTCCTAGAAATAGCACGATGTACTTTACCCTCGTGGCTGTGGAAGAAAAAGAAAGTAATTATATGTCACTATAATCTCGCATTGGACTTGTAACTTCTTGATGGTCTTCAAATTCTTATAAAAAACAACAATCATTGAAGCAATTTTCTATGTAGAAGATCGCTGCTGAGATGGAATGACATTCCCTGAAGTGATTAACACTGTATCAACATTCCTCTTGACCAATTCTCATCCTCCAAGCCAACCCAAACCGCAAAGGATAAAAGAGCAAAGAGAATCTCCATACACATTACACCTCTTGCGGCCTACCTTTTAAGAAACTTCAATTTTGCCTTTTTCATCAGGTTTCCCTTTGTATTGGAAACGCTACTGCCATAGCTACTACCTGTAGAAGGATTTCAGCATCATATAATTCAAAATAAAAAGGCAATAGTTGGTTACTGAATTCCCTCCAAAAAACACATACAATACCTACCTCCTAAGAAGCTTCTTTTATTGGATGGGGGTACTTTGGAATATAATTGTATTTTTCGACTTTGCCTTTCTACAAAAGAAGGATGCCCAGTTAATGTAGAACCACATGTGCATTTCAAATATTTTTCTCTTAGTTATGTGTAAATGCTAAAACCATTTTAAAGGGTACAAAATTCTCCATCTGTGCAAGCTCAACCAACTTTCTTCATAGACAAATTATAAATTTAAGAAAACATCAATATGAAACTGGCAAACATAAGCTTGCCGACATTCATGAGTAGAAGTACTTCCACAAAGGAATAGCTCAAATAGGCGATAAAAGAGAAAGCCACTTAAAATGAAAAATAAAATCCCCACAAAAAAACTAAAAAAAAGATTGATTAGTGGACTGTAAAGGTCCCACAAAGAATGATTATTCCTCAGATTATCCAGGTGGTGCCTGATGAAAGACTTACTAACCGTACAAGTTGTACATGAAAATGGTGTGCAATACTGTTGATTAGAGCAGTAGAACACATCTTCACTCACTATGGACAAGTGGTGTATGATGCTGGTGATTGGATGATGAGGACAGTTAACTTACTGTTGCCCACTTCTTCATAAAGCTTTTTAAGTCGTTCTACTGACTTCTTCTGAGTTTCTTCCCTTTCCTTCTCTTTTTGCCTGCAAAGCAACCATTGAAAGACAACTTCACAAACAACATCAACCTGTGCTACTAAAGAAACATGCATTCATTAGAGAAGATGTCAACACTACAAAAAGAAGCTAAACCAAACGTATTAGACTTAAAGGTAAGCATACCTCATATAACAATCTCCATTTAAAAACAACATCCTGCTTCTTCATCCTCTTGATGACAAGATTCATGCTTTCTTCACCAAAATGCTGCTGATAAAACCTCTTCCATAAGATATCAGTAACTGCACTCAGGTCTCTACCCTGCAATTATTAGAAAATCATCAAACTCAAACATTTTGACCCCTTTTACTATAATTAAAAAATGAATAAAGAAAACCTTCCATAGTTTAACTATTTGTAAAATTGAAGGTTATGGCGCAAGGCACTAATTTTGTGTAAATTTGGAGGATGCCTCAATTGCAACGAGGAAATAGTAACCTAATCTTCTTCGTTCTTAGATAGGGAGGAAGGTACCCCTTGAAGAGAGACAATGCACCATCACCACCTCCAGCATTGCTGTCAGCCCTCACCTCACCCACCTCCCTCAACCCCATGATTGGCCTATTCTTCGTCAACCACCATTGTTAAGTCCACATCTTTGCTGTTTAAAACCCTTAACACTTGTAAAACCTCTTTGTTAAAACAGATTCAGTATGTGCACCAACCTTAGAATGGGAAATCTATACTTCACATTGATGGAGCGACTCTCTACACACATTTTCCATGAACCATCATTCTTTGAAACTAAAAGAAAGGGCTTAAGCTTTCACAAACACATCCCTTAATGGAGGTAAGCAAAAAGGACGGTCTTTGGGGAAGCCATCAATAAACTCCTCAATCACTGGCCTAGCAGCTTCAAAAATCATTTTCTTAAGGGCTCTTCTTAGGACACAAGAATGTACATAACTCCTTTCTTTGCTACCTTCTCAATTGGAGCCATTGACAAGAACTAAGGACACCCTCCGCCTTTATGATTTGAGTCCCTTGAAGGAACTAGGGTCATTTTCACCTTTTCAAACATAAAGGTACAAGCATTACGGCGGCCATCATGAGTGACATCTCTGATCTTACTGCACGGTTGCCCTAATAAGAGGTGAATGCATCCATCAGGGCAACACCACACCAAATAGCATATTTATATCACTTTCCAATCGGACAAGAAACAAGACATCATTTTGGAATAGATAGCTCATGGCCATTTTTCAACCATGTTAATTTGTAAGGTTTGGGATGAGCTTCTTTTGACATGTTTGGCTTCGTAACTTCTTCTTCCGATATTCTCACAATTCCAGCTATCAATAAGCAACAAACAAACTTTTCTGCCCATGGTCCAAGTTGTCTGGAAGATGTTGGTGCGCAGCCAATTAGTGGGTTCCACTCGTGGAGTCAATAAAGTCTTCTGAATGACCAAAAATTCTCTTTCATCACCATGTAGCTTCTCAATTTCTTCCTCATCTACATCCGCACCAAATATTGGTGGAACATCAAAGTGCACTCCTTGATTTTCTTCGATAATTAATTGCTTACCCGCATGTCCAGAGTTGCGGGCGCAATCAATAGACTTATGACCTGCTTCGTCACATTTGAAGGAACAGATACCGGAGGTGCTTCTGGCATTTGGTCTCTGCTTGGTAGTTTGAGATGAGGTTGTGTTCACTCCTCTGATCTGCTCTTTGTCGTTAGGCACTCCTTGGAAGCAGCATTCACCTATTTCTCAATTTGGTGAACTTCTTTCTTCTTCTGGTTGCAATTCGTCACCTCATAAAAGTACATACGATATACTTAAATCAACCATGAGAGAAGGCCAGGTTGCAAGATAATGCTCTGGTATCAATTGTTATGAACCAAAGGGCGTCAATGACGTTGAGGTTTTGGACAGCACGGAGCTGACTTGGCAATGGAGTCTGGGGAAGAATAGAGCTAATAATGAAGTTGAAATGTGGGCTGGCAGCAAGCTGGTGACTGCTGGTTGGTGGTGATGATGCATTTGCTCTCTTCGATGGGAGCATTTCTCTTCCTCTAAACAACTAATAAAATTTGGCAATTACTTCTTCATACTTCAATTTAGGGCATCCTAGACTTACATAGAGACAGTAGATGGTGCCATAAGCATGAGGAAATTACTACTAAGCAACTACGAATAAGCGAAATAAAGAACAACTAATTAACTAATACTAGTATCGCTCGCAATACATTTCAAGAATGAAAGGAGCATGGCAAAAGCATGAGATACTTACTTCTGCATCAACTGATCTGATGTGCAGTGAGGTAGTATCTCCTTTAACAGGAGAATATCAGTTTCCCCAACATCTTCCATGTATCCAGCATTATCTATTGCTGTCTGAATGCAGAGTTCTACAAGTGTAGGAACCTTTCTTACCGGCTTTGATCCCATCATCCTTTACAGAAGAATGGAAAGTTCCAGGCGCGGAACAATAAAGGCCGAAGTAAAAGAAACCTCAAATATGCCCACAGAAAAAATCAGGAGCACAAGTTGTGTATTTGACGTTAATCCTGAGTAATGACGCGAAAAAACATAATTAGACATATAATT
Source organism: Houttuynia cordata (assembly GCA_039654745.1). Taxonomy (NCBI): domain Eukaryota; kingdom Viridiplantae; phylum Streptophyta; class Magnoliopsida; order Piperales; family Saururaceae; genus Houttuynia; species Houttuynia cordata. The sequence goes on from CM077503.1 coordinate 20,059,347, forward strand.
GACCAAGAACGTGTGGCAGCATTAAGATGGGAACAGATGAAAGCAATCAAAGTGAAAAAACAAATGCAGCGTAAGACACCAATCAAGTTGAAGTTACTAATCATATGAGCTAAACGCGCATGCATAAGATAAAAGTTAATATGAGCATGTGATCATCCACATTGGCGTGAGCTGAGACAATAACGCCCGCCGTCGGATCGATTTAGTTCCTTTTTAAAAGCAAACTAAATCCAGATGGTGCAACATATACATAATCACAAATCCAGACGACAGGAAAGATTTGTGTTGGAGGTTTTCGTGAAGAATTGGCAATTGAGGTTGCAGATCGGGTGGAAGGAAGCGAAAGAGAAGGGAAAGTACGCGATAGAGAGACAGGCATACCTCAGGTGGGAGGAGACGGCGGCGGGAGGAGCGGCTGAGCTGCAGCGGGGGGAAGCAGCCTCGAGACCCACGGGGGAAGGAAACTACTTTGATTGGGCTTGGCAGGACATATGGGCTCCCAGGGCAGATTTAGGCCCAATTACGTGGGCTCTGCGCTTATTCTATAATTTGGGGCCCATGGTTACGGGAATGAAAACGGGCCTACACGGGGCGAATCATTGGGTTTGCGTTTCATCTGCAATTCGGCAATTAACCCATAGATTAGGGCTTCAGAAAGTCTGTGAGGCCCTCGTAGACACCTTCATGTGAGGGCCTTGGGGTGCATTTACAGGAAGCAGATTGTTTCATAATTTCAACAATATAAGGTTTTTAGACCATAGTTACAGAACCTTAGTTCTCAGTCGGAAATACATATCCAAGAATAAAAAAAGGTTATTCCATAATAAATGAAGTTATGCATTGACCAATATTGCACTCCCTCCATCCAAAAATATGTGTCCTCATTAGCAAAACGAAAATGAACTCTCATTAGAAATCCAAAATGAACTCCTCATTCTGGTTTTCTAATGAGGACACATATTTTTGGATGGAGGGAGTATTAGAAAAGTTTTTTAGTTTATACAAGAATTATTTTATGTTTCTTATGTTGTCAGTTTTTAACATGGTGCAAGATGACATATACAAAATGTGTTTTAAGAGTGTATAATTTTCTCATACATTTACTAAGAGTGTTGTTTTTTTTCTTCTGAGCAATACTCTTCCAAATTAAATTTTTTCCAATCCTATGAATTTTGTGGACATCATTCCCATTTTATTTCTCCATTTCGCTAGCCTACTTGTGTTCCTTTCCTGGTTAGATTTTTACATACTGGCCTTATTTAAGCACCCACCCCACACACGAATCATATCCGAAGGAATTAAGAATTGTTTCCGGATTATAAAGAAAATCGTATAAAAGTTCTAAAAAAAACGTAGACATCCATTTAATGCTACTTGAATTCTGCATGTGTTAAATCCAGTGTTGTTTACATCCTTTCCACAATCCTCCTCAAACAGCCTCTAATAGTTCGTGGATGTCATGTTCCAGCATGATCCACTAGAGCAAACATGATTAAGATCTTCTGAATAGGTCACCAAGGGCTAGGGCCTTTATTATTGATGATACATGTGTCACACCCCGAAATCCCATACCTCGATCGGAGTGCAGAAGCCAACAAACGAGATACATTTCGAGGTAGAGATCCCGTGCACGCGACCGAATAGTCGATTTCACCACCAATTACAGTCATCTCTAAATGATGTGTAACCGGTTATACCCGCAATCAGTGCAATACAATAACAGACATAATTAAATAATATGAAATGAATTTACTTAATAATAATCTAGCAATAATCCTTTAAGGAAACAAATAAAATAAACCTATGAGTCTATGGCACACAACGGCCAGCAATGTTAAAAGCATCAAATAAACAAAGCAAATAACTAAGTAAACGTCTGATCTCTTCACGGCTCCTCAAACTGCCTTTCCTCTATTGCAACTTCCTGAACTCAGCTTTCTTTTACACCTGCATCAAAGGATGCATGAGTATTTCATAGAAACACTTAGTATGATGTAAAAACCCACTGAATTAAAACAAACAGTATGAAGAGATGTAAGGACAACAAAGAGTTATGGACATTTCACAACATCTGAACTGAACCAAGGTCTATACACCTAAAATGTTAGTCAACAATAATTCCAACTCGCAAGTATAGGAAAAACATCAATAAGGCTCCTACCAAACATATGAGTAAAGAGAGTTTAACAATTATATCAAAGGCTCCATACATCTATAGTGAAAGAAGCTAAAATTTCTGCTAGCTGGTTGCTTGCAAGTGACTAAAATAATATACCAGAACCACCCTAGGGGTCCTCTCTTGGGAACCCTGTCATGCGTCTAGGATGCTAGCCCCACCAGTGCTTACGGACACGATGGACGGAGACTGAAGACCTTCCGTAATGTCAACAGTCTAACCTATGTATAGTGCCTCACTTCAGGCATAATTAATCGGAGACCTCGCAAGATCTAGCAATGACTTAATTGAGCATACTATGAATCCACTTCGGAGAGAGCCTCGCGAGATCTCTAGTGGAGGAAACAGTCATGTGATAATATAGGTAATATTTCAAAAGAACAGAGATCGCAATACTCTAAGATCATAAGATATCTTTTACCAGAATAGACTCTCTCATAGTATAAATAGAAATGTCAAAGTCTTTGGACAACATATAACTCACTTACTGGAGTGGCGTAGAACAACAAAGCTTCTCAAAAGGCATACGATTCTCTCTTGGAATAACAAGGAAATCCAAACACTTCGAATAATGATAACTCACCCAAAGGAGTACAATACAATCAATATATACTTTTTATGCTCAGCCCTAGATAGAAATTTCTCATATACATTAGAATTTTATAATACAAATATCAGAGATAGGAATACCAAAAAGTCTTAGATGATTTGAATTCCAATTGGAACCTCAAACTGACATCAACGCTCTAAAATATATAGCTATGATCCTCTTGATCAAGGGATTATCCTTCCTAATTAGATTAACTCTAACCCAACCTTATTGTGATATTCCATAAACACATAGTCCAATTACTGATGTTGACACGATAATTATTTTCATACCATATTACATAATGTTATGTGGATACTTAGTATTTTCTCTCAGATTCAGCTCACTGCCTCCTGCATAAAATTCCTCTTCTGACGGCTGCCGGATTCCGTACAGTAATACTTAACTTCTAAATTTTTTACTGATAATACCTTTATGAGTCTAGTTTCTAACCCCACTGATTTTACATTTTTTTGATTTTATTTGAATTAGTTACGAATTATTTACTACAGACTGTCAGCACAGAAACAGTTCTGGCCGAGATTAAGACTCTTAATTAAACTTGATTATCTCACTTAATAACACATTATAGATGATAATATATTATTAACATACAATAATACTCCCCTCCTAGATCAATTACAAACCCTAGGATTGTCTGGAATTACCAAAGTACACACTTTTATCATGTCTCTTTACGTATAACACGGTTTTAGTCATTAATACATCCCAAATAAGATAATTAATGCAAGACAATCATTAAGACACAAGACTCAACATGGATCATGGTCAACAAAGCAATATCAGAACTTCTAATCTCTGTATAATGATTAAAGCAACCAACTTTGGATGTGAATTCCCATCTAGACACGTGGCATGAAAGTATATATGACTATGTTGCAATAAGCATGGAAAATAAGAACATAATTTATTCATCTCACATGAATCAAAACAATACTCTAAGGTACTGAATCAAAACACTGATAAACATCATATGACAGAAGAGAAGAAAGGGAAAAACCATCCTACTCTTAATTCACTAAAAATTCCGCCTTTTTACGCGTTGCTCGTCTCCTCTGCATCCTCCAAAGCTCCCGCTCCAAGCTCTTGCAAAACTCCCACAAGAAGAAGCCTTATAAGAGGTGGGTGAACGTTGGAAGGAGAAGAATAATACTCTGGACGTTCTAAGGCTAGGGTTTCAATAGCACAAGCCAACTCTACAAGGGTTTATATAGAGTTTGAGGAAATCTTTTCTTAAAACAATCCTCCCATATCATGGACTCTTTCCACCAATAAAAGAGTCTCAAGATCTCCTTAGGGGCGTGCAATCCTAGTCTAGTTAGGATATGGTATCTTTCCAATGCAAATCCGCCCCAAAATAGGCTAAAAATCGCAAAACTGCAACCGGCGATAGATCGACGACACGGCGATCGATCGTCACATGCCTTTCACAAGATACCGCGTTACAACCGATCGATCGCAAATATTGCCGATCGATCGGTTGCTCCGAAAACAAAACAGTCAAAAATCACAGTAACTACAATCGATCGTTTCGCTAGGCGATCGATTGGTTCAATCTTCCGATCGATCGTATTTACTGGCGATCGATCGCAACCGCGACAATTCAAAATTCAATTTTTCATATTTTTTTACTCCGAACTCCAACAGTCGGTGGTGTTGGAAAGCTCTTTTCACCTTTTTTAACACTACGAAGTAAAACATAACAAAATCAAGCATCGAGAAGGTCTAATTTCGGTTTTAATACACTTACTAATTTTTCGGATGTTACAACATGTATACAAACCGAAAGATAGCAATTGCATAATAGTTAGTACCAAAAAAGATAGATGTCATGAAACTCTATTTGCCCCACAAAATACGTTGTCAACAATCAATGGTTGATTGGCAGCAACGTCTCAAACTCGTGTGCATTTAAAAAAAAACTCGTTGAATAGAAAGAGACATGTACAACTTGGAAGCTTGTTCACTCCGATCCTTTATTACGCCAAAATGAGTGTCACAAGAATTTGCTTGGAGAACATACGAAACCTGTAACATTCACGGAACCGAGATGAAAAAACCTGAAGAGCAAATGAATCTCTTGCTTCCTCCCTTTCTCTCATCTCTCTCTTTCCATCTCGGTTGTGTGGGGATTACTACCATGAGTGAGACCTAGCTACCTACAGGCACTGCTTCAGTGTGTAAGAATTCTCCAAGTAGTTCCTAAAGTAAGAAACCTATTCCGATCGGGAAGTCTACAACTCACAAGTTTCCTCATTTGAGTGGAAGTCACCTTTCACAATATCAACTTGTATTCCAAATCACTCAGTCACCTGCATGCCTCCACCAAGTACTTTACACTAGGAACTTACTACACCCCGTGTATAGTACACTCATGCATTTAAATATCACGATATATATCATTCAGTAAACTGATAAGAATACATTAATTTGTACCTAACAATACAAATGAACACATTTCCCCCAAGAGCATACAACGCACGCTATCCCCCACCCTGCATACTCAAATAACAGAAGGCAAAACTGAAGGAAATGACCTTAAGACAAGTCAACATAGCACTAAGTAAAAGAGGCCTTGTTACAATCGACAAGAAAAAAAATTCATTCATTGTTGAAGTCAACAAGTATTAAAAAAGAGTTAGGAAAAACTTTGCTATAAGGGAAAAATCAAAAGTTTCTGCAGGCTATATCTCTATTGTCGTTGGAGCTCAAGTTGTAAGCAATAGATAAATGAGGCCTTTTAAGTATTCAACTATCTCAGATCCACCAAGTTTTGAACTGCCAAAGACCCTATCAACAAAAGTTATAGGAACCTACAGAAAAAAAAAGTGACGCCAGTTCAGTAACTCTGCAAAAAGAGCAAAGAGAAGTCGCACAGGAAAATACCAACATAAGATCGATGAATCATCAAAAGAACGGGAAATAAAGTACTGGAATAAAGATATGCTCCACAATAAAATATGATATATTCAATTGATTTAAGATCTACATTCAAAGCTTATAGATTTACAACTTTACTTCCATACCTCTTCGATGTGATAGCCTTTCCTGGAAGCACGAACAATCATTTCCATCTGGAAGACATATCCTTTACTAACACATGAACTAATTATGTCCTCAAGAACAGTTTTTTTGTACAGCCTTCAAGAGATATAAAATAGTAAGTATATGCACCAGCCACATCTATAAAACATCAAATTAATCAGTGACTCACCGAAATGATCCAGTCAAATCAGATACACCTGGCCACAAGAAAGTTTGAGCAAGCACATTTGCACCCCTGCTAGTCAATTTGCGCATAAGGTTCCATCCGTATACACCACCTCCTCTTACATATCTAGTCCCAGTCACAATGCTTGTCCCAGTTTCCATCTGCTTCCTAAGCAATTCCCACCCAAAGTCATAACTATAAAGGCTCACATGAAGCAATAATAGAGATAAAAATAAAGGAAAAGCAAAGAAGAACTAGTAATAGGCCTGAGGTTCTTAAAAATTGAATTCAATTCAACTGATAAAGTATTCGTTATAGACGAGTAATAGGCACACCCTTCACTGTTAACCAGGTTTCCCAGGAATAAAAATTTCAATTTTTTCATTTGAGATATAGAAATCTATCTGTTCTTAAGCATTTTAATCAACAAGGATGGAAACTATAAGTATAGTACCACTAGATATAGGGTAGAAAATGGATCATAGAAATGGTACCTGATGAAACTCGGTAAATACTTCGGCTGTAAAATGTAGAGAACAATATTATAGTACTGAGTATGAGGTAAGAAGGCACTTTACCAGAACACATCATAGAAAAGGTAGTAAACAGTAACGCTTACATGATGGGAGAGATCAGCATCCATAATAATAATATAATTTCCAGATGCATGCTTCAAACCATGAATATAAGCAGTCCCTGATAGTTGCAGAGATTTAATTATTAGTTGCATTTTCTAAATCAAATCTAGAAATGTTAAGGATATGAAGCAAGATGGCTTCAATTTTGAGATGCTGCCCATATTCTTGAACGCATGAATGTTCCAAACCAGGAAAGAGACATTGAATATAAGTGAAAATTGGAAATAAGTGTCATTTGCCTCATTGGCAAGGGCTATTTCTAAAAAAAAAACGACATCCCAGTATTGATTCCCCTGCAGTGGAATCCAATTTCTCTTGTGTCCCATCTAGTATCCTAACAATTATACTATCTTTCTAAAAAAGGGAACATTGCAGAGTACCTAATCCAAGTTTTTTGGGCCTTGCTCTTAAAAGCTGCAACAACATAAAAAAACAAAGAAGTAAACATCATTCAATATGATTGTTTATATACAAACTACATACAGCTTAGCAGTGCAAGCTTAAACAAACTGGCATAACTTTAATACTGATCTGGTGGCAAGCAGGACACCTAACTGCTAGGCTAGCTGCACTCTGTCTGCAATTCTTTTGTTTTTTATACTGTCTACACAATTCGCAGGATATACCAATTTTGTTCTAGTACTTACAATACGATCTTCTCCATACACTTGTTGCAGCTGCTTTACAATTTCTTGTGTTCCATCAGGACTTCCATCATCAACAACAATAACTTCAAAATCAACATCCCTATCACCGAAAGAAAAGATTTGAGTCTGTCCGGTTTTCTCACATGAATGATAGTTAGAATGGTCATAACTCCAATACAATCACCAGGCTGTTTTGATAACAATAAATTCCTTTCCTTTTTTCTGTTCATTTATGCATATGGATGTTTAGATGCAGATATATGAATTTCTTATAAACCCTAGCTTCTGCTAGAATTCTGAGAACAACTGCTAATCAAGGTCCGAATAAAACAGTCAATTTTGTCACAAATTCAGTTATTTTAAAGGGGATGGAAGGAATGATTCTTCCACTCTTCCCCCAAGCGCAAATATAAGTTAGCTGACCTCTAACACAAAATAGTCCTAGATACATAGTATTTTCGATTTTGGCGTCAATGGACAGAGTAAACTTAAGTAAAGGTACTGAAATTATTGGCAAGCAAATCAAGCTTAAGACAGCTAAATGTGAGTTGCGTATTGAAACGTAAAACCTAGTTTCAGTGGCTAATATTAAGGCAAGCCTAAACATTCATTGAAAGAATAAAAAATTTGGACTGAAAGCAAGCTTACGTCTCCTCCTATGTTGTCCATCATCAAACATTTCCATTCAATGAACTTCAGTGATAATTCAATGATGAATGTTAACCATTGACAGCTTCATGAGTTTTCTCCAAAACACCGTACTTTCTACGAGCTATAAGAATCATGGCCCATACTAACAGTACATATTTGCTCAAGAAAATGCAAATCCAATCCATGGATCAAGTAAATTTCAAATTACAACCAAAAAAATCATGGCATGAGTTAGGAAGACATGAAATAATACATGCCAATGCTTTTTTTTTCCTAATTATCAGAATCCATCCAGTAATCTAATTTTTTTTCTAAAAACAATCACTCAAATAATAAACTAATGGAAAACAAGAACGGATAGAGAAAGAAAGAGTACCTAAGGTGTTTGAAAACAAGGTAAACAAAGAGGGCAATATTGAGACGCTCATTGTAGGTAGGCACAATGATGCTGTACTTATTAGAATTTTCCATCCCTCCTTTCCGATCTTCTTCCAATCTCTGTATCCGCAACCAATGAAAAAGAAACCTTTTTTTGACAAAATGAAAAAGAGACCTGCTCAACGAGACTCGAAGGAAGAAGAAGCTTTTGGAGGTGAAAACGCGGGCGATCGTCGGAGGAGACGCCGGTGGTCGGCGGCGCTGCGGTGCAGGTCGTCGGAGGACGAGGCCGGTCGTTACAAAGGCAGCTAGTTGTCGCTTTAAGGTCTCTCCTGCCCAGGCCAAATCCGGGTTGAGCAGAGGATTTTAAAAGCCGTCCGGGTCAGACCGCCCAGGACTCCATGGCCGGCTGGCTCGGGAACCAGCCGGGCTCCCGGCTGCGCTGAGCATGTCATCTCAGGCATTTCGTCGAACAGCTTTCGTGCAGACGCCATATCTGATACTTATGCGTACATGTTAAGTGATTCGCCAGCGTAGCATCGGGCAACGACCCGCATTTGAAAACCTGCGCATGAGCAGCTCTGCCATTACTAAGCGATCTTTTGCTGGTAGAGGTTTTGAGTACAGAAACTATCGCCAGTATTAAGGTATGTGATGTTGCAGAGATGAGTGCATGTCAAATTTTGTTGGAAAGACCTTGGCAGTATGACGTGAATGCTATCCATGATGGGAAAACTAATACTCACTCTTTTGTTTGAAAAAAGTTAGTTTTGCTTACAAAACAGCATCCAGTGTGTGTAAAATCTATTTCTGCTGTTTCTAACAAGGTGTTGTTAGTTAGTGACTTAAGAAAAGACATTCAAGAGGGAACTGACATCTATGCTATGGTGGTAAAAGAATCTAATCTTAAGTGTCCTGTGCCACCAAAGTTGCAACAGATATTGAAAGAGTTTGTAGCTGTAATGCCAGAAGAATTGCCTGCTTCATCGCCACCTCTGAGAGAAATACAACATCAAATTGATTTTATACCTGGTGCTAGCTTTCCTAATCTGCCACATTATCGAATGAGTCCTAAGGAGAGTCAAATTCTACAAGAGCAGAGGTGGAGGAACTGTTAAACAAGGGACCGATCAGAGAAAGCATGAGCCCAGCTTTATTGGTTTAAAAAAAAGATGGTTCTTGGAGAATGTGTATTGATTGTAGAGCTATCAATAGAATCACTGTGAAATACAGATTTCCTATACCAAGATTAGAAGACATGATTGATATTTTGGAAGGGTCAAGAGTGTTTTCCAAGATGGATTTAATAAGGAGTAGGTAGCACCAAGTACATTCATGTGACTGATGAATCAGGTATTAAAACCATTCTTTCACAAGTTTGTTGTTGTATATTTTGATGATATTCTTATCTATAGTAAGACTGAGGAAGAGCATTTAAACCATTTGGTTGAAGTTCTGAAAGTTCTACAACAACATTCCTTGTATATTAATCACAAGAAATGTAGTTTTTTGTCCTCATAACTCAATTTCTTGGGATACATTGTGGAAGCTCAAGGTATTAGTGTAGATCAATCTAAAGTGGAAACCATTTTATCATGGCCAGTACCTCAGTGTGCAAGGGATGTTAAGAACTTTCATGGATTAACAACTTTCTATTTTAGGTTTGTAAGAGGTTTTAGCTCTATTGCAGCTCCTCTTACTGATTGTATGAAGAAAGATAAGTTTGATTGGACTCCTACTGCTTAACATAGTCTTGAATTGTTAAAGCAGAAATTGTCTACTACTCCTATTTTGGCTTTGTCCTGTTTTGAGAAAATATTCGAGGTTGAATGTGATGCTTCAGGCATGGGAATAGGAGATGTGTTGTCTCAGGAAGGTCGGCCAGTAGATTTTTACAGCTCTAAACTCAGTCCAGTAGATTTTTACAGCTCTAAACTCAGTCCAGCAAGACCGAAATGGCCAGCTTATAAGTTAGAATTTTTTGCTCTTATTCAAGCCTTAAGGCAGTGGAGACACTATTTGATACAAAGGGAGTTTATATTGCATACTGATCATCAGCCCCTAAAATTCCTTCACACTCAGAACAAGATGGATATAATGCATGCAAGCTGGATTTCTGAACTTCAGGAATTTACTTTTGTTATTAAACACAAATCAGGTAAATTGAATAAAGTGGCAGATGCATTAAGCAGGAAATTTTCTCTCTTGATTTCTATGCGAATGGAGGTTTTTGGATTTGATTCTATTAGAGATCTATACAGTACAAATGTGGACTTTGGTTCCATGTGGCTACAGTGTACCTCTCAGTCAGCTATTTTTGAAGACTATACTGTTCATGATGGATTCCTGTTTAAGGGAACCAAACTGTGTATTCCTGAGAGTTCATTGCGTCAAAAAATCATTCATGAACATCATAGTGGAGGTCTAGGAGGGCATTTTAGTAGAGATAAGACTGTTCAGCTACTGACTGAAAAGTTTTATTCGCCACACTTGCGAAGAGATGTTGCAAAAAATGTTCAAAGATGTTATATTTGTCAGTAGGCTAAAGGTCACAGTCAAAATACAGATTTATATTTACCCTTACCAATACCATATGCTCCTTGGGAGGACCTTACAATGGATTTCTTACTTGGTCTGCCTCAAACGAAAAAGGGATTCGATTCTGTCTTTGTCGTGGTGGATAGATTTTCTAAAATGGCTCATTTTTTGCCATGTAAAAAAACTAATGATGCTTCAACCATTGCAGTTTTGTTTTTCAAAGAGGTTGTGCTTCTAGATGGCATTCCTAAGACTATCACTTCTGGCAGGGATAGTAAATTTCTTAGCCAGTTTTGGAAAGTGTTATGGAAGCACTGCTTTACAGTTTAGCTTTACCTGTCATCCACAAACAAATGGCTAAATAGAAGTTATTAATTGGAAAGTGTTATGGTAATTTGTTGATTTGTCTTGATGGAGACAGACCTGCACAATACACAATGGGATCTGTTTATTTCACAGACTGAATTTTCTTACAATGTTTCTACTAATCAATCTACAAGTTATTCACCTTTCATGATTCTCTATGGTATGACTCCTAATAACCCTTTTGATCTGTTAACCCCACTCTCTGGTGTTTAAGTTCCTAAGTCTATCCAACAAACTGTGGAACATATTGTTGATATTCATGCTTCTCTCAAAAATAATTTGGCCACTGCAAATGAACAGTACAGGGCAGTTGCAAATCAGCATCGTCGAGAACAACTTTTCCAGGCCAGAGATCAGATGATGGTTTATCTCTGCAAAGAGCGAATGCCGGCAGGATATTATTCCAAACTATCAAAAAGAAAGTAGGTCCTTACAAAATTCTTTCTAAACTGAATGACAATGCCTATATTGTCGATTTGCCTGATAGTTTCAATTTTTCTAAGACTTTCAATGTATCTGATTGTATGCCTACCATCCTTCCTCTGTGTTTGTTTCTCCTGTTAGTCCTGTTGTGCTTACAGCTTGAGAACAAGCAGTGTTTTAGGGGAGGAGAAATGCTGGCGATGGTGCTCTGTTTTATTTTGGATGGTACTCTGTTTCATTATGGATTTAATGGATGAAGGTAATGTCGGTTGATAAATTGTAAAAGTACTGAACTATCCTTGGCAATTGGTTAGTATACTCAAAAGGGTATATCAATCTCTGGTGCTTTCTTTAGTGGTATAAAAGAACAGAACCGGGACACAACAGAGAGACGATCAAGGGATTTTTTTTTGCGATTGAATCAACAGAGTTGTTTTCTTGATTTTGGGGTGGATTCCTCGACGAGCTGGTGGATTCCGGCATCATAGTTTGGCTTTACAAAAGATCTAGGTGTTGTAATGCCTTGTTTGTTTGTAAGAGAGAGTTTTTGTTCAATGTTCGTTGATATTGTAACTGTTTATTAAATACAAAATATGTTTGATATATTGAAGGATGAGTAGTTGTTGAGTATGTGTTTGATGAAATAGCTGCATTGTTATGTAATTGCTATTCTGTAAATTGGCTGCAATAGAAGCTCGGCGGTGTTTTGAGTTGAGGCCGACTGAGTGCACCTTTAGCAGTGTGATCAAGGCCTGTTCTAATTTAGAAAAGGCTTCTGGCGAGCAAGTTCATGGAGTTAGCATCAAGACAGGATATGATTTTCATTGCTTTGTTGGGACTGCGCTCGTGGATATGTATGGAAAATATGGTGATATGCAATGTTCAATGAAGATATTTAGTAATATTTTGACTATTGATCTTGCTCTCTACAATGCAGTCATTGTTGGATTTACTCAGAAGGTTTTTTCCCAGATGAGTCCACCTTTTCTAGTGTTCTTAGCGCTTGCAGTAGTCTAAAACACTCACAATTTGGAAGAATTCTTCACGGGGTGATTGAAAAATCTGATTTTCGAAAAAGTGTATTTGTTAACACTGGTTTAATTGGCATGTACATGAAATGTGGGTATGTTGAGGAAAGGTTGAGAATATTTTGGCACATGTCTGAGAGAAATACCATCTCATATAATTCCATGATCGGTGGGCTTGGGCAAAATGCTCAATTCTGTGAAGCAGTGAAGCTGTTTGTTGATATGAATCGTAAATGCTTAAAAGCTGATCTAGTACTTTTGTTGTCTTGATGAGTTCTCGTTGGGGATACGGGAAAAGCATATATATTCATGCGATTAAGCATGGCTATGGATTAGATCCAGTTGTACAAAACGCCTTTCTAGATTGTCTTGTCAAAGCAGGTTCTATAGTTGAAGCTCAGGAGCTTTTTGATAAAATGAATCAAAGAAGCGTTATTTCATGGACCACAATGATATCTGGGTTATCACAATTAGGTTGTAGTTCAAAGGCAGTTGAGCTATTCAAAAGAATGTAAGCCGCAGGTGTGAGTCCAAACTGTTTCACCATTTCTTGTGTTCTGAACGCCCGTGGACACATATCTATCTTGGAGCTAGGAAGATGCATCCATGGATTTAGCCTCAAGAATGGGACTGATGGTGATGATTTTACATATAGTTCTATGTTGGACATGTATGCTAACTGTGGAGCACTAGAGGAGGCATATAGTTTATTTGAGGAATTGCCCAAAACAGACATTGTTTCCTGGAATTCAATGATTACTGGGTTATCCAAACATGGAAATGCTACTGAGGCTTTAATGTTATTGGGCAAAATGGAGAACTTCGGAGTCAAGCCAAACCATGTAACGTCTGTCTCTGTGTTATCAGCTTGCAGCCGTTGTGGCCTTGTAGATGAAGGTGTTCGCATTTTTTGAGTCCATGACTTCTAAATATGGCATCATTCCGAGCATGGAACACTATGCATGTACGGTGGACACATTTGGCAGGGTTGGAATGCTAGATAGGGCCAAGAAGTTAATTGATAGCATGCAAGTGAAGGGTGACGTGTCAATATGGAAGACAATTTTGGCAGCTTCTAAGCTCCATGGGAATGTAGAGCTGGCAAAAGTTGCATTGGACCATGTTATGACCATTGAAGATCATGATAGAGTTTCCTATGTGACAATGTCGCGAGCGGCGATGGAGGGAGAGAGGGTAAAGGAGTTTTTTTTTTAAAGACTCCTCAACCGTACGGTTGCAAATCAAAGCGCCCGGAGAGACCGGAGAGAGCTTCTCTCCGGGCGCTCTGAGGCTACCAGCCCTCTTTCTTATAGGACTTTTCCACACTGTACTACTTTTATCGGAGGGGGTATCACTTTTTTCAGCTTTTATTTGATTGCAGACTGAGAAAAATACATATGATCACTTCCTCATCAAGAGAACTAAACCTCTGAATGTCTCTGAATACGCCAGTAGGGAAGCGGGGGAGGAATCACTAGTCCATAGCTACAGCAGGAGTTTCAGAGGATTTGCTGCCAAGCTATCTGAATATGAAGCACAGAAATTCCCAGGTGAAAGAAGAATTTCGTATATTACATTAACTATAATAAAAAGAAAAAGAAAGAATGTTTATGATGAACTAACACAAAATTCCTAGTTATTTTTTAAGAAATGGAGGAGGTCGTGAGAATATTTCCAGACAAGATGTTGGAGCTCCACACAAGAAGATCATGGGACTTCACCATGTTCCCCCTCCTAAGGAGATGTTATTGTCGGCGTCATTGATTCCGGTGTGGATCGCTAGTTAACTACTCCCTTAATCCCATTTTAATAGTTCGATTTGATGTTTTGAAATGTACTAATTTTGGTTCAGTTTGAAAAACTAAAAAGGAGATGTACTAATTTATTTCATATTGGAAAACCAAATCGGACTACTGAAGTGGGATCAAATAAATATTTCAGACCGAAATTTGGAATCAAAGTAGAATTTTAAACTGCAGAATGAAGTTATTGCCAGGACAACAAGGGGTAAATAAGGCAAAGTTTGCAGCATGTCTCAAAAATAAAATGTGTTATTATAAGTTTGAATTTAGATAGATCATCTTGAAGACGAAAAAAGGATGCCACAGTACCATACGTTTGCAGGTGAAGTTGCCCACATCGTCAGCTTGGCATAGTCCCTTCCACTTGTCAGGTGGAGAGCCGGAGCCCATATCCTCATCACTAAAGCTCTGTGCCTCCGGCCAAACTCCTGCTCAGATACAATTTTGCCATAGAAACAATAGGTCAGCACCTTAGTTGCCTTCCGAACTTACATGACTCTATAAGAAATAGGAAAATGCTTGTTCTCCCGTTTTTTTTTTTCACGGTCACCTCACGTGCCATTGGGCAACCCTTTCACGCACTAGCACGTGAGGTTGGCCGTGATAAAAAAGCAGGAGAAATGGCATTCCTCCAAGAAATAAGCCTAACTGTATCGACCTCTTTAAAGAAGAGAAATGTATCTAGGAGGGAGGATGAGCTTACCTGCCAAACACCTGCTGAAGTATGCTATGGTGGTGTAAGCACAGGGAAGATTTGGCCTCAGGCAATTCCCCCATGTATACCACGTAAACCTGAAATGTTCAAACTATTCCGTCATGTCTAGACATTCTCTGATCTGTTTTTCCTTTTTGGCATTCTGCATATTGGTTATGACACCATGAAACCACAATGTAGTATTCTAGCACAATATGGCCCAAATTCTAGAGAACAAATCTGAATTCTACTCAATTATATTTTCAGCTTTCAGTTCTTTTTTATTACGTTCCTATCAATAATTGTGAGCATTTGATACAAGACTTAAAAGAATGATAGGAAGCATTTACTTCCGTTATCATGATCTCTCCCCTTGTTCATTGATAGTTGTTTTGGTTTTCGACTTTTGCCAATTAAGATAGACATTCTGCAAAATGTAGCACCCACCTTCTTCTCATCGACAACACTGGCACTGGAGCTGGAGCGAGATGCTATGGAAAGAACAGAAAGAGCCCATATGAACAATAAAGATTTAGCCATCCTTGTAACTGAAGTTTCTTTCCCCAAGGTATGAAATGCTCATCTCAGGCGCGACTGCATTTATACAATAACTGCTTTGGCTTCTACTCGATCATTCAATATATATTTAATCTTTGTCATGTTTATTTTGGATTCTTCCTTACTATTGATGAGATGATCCAAAATTGAACCGAGGTTTATGTAAGATAACCAAGTTTCCCAAAAGCTCAAGCAGTTAGAATCATAATCTATATTTATTTATTATATATATTAACATCCCCTTTTACGGGCAAACGTCTATCAAACATAACACGTGGAATATAATTATGGTATAAATGCCTCCAATGAGACTAGAACTCAAGACCTCTCATAATGATACCATGTAAGTTAACCAAGTTTCCCAAAAGCTCGAGCTGATAGGAAACAGAAATCTATATTCATTTATTGTATATATTAAGAGCCTACTAGTCTCATTGCCCTCAATGTCACAATTTTTTGTTTCACTAAGGCATATTTTGCTTCGTTCTAATCGAGCCTGCTCAACCATAAAACATTTTACATAATTTTAATGCCGTTGACAATAACAGAGAAGAGTGTTTCGTTCTTTGTTGAAATTTTCACTAATATTTTTTTTTGAAACAGGGGAAACTTTTCACTAATAATTAAGAATTATAGATGAGCATCGGACCTTTGGAAGGAAGGAGAAAGGTATTAACCTTGTTTCGTGGGAATCTCCAGAAAAAAAGAGCTGTTCAATTTCAACCCTTCAAAAGACTAACCGCTCTAACTGAGTCAAGTTTGTGTAGCATGGGCGTCCAACCTGCTACTACGTAGGTCATTTTTCACTTCAGCTTTAGTGAACAGAAGATGGGTCGTTGTTTGAATGAGGTACTTAAAGATACTTTAATTTATATGAGCATAATTGTTGGCAATTCTAAGTATCTAAACATAATTGGACGGTTATTAATATGAGCATGGAGGTTTCATAATGTTTCTTGCCTAGCCATCTGCTAATTTACATAGCAAAAATATTGTAAATCTACAACTTCCCATCTCACAGCACAGTAATCTCGTGTAACAAGCAACATTTGCAGTGTTTCAAAGGTGATCAGTGTTGACCAGGGCTGTTGCCTAGACCTAGCAAGCAACTTCTAATTAAGCAAGTATTCCACGGAAGCTAAACATGTTGAATATTTCTTGACTACATAAAGATTTTATGTTGAACAGTACTATGTTTCTACATTTGAGAAGTCACATAATAAGAAGATAACAAGTATAATATCACATCTCTAACAGATATTGAGTAATGAAAAGGGACCACTGCTAGTAGTACACTAATGCTTTTTGTTGTTGCAAGATTTAACAGAGTTATTGAGATCTCAACTTGCTTAGTTAATCTAATTACATCATTGGCCTAACATAAGAAGGAATCCAGTGATAATAAGGTGAAGGCAGCTCCTTCCAGCTGCCAGCGCTAGCTTCCCTCAATTAGTAACTACAGAAGGGCGGCGCCTCTGTGGAAAATCCATTCTGGGTGTGTGGGAAGTGGGCACCTTCCCTCCGAACTCGCGCATATCGCCTTCTTCGTGGATAGTCTCCAGCCTCTTCTCCATCAGACTGGACTTCTTCTCCACAGCAATGATGCGCGGTGGGGCAGGCTCCAGCCCCGGCCATGCGCTTCCACCGTTAAACGGTTTGTACATATCTCTGCTCATGAGCACTAACTAGAGTGAGTTTTTCTACTTCTCTCACGGCCAACAACAGGGTCCCCTCCATGCTCCATCCACCAGGTTTAAATAACACTGCTAAGATTGGATACTGATTAGAGTTGGTTTAAGAATAAAGAAAGATCTCCAAGCAAGCATTTTAAGTGCCAAGTAGTCCCATTTGATTCCATCCTCCCCTGAATTGATTCTCCTGTATGCTACTGGTTGTTGATCTGGTGATGAAGAATTTAAGCATCTGATTCAAAGTATTTTGATTCGGATACCATTCTGCGAGGATAGAGAAGTTGCATTACATTGTGAAACGCAATTTTGGTGATGGTGGGCTCGTATGAGGTGCATATGGTTCATTGTTTCTTTTGTGCGAGCCGAATAAAATCTCGGGTGGGTAGTCTTCAGCACAAGCACAGGGCCCATTTCAAAGAGGGTCGAGCATGCATGTTCTGGTTTGGACTAAAATCACTGTTATCATAAAGTTGGAATTCGTGTTCAGTTCCGAAGGTGGTCGATCAGTTGAAAATTCAGATGAATTTGGAAAAAAAAAACAGGTGAAATTCCAGCCACATGACAATAGATCTTGTTTCAGAGGGAACATATTTGGGTGGATACTTAGAGGTCACAACTTACACAGAGCACGACAGCCATGTGAGTGGTCCTTGTGGAACTAGCCCACAAACTTTGGTGGCTTCGTATTTTTTCCAGCATATATGTAGGCGGCATGAAATTAAATATTATTCAGTCAAAGATTGTAACAAATTGTAAGTTTTAAGAATTGGAGAACCTACTGAATATATAGTATTTCTCTAGTGTTTTAATGCCTATTTAGAAAGAGGTCTAGGTCAGGCATAACAACTACAAGGACCATTATAGGAAATCCGCCAAAGGGTATTCGGCAAAATATACCACTAGTTTGGAGCACAACTATTGTTGTGCCAAAGGTAATACACTAGAACCTAACACAATGCTTCTTTTTCTTTCTTTTTTAGTACTTAAATATGAGGCCAAAGGGTCAGCCATTGTGTGGTCGTAATTTTTATAGGAAATCCGCCGCATAGTCTTTCACCAGCTTCTCTGTTTTGTGGTTGTATGTATATTTCCTATAAGAGTTCTTTTGTTTTTTTTTTGTCAAATTGCCACAAGAGTTTCGTTCTTAGCGGTTGTGGAACACGACCTCTTTATAATTGTATATTCTTCTAGATCAATTTCATTTGTTGTAGTCTACTGGATGGATGGATGCGCCTGCGTGGATCTTATCCTAAAAATTTTGCAACTTTCACCATTGATGGGGAATATATTCATACATTAGAAATCCCTCTGCTGGTGCGTTGGAATTGTGGTATGTGGATATGCACTGACTGCATTGTAGTTTCTGATAGGATTCTATGCTTCTTCAGCTCGATCTTGGACAGCTTAGATGGCGATTTGAGCGTCAAATGGCAGCGATCAGGCAGCTTCAGGCTTTCAGCCAACAAACTTTGACTTAGATGTCCTCCAAGAAGTGCTGCTTTCTAGGAGGGATCTGACAGTAAAGTGTTACTTCCTCCGTTCCAGGTACACTAGGAAAAAATATATGACCTATATTAGTTGCTCCATTTGGCCGAGTTCTACAAAAAAAAAACAGAAAAATGATATCCTACACCAAATCTGAACACAACCCATACACCAGTCACTAGGGATTTTGCATGTGAGGAGCTTTTTAAAGTATCTAGCCAAGTTTTTACCATTCTCATGGACGTGGGTCCTATCATTAAGTTAAGATCACTATTTATTCAAATATTACTCTATTAATATAGGACGAAGGTAATATTATCATCATCATAAGCCTTATCCCAGCTACCTGGGATAGGCGGCATGGATTATATACCGTGTTTGACTCTGATCAGAATCAAAGTGGTACAAAATCCATACAAAGAAACATAGTGGTAGGACGGAGGTAGTATTATAATAACTAAAATATGGGAAGACTCTATGCTTACAAAATTTAAATGTCATAACACAGTTCAAGCTTCACCTGTGCTTGCGTGATGTGTTAGGATTTATTTTGTACTTCATAATAAATCATCATAACGACAAAACTTCAATCTCATAATATAATAAAATATTATAAACCTTAGTTATAGAAAACATACCTTGAGCCATAGAAGAATTCCAACCGTCAATAAGGAAATCGGTTTCTCTCTCTTAGCCTTTTCTTCTGTTTCACAGAGAATGCTTTTGTTGATGGAGATTAAACCTCTGTTATTCTTTTATAGGCAGAGAGAGGACCGTTCCTGATAGTGTTATATATGTGTTTATTATCAGGACTGTAACTGTCCAAGATAAATACTCTTAATTATACGTTCCATCAACGTATATATCAGAAACGTTATCTTTTCATGTTGACCTGTTTACGTTGCACGTGGGCCACATTAAGTGAGATATTAAAATATCTTACATTCTCCCACTTGGCCCATGTGACAGAATTTATCTTCCAAAACATAATGCGCATATCATAAAGATAAATTCTTCTACATTGGTCATATCATAGTATCATTATTAAGTATAGACTAATACGGATCATAGCGGTTCCATATCATTAAATCGACATAGTTCCTTCTATGTACCACAATATTAGTTTTGTACTTAATATGATCTATAAGGGAAAAAGATCAATAATGGTCCACTTTAATGTCTCTGTTAGAGACTAAAATCCTGTCAAACATTTATGTATATACCAATGGTATTAAAACAGGATATCATAAGTATCAGAAACAATATATAAATGAGCTCAAAGGGTCAAACACATTAATTATCATAAACTCATTAAAACTTTACAATAATGCCCATCCTTTCGACATGTCCAGTAAATGTCTTTGGAGGCAATCCTTTAGTCATCGGATCCGCAATCATAAGATTGGTGCCAATATGTTCAATTGACACTTTTTGTTTCTGAACTTCTTCTTTAATGGCAAGGTATTTTAATTCCATATGTTTAGCACCCTTGGAATACTTGTCGTTTTTGGAGAAGAAGACTGCTGCAGAATTATCACAGTAAATTTTCAGCGGCTTGGCAATACTGTCGACTATTCCAAGTCCTGAAATAAAGTTCCGCAACCATAATCCATGAATTGTGGCCTCAAAACATGCCACAAATTCAGCTTCCATAGTGGATGCAGCAATGATAGACTGCTTCGCACTTTTCCATGAAATTGCTCCTCCAGCAAGTAGGAACAAGTAGCCAAATATGGATTTTCTTGTATCAACACATCCAGCAAAATCTGAATCTGAATATCCAATCACCTCAAGATGATCAAATCTCCTATAAGTGAGCATGCAATCTTTCGTTCCTTACAAGTATCTCAATACTTTCTTTGCAGCTTTCCAGTGATCCAATCCAGGATTACTTTGATATCGGCCAAGCATTCCAACAGCAAAACTAATGTCTGGCCTCGTACAAGTCTGGGCATACATTAAGCTCCCAACCATGGATGCATAAGGAATTTCTTCCATTTGTTTGCGTTCCAATTCATTCTGTGGGCATTGCATAATGCTGAATTTATCTCTTTTCTGAATTGGAACAACACTTGATGAGCACTTTTCCATTTTAAATCTCTCTAGAACTTTATCGATATATGCTTTCTGAGACAACCCTAACAATCCTTGTGTTCTATCTCGGAATATTTATATTCCAATCACATAAGTTGCCTCTCCCATATCCTTCATTTCAAAGTTCTTAGAGAGAAATTTCTTGGTCTCATATAATAAGCCAAGATCATTAGTAGCAAGTAAGATGTCATCAACATACAGAATTAAAAATATAAACTTGCTCCCACTGATCTTCAGGTATATACACCGATCAACAATGTTTTCCTTAAAACCAAAAGAAGTAATGGTATCATTGAACTTAAGATACCATTGGCGGGAAGCTTGTTTAAGTCCGTATATTGATTTCTTAAGTTTACACACCATATGTTCTTTTCCTTCAATGAAAAAACCTTCAGGTTGATCCATATAAACTTCTTCCTCTAAATTCCCATCCAGAAAGGCAGTTTTCACATCCATTTGATGTAACTCCAAGTCATAATGAGCTACCAAAGCCATAATAATTCTAAGAGTCTTTCTTAGATACAGGTGAGAAAGTCTCCTTATAGTCAATACCATCTTTCTGAGTAAAGCCTTTGGCAACAAGTCTGGCCTTGTATCGTTCTATATTGCCATTTGAGTCACGTTTGGTCTTAAAGACCCATTTACACCCGACTCTTTTACTGCTTCCAGGCAATTCAACAAGGTCCCAAACATCATTCTGTTCCATTGATTTTAACTCATCTTTCATGGCATCTACCCATTTAGTAGAATTAACACTTTTTATGGCTTGTGAAAACGAAACTAGATCTTCATCAATTCCCAAGTCAAATTCTGACTCTTGTAGATATACCAGATAATCATCAAAAATAGCAGACCTTCTTTGTCTTTGAGTCCTTCTTAATGCTATTTCTTGTGGTTCTTCTATTGTAGGTTCATTAACATTATCGTTATTGTGAGTAATCTGATCATTTATTTGTTGTTCTTGTCCATTGTTCAACGGTTCAACAATTGGATAAACAACAACTTTAGAAGAAGTTAACGGTAAAGGAACTTGTACCCTAACTTCTTGAATTTTCACTTTTCGTGGTTCCTTACTCCCACTAACTTCACCATTCTCAATGAACCTAGCATTTCCAGTTTCAACAATTCTTGTACTATGGTTAGGACAATAAAATCTATACCCTTTAGACTTTTCTGGATAACCAATGAAGAAACCACTGGTTGTTCTTGAATCCAATTTCTTTTCTTGTGGATTATAGATTCTTACTTCTGCCGGGCAACCCCAAACATGCAGGTGCCTTAAACTGGGCTTCCTTCTGGTCCACAGTTCAAAAGGAGTCTTAGGAACTGCCTTACTAGGAACCCTGTTTAATAAATACATGGCAGTTTTCAATGCATGCATCCACAATGATATGGGTAAAGACGTATTGCTTATCATACTCCTAACCATGTCCAATAAGGTACGATTACGCCTTTCTGCTACACCATTTTGTTGTGGTGTACCGGGCATAGTGTATTGAGTACATATGCCACGCTTTTCAAGGAATTTAGCAAATGGACCTGGGCATTGCCCGGTTTCATTATACTTTCCATAAAATTCACCACCTCTATCAGACCTGACGATTTTTACCTTTCTGTCTAATTGTCTCTCAACTTCATTAATAAATACCTCGAGAGCATTTATCGATTGAGATTTTTCATGCAACAAATAGACATAACCATAACGTGAAAAATCATCAATAAAAGTGATAAAATATTTTTCTCCACTAAAAAATGAAACATTAAAAGGTCCACATATATCAGTGTGTATTATTTCAAGGAGTTGTATGCTCCTTGTGGCTCCTTTCTTTGTGTGTTTTGTTTGTTTTCCTTTAATACAATCTACACAAATACCAAGATCGGTAAAATCCAAGTCTGGGAGGATTTCATTCTTTACCAACCTTTTTAATCTTTCTTTTGAAACATGACCCAGACGTTTATGCCACAAGTAAGCTGAACTTTCATTGACTAGACCACGTTTAGTTCCAACATTATGATGCAGGGTTAAAAGAGTCTCAACAAAAAGATCATCAAGTTTCAATTTGTATAAACCTTCACAAAGATTACCAGAATCAATGAAATGATTTTTCTTAAGCAAACTGAAACATCCATTCCCAAATTTAAAAGAGTATCCAGCTGAATCAAGTTTAGACAAAGAAACTAAATTACGAGAAACAGAAGGTACGTAAAGAGTTTGACATAAATCTAATTGATGTCCTGTGTCTAAAATCAAACGATAAGTTCCAATAGCTTCAACTGGAGCTTTGACACGATTCCCCATAAAAACAAACTTTTCATTTGAATTTGTGGTTTGGGTCGTAAGAAATCCCTGCATCGTATTTGAAACATGAGTGGTACAGCTAGAATCAAGCTACCAAGTATTATAAGGAACTTCAGCTAAATTTGATTCGAAACATACGAAAGCACTAGGCTTACCTTTCTTTTCGAACCATGCCTTACGTTTCAGGCAATCTTTCTGAAAGTGTCCAAGTTTCTTGCAGAAATGACACTTATCATTTTTATATTCCTTTTTCTGGATTTGAGCAGATGACCGATTCACTTTCAACGGTCCTTGCTTGCCCTTTCCATGCTTCTTTCCGGCTTTCTTTCTAGCTCCTTGATTACTTACGAAATGAATAGTATGAGTTCCTTGACTCTTAAGCCTCGTTTCTTCCTGAACAAGCATACTGTGAAGTTCATTCACATTCCATTTATCTTTCATGGTGTTGTAATTCATTTGGAACGGACCATATTCAGGAGGAAGTGAGTTTATAATAAACTGTACGAGGAAATTCTCATCTACATTCATTCCTAGAGACTTAAGTCTTGCTGCAATATTTGTCATTTCAATGACATGCTCATGCATGCTACGAGAGCCATCGTACTTCATGGTGGTTAAGGTAGCCATTAATGTCCCAGCAAGTGACTTATCAGCAGTTTGGGAGCGCTCTTTCACAAATTTCAAAAATTCTTTAGCACTATCAGTTTTGGGAAGAGCAGACTTTATGTTGTTTGCTACACTCATTCGCATAAACATTAAACTTAGTCTGTTTGATCTTTCCCAAGCATCATGGAAAGTCTTTTCTTCATCACTGCTAGTATCAGTAATAGCAGTAGGTTTCTCAGTTTGAAGTGACAAATCAAGATCCAAAACACCTAAGTGAAATTGGATTTGTTCACTCCAATCAGAGAGATTAAGCCCATTAAACAATGGAACAGACGAAGCATGCGAATGAAGAGAAACAGGGACATGTACTGCAAGAATAATAT
The DNA here is from genome assembly GCA_039654745.1 of Houttuynia cordata. Taxonomy (NCBI): domain Eukaryota; kingdom Viridiplantae; phylum Streptophyta; class Magnoliopsida; order Piperales; family Saururaceae; genus Houttuynia; species Houttuynia cordata. The sequence goes on from CM077503.1 coordinate 20,083,625, forward strand.
AATGCTCATATATTAACGCTTTGAGTTGTAACTTAAACACATAATACAGATTCAGACACTTAATTCAAATAAAACAGTAAGTGTATACCGATGTTCTCCTTTGGGTGATACAACGGCATACCACGATAAACATAATGATGCTTATAAATCTACTATAATTTAGTAATTTAATATATCCCACTTAAATCAGTTTGCTATCTTTGGATATACAAAACTAATCTAATGAAATATATTAATTACCACCTTCATATTCATAAATTATAAGGACAACTGATCAACCTTTGGGCGATCACTAAATGTCTTATAAGCATGAATTTTTAATTACCCATAATATTCTATAAGATCATTTCAATTCTAAGCATCACATACTTATAGGTAATTAAATTATCAATTATACAATTCAAAATTTGCGTGACCTTATGGTTCGACCACTTTGGTGATTAACAAACCAACATAAAGTAAATTTAAATTGTATAATGTCAATAATAATAATCATCATCATCATCATAATATATCAATAACCATAAGTTAATGCCAATAATATGCTTAAAATAATATGCTGAACCGTAATTTATTATTTGGATCAAACCAAAATTTTAATATCAGCCGAAACCCGAATTTAAAGGCTGAACCAAAAGATTAATATAAACCCAAACCGGATTTATTACTATTAGACCGAACCAGAATATTAATAGTAGTAGGGCCGGTCTGGCTCGATTCAGATCTTGAGTCGGGCCCCTTTTTTTTTTTTTTTTTTAAGGACTGGACCGGTTTGGTCCGGTTCACTTTATAATGGTTCAAAGGGTCATCCTCTTCATGAGGATGCCCTAAATATGTTTACAGTAGCAGGCGGCGGCAGCCATGGGCGCCACCGCCGCCGCCTTAGTCCTTCAGCGGCCAAAGGCCGCTTATCCTCCTTTCTGGTCCCCCCCGTGATTCTTGCTGGAGCACTGGCGACTGCACAAGGAGGAACTCGGCAGCGCCAGGATCGTCATCGACCTCGTCGACGGTTGCGACGGCGATCGGGACGTGCGGGAGCAGCATGGGTGGCGGCCATGGACGTCGCCACCACGGGGCGACACGATGGCGGCCGAAAGGGCCGTCCTTTCTGTGTTTCTGCAAGCGACATGGTGGCGATCGCGACAGCATCAAGGGCGGCGGCCATGGACGCCGCCGCCACGGGGCTCCACGATGGCGGCAATGCCGCCGGCGGCCATGAGGTAATTTTTTTTTTTTATATATATTGTCATGGCGTCGGCCATGGACGCCGACGCCGTCGCCGATGAGTGACATCATGGCGTCCGAAAGGGCCTTCCTTTATTCTTTTATGGTGAGGCTGGCGACGGCCAAAAGCTTTTTTTTATTTATTTATATATATATATATACCGACGGCTGGCTTGCACCGTCAGCGTGCTAACGGCTGGTGGTCCGACCAGTTGCTACACGGACAACAATTAATCTGCTTCGGGGTCAGCCATGGCGGCGGTCGAAAGAGCAAATACAGATCTTCCACTGCCATGACATAGACATGTGCCGACAGTCAACATCCGGCGCCGGCGACACATCAGGATCTTGAGGAGAAGCATATAATGTAGCGGAAGCGTATAATGTACCAGAATCAAATGTGCTCCGATACCAATTGTTAGGATTTATTTTGTACTTCATAATAAATCAACATAATGACAAAACTTCAATCTCATAATATAATAAAATATTATAAACCTTAGTTATATAAAACATACCTTGAGCCATAGAAGAAATCCAACCGTCAATAAGGAAATCGGTTTCTCTCTCTTAGCCTTTTCTTCTGTTTCACAGAGAATGCTTTTGTTGATGGAGATTAAACCTCTGTTATTCTTTTATAGGCAGAGAGAGGACCGTTCTTGATAGTGTTATATATGTGTTTATTATCAGGACTGTAACTGTCCAAGATAAATATTCTTAATTATACGTTACATCAACGTATATTTAAGAAACGTTATCTTTTCATGTTGACCCGTTTACGTTGCACATGGGCCACATTAAGTGAGATATTAAAATATCTTACGTGATGGACCGCACGGATTAATCGATGGGGACAATTTTTTTGGTATTATAATTGTGGGGCATAAAGTTGGTTCATAATGCTTAAATCGTGATGTAAGAACAGCTTTTTTTCCATCACAAGCAAGAACAGCATTGTATTAATGCAGACTCACAGTTATGAAGTGCTGCTTTTTAGCATGTAAGGATAGGATATGATATGATTACGGCCCGACAGTTCCAAATTTGGAAATAACTATCCTAATGTGGCATGCAAGGACCACAAATTGCTATTTGCGGTAATGTTTAATCACCTGAAAATTAAAACATCAATCAGATGTAGAAGTTTGTAATCATCAGCCGCCCTGTCATTTGTCTTTAGTTTTCTCTCTGTGCAACTAGGGCTTAGGTACGCTTCACACTTATGATATTAGCATTTCTCCAAACTAGCCATCCGTGTAATCTGGGGCCTTCAGCATCTCCAATAATATGCATTAGTTATTTGGAAAAAGTTATTTGGCAAACATCTCCCACCGTTCAAAAATATGTTTCATTTTGGTTTTCTAATGAGGACACATATTTTTGGACAGAGGGAGTAACATATATCAAGGCACCACGAGAAGTAGAATAGATAGTGCAGACATGTAAGTACAAAAAAGGATTCTATCTGATTGGTAATCTTGAATTTTATGATCAATTGCTATGATAATGTAGAGTCGATTATAAGATAAAGGAGAATGATGACAATGTACAACTCAAATGTCAATACTTTTTGTATTCTATACCTTATATGTTTCACACACTCTCTCTCTCTCTCTGCCAGATACCAAACGCCCCTTAAAAGTGTTGTTTACATTGTAGTACATGACCAGATTCCAAGTATGTTATTTGAATGTATTCCTAAGCGTATTCATTGTAGATGGTCATATTCTTATCATGCAACATCCATATGGGAGCTCTCCAAAAAAAAATCTACAAATATGCTCTGCTTTTTTTTGCTATAAACAAATATGCTTTGCTTAATAGGTTCTGTTTTCCTTACCGGGCTTCTCTATTCTGTAGCTTTAATCTTGTCTGTTTTTCAGGTACGTAAGGCTACCATGTCTGTGCGTGGGAGAATAGTAAAACACCGTAAGATGATCCTTAAGCAAGCAAAAAAACAAACAGTGGGCAGTCGCAATAACTGCTGCTGCCATGTGATACTTGTGATGCAGCACGTCGCAGAGGTCGCATTTATCATTTATGCTTGCTTCTGAACGAGTAATTTCCCATAGATATTTTTGTACAGCTCTCACAACTCGATCAGTGAAAAATCTATTTACAGGCGCATAGGTCGACAGATGCTAAGGGACCACTGCCACCAAAAATGTTGGGCGACTGACATTCTGCTAACCAAAGGCTGTTTGGAATTAAATTCAGATGTGACCACTCCATGAATCTGCCACATGACATGACAGTGACTATGAAGGTGATGAATTTGGCCAGTCTTTTAAACTTAATTCACCAGTTTTAAGTAGATTCAAGTGAATTTTATAAAAATTTGGTGATATTCTCATTTTAAGGTGAATTTTTAATTTGTGTATCCAAACTTCATCGTCATCATCATCATAAGCTTTATCCCAACCATATGGAGTAGGCCGCATGGATTATATACCGTTTGACTCTAGTATGGATCAAAGTGGTACAAAATTCATACAAAGAAACCTGATGCAACCCTCTTAAGAAGGGACGATGATAAGAAAATTTAAAGATCATATTCATCATACCCCTTTCATACGGATGGTTTCATTATATGATGATTGTACATAAAATATTTATATAACCATTTCCCATCACAAACGGATAAAAATGAATTTGCATGGGGGAGCATGGCACTCAAAACAAGGTCCTACCGAGATTTGAACTCGGGTTAGTGGCTTCAGAGTTCAATGTCCTAACCGCTAGACCATGGGGACCCAAGCGAGAATCATACCATTAGACCAAACTTTGTTCTAGTGAATACATTTTAGGTAAACTTTTAACTTCTCTATTTAAGTGAATTTCACTATCCAAACATCCCCTTAAATACCGAGATGGAAAAGCGCCCCCCCAGTACCAGTTCTCTACGGTACACGAAGTGATACTATCACTTAGAAACGGCGTCCCATTGTCGGGCTTCCTAACAAATCATTCATGGTATTACTAAAGAGGAAGATGCTCCTGCCCTGCTGTGGTCCCCAGTGTTCCCTCTGCTGGACATGGAGTGGTGATTCACACATGCGTACCTAGACAATGAAACCAGGACAGATCATTTGGCTGCAGACGACTCTATGCAGAGATAGATTGAGGAGGCGGCGGAAATTGTACGTTACTCGAGCTATGAGCAGTTCAGCACATGTAGCTTTTTTAATAAATGGCTTGCCGACGTGGAAGCATGGGAACTGGGATGGGATAGAGGCGATGGCAGACACAGAAGGAAGAGAGAGACTGCGTTGAAAGAAGGGATGTCTGGTGAACACTGAACACGGCTAAATTGGCGTATCTAGTGCATGAAAAGAAGAGAGACGAATGGTTACAAAGAGCACTAACCCAGAGGCCAGAACGACCTGCAGAATTTCGGCCCATGTCGGCATCTTACAACTTCGCTTATGGTGGTCATCGTCTCTCTACTTCAACCTTAATTTGGGTACGTAATCAACTATATTAACTATAAATCTCACTTATGTTTCAGCTTATTAAGTCCGTGCAGTCGCTTTCAATGTCTTTATATATCTTGCACATGTACTCCAGATTATTTTGTATGGTGACTGGTTGTCTTTGGTTCTCTGCTTTGGGTCTAAACAGGCATGACATTCATTCTATCTACCGCAGTGCCCTCACAATTCTCTGTACATAGTCTGCGGTATTGGTGCAATGATTCGGATTAGAAGATATCAATTTTCAAACTTTTAATTATCTTACAAGTAGTGACGGATAAACTGCGGTATTGGTGCAGTGATTCGGATTAGAAGATATCAATTTTCAAACTTTTAATTATCTTACAAGTAGTGACGGTAAAATATTTTGTGAAAAAACTCGCCACTAGTTCGTCTCTCTTACTGCAGCTTTCTTATATGTTGTATGGCGACTGAAATATTCGAAACTCCAAAAGCAACTGTTCATGCATCAGCTACAGGTGAATGCTCTTTGACGTTTGGTCCAAAAATAAATATCATTGAGAGATTGATGTCTCAATGATCACATGTAGAATGGAAGAGGAGACTGATAGGTAGGTCAGAATGCCTACCAGATATCCTTGTATAGACGTTACCGCTTAACATAAAGATGATTCTATCACCACTATTGAATTGAATAGGTAGTGGGTCAAGGGGCGAAACGCCTTGGAAAAAAAAATAAAATTGAAAGAGGATAGATTCTGGGCCTTGCACTAATCATGTGGACTCGCTTATTGTAAGCAAGCTTGATCAACCGAAGTCTTGCGGTAGTTATAAATAAATATATTGGATTGATTGAAAACAACCCTTTCTTATTGTTACTATATTCTCTTTCGGTCCACGACAATCATCCCTAATCAGATGCCTCCATTTTGTTCCCGTTAGGTGGCTTGCATGTGCTTCCAAACAGTATTATTATACAGAGCATGCCATGTATTTTCCGCTCAGTAACTGACATCGATCTGTGTTGACAAGGCAACTGCAGTGCGCCATGTGTAGTAGGCTAGTAGCAAAAGTAAATGAACAATAAAATATGCAGGGCCCAAAGAGAGGCTATAAATGCATTGCAATGAAGGACATTGAGTCAACAGACGTAGATAAACATTAATCGCTACTGCACTTCGCCTCTTGCGGTCAGGCTTTTGTGGGCAGAAACCCAATTTTTTTGCATGAATGGATGATAGCAGATAACAAGGGCCTGCTGGGACTGGGATAGAGAAATGACCCCGCCTTTCGGCCAAAGTAATTAGTATGTTGACAGTCGTATAAGCCACAAGCTCCATGGCATTGTGCATGCTAAGCCTGGCACATCGCATTAGATTACTTTTTGTTTGAGGGAAGATAGGTAATGCCGAGTAAGCCACAAGCTCCATGGCATTGTGCATGCTAAGCCTGGCACATCGCATTAGATTACTTTTTGTTTGAGGGAAGATAGGTAATCGCCTCGGCATTACCTCTTTTACTTTGTTTCAAGGGAGTGCCCTAACTCCCTTCAATTAATTTAAGTTTCTTGCCAAATCACACATGTTATGTAGTCATTGACAGCTTTCAGTTGTTCTGCATGTAAAGAATGACCTCAAACAACGCAACACTACATTGCTAGAGTAACTTCGAAATTGGAATAGCTAAAATCGCACGACTCTGCGCCCCCCCCCCCCCCCCCCAAAAAAAATGCTGTCGTTCTTGTCAATGTTAAGTGCACGTGGTGGACTGAAAACTATCTAGATCTAGATAGTAACATCCTCAATTCAGGGGAACAAGAGATGACTGACAAGAGAATTAGGTTTTGATTCTATCTATCGGCTAGCTAATAATATCTGCGAGTGGGATCATTATAGCTCGTCAGTAAACGTCAGACCACTTTGGTAATGTCACATCGATCACAAGTAAAATGGCGAAGAACTACTTATTCACCCATTGTTGTTTCTTTCACGTTTTCCCCATTGTAACCTTTTAACTGTTTCTACCTCACTACTTTTTTGTACAATTTCGACCTCACGCCTGCCTCACATATAAATAGAACAAATATCGTGGCATGACTAACTTAGATTCATATTTTGTATTACAAACATAGATTCCTTTTAAATTAGAAGTAATAATGATGCAGTTCTAGGGATTCTAAACGTCTAAAAGCATAAATGATGATAACCTGCACGCTAAAATATTCTTAAGCCACGCCATATGTTTTCTTTATGCCCTGCACATCAACACACCCTTTTTTTTACACATAACAAACCCTTTAACCATACAAATACTATCACTAAAATAAACTTACAAACTGCTATCAGCTCATCTGACAGTGCGATTTTATATACCCGATGTTTGAAAAAAAATGATAAGAGTGGGAGGGTATTGGCCATTGGGACGATTTTTATATATTCGATTATTTATAGCTCCAATGTGCAAACAATCAAACCCTCCAATGTGCAGACCCTCAAACCAACAAAGGTAAAAAATATTCTAAACATTCAGTAGGCAATTTACAAAGTAACTCAATGCAATATGTGGTGGTCAAAATTCTCAACATGCTAAGTTGAAGTGTTGCCTTTTTAACCATAAAATACCAGTGTCAAAAAGAAAATTGTGAAGACAGTGATACCAAACAGAGGGCAAAGTCAGTGGCATGCGACACTGACAATGGTAAGATGGCAACTATAAAACAGTATAGTTACCAAAAAAGAAAAAATAAGAAAGAACAACACTGTGTCATAAGCTATAAGAACTTCATGTCCCTATAATCAGGCCCTACTCTACCATCGACTTCACACTTACATCCTTCCTCCGCCAGCTTATGCTCTCTACTAACCTCCAAAAGGGTGGTAATCTCCAAAAGCAACTAATTAAACTTCTCAGATTATACAATGAGTCGAGACCGGTCTAATATAAGAGCATGAGACCGATCATTTCAGCCGTTGGATTTTAATCCGACGGTGTCACTTAAAATAGGGCAGACATGCTTATTCAAAGTGCCGTCCGATCTCAATCCAACGGTCATGAATTTCACTGCCAAAAAATGGAGCACGTGCTTAAAATGACTCTGATGAGTGATGATGACGTCTGTCCTTCCCCTTGGAGTTTAGCGCACGCGTTCACTGTGCAAATTCTTTCTTTATCAATATCCCTCTCGCTCTATCAGTCCCACCCATTAGCAATTAGGTAAGTGGGAAACGGGAAAGAGAAACCCGTGAACAGTGCTGTGCAATTGCCCTTTATTCCATTAATCCACTAATCTTAATCACGTTTTTGAGACAAAAACCCTTATAAAACACCTCACTAGTCCACCAGTCACCACCACTGGAACTATAGTTTACATGAGCGGCCACCAATTAGCCTCCATTATTCCCGATCGAATTCCTTCAAGCCAATCAATCCTAAGATCAAATGGTCATGGAGCCCCTCCAGACCGCCTTCACCTACCTCTTCTTCTTCTTCACTGCCGCCTTCGCCGTGTTTTCGCTGCTTTTGTTCTTGTTGCGGCTGAGGCCATGGTGCAGTTGCGAGGTGTGCCGGACCTACCTGACCTCTGGCTGGCGGGCGGAATTTGACAACCTCTGCGACTGGTACACCCACCTCCTCCGCCACTCTCCCACCAAGACCATCCACGTCCACATCCTCGGCAACGTCGTCACCGCCAACCCGGCCAACGTCGAGTACATGCTCAAGACTCGATTCGACAACTACCCCAAGGGCAAAACCTTCTCAACCATCCTTGGTGACCTCCTCGGCCGCGGTATCTTCAACGTCGACGGTGACCACTGGCGGTTCCAGCGCAAGCTGGCTAGCCTGGAGCTCGGCAGCCTCTCCGTCCGCTCCTACGCCTTTCGCATCATCACCGACGAGATCAACACCCGTCTCCTTCCCCTTCTGGACTCGTCTGCCGGCGGAGGGGCCGTCGTGGACTTGCAAGACGTGTTCAGGCGATTCGCTTTCGACAACATATGCAAGATCTCCTTCGGGCTGGACCCTGGCTGTCTGGAGCTCTCGCTTCCCATGTCCGAATTCTCCATGGCCTTCGACCTGGCCACCCAACTGTCCGCTAAGCGGGCCATCCTGGCCTCGCCCCTAATCTGGAAGATAAAGCGGCTGCTCAATTTGGGTTCAGAGAAAAAGCTCAAAAAGGCAATTGGGATGGTGAACGTCCTGGCAGAGGAGGTGATTAATCATAGAAAGAAGAGTACTCTGTCGTCGTCGTCGACTTCAGTACAGAACGACCTCCTCTCTCGCTTCATGGGCACCATCGACGACGATCGCTACCTCCGAGACATCGTCGTCAGCTTCCTCCTTGCCGGCCGCGATACTGTAGCCTCCGGCCTAACAAGCTTCTTCTTCCTGATGTCCAGACATCCAGAAGTTGAGACTCCGATGATGGAGGAAATCGAGCGAGTCATGGAGGCCGACGGAGGTTACCGGTCGTCGATGGCCAGCTTAGAGGAGCTGAGAGAGATGCACTACATGCATGCCGCCATGTACGAGAGCATGCGACTGTACCCGCCGGTGCAAATAGACTCCAAGTTTCCGCTCGAGGACGACGTCTTGCCGGACGGAACGTTCGTCCGGAAGGGGACGAGGGTGACCTACCACCCCTTCGCGATGGGTCGAATGGAGGACATCTGGGGCAAGGACTGCCTGGAGTTCAGGCCGGAGCGGTGGCTCAAGGGCGGGAAGTTCTGCCCGGAGAGCCTCTTCAAGTACCCCGTCTTCCAGGCCGGCCCCCGGGTGTGTCTTGGCATGGAGATGGCCCTACTTGAAATCAAAAGCGTGGCGGTCGCCGTGATTCGCAGGTTCCGAATTCAAATGGTGGAAGAGCCCGGCCGGGGGCCCAAGTTCGCACCGGGCCTCACTGCCACTCTCCATGGCGGTCTCCTAGTTAGGGTTCATCGCCGTCATCCTTTATGATTTCTGGCTCTTGTTTACGTACAGGCTGTACGGTACAGCGGGAGGCTAGTAGTCGCTCACGTAGTAAGTTCTATCGGTTTGTCTTGTAGTTTTATGCTCCTATCCTGTGTATGACAGTGTAGCATATCATGTATGATGTGAATATTTTCTTACTCTTTAAGATTGCTAATGTTGATTTCTATCATGTGTACATACATAAATGTTAGTAAGTAAATTGGTTCCTTCGCATTTGCGGGGAAGTCTCCAGCTGAAACTCAAGATTTTGTATATGCTTTTTCTCTTGGTGTTGCTTATACACGAGGCTGTAGAGGTGATTTAGATCGATCGGTAGCTAAAAGCATGGCATGAGGGTCCTTGTATATATGTATGTGGCTACTTTGAATGATCTTATTTCGCTGCCATTTATCTTGTACTTGTTTCAAGGTCTGCATGCACGTTTATCTTGTACTTGTTTCAAGGTCTGCATGCACGTTTAACACTTGGCATGCAACTTATACTTGGAGATATCTTAGGAATTAGGGGTCCCGATCTCCATCTCAGTAGGTAAGAGCAGAATTACAGGTAAAAAGACAGACCACGTACAATAATATGTCTCAAGTCTGCGCTTTTCCAGACAAATGAAATGATAAACCTGCGTGAGGATGCACAAATGTATTAATGGTAATATAGCTTTAATGGCTAAGTAATTTCATGGTCATTTTTTTATATTAATAGTTTCGTGCTTGACGAGCAGATTTCTATAGTTGATAGGTTACTGGGCAGTTACTTTTTTCTAGCAAAGTGCACTATTTTTTTTTCTTTTTGGATAATCAGCAAAGTTCAGTACTATTACCTACGTACACTAAAAAACATTTATTCAGCCATCTTTATTTAGGGGGGACTAATACCATTCTCTTCTCATATAGAGATGATTATGTTGATAACTGGTTTCTCATGTGTCTTGCTTTATTGCAGTTGTAGAAGGTATTTAAAATGAAAGGTGATATTCAGTTCCACAATGAACGTCCTCGACCTACTACATAGGTGTTAGTAAATGGTGAGAATTCTATGTGGTTCGTAATAGGAGAGGTATCTCATCTGCCTTCTCTCACATCTTACCTTTTCAGGGCCCTTGGACCTCATTTTCGCTTTTCAGTTGAGGCTTCCTCCCGCCCCAATTTATGCAATAGATTCCCGCTAATTAATATTCCGTATACCATAAGACTCAAGGCTGGAGTTGGTTGAGCATATATCTATATTACAGAGTAGAAAGAATTGGTTGAACAACATAATTAGGCTAGGTAACCAGCGGATTACCCGGGGATGAACGATACTAATGACGCAGTCATTTTTCTACTATTAATTCATGTATTTATGAACTCAACTAATGGTTCAAGCGTGGTGTTTTACTTGAAATGGCAAATCGGTTATCTGTGTCAAGTCTCTGGTAAAGCGAACATGTACGTACGAAGGCCATTTAAAACAATCGTATGACTTTTGGCAACACAAATTAAGCAGATGAGCGGCCATGGTGTCATGAGTCAGCAGGTGTGTTTTAATGTATACACGTTTTGCTCGTGTTGGGACCAGAAAAGATGGCCGACTAATCAATATGAGTCTCATTGCTCCACTCTTTCTGGCCTTAGATGTTTTGGCTCAAATATCTTTCCTCCTTTTGACAGTGGAGGTCTTTAACTCTTCACCAGTCACCACACAATTAATGAAGACTTTAAAGGGCTGTGAACATGACCCTTGGATCAATGTGCTTCCCTTTGTATGCTCATTACATTCGTCGACATAGAAATTTACTTGCCGACTCAGACAGGCAGCGACGGAGCCATGTGGGGACTATGGGTTGTCATGGCCTTCCTTCAGAGTTTCTTGTATAGTCCTACTTTACATTGGTTTGTTGACACAGGGAAAGAGGAAACTGACATATTTTCTCTCGGCTGTAGTAGTCCATACTAGAAAACAACAGGTCCTTGATTGCCTCGAGCAACTAGACAAGCAAAAATATGGGTTCTTAGACAAAGAAGAAAAAACAGCATGGCTTGCCTATAAGTCATTTCTGATGCACTTCTTTTTTCGTGACAATAACACAAAATAACTTGTACTGTGACAACTACACTTTAGATATAGACTGAAGGTTGTGGATGTATATGTGAAAGTTACTGCGCATGTTCTTAGGCTGAATATACATTTACTTTTTAATTAATCACTCTTTTTCTCATTTCCGAACTAGAATACAACGGCTTTGTAAAAGTGAGTTTATTCATTTCTTGGCCCACCCAGTGACAAAATCCTGGTTTTGTTTACACAGGTTCAAGCTCAGGCATAGAATCCTCATCATGAAACACTGCATGTGTTTGGTGCACATGAAGCACTTCAACTCCTTGCAAATGCACATGTGAGGCACATGCCCTACCTGCCTCTTTAGTTTGCCTCTCCCATTGTATCGAGTCTATCGACCTATCCCCAAAGAGGATATTTCTGCAAGACTAGTTGCCCCCATTCAAATATTTTTTTGTTTTTTGAACAAAGTTAAATAACGTGTGATAGAAGGGCCCGGTAGGAACAGTCAGATGATATAGAACCCACACGTTGTGACAGACTCAAATCCGCTTATTTGAGAGGTTCCTGAAGTGATTTTTTTCAGGGCCTACAGTTCATCATTACATTCAATAAGCAGAGAGTATGTGAGCGCAGTATTGCAAGGAACGTGAGCTTCTTCCGTAAGTCTTTATCTATGTTTTACATGTTCTTCACAATGGGCAGAAAAGAATTGTTAGATATTTAAAGACAAGATAGAAATCTAATGACTACTGCAACTACAATTATCTCTCAGGAGCCATGCATCAATGACATTTTTGGTTTGGAGATCAAATTTATTTTCAGATTGCACTTCCCCTTGATAATCGGTTTTTGGTGGTAGTCCATTTGTGGTTCAGGCTTCTAGTGCTTGCTCCTTTTTTTTTACGTTGTTCTTTCAAGGAGCGTTGCTTGCACTGCTTTCGTTGTACTCTTCACTTTAACCAATGAAATTTTTTTTTAAAAAAAAAGATAATGTAGACTGCAACTACAATTCCTCCAATAGCCTTGTTACAAATAAAATGTTGAGCAATTAGCTTTGAAATGCTATGAGTGTCAATTTCAAACTAGGATTTAAGCTAGAAAAGGAATATCATTTCAAACTTCAAACTAGTTAGCCAAAAAAACTTGGAACTATGCCTGGGAATTGAACCATGGTCCTGGGAAGATTTTGGTCCGCCTGCAAGATTTCCGCTAGGATATCCTCTAGCAAATGGGAGCCGTCAATCATCATGAGAGTGCACAGTTAATGTATATGCGCCATCGATCCTGATTCACGTAATGGACCATGTCCTTGCATACATTCACCAAGCAGGAGTTTTTTCCATATTACCTGGCGCCAAAGTCCATATTCCCATATTACCAGGTTTTTCCCGTGAAATCTCATATGACCCGGAATCTGGACTTGATGTACCCAAAATGCCATTTCTTCTATTTTTTCGTGTTAACACTGTGCGAAGAGGCGTGTTGTGTACAACACGAAAAGAGGGTGAAGTTCTCCGGCGATTTACATCGGCGACGTCACCGGCGACCGGCGAGTTGGAGCGGCGATTCAACCGGCGGAATACACGGACGAGTTCGAGCCTATTCGCGTCCCCCATCTCGATATCGAGCTGCCCCCCTGTTGGATTTCGACGACACGACTGAGGGAGAGTGGACAAAGGCGGCGATTTGAAGCGCATCCGTCGGGATTTCTGATCTTCAACCTTTAGAAGACCCCCGCGGCTCCCTCCGCCTGCATGCAACAGGCGGATTGACCGGATTGAGCTTCGGTTGACGGCGAGGAAGACTGTGAAAGGCACCTGCGAGGAAATACACACATACAGACGACTAAACTGCGGTAAGTTACAACTATCCTTACTGATTTTAGTTTCATAAGGTCCGACATTTGAATTTTTAATTTTTACTATGAACTATAAAGTCATGTCTATAGTAGACACGACTGTGTATTTAGTCGTGTCCGCGACGACACGACTTTTATATTTTCGTGTTGCACCGAGGACACTTTTCTAGTGACCACTATACCTCACTCCTTGCAGATGGATAAAAAAAGAGATGAGTCTATGGAGGAAATACCATCGGAAGAGGAGGAGGATCATGATTTTGTCTTCGCACCTCGGCAGCGAAATCAGAGGGGCAGGAAAAGGAAGGCTCCGATGGACCGACCAGTGAAGAGAACATATAATGCGCGACCGGCGCTGAAGACGTGTTGTCAACCGGGAGCGATGAAAAAGTGTGCGGCCCTCCTACAGCGTCACCAAATATGTGCCCAGGTGATCAAAGAGGCTGGTTTCGCTGTCATTTTTGAAGGTGAGGACGTTGTTGTATCTCGGAACCTCCTCGACCATTTGGTCAGGTACTGGGATGAGTCGGCGAAGGTCTTCAATATCAAGGGTAGGAGGCTACATTTCACAGAGGAAGATGTTGCCCTTATCACCGGATTGCCCGCAAAGGGCGACAGAGTTGAGGTCCTCCCCTCCTTGACACGCCGACCGGAAGGTCAATTCTTCAGAAAGTACTTCGCCGCGAGGAGAGCAGACATTCCACACATTGAGGAAATGATAGACAAGCTTAGCGCGGGCGAACTGAAGATGGAAGAGGAGGACATTGCGAGGATGATCATCTGCCTCCTCTTCTGCACGGTGTTGTTTCCACACAGCACTAGAGCGGTTCATCCCTCTTTGTACCGTTACATTGACGACCTCCCAAGATTGAGGTCATACAATTGGGCTGGGGCTATACATAAAATGTTGGTTTCTGGTATAACCCATACCAGCCGCCTAGTGGGAGCGAGATCGCAAGGAGAGTGCCTGGGCGGTGGATGCCTAAATGGCGCCGCATATGTCCTTCAGGTATGTAGCAATCATAGTCTTCCATCGGGAAAAAGTCTTATACAATACCACTATATATATAGTCGTGTATGATAGAACACGACTATATTTATAGTCGTCTATTATAGAACACGACTACGTATATAGTCGTGTTCTTGACGACACGACCATAGTTCAATTCGTGTTGAACTTATAGCCGACTAAGGCAACCGCGCATTGTTATAATGTTTTCATTTGTTTAATATGCAGATTTGGTTTTTCGAGCACACGACAATCTTCCATCCTGTCATGGGCCCTACCAGCCCACAGGCGAAAAGATGGCCAGGAAGTGGGGCCCTCATTACAGAGGTGAAGAAAGGTGCACAGAAGAAGCACCGCATGGCCGACTATTGGACGGGAGTGTTCCACAATCTTCAAATAGGGGAGGAACTCGTCGACGTAATCAGCCCCATGGCCGGAGAGGCATATCTCCTTGCTTCGTCAACCTCAGGGCCCCATCCTCCACGACGGCAGAGGCCGGAGAGGCCGGAAATGAAGAGGACTCCCAACCAACCTGCGTCCACTTCCTCGAGGACGGCTGCCCAGTCGACTGCAACTGCAATGGGCCGATTGGAGGGTGCCCTTCAGGGCATACAGTCACTAATAGAGATAGCTCTGTCTTCCTATGAGGAGATGGGAAGGAGAGTCGGACCTCTGCGAGAGATTCTCCACTCTATGAAGTCCTCTGCCGCCTCAGCGTCAATGCTGTTAGAAGGTCAGATCATTGAGCATCCGAAGGAGGAGATGACTGACGAGCCGACGAAGGAGCCGAAGAAGCGCCCCGAAATGGAGCGAAAGAAGTCATCGGTGCATCAGATGGAGCCGAAGAAGCGGCCCCAAATGGGGCCACAATCGTCATCAGTGCATCAGATGGACCCAAAGAAGCGGCCCCTTGAAAAGGAGCATAAGAAGAACACTCCTATCGGTATGCGGACAAAGGAGCTGGCAAGGAAGTCACATCTGGATTCGACGAAATGGGGTAAAGGTAAGTTGTAGACGATGATTTATTTTTTCGTGGGTTATTATACACGACTACTATATTTGTCGTGTTTAATTGTACACGACTATGTGGTTTATCGTGTTGCATGCAACACGACTATGTTTTTTATCGTGCTGCTACTACTGACATGAAGAAGTAAAATGTCATTTTAGCTCCCATCAAACGTGCGGATGAGGAAGACAAGATGGAACGGGCTGCAAAGAGATCCTCTGCCAAGATGTTTTTGAAGAAGCTCCAACCAGAATTCAAGGAAGATATGGAGCGTGCAGAAGTTGAATCCCGTCCGAGGTACAGCCGGGACATATTCCCCCCTGGTGTAGTGATAAGGAAGCGAATGAGGACTGTCGGCTCGACGGAATTGCAGAGGATTAGAGAAGAGGACCATATACGGAGAATGGCGGAGGAGCAGGAACGAAGGAATAGGTCCACTCAGCCGAAAGCCGACTCCGAACAAACCATATCCGATAGAGAAGCGACCTCTATCATCGATGAGGTCATCTCTTCCATACGGCAGTCGGATATCGAAACCGTCAAGGAGGAGGTGAAGGAGGATGTGAAGGGCGGGGACGTCGTAGAGGAGGAGGTGAAGGCGGATGTTCTGGAGAAGGAGACGAAGGAGGAGGAGGGGAAGGAGGAGGAGCCGAAGGAGGAGGAGGTGCAGGCGGACGAAGAGGCGATGGCGGAGGAGAAGACGGAGGAGGTGAAGGAAGAGGAGGCTGAGGAGGAGAAGGCGAGGGAGGAGGAGGAGGTCGCGGAGGGCACTGGCTTAACCGCATCACAGCCGGTTGACGTCGATGTCCTCCTAACCCCTCAGAAGTCTAAGTCTGTAATTGCTCTCCCCGACAACTATGCCGATTCGGAGTTATGCTTCGACATGGGGGTATTGTTAGAGCGGGATAGAGTGGCAATAGATGGATGGATCGCCAATCCGAGGAAGGCTTATCCAATCCCAACGCTATGTGATGACGACTATTTATCCCTCCTACAAACAACAGAAATAAACACCAATATAAGTAAACCTATGCTCCTCATATCTTTTTGTAGACGTAAAGTGGGTATTCGAAGACACGACTTTGCGCGTAGTCGTGTCTATGAAATACACGACTATACGCATAGTCGTGTCTATCGAGGACATGACTAGCATGAAAATCATATATATAGAATAATCGGCTTTTAATTGGAAGTTGTATGTTGCCTTACCGAAGTGTAATGACTCCTGTGGATGTTTTCCATAGGTTATAGATGCGTTTTTAAGTCTGTTGAGCCAGCGCAATGAGAGAAACCCGATGAAATATCCGTGGGCATTTTTTGGTTGCCACGCATTCAAAGAGATATTCGACAACGTAAGTGTTCCCTGCATAAGGAGTGATGAGTAATTAAGTATGATATTACGAGCATCGTTGTCTAAATCTCTTTCGCTTTCGCAGGAGCACCAGGAAGGGGGAAATAATGCCAAATTGGTTAAAAAGCTCGGGAGGATGCTGGACGGCTTGAACAGGAACATGTTCTACGCATTTTTCCCAATCCGCACCGGCTCCCCACTTCTGCCTCGTGAATGTCCATTTCCCGCACTGTGTATGGCGCTTCTACAACTCGCTGTCTGGCAGATCCCAATTATATCCGCATCACAGAAAAGCTGCTGACAAATTCACGAAGTTCATGAACGTCGTGATGGCAGGCAAGCTGGGGTGGTTTGGTTTGCTAGACTGGAAGATGACTCAGATATCCAAAGCGCCGTGGTAACAAAATTCGAAAGACTGTGGCATCTTCATCATGATGTACGTCGCGCATTTGGCATCCAATGTGAACCCCCCGGAGTTTGATCAGTCCACAATCACACGACTGTGGCGACCAGTCATCGCTTCAACCTTGATTCGGGGGTTATTAACAGCGAGTTTGACGACGATTCCAGACAAGGCACAAAAGAAGCTGTCACAGTTGGGGTTTTTTGCGGCTTCCGGATAAAGAATAACTTCAAATTCATTTTATTCACATTATTTTAATGTACAAAGTTCATTTGCTGTTAATACCGTACTCTTTCACTGTACAAAGTTCATTTTAATGTACAAAGTTCACATACTTCCAATTCTTTTTTTGACTCATACCAGATGTAGACAAAATATCGCTAGCATGAATGTGAATACGGCCTTCATACAACAGGTTAGTTTCATATAATCGTCTCTGATGGAAAACGACTACGCATATAATCGTCTCTGGTACAACACGACTACGTATATAATCGTCTCTGATTGAACACGACTTTATATGTAGTCGTGTTTCACAATACACGACAGTATAGAAGTTAATTTGGGTAGGCCGTCTGCGCTATACAAGAATTTGACTAGATCCTAAGTGAAGAATGGTGGGGGCTGAGGTAAGCCGGAGCGGCGTACATCCGCTGTCTCGTTCGTAGACAGTTTGCCTTGTTGCGGAAGTTTTCGTTTCCTGCGCGTCCGATGTTCTTTCGGAACGGGGCTTTTAGTGCACTTTGTACGGTTGTGACCAACTTCACGACAATTCCCACATTTCGCATGTGGCCTTGCAGGTGGATCGGGCTGTGACTCAATTCTCTTTGTCTTTCTCCTGCCCTTCTTTGGAGCTTCAAGCCTTGGCGGTTCGCATTTAAATAATACACCGTAATTTCCCCACTGACTTCTGTCTAAAGTAGGGAACACTACTTCTTCGTACGTGCTGCGGTACGTACTTGCGCAGTACCACTTCTCACAATATTCTACCGCTTCCAGACTCCTCTCATCAATACATGCCATGGCGTGCTTTCACGGAAGTCCCATGCTCTGGAAGAAGACGCATGTGCATGTTCTATTCGTAAGGTCAACAACATCCTGATGCGAAAACATGAACAACATCAGTGTTTTAGAAGGATACTCGTGTCGTCGAAGACACGACTGTATGACTAGTCGTGTCTTCGACGACACGACTTTGTTATAGTCGTCTCTTACAGAAAACAAATTTATGCTTACCACATGGTATAAAGATGTCACTTCAAACTGCCGTAATGATAGCGGTTGAACTCGAACTGTTCCAGCACTCTGATTCCTCATCTGATTGATATGATTCTGTGCATATTTTGTTAACGGAGTCGGTAGGCCGTCTGCCTCTATTCGGCGTCTCTGAAAATGGACACTTGTGGTCGCCCGCGTTTGCTCGATCAACCGAGTTATTGGCCAAAACCTTGCCTTTAGAAGCATATTATTTACACTTTCTGACGCGTTCGACGTGAGAGTGCCGTACTTTTTACCCGGATATTCTACGTTCGCCCAATGTGTTTTCGGAATATTGTCAACATATTTCCAGGCCGCCTCATTGTGTTCCTTCATCTTCTCCATCGTAGCGTCGAATTCTGGTCTCCTGAAGCATTTTGCAGCTCGGAATAGGAGTTCCTTCAGGTACTTATCCTTCCAAGTATTAAGCATATTTGCGGCCATATGCCGTAGGCAAAACCTATGGTGAGCCTCGGGAAAGACATCGGCGACCGCTCTCAGAAGGCCCTTCTGTCTATCAGAAACAATCGTGTCCAGGGATGCCGGGGGGTCCGTAAAGAGAAAACATTTAAGTAAGGTGAGGAACCACGTCCTGTACAAGTGAGAGACAAGCATATTAAACATAGAATGCTTCAGGTTGTTACAAGGTCGTCTATAAGCAAAAGACGACTGTATGAGTAGTCGTGTTGTCGACGACACGACTGTGTGCCCAGTCGTGTCATGCAAAACACGACTACGTATATAGTCGTCTTTCCTGGTTCTAAACTTACCATGTTTTGATATTCTCTTTATCCACAATTGCATATGCAAGACACATTAATTGTTGATTGCCGTCGATTGCTGTAGCAACCAATAATACTCCAGGGTACTTTCCTTTTAGGAATGTTCCATCAAGCGTGAGCAACGGTCTCAGTGTTCTTCGGAATGCTCTCGCAACCGGGCCGAACATCCAAAACACACGTCTGAAGTCGTAGCCGGCTAACTCAATTGGGATATCGGGTATATCAGCTGATCTTTCGATGACCACATGTGTACCTGCGTTAGACCGCTCTAATTCCCTTCCGTAATGTGGCAAAATACGATAAGCGTCTTCAGGGTTGCCATCGATCAATCGGATCAATTCCTCTTTCGCCCTCCATGCCCTTTTATAGTTGACTGTGACGCCCCAATGCTTCTCAATGTATTGTTGGATATTTGAGATTTTTATGGAGTTTGAATCCTTATGGAGGCCATGACACTTCCTCGCAATCCAGAGGTGAGAAGCCAATGGATGATCTTTCGAACTTAGAGAAGTGTCACATGTATGCCGTTCTTCCCTCCTTGTTACGCTGACTCCATCAAGTCTGTTCGACGCTCGTATGTACCACTTGCACCCCGAAACCTTGCAACTTGCAGCGAATGTGTCCTTGCTCTCATCCGCTACTCTGAACATGAACTTCCTCTTGATTGCCAGATCAGTTAGAACCATCTTGAACTGCTTGACGCTTTCGAATCTAGCCCCTAAGCTAAGTTGTGCCTCGTAGTCTTCTGCTTGCAAACTTCCGGTCAACATCGTCTCCTCTTCACAATGTTTTGAAGGACCGGCCTGTGCAGAATAGGTACCCCAATCCCAACCACCATCACCCTCAATATTGAGATAGTCATCGTCCTCCGACGCGACAGATTTCCCTTTACCTGTGTCTCTTGCCGTTGGACCTCTAGAAGTTGATGTTCCCGTGTGATATGGCTGGCTGAAATGTGGTACTGTAAGAGGCTCATCCCACTCATCTGCAGACCACGGTAATTCATCTTCATCCAACAATTCTTCTTCATCTGGACTGAAATCTTCATCTTCATCTTCTTCTTCATCTTCACCTTCTTCTCCATCTCCGACACTGCGGGAAAAACATGTATGAATGGACTTGACAAAATGATAGCACGTACTATGGGGTATTGTTTTATGCAACACGAATTGATTTATAGTCGTCTACGATTGAACACGACTAGGTATATAGTCGTGTTCAATACGGCACGATAAAACTTTTAGTCGTGTACTATTATAGTCGACTATAATAGCACACCAGTTGCCTGTATCCGCGCCTTAGAAGTCTCACCTCGCATTGTCTCCATCTCTTCCTCCTTTGACTGCTGATGCGGGTGTCTTATTGCCCGGGCTGGACGGCCTCTCCGGCGGTGTGTTACTGCCCGGCATCACTTCTGCCTCTGGTAGCCTCTCGGCCGGGCTGTTATTCGCATTGGCATTTATTTCCTTATTGAGAGTCGATGTCTCCATGTTATTGCCCGTAGAAGTCCACTCCACGTACAGGCGGAGTAGTCCATTTGTGCCTTGCTTGCTCTTGTGAAGTATAAATATTGACTCCACGTCTTTATCGTCTTCAAGGAGAAATGTGTATTCTTCAGAGTCAACACGATATGACAAAGTTAATGTACCAGGTGTAGACTTAAGTGGTAATCTTTCTTCCACTAGCTGCAACAGTTCCAGGTACTTTACTCGTGTATCTATAGGCAGGAGCTTCCGTATCCCGCCCACGTACTTACCAGAATTCGTCAAAACTCCATCGTAGTGTAAACAAAGAACTATCTTCTCCATCCGTACCTGCCATTAAAAAACCGATATAAGTTAAAAATCCGTGAGACACGATATATTGAAAACCGTATATGAGTGCAACGTCTATGAGTCATGTTTCATCAAACACGACTATTGTTACAGTCGTGTTGTCGACGACACGACTGTAACAACAGTTGAAAACTTCCTAAGTTTTCAACTTTCTTCTCTGGAACCAACTTTCATGATAGAAATCGTCGTATTTTAACTTCACCTACCAGTTTTTCGATGTACCTTGCCTCCGTTGAAGTTGTTTTCCAATACCCGATCTTTCCCGCTCGTTTTCCCGCTTGTTGCCGCGAAGATGACCTTTTCGGAGTTCGCCGGCGCCGGCGCCGGCGATGATATGGGCGGAGCGGCCGGACGGAACGCCTTCTTCTCCGACTAGCGGCAGCTTCTCCGGGTAGTCGCTCCCTTTCCGGGTAATATGGAAAACCAAAGTGTGGGTGCCTTATACCTAAACTTAAGGGCATTTTGGGTACTTTCCGGGTCATATGGAAGGAAGAAAAGGATTCCGGGTAATATGAGAAACCCGTGTTTGGCGCCAGGTCAGACGTAAAAAGCTCACCAAGCAGACCTCAAATTCTTCCTGGTCCATGATATTCTGAAAGCTGATTCTTCGACTCAAGGGAAACACCAATCTGTTCTAGAAAGGCTGACATATATTGTTCATTCCTCTTCTGTTTCTTTTCTTATGTATTTCTTGGCTACTTCGATAGACCTCAGACAGGTATTCCTGTGAGTGTCAGAAATTGATTTCGTACTTCATTAATATGCGAGAGTGGACCACGTTCCTATGTGTAGCAAGGTTTAAAAATCAGACCATCATCGATCTTGAATTCTTTCGAAGTAGGTCCAACCGGGGGTGGATTGATTCTATTGGTGACATTATCAATAAAAGAATACAAAAAAATGGAAAAAAATCCCCCTCCCCTTCCTAAAACTTTATACAAAAAAATAGATGAAAATCCTCTTCCCTTCCCAAAATTTTATAAAAAAAATGGAAAAAAATCCCCCTCCCCTTCCTAAAGCTTTATATATGATATTAAAATTGTGCATAATCTAATGTTCCCTGTGTAACAATTTAATAAATAAAATAATCACATTAAAAAAAGTAAAATTTTAAATAAAAAATAAATATTTTTTTAAGACAAAAAGAAAAATGAATATGCGGTAGGAGATTCTACCAAGATCAATGTCCAAATAAAATGAAAATATGTTGCAAAGAAAGAGAAATGGAAGACATTGTGTTGGAAATGGGTTTGGGTTATGATTTTAAAAACTGGACCGGCTCAATCGGTTCGACCCAGTTCAACCGGGCAGGTTAAATTGAATCGACTGACTCAATCGACCCGGCCAACCTGGCTCTCTGAGTTTTAAAACGATGGTGTTCAGGCGTTAGATCTGACGTGATAAGTGGGTCAATCCTCTGATTTCTATCCTACTACAGCTAGATTATAAGTACCACTGGGGTCTTTTTTTTTTTTTTGCTGGATCCATGGGGGGTCATTTCCTAGAAATGGAATGTCATTGGTGATGCTTAACTAGCTGTTGATCGCCTAAATGATGGCGCACACGGTTTACACGTGGGCTTAGTAAAAAAATTAGTTTCACCAGCGGATTCGAATTCCATTTCACAATTGCCATAAGAAAAAATTAGTCGACTTGGAACAGTAATTTTTACTACACATGAACTTAAGATTAGTCGACTTGGAATAACTTTTACTACTCATGAACTTACTTAAATTGACAAAAGTAGTAGTACTTTTGATGAAGCAGCTGCCACAAAGCTTTTAGCAAAAAAAAAAGTTGCCACAAAGTTCATTTGCCAATTTATAGTTTATAGCTTCTTGAACTTAATATAGTATGGTCAAATGGTTTCCTCAAACCAGCTTCCATTAGTTGAATCCTTGTCAGTTTGTAGTTTATAAGGTAGGACATGTCATTACAACCGTTTGTTGAAAAACTGGCTCGACGAGATGAACGTTTTGATGTCATTATCAAAATGAAAAGATGGTTGTGGCTGTGAATGTAGCTAAGAAATTTTCGTACTTCAGCGACTCAGCACCCATGATTTTGATTGCTTCTCTCGTTTTCCTTCTCGACTATGAGAGAAGGGTTGTATTTGGCGGGCCCTGTACATGGCGGAGAAGAAGAAGAATGCTAAAAGTGATCATCGTGAATTGGTAGGTTAAAACATCAAGTCCGATTGATACCTCGTACCCACAGTTCGTACTGTTCCATCTCATAAATATCTCATTTTGTATTTACATGTGAGCTGTGATTACATGAGTTGAATGATTAAACGTCTCAAAGATACGTAACATCAGAACTGCATGCCTTCCATCAAACACTAGTTATCAGCTTGACTGCTTCTGCAGCAGATGATGCAACCCAGATACCAACCTGTCCAAAAGAGCTAGATTTTCCCCTTATATTCTGGGGAAGCGAACAAATGAGTGAAATTGAACTGATGACGCTCAATAATTCACCTGTCGTTAATGTCGGCGGCCACTAGTCATGAATGACCTTTGTAATATTACCGGACATTGGTGGAAGCTTTGTGTTACACCCGCAATGTTAGTGGTTCTTGGTGCAAATGAATCTATTGACATATTCGATTTGGTAAAATATGAGGTTAGTCATCAAATACGCAAGCCATTATACCGTGTTAACAAATCTCCTCAGGAGATGTGCCAACTAATTGAGAATCAGCCCATGAACCAAAACATGGCCTACATTTTTGCTTATTTCAAAATTCCGAGTCCCACCTTGCGTTGAGTCTTGAGGGTCACTTTCTGTGCTCTGAAAAAGCATACTCCTACAAAGTCAAACATTCTGATGGGCCTGATGATGAAAAAAGATAGTGGGCTTGGTTTCGTATTATGGGCCTGATGTTGAAAAGATAGTGGGCTTGGTTTCATATTATGGGCCTGAGGGTGAAAAGGAGGCCTTTCGAAATATTATTGAAGTGTTTTTTTACATACTAGTAGGAAAGCACGTGCGATTTAGATTATATTTTTACGATGATTAGTTTAAGATACAATGATAAGAAGCACAATGTTATGACATTCAAGTGGCTCCCCATTGTTTATTGGTAACATGAAATATGGAAAAACGTTTTGAGCTGCAAGGAATGTATATGTAAATGTTTTATGCCAAAAACCTCACGAAAGAATAAAGATATAGAGGCAGATAGTATAGTATGAGAAGAAGGTTATGAAAATGTTGTAAGTGTCATAGAAAGGTAAAGTACATTATGTATTCTACAACTGTTGTAAGAAAATGTAATAAGAGGAACAGAATAATCCATTGAACTCCCAATTAGTAATCTATAAAAAATCATGTTCTGCATGTGCGATCAAATTCAATTGGACACATTTGTCACCAATGTATGGACACAAAATTTGATGCATTAAACATCTAGCCCAATGATTCTCATGGGTAGAAAAATTAAAAAAAAAAAGACACAAAAACTTAAAAAAGTATACACTTTCAAATTACTCAACTTACTTTTAATATTAGTTGTCAGTAATCATTCATACTTTGAATAATATAAATCAGATGACAAGAACCTATACATATACACTATAAAATTTAAGATAACACTGTCTTATGAAGGGCTTCAATTGTTCATTTTGTACATAACATAATGTGCCCTCCGAGGAATACAAAAGTGAATATTTGAAGAATAATTACAGTTATTTCAACATCAAAATTAGGTTTGTCTTCAGCCCTATCTTAGACAAAGTGATACTAAGAGCCGGGTGAAGAGAATAAATTTGCTTACTACAACAGCTGGAGAGTGTATACCAAGAAATGATATAATGTCAACTTGTAACAAATTCTCAACAACCGATCCCACCGCAGCCCCAGCAATAAGGCCCCCAACAGTTTTGACTGTTGCCTTCCCTGCAATAGATCATACTCTATAGTAGCCAAAATTAAGCCAGTGACATCAACAACAACATAAGGAGCTCCTGAAGAAGTGGTAAGTCCATTTACATATGTAAGAACCATCAAAGCTCCATAAATTTCAGCCTGTATCCCTACGTTTGCAGTAGATGGCATTTCAACAGAAATTGGAACATTCTTCATTGTAGCTTGAAACCACAGAGGCATCGAATTAGAAGTACCAATAGGTTTCACATCAGCAAAGCGGATGCTACTGTTTACCACTTTTCCTGCTCGCCTCTGCAATAAGCTCTGCATAAACAACATATCGTATGTCGCCTTCACTTAAAATAAGCCATATCCCATATTAATATGAAGTATCTTGATTAAGAAACCAAAATGAGCAAGTGGATGAAGAAGCATGAATTCCCATATCAGACTTGAAGGCCAGTCATTAGTCTGAAAGAGACATGCCATATCTGCAGTATCCACCTCAAGTAAAGGGCCATGTGAAGATTTGTAATCAGTTATCCAACATCAAATATAGATTAAACGCAAAATGGTAACCCATAATTGAGGAATGATCTGATCCTTCCGTCCCACCCTGCCGTAACAATCACCGTACCCCATGCATGAGAGGAAGTGGTATTTTGGCAAGAAGTTTTGAGAAACTTAAAGTGAGATTTGGCCTTGACGGATGAAACTGTCAATGTATTTGTAGTTGGCAGCTTCTCCTCTGGCCAAGTAACAGAACCCTTCGGCATGAGGTCAGAAAAAAATCTTGGATTGATTAGCTTCAGGCCCGTCCTGGTTGTCATAATTCCATATGTAAACATTTGAATCTTCACTGGCTGAAATAATATGTCTTCCATCTAAGCTTAAAGATGTAGGAATTTGACTTTTAGAATTTCTGAGACCTGGAACACGGCATTTTGGGAACTTTTAAGAGGTTAAATCCCTATAAAAATGATTAAATTCCTATGAACCAGGTGCCTTTATATTTGCAAGCTACGTCAATCCCATTAAGAATCCGTACTTGGGAATCAGCAGATGTAACCATGATTTTCTCCAGATCAGTTGGAGAATACTGTATAGACACAAATATAGAGGTTATGAAGAAAGTTAGTCTCAGATGTATTAGAAAACAAACTAACAGCAAACTTTTTAGAAAGATTAGGACAAATGGGAATACCGGTAAAAATCATGACAAAAATTACCTCAAAACCAGTTATCCTGTTACATGATAATTTCTTTTTCCCTTGTAAACATATTTCAGCATCCAATAGCAGGCGATTTCCTACACACAAATTATGGATCAGTTACTTATTGACCAAGAGGTTCCTTACATGAAATCACCAAAAAAATTACAAGCAAAAGCCTCAATTGTGAAACATGACACGTTACTGAGTTATAGAATACCCATCAACAATTCCCACTATCAAGCATAGGACAACAATAGAAGAAAGAAGAGAATAACCCTCAAAACAACTTACAGAGAATAGCACAACTCTATTAAACTATTTGCTTGTTTTTTGGCTGAATGTCAATTAAACTTAAGCAACACTCCCAAAAATTCCAAGAATCAAGCCTCACTAATTGAATGCAGACATGTTTTGCTCAAAACAAAATGAGACAATAGTATGCATTTCATATTCAGATGACAAAGCAAAGAACTAACAAAAACATTAATCAGTGTAAACGTGTGTCCTTATGACCTACATGAGCGCTAGCTTATCCATAGATACAGAAACAAAAAAAGATTCATAAGCTTACCTGACACATTATAGAAGCGGCAATTCCCTGTCATGGATCCAATGATTCCTCCCTATAACAGTCACAGCAAACTTATTAAGTTTAAGGTCTATAAAATATCACATACAAGAAATTAAGATAAATTGCACTCACCTGCCCATCAGGTCGGTAACAAACAGCAGTGACAAAATCCCTTACATCGGTCCAGTCAACAACTTGACGTTTCTTGATATCCCAAATTCGTGAACTATGATGCTAGTAAATCTGAACTCCATTTTATCCTTTCACACCTTCACCTTCCAAAACCATTTTCAAATTGGATATGAACTTATCTAATGTTAAAATTTACTAATACTTTGCTATTTAAACGGCGTATACACCTACAATCGAAGAGTCTAGTGAAATTTAATACAAATAATATGACCAAGAGACTCCTAAAACAGCTCACCTTTTAAGATAAAAAAAATCCAAAACCCATATATTTTACAACAAAACATGATAAAATTCCCAATATATTTTAAGCATAACCAAGATTTGATATAAAATATCATAAAAATAAAATCATATCCAGACCATGATCTAACATTTCAAACAGTAAAAATGACATCCAGACCATAAAAAATATATTTCTAGTATTTCACTCAAAAAAAGTATTTCTACCATGTTCTATATAAATAGATAGAATTCGTTTGAGAACAGAAACATTGAATAAATAAAATTTGCCTATTATATATGCAAATGGGTAAATGTGGATGTAGGCTGTTCAGTCTGACAGGTCATCTTAATAAGCAAGAATAAATAGCAGTTAAAGCCTTGAGTGCATCGGCTACTGTACATCTTACTTTACCCAAATTAAAAAACAAGAGTCCCACCTATAAAGTTTCAACTGAAAATGAATTTTAAGCTCCCCCACCCCCTCTCTCACCCCACCCCACCCACCCACAAAAAAAAAGAAAAAAAACAAAGGGAAAATCACACAGCAAGCTCCTCCGGGGAAATGCAATGTCTTTCCCATGAGTTTTAAGTACGTGAGCCTCGTTTATCTTTCATTAGAAAGAAAGATACTTTACGACAAGTTGCCAAAAAGGTTTTTCATGCCCATCCCATCAGAGTTTGTTAGTATAATAACCTTGTTTTATTAAATGGGCTAAGACATTCTACAGTTATTATTTGTTAACTGTATGGGTTTATAATGGGGCTTTGGAATTATATAGATGGCCCTGAAAATGCTCTAACTTGAGCCTAGATGCTTGTGTAGGCCCAGGAGGCGCCCAAACATAAGGATTGGCTCTGACTGATCCACCAGCCCAGCTAAGTATAGACCAGCCCTCCAAAGCAGTTAATTGGACCCTATGGCCTATAGTATCCTACTTCCATGTAGGAAGGTGCAAGGCTTCTTGTGTGCGAACTTCAATTTAAAGGCCGGCAAAGAACTAAGTTTATGAAATCCTTTGTTCCATTGTAGATATCTTTCTCTAAGTTAAAAAGGAGACCAGGTCTCCAGGTCACTCCACTCTTTAATTTAGTAACATGTGTACATTCGTGTGTGTCATTGTGTACATCCAGACAGACAAGTGACTATAGGTGTGTGCACGTGGACGACCCTGCCACTGCCAATTATTTTTGTTCTTTTCTTGGTCGTTCTTATAAAAACACCCCAGTTACACATGGCATGTTAAGAGAAGCTTTGTCCTTTCCTTTTGGCAATGAGAAGCGTTGTTCTTTTGTTGTTTCCTCATGCCATCATGCGTAAATATTAAGAGAATAAGGAACTTAAGTACAAAAATGAAATAATTGGATTTAGACTTGATATGGAACAGTACCCAAGATATATTATATTAAAATAAATCAAGATAAGCATCTTCAACTAAAAAAAAATTTCTTTCACGAGATTTTCCGCTGAGGGAGATTTAAGAAGTCTCGTAGGAAGAGTCTAAAAAATTCACCTCCATTCTATATAATCAGAAGTTTCCAGCCATCATGTAAATCGAATAATTCGAAGTACTTCGATATAACTATTTGATTTTAACAAGAAAACAGACTATTCTTCACCAAGATGTCAGAGACAAGGCCATTTTTGTATCAGAACTCTCACTAACCAAGTTACTTTAATATACACCTCATCCTCAATAAGGAGTAGATTGAATTAACTCATATCTCCTTCTAATTACCATTGTTCACTAATAATAAATTAAATTGTTACAGATGTAATAAACAGCTAGAGAGAAGAGTGTTCTTTGTGTAAAAGAGAAAATTATAACTTAGGAGGCCATTCTGTTAGTAAAAGCCCATTCAGAGCATTCTCTGTCAGTAACAATTTTTTATTTGTGGGTTAAGTCCCCAAATCATTGACCTAAACCTCGATACCATTAATCTTTTTTCTTGTTTGAAGTTCCTGTTTCTTCCATCACATCCCCGTTTCACCCCAATATATTTCTCAACAAAAGCAGGGCATCCCAAGCGATTATCCTATCTAATATAAATCATTTTTCATAGGAGGTACTTAAAAAATATAGTTACGATCTAGCTACTTCAACTTACATGGATTCACTATCTCCATCAAACCACCAAACAGAGTTCACAGAGCCATCTAATCTTCGCTGGATGACTACGTTTCACATTGGGTTTTGTCATATCAATGTGATACAAGTTTCGAATATCATAATAGCTGCCAATACCTAGCTGTGGCCTCCATCATCTACCATCAAATAACAACCACTATTTAACCCATAGAAAGGACCCATACCCCTGAATGAATAAAGTGTGTCAACATTTTTATTGAACAATTCTCTCTTAACCTCCAAAAACAACAACTGGTGCACCAGAAATGTATTGGTACTTAAATCCGTCACATTGTCAACTAAAATTATTTCCTTTGAGAGTTTACTAAACCACAAATCATAAAAGGTGTTCCTTCTAAAATTCTACCAACCATACATCATATAGGTATCAAAAAAGCAATTGCAAGCACAAATCAATTGAAACTTAAATACAACAATGTGCAGTTTTCAAATAAAAAAGCTTCCTCATTTTTAGCTTGTACATTAGACGTTTATAAAATTCATGTGAAATATAGCAGCACACATATGTGTACAGATATAAATTAGAAACTAAATGTTCTAAATCAGGAAATGAGTATGGTAGATAGGATAGAGTGTGATACAAAGCGGTTTCACTTCATACATGCAAATATATTTCCCTACTACGTACATAATAATTATCAAAATGAATAGATCAACAAAATAAGTACATTTCTTTCAACAACATTTTGCATACTAAAGTGACACGGTGTATGGGAGAAAAGTGGCACAATTGCTTGTGTCCAAGTTTTGGCATCTCAAAATCAGGTTTTTCTTTCTAGAGGTATGTAATGCCTAAATTAAGATTCAGCAGCAAACCTTTTAATTGAGGAAATAAGTTCATTACAAGAAAAGGTTGGCCATGATATTCAATCCGAATAAACTCTAATTTAGTCGGGCAGACCTGAACCCAAGTCAAAAGAAACTTCTCCAGTCTCCCGCAGTAATGAAGAGAGCCAATGACCAATTACAAACAGCATAAATGTCACCTCACCCATGAATTTCTTTTAATTGACATTAACACACTATAAATTAAATGTTCAGAGCCTCTAAACACTCATTATTAGCTCATAAATAACAAAAACCACAAGCAAGGGCGGAAAGTAATAGGAACTTTAGGACATAACAGGACCTTCACCGCAATTGCAGACCAGTCATTGGGAAGATTGAGAGTGATGATGTCCTTGGTTTCATCCCCATAAGCCAAGTAGCCGAAGAACCCGAAACACAAGTATACAACAGTGACTGCAACAAGGCCCACCAACAGCACGCGCTTGAACCTTCCCCGCTCCTGCATAGACCCCTCCAGCGACAGCCATGCCTGCTGCAAAAGTCAGCCTGCCTACACCCCCCGCGAAAGCTGCCCTTTCAGACACTCCTTTGAACACCTGGAGGTCATCCCGCACCACAATTGCCATGGCCAGGACATTGCAGACATCGGCGAAGGCACTGAAGGGAGCAAGCGAGGCGAGGGAGCCGATGGTGGTAAGGGCAAGCTCAACTGGGACAAGGAGGAAGATGAAGGTGGAGGAAGACAAGGTAGGCCACAGCCCCGCCGCATTGGGAGACAATGATGAGCAACTCTGTCAGACGCCCAGCACCTTGAGCGCGTTCTCTACCGACATCTCGTCGAACGGCGCTGAGTCGTCCGCCCTCGATGCCGCCAGCCCCGCCCACCTCCGCCTCCCGCCCCACCCGCCGGCGGGGAATTTAGGGAGGCACCCATGTATGAGGGAGGATTTTGGAGAACTGACATGTATCGTTCTTGCGGAGGAGTGGTGGAAAGCCTGTGGCGGAAGTTCGAATTTGGGTTGCAACCAAAGGGAAGAGGCTGGGAAGGGAAGGGCGGCGGGGGTACGAAAGCTGGTTAATAGTAGTATGGAATATGGATAGCAAATGCAGTGATTTTGGTATGAATTCAGAGTTCAGACATTTGCACAATTGCAGTACGAGTGAAGGCGTCGGGCCCGGTATTACATGCACATCGGCAGGGGCTCGTTCCAAGCAAGAAGCTAGCTTGAAACTCTTGTTCATAGCTCCAAAATTCATTTAAACACAACAATCACTCTCTCATCACAACAAATTCATTTTCTTCTTTCATTTCTGTTCAGCAGCACAATGACAAACAATTACACTTTAAAGAAATCCTCACGAATAATCAAATACTACAGACAGCCAGCATGCATGCACAGTCATGCAAATCGGCCTTACTTATTCCCCCCCAGCTTCAAACACCCATACTTGAGTCCTTGTACCCCGGCAATCGTAGTCTACTTCTTGCATACGATGCCACGGCCGCTCGCCCCGCTGCTGCATTCCATGCCAGCGAAATCAGTCACTTGAGCAATACCCTGCCCGCCAAGGCCGAACCGGGCTGCAGCGCAGTCACTACTGAAGATGCTAGAAGAAGAGAACTTGTCATCTCCACCCATGATGGGCATCTTGGCCGACATCTTCACCTTGCTCACGTAGTCACTCGCGTAAGTCTGTCCCAGCACCCCGTTTACCTTGTCAGTTAAGGAGTAGAACTTGAAGCCGAGCTCAAGATGAGCCATGCAATCTTCCTCTGTTATGCCATAGCCATGCACGCGAGACTCTTCCTCCAAGATGGGCACCACATTGGCCTCAATCTTAAGGAGCCCATCTATTTCAAGCACCATTCCATTAACGTACTTGGACCTAGTGATGGACACTTGTGGGAGGAGACCACGGGATGACTGCCATTGAGCTCCTTCCCCTGCTGGGAGGACGATGAACTCTCCGTCGAAGGAGAGGGAGAGGCGGTCGGCGGAGTCTTCCCAAGTGGAGGTCTTCTCGGCCCCGATGTAGATCTGGTGGTCGCCGAAGAGGACACCGATGGCTTGGACCCACGTGAAGTCTCGCTTCATCCCGGGGTTCCTCTTGCCGATGAAGTGGGCGTTGATGTGGAGGTTGCGGTCGGAGAGGAGGCAGAAGTCCCTGTCTTTCTTGCCGTGGTAATAGAAGGTGATGCCGTCGCCGCCGACGAATCGCGGGTCCTGGCACACCGCACCAGGCTTGTTGCAACCTGTAATTAAACACAATTTACACAAGTACCGATCAATCAGAATGTATCAACTAATCTAAGTGATCTAGTGGAGAGCAGATAGGTTTTAGGCAACATTTAGATGTGAACACGTACTGCAGATGGGCTTGCAAGAGACGCAGTCTACATAGCAATAACCAGGACAAGATTTGGGGCAAGAATGCTCCAGATTGTAGCAGTGTTTGTATTTCTTGATGCCGCATTTAGCCTTGTGATGCTTGTAGGGGGTAGCACCTTCTGCCACGACCCCGAGGAGCACTAGGCAGGCAAGGAGGCTCAACGTGAGTCGACCCATTGGAGCCAGGGGTAGGAAATGAACGTTGGGTATGGGAAGAGACTAATGAAGGCAGCTCCGGTTGGGAGAATAGGCAAGCAGTGTGGCCCTTATATAGAGGCTGGTGAAGTGCAAGCTTTGAGTAAGAATGTCGATGCCGCAGCAGGTGTTATCTAAGGGTCAGGCACCAGACCTTTTAATTAAGGAAATAATTTCTCTCTTCTTTGCTTTCGCTTGTTAGATTTAGACTTCTTTACATCTAATTGGTTTGCTACAAAACCACTTAAAAGTGAAGGAGAACAATAAAGACTTAAATTATAGAATGAGGTACACAGTTTGGCCCTTCTGCCGCTGGACCCATTCACCTTGGTCCTTAAGTCAGAGTGACTGCTAAGAAGCCACTGTGGGTTTGGAATTTGACCAAGCCTGGTTAGGTACAAGGCCAACTAGATGATATTCAGCTGAATTGTTAGGCTTGCCTAACATTAACATCCATATACGGCTTCATAAAAACGTCAACGTTACTGTTTTCTCTTATATCTACTCCTTTCGTCGAATTAAGCCCGTCTGATATTAAAAAACATGTTCCATCATTACACGCTGACTTTGCTCCCTCACGGTCCAGAACACGTACGGGAAGAGAAAGGAGCCTAAGGGTCCAATAAATTTAAGGAAGGACACTGATAGCCCTACATCACTTTTCCTACACAGCCGATGTGTATGAAAATGAGTGGGTGTACTTACTTCACTTCACCCACTCATTTTTATTTTCATACACATCAGCTGTGTATGGAAATGTGTAGGAAAAGTAATGTACAAATATCATTTTCCTAAATTTAACTCATATTAAATACAGACAAGCTTGAGGGAGTATATATTTATGCATCTGATCTAGTACTAAGTTGAATTGACCAAGTCATCTCCTAAAATCAAAATCATGTGCTCAATTTTTGCTTCATAGGAGAATGTATGGTTAGGTTCATGCATGGAATGTCGTATCGGATATCGATAAAATATCGGTCGGCCAAAGAGACAAAATATCGGAGATATTGTGTAAAAAGATATCGGTAGTCAAAAACTAATTTTTACCGTATATTTTCACAATCTAACTTCTAAAATGAGTTATACTAATTTAAACAAAGAATAAATTTCAAAATATGCATATTAGGATAGAAAACAAACATGAAAGGTTTTTTTTCAAATTTTTTAATTCACCGATATATCGGTCCGAAACCGATATATCGGCGATATTTGAAATTTTTTGAAAAAACGATACTAATTGGTATCAATGTATCGGTTTAGGCCCGATACCGATATATCCACGATATATCGGCGAGACGATTTTCCATGGGTCCATGTCTATTCCTTGCCTCGTGCCCATAGATAAGGACTAACTTCATTAGTAAGTTCATCAAAGTTGAAAAATTAGAAATGTAAATATAAACTATGTACATTGATAAAAGGGAAAAGTTTAAATGAGACTTGTTTTCATGCAGCTTGCATGAGCCTGAATAGTCTCAAGTTGTCAGATCTTGATCTGACGTCTACAGGGTGGGTGATGATTCACACTCATCTACCCACTGACTTGATATTCGCTGTCAGATTAAATTTTGACGGCTTGAGATGATTTGGCTCATATACGTTGCATGAGACAAGTCTCATGTAAACTAGACTCTTGATAAAATAAAAATTGTAGGAGTAAGAGTTTTTTCTATATTATCTGGCGCTAACTTTAGCTTTCTCTTATTACCCGGAATTTCTTTGTTTTTTCCATATTACCTGGCGCCAACTTTAACTTTCTCATATTACCCGAAATTTCTTTGTTTTTTCCATATGATCCAGAAACTACCCAAAATACCCTCAGGCAGAGATATAAGCAGAGCCCACACTCTACGTTTCCATATTACCCTGAATCTCCGCCCATATCAGTCAGAGGAGCGTTCAATCGGAGAAGAAGGCGTTCCAGAGAAGTTCCGTCCCGCATCTCCACCCATATCATCGTCGGCGCTGTCCAAATCGAGAAAGGTCATCTTCGCGCAAAAAAGTGGGAAAACGAGCGGGAAAGACCGGGTACACAAAAACAACTACAATGGAGGCATCGTACATCAAAAGACGGTACGTCAAGTTCAAATACTGTGATTTTTATAATGAAATTTGGTTCCAGAGAAAAAAGTTGAAAACTTGCCTAAAATATCGTGTCTTCGAGAACACGACTGTAACAATAGTCGTGTCTTCGAAGACACGACTCATAGACGATGCTTTTCACTCATATACAATTTTCAATATATCGTATCTTACGGTTTTTTAACTTATTTCGGTATTGTAATGGAAGGTACTAATGGAGAAGATACTTGTGTGCTTACACTACGATGAAGTGTTTACAAATTCTGATGCGTACGTGGGTGGGAAACGGAAGCTCATGCCTCTAAATACAAAAGTAAAGTACCTGGAACTGTTGCAGCAAGTAGAAGAAAGATTACCGCTGAAGTCTGTATCTGGTACATTATCTTTGTCATATCGTGTTGATTCTGGATCCCCACCTTAAAGACGATGGCGACCTAGAGTCAATATTTCTCCTTCACAAGAGCAAGCAAGGCACAAATAGACTACTTGACCTGTACGTGGAGTGGACTTCTACTGGCAATAACATGGAGACTTCCACTCGCAATAAGGAAATGAATTCCAGTACAAATAAGGAGGAGAGGATACCAGAGGCAGAAGTAAGGCCGGCCGGTAAGACACCACAGGAGAGGCCGTCTAGCCTAGCCAGTAAGACACCCACATCAGCAGTTGAAGGAGGAAGAGATGAAGATTATTCATTTGAAGCTGCGAGGTAAGATTTCAAATTCGCTAACCGAGTACAAGTCGTGTTTTCAAAGACACGACTTGAATACTTCCAGTTGTGTTCTCAATCGATTCATACAATTTTTTCACGCAAATTGGGAGATCAGGAAGAAGGTGAAGGTGAAGATGAAGATGCAGATGAAGAAGAATTTTTCAATGACGAAGAATTATTGTGGTCTGCAGATGAGTGGGATGAGCCTCTTCCACACCCAGATTTTTGCCAGCCAGATCCCATGGGAAGAGACCACTCTGTGCCCGGTATAGAACTCCAACATGCAATGATAGCATCTACTTCTAGAGTTCCCACGACAGGAGACACATCTAAAGGGAAGTCTGTCGCGTCGGAGCCGCAAGATTTAGAGGACGATGAGTACAACAATATTGATAGTGATGGTGGTTGGGATTGGGGTACCTATTCTGCACAGGCCGGTCCTTCAAAACATTGTGAAGAGGAGATGATGTTGATAGACAGTTTGCAAGCAGACGACTACGAGGCACAACTTGCCTTAGGGGCTAGGTTCAAAAGCGTCAAGCAGTTCAAGATGGTTCTGACTGATATGGCAATCAAGAGGAAGTTTATATTTAAAGTGGCGAATGAGAGCAAGGACACATTTGCTGCAACGTGCAAGGTTACGGGGTGGAAGTGGTACATACGGGCTTCAAACAAACTTGACGGAGTCAGCGTGACAAGGAGGCAAGTAATGCATACATGTGACACTTTGATAAGTTCGAAAGATCATCCATTGGCTTCACACCTCTGGATTGCAAGGAAGTATCATGGCCTCCATAAGGATTCAAACTCCATAAAAATCGTAAATATCCAACAGTACATTGAGAAGCATTGGGGCGTCAAAGTCAACTATAAAAGGGCATGGATGGTGAAAGAGAAATTGATCCGATTGATCGATGACAACCCTGAAGACGCTTATCACATTTTGCCACATTATAGAAGGGAATTAAAGGGGTCTAATCTAGGTACACATGTGGTGATAGAAAGATCTTGTGATATACCTGAAATTGAAATTGAGTTAGCCAGATACGACTTTAGAAGTGTCTTTTAGATGTTCGGCCTGGTCGCAAGAGTATTCCGAAGATCACTGCGACCACTGCTCACTGTTGATGGAACATTCCTAAAAGGAAAGTACCCTGAAGTTTTATTGGTTGCTACAACACTCGATGGGAATCAATAATTAATGTGTCTTGCATATGTAGTTGTCGATAAAGAGACCATCCAAACGTGGTAAGTATAGAAACACGAAACATGATTTCATGAGTAGTCATGTATTATAAAGTCGTGTCTTCGAAGACATGACTAGTCATACAAACATATTTTTTATACACGACCTTCTAACAATCTGAAGCCTTCTTTGTTTAATATGCTTTGCCTCTCACTTGTACAGGACGTGGTTCCTCACCTTACTAAAATCTTTTCTCTTTACGGAGCCCCCGGCCTCTCTGGACACAATTGTTTCTGATAGACAGGAGGGCCTTTTGAGAGTGGTCGCTGATGTCTTTCAAGAGGCTCAGCATGGGTTTTACCTGAGGCATATGACAGCTAATATGCTTAGTCTGTGGAATGATAAGTACCTGAAGGATCTGCTATTCCGAGCTGCTGCATGCTTCAGGAGACCAGAATTTGAAGAAACCATGGAGAAGATGAAGGAACACAATGAGGCGATCTGGAAATATGTTGACAAGATTCATAAAAGACATTGGACTAACGTGGAATATCCCAATAAAAGGTACGACACTCTCACATTAAGCAGGTCCGAAAGTGTAAATAATATGCTTCTGAAGGCTAGGTTTTGGCAAATAACTCGATTGATCAAGCAAACGCGTGCGACCACAACCGCCCATTTTCAGAGATGTCGAATGGAAGCAGGAGGGCTAACGACTCGTTAACAAAGTATGCACAGAATCATATCAATCAGATGAAGAATCAGAGTGTTGGAACAGTTCGAGTGCAATCGCTATCATTACGGTAGTTTGAAGTGACATTTTTATACCATGTGGTAAGCATGAAGTCATGTATTATAAATTCTTGTCTTCAAAGACACGACTATTAATACAGTCGTGTCTTCGAAGACACGACTATCCTTCGAAGACACTGATGTTGTTAATGTTTTCACATCAGGATGTTGTTGACCTTACTAAGAGAACCTGCACATGTAGCTTCTTCCAGGGCATGGGACTTCCGTCTAAGCACGCTATGGCATATATTGATGAGAGGTGTTTGGACCGGTAGAATATTGTGAGAAGTGGTACTACACAAGTTTGTACCTCACCACGTACGAAGAAATAGTGTTACCTACTTTAGACAGAAGTCTGTGGGGGATTACGAGGTTTTATTTAAATGCAAACCGCCCATGCTTATTTGGAGTATTTTGAAGAAGAAGGGTGTCATAAGAGGTTACATAGATATCATAAAGGATATGTATGAAGGGGTTGTGACTAGTGTGCGGACTATTGGGGGGGAAACTAAGGAGTTTCCAGTTACGGTAGGTCTTCATCAAGGGTCAGCCTTAAGTCCGTATCTTTTCGCTTTAGTTATGGATGAGCTTACTAGTCATTTGCAAGATAATGTACCTTGGTGTATGCTTTTTGCAGATGATGTAGTTTTAATTGATGAGAGTAAAGTAGGTTTAAATGCGAAATTAGAATTGTGGAGGGTTGCTCTAGAATCAAAAGGTTTTAAAATAAGTAGGACTAAGACCGAGTGCATGGAATTTAATTTTAAGGAAGGTAGAACTATAGATAGAGACCTAGTTGAAATAGATGGGCAAGAAGTGCCAAGGTGTGATCAATTTCGTTACTTAGGATCCATTATCCATAAAGAAGGGGATATTGGTAGGGATGTGGTGCATAGGATAAATGCGGGGTGGGTAAAGTGGAGGGCAGCCTCGGGAGTATTGTGTGATAAGCGGGTTCCAAAAAGACCTAAAGGCAAGTTCTATAGGACGGCTATTAGGCCTACAATACTCTATGGAGCGGAGTGCTGGGCACCAAAGAGGAGTCATATAGATATGTTGAATGTAGCCGAAATGAGAATGTTGAGGTGGATGAGTGGGATAACTAGGAGAGATAGGATTAGAAATGAATATATTCGTGAGAGCCTAGGAGTAGCGCCTTTAGGGGAGAAGCTGAGGGAATGTAGGTTGCGGTGGTATGGGCATATGCAAAGAAGACCTTTAGATGCCCCTATGAGAAGATTAGAAGGGATACAGGTAAACGATGCTAAAAGAGGGAGAGGGAGACCTAAGAGAACTTGGATGGAGTTAATAAGAAAGGATTTGACTTTATTATCTCTTACAAAAGAGGTAGCCCAAAACAGGCTGGAATGGAGGAGTAGGATCCGTGTCACCGACCCCAAATAGTTGGGAAAAGGCGCTAATTGATTATGATTATGATTATGAAACCGCCCATGCTTGAAGCTCCAAAGAAGGGCAGGAGAAAGACAAAGAGAATTGAGTCACAGCCCGAGCCACCAGAAAGGTCGAGGTCAAAATGTGACAATTGTCGGCAAGTTGGTCACAACCGTAAAAGGTGTACTAACCCAACCGTTGCGAAAGAACAAAGGAAGCGCAGGAATCGAAGACTCCCACAACAAGGCAAACTTACAACTAACGAGACATCCCAGATACGTCACTCTGGCTTACCTAAGCCCCCACCATTCTTCACTTAGATCGTACTGATATGTTTGTAGAACAAACAATATTCCAACTGAAATGTATGCCTGTACAGGAAAAACTATTAGAAATGAAAAAAAAATTCATGTTGCAGGCATTTATCTCCATTATAGTCGTGTCGTCTAAGACACGACTATGCGAACACAGTAGTACTTATAGCGTTATAGTCGTGTTGTCGAAGACACGAAAATACAAAAAGAAGTCTCCGTTATAGTCATGTCGTCACTACGAAATAGTCGTGTCATAAAGTACGAATCAGCAGTTACTATCGTTTCTTCACGTAGATGGAAATAATGTATTTGAATTTTTTGAAAGAATAATGTATGTACGTCAAATAATCTTTGTACAAAAAATTAACTCGGGTACAAAAGAATATATGTACAAAAGCATATATGTAAGAAAAGAAGTTTATGCGTCATCCGACAACCTCAAAAAATCGGTAACAGTGACTTCCTGATTTTTGTCTTTAATTGAGTCATCGTCAAACTCGCTGTCAATCTCCCCGCGAATCATAGATGCAGCAATGACTGGGTGCCACAAACGTGTAATTTAGTCCTGATCAAAGGCGGGTGGGTTGACATTGGACGCCAAGTGTGCGACGTACATCATGATGAAAATGCCACAGTCTTTTGAGTTTTCTTGGCAGGGCGCTTTGGCGATCTAAGTCCTCTTCCAATCGATGCAACCCATCCACCCCAGCGTGTGTGCCATCACAACGTTCATGAACTTTATGAATTTTTCAGCTGCGACCCTATGATGTGTGTACAACTGGGATTTGCCAAAGAGAGGGTTGTAGAAGCGCCATACACACTTCGAAAAGTTTACATAGATGGGGCAGAAATGGGAGCCGGTGCGGATTGGGAAAAAGGCATAGAACATGTTCCTGTTCAATCCCTTCAGCACCTCCCAAGCTTTTTTATCAATTTCGTATTATTGACTCCTTCTTTGTGTTCATGCTGGGAACATCAACTTATCGCTACTAATGTAGGGAACACTTACATTGCCGAATATCTCTTTGAATGCATGACATCCAAAAAAATAGAACGGATACTTCATCTGTTCTCTCTCATTGCATTGACGTAAGAGATTTAGAAACTCATCTATAACCTGTAGAAAACAACAATAGAGTCAGAACAGTCGAATCATGGAAACATACGACTATTAATTATGTTGTCTATAAAAATACTCGATTTAATGAATAGTCGAGTATTTTATATACGACTTCAATAATAGTCATGTCTTCGAAAACACGACTATGCGTAAACTCATGTCTTTGAATACACGACTTTACGTAAAGTCATATCTTTGAAAGAGGAAAAGAGAAAAAATCGATAAAAAATGAAAACATAATGTATACTTACATTAGTGTTTATTTCCATGGTTTGCAGGAGGGATACATAGTCATCATCGCATAGCGTGGGGATTGGATAAACCTTCCTCGGATTGGCGATCCATCTATATATTGTCATTCTATCCCTTTCTAACAAGACTCCCATGTCGAAGCAAAAGTCCAAATGAGAATAGTCTCCTAGGAGATCAATTGTAGCCTTTCGAGGGGTCTAGAAGACATCAACGTCAACAGGCTGGGATGAGGTTAAGCTTGTGGCCTCCTTCTACTTCACCTCCTCCTCAACCTCCGCCTCCTCCTCGTCCTTCTTCTGCGCCTCCTCCTTCGCCAAATCCTCCTCCTTGGCTGCCCCGATATCCAACTGCTGCAAGGAATAGATCACCTCATTAATAATAGTGGTTGTTTGTCGATCGGCTAGGGTCTCCTCGGAGTCGATTTTTTGCTCATCCGCCAAATTTCTCCTTGCCTGCTCCTCTGCCAGTCTCCATATATGCTCATCTTCCCATATCCTCTGTAATTCCCTCTCAGAGACAGCCCTCATTCTCTTCCTTACCACTACACCTGGGGGAATAGGTCCCGTCTGTACTTCTGACGGTTTTCCACTTCTACACACTCCATATATTCGCCGAAGTCTGGTTGGAGCTTTTTCAGAAACATCTTCGCAGAGGATCTCTTTGTAGCCAATTCAATCTTCTCTTCCTCATGCACGCGCTTGATGGGAGCTAATTGATATTTTACAGAGTCGTGTCAATAGCAGCACGAAAAAGTAAATAGTCGTGTAGAATGTGACACGAAATATAACGTGATACAAAATATTAAAAAATCGTGTAGAACTTACCTTTACCCCATTTGAAGGAGTTGTCCGCTGACTTGTGCGCGAGCGCCTTCCTCCGCATATGCTCCGGAGTTTTCTTCATCGGCTCCTTGTCATCAATTTTCTGCTTTCGCTCCTCCTTCTGATGCCCCGACGACTTCTTCATCTTCTCCTTCTTCTCTGATTGCTTCATCTCCTTCTTTGGCTCCTCAATTCCCTCACCCTTTAACAGCATTGACATTGTGGTGGCATATGCCTTTATAGAGTGAAGAATCTCTCGCAGAGGTCCGACACTCCTTCCCATCTTGTCATAAGAAGACAGAGCGATCTCAATTAATGATGTTATGCCCTCAAGCGAACCCTCCAATCCCCCAATC
This sequence comes from Houttuynia cordata, assembly GCA_039654745.1. Taxonomy (NCBI): domain Eukaryota; kingdom Viridiplantae; phylum Streptophyta; class Magnoliopsida; order Piperales; family Saururaceae; genus Houttuynia; species Houttuynia cordata. Next base: position 20,125,412 of record CM077503.1, read on the forward strand.
GCATTTAACTCAGCGGCTGTCCTCGAGGAAGAGGGGGAACCATGAATGAGAGTCCTCTTCATTTCGTGCCTCTCCGTCTTCTGTCCTCGCTGATGAGGGGCCACGGAGGGAGACGAAAGTAGACATGCCTCTTCTACCATGGGGATGATTACATTGACGACTTCTTCCCATACTTTGAGATTATCAAACACGCCCTTCCAGTAGTCCGTCATATGGTGCTTCCTTTGTGTACCCTTCTTGACCTTCGTAATTAGGGCCCCACTTCCTGGCCACCTTTTCACTTGTGGACTGGTAGGGCCAACGACAACATGGAAGATTGTCGTGTGCTAAAAAACCAAATTTGCATAGTAAGAAGATGAAAACATTAGTAAAAGACGCAGATACAGGCAAGTCGTATACTATTATAACTATAATAGTATATGACTACAAATTTAGTCGTGTATGTTAGTACACGACTATATATAAAGCCGTGTCTTCTGCAACATGACTATATACTTAGTACACGACTATATATGAAGTCGTGTTGCAGAAGAGACGACTATATATGAAGTCTTTCGAAGACACTAAATGCATAAAAATGCTAAATACCTGAGTGACATATGAGGCACCGTTTAGGTATCCACCGCCCTGTGACCCTCCTTCAGATCTGAAACCCACTTGTCTGCTGGTATGGGTTATACCAGAAACTAACATCTTATGGATAGCCCCCGCCCAATTGCATGAGCTCAATCTTGGGAGGTCTTCTATGTAACGGTACAAACAGGGCAGTAGCGCTCTAGTGCTGTGTGCAAATAGCACCGTGGAGAAGACGAGACAGATGATCATTCTCGCCATGTCCTCCTCTGCCATCTTCATTTTGCCAATGCTAACCTTCTCAATAATTTCTTCAATGTGTGTAATATTCGGTCTCCTCACGGTGAAGTATTTTCTGAAGAATTCAATTTGCGGTCGGCGTGGCAAGGAGGGAACGACCTCAACTATTTCACCCTTTTCGGGCAATCTAGTGATAAAAGCAACTTCTTGTTCTGTGAAATGTAGCGGCTTCCCCTTGATATTGAAGACCTTGGCCGACTCATCCCAATACCTGACCAAATGGTCTAGGAGGTTCCAAGAAACTGTGACCTCCTCACCTTAAAAAATGACAGAGAAACCAGCTTCTCTGATGAGTGGACCACATCTTTGGTGACGCTGTTGGAGGGCCGCATACTTTTTCAGTGCCCCCGGTTGACAAAAGGTCCGAAGAACCGATCACACATAGTATGTTCTCTTGCCTGATGAGCCTATCGGGAGCCTTCCTCTTCCTGCCCCTCTGTTTTAGCTTTCGATGTGCAAACAGAAATTCCTGATCATCCTCCTCTTTCGTTGGTATTTCCTCCATAGACTCATCTCTTTTTGTATCCATCTGCAAGGAGATAGGTAGAGTGGTTAATAGAAAAGCCGTGTCGAAAAAATATGAAAATATAAAAATCGTATCGTCGAGTACACGACTAAATATCAAGACACGACTGTATATTTGAAGATAAAAATTATAAGTCCAAAAGTCGTGTAGTCTGAAACAAAAATCAGTAAAGATTGTTGTAACTTACCGCGGTGTAGTTTTCTGTATTTCCTTTTAGGAATCTTTCCCAGTGTTCCTCGCCGCAAACCGTACCCAAAAAATGCCTCAAATGCAATCAGTCACTCTGCCAGTTGCATGAAGGCGCAGGAGCCGAGGGGGAAAGTCAGCAAGATGACGCTCCGAAATCCCCGCAGGTAGCCGCTTCAAATCGCCGTCTTTGCCCACTCTCCGTCACTCATGTCGGTTATAGATATGCAAAGGTATCATCGAAATCCGCAGGAGGACGTGAATAGGATCATCGAAATCCGCAGGGGGCAGCTCGAAATCGCCGGTGGAATCGCCGCTAGAACTCGCCAGTGGAGTCGCCGTGGAAATCGCCAGTTGGAACCCTTGTCTTTTTCGTGTCTTCTACAACACGCTTCTTTGCAAAGAAATGACACGAAAAATATAGAAGAATGGCATTTTCGGTACTTCTGGTGCCGATTCCGGGCCATATGGGATTTTGCCGAAAAAACCAGGTAATATCGAAAAATAAAAGTTGGTGCCAGTAATATGGAAAAAACTCTAGGAGTAACAATGTAAGTTCCAAAGAAAAACTTAGGAATGTATTGACTTTTCATACACTAGTAGCAAAAAACCATCCTTCCCTTCAATCCTAGGAGGAACCGAAGTGAGACAAAGATGATTTAAATTGCAGGTACAAGCTGTATATTCTTTAACGACAAATATATGACTTCCCGGCACTTTAGACTCTCAGCATTCAGTTTTCTTGACTATCGAGTAGCAGAATTGGAGCAGCCACTCAGACAAGACTGATCTATTTTCTAATTCAAAGACAAAGTTTGGCCATTGGGGATCGTTATCTAGCGGAAGAATGTGGGTTTTGTCCATGTTGAGTCCTAATCCTATAGTCCAATCCATGTAAATTCATGAAGGAGGCGACTTTTGATGCCTTCATTTTCACGTATGCATATGGAGGATTTCTGTATACGAAATTGTCATTGTATAAGAAAACAGATTGATCTATACGTAATTTTCCCGATTATTATTATCTCTTCAGGCTTACTCTTAAAAGGAAACAAAAATCTAAGGCTAGCAACTTTTCCAACACGTGAATCCAACTTTCTCCAGGCTTAAATAGGAAGAGTGTCACATACATTGTGCACTCTGCAGTATCCTCAAGTCACCGATTTTCATTTATATAGATTAGTCACAGTGACAGATAGATCTGCCTCATGGGTTCAGATATAGGAAACGAATGACCCTTCATATCCTTTTGTCTATCCGGAGGGGTTTTGAAACAGTAACAAGTATAATTATGCACCCCAATTTTAGCTAATTTTATCTGCAACCTGATTTTGCTCAATGTAGCCTGTAGGTATGATAAAGTTTGCATCCATAATGATCCCGATTAGCATGACCAACAACTAGCGTTGGTGTGCCCCTTGATCCAAGTATGCTTAAAGTTATGATCAAGCTCTTATTGATGCAAACCCTAATTAAGAAAGTACACATCCAGCTTTCTTTATTTATGACTAGGAGTACTTTATTCACTCTAGAAGTGGTTGGTTTATTACATAGTCAATCAGTCGCTTACCACCTCAGCTTCCATCTTGATCTAACGTTTGCAGACCACTCCAGGTTCATGGACTCCGCTAGTGCAGTGCATGCTGGCAAACTCCATGCCACCACCACTAGACTTCTCGGCTCCGGGGCCGGGTAGAGACTTAGCGGCAAATCGAGAAGCTAAGCAGTCCGTGGCCAAGAGATGAGAGGTAGAAAACTCGCGGTTCCCACCCAGAACGGGCATTGAAGCCCCCAACTTAACCCTGCTAGTGTAATTCTTGGCATACGTCTGGCCCAGAACGCCATGAACGTTGTCTGAGAGGGAGTAGAACTTGAAACCCAGCTCCAGATGGGCGAAGCAATCGTCGTCCGTTATGTTGTAGCCATGCACACGGGACTCACTCTCCGTAATAGGGACTACATTGGCCGTGACCTTGAAGCTCCTGTCGGCCTCGATCGAGACCCCGTTGGCATCACGAGTCCTCCTGATCATCAAAGTCCCGCCACTAGGAGCCGTCTGCCGCTGCCAATGGGCCCCTTCAATGGCCGGGAGAGAGATGGTCTCGCCGTTGAAGGCGAGAGAGAGGCGGTCGACGGTGTCGTCCCACCTCGCGGTCTTGTGGGCTCCGACGTAAATTTGGTGGGGGCCATGCAGGATGCCGATGGCCTGGACCCAGGTGAAGTCCCTCTTCATGCCCGGGTTGCGCTTGCCTATGAAGTGGGCATTGATGTGGAGACTGGGGTCGGAGACAATGCAGAAGTCCTTGTCTTTCTGGCCATGGAAGTAGAATGCGATGCCATCACCACCCACGAAGCGTGGGTCCTGGCAAACTGCACCAGCAACGTTGCATTCTGACCAAATTGGTGTAATTTACAGTTAACGTGATCAACCATGAATGTTCAATTAAATTAAGCAACACTGTTAATTCAGTAATAGATGAGTGGACTAGACAGAGAATGAGAGTAGTATGGGTTTAATACTCACGACAAAGGATCCTGCAGGTGACACAATCAACAAAACAGCTTCTGGGGCATTCTGAAGGGCACGTTTGCCACACCATAAAGCACGTGGGGAAATCCCTGATGGTGCATCTCACTCGGCGAGGTGTTACGTGTGGTGGTGGACGACTGGGTGGTGGTGGTGGTGGTGGTCGACTAGGTGGTGGTGGACGATTCGGGCGCTGTGCACACGCCAGGAGCCATACGGCTAGGAAGCAAACAGCTCTAAGCCAAAAGTACCTGCTCGCAAAAATTGCCATATTAACTCTTCAGGCTTCGCTGTTCGATGCCACTGGGATACCATTCCTGTCTTTATATATAGGCTTCTCTTTGGTGCACATGAGGAACATGACTCGAGCCGGATGAGTTACAAGTTACAGAACAGTCACTCCCTGTAGTGTTCCTCGTTGCCTCCTAAAAAGTTTTCCTTGGCTGCTTTAGGTTCCGGGTTCTCTTCAAAAGTTCTTTTTTACTTTAAATCGAAGACATGTGATTGCAGCGTGCCTTGACAACTAGGAGTTTAGAAAATATGACTCTTGCACGCGCCTGCTTCAGTGATCAATCCTAACGGATGAAGCACTCTGTAACTGATCATGTGCGTAGGGTACATGGTAGCTCATATGCCCACGCCCTTTCCGCTGTTGAAGATGCTCTTTGTTCCGATTGCTGTTGAGTTCGTAGGCGGTTGCATTTCTCTGGTATTGAAAGTTGAAGCAGTCAAATCAGCAAAATAGCCAACAAGATAATTTTGGTCCTAAGCTCTAACGAGATACAAAACTATTAAACTGGAATTGGTAACATACAAACGAAACGTAAGATGAAAGATATAGTTTTACATACATGCCTTGCGTCCAGCTACTCTGGATTCTGGAACTTAAAATAAGAGAGAGCCTATCTTTTGTCTGTATGACAGAACTCAAAATTTTCAAACAGACAACAGGTCCTCTTCCAGTTTCAAGTAATTAAAGATCTAGACATTATACACTGACAATAAGTAACTACCCAAGTCAGCTGGGGACTCCCCCAAAGATCTGGTATAACATAATGTGATTTGATGCGCGCTTTATCGAATGTCCTCACTACAGTACTACAAAACCGTTTTAGAACAAGTTCCACAGCTTGGCAACCCATTATCTCGAACATATAGATGTTTCAAATTTGTGATCTCTTTTCTTCTCTTACGAGCTTCAGCGGCCATGACCCCATCCACGAATCTCTTGCAAGGGCAAGCTATATGTGCAGTAGAAACAGGTTCTTGAATATCCTTTGGATCTGCATTGACACTCGAGAATTTTATTGGACGTTGTGTAGACATTGGCCTCCAAGGGGTATGCGTGAGAGGTCCTCCATAAGCTCCCTGCCTCATGTTCCAAGGCTCGGCACTGTTATGAGTACCACTGCTCGACCCTTCAGGAATAACTTGACATAGGTCCGATAATTGTGCTTTGGCTTCCTTCTCTAATGGCCTTGCCGCTTCGGCATCATCAGAGTGCCCACGCAATGGGTGAGACTGGCTGCCATCTTCGGATATAGGGTAAAACCATGGACAAGGGATCAAACAGAATGGCATCATAGGTCCACGAACAGGCTCTCTCCAAAGATCCAACCCCTTGTGTGGTTCAATAAATGAGGAAGCACATACTGAGTTATTTGATTCAGAGGGTACTTGAGAGAGACGATGAGCATGAGGACACATGTGAGGCCAGAATAGCAGTGGGAAAGTACTTTTACTATTATTATCTGCAAAAGATTGAAATTGGGCAGATGAGGATGGTGATGTTGATTTCTCAGCAAGTATTGAGACAGCTTCTTGTGGGGTTTCATTTCTCTTTCCCATAGCCGTTGCCATCTGCTCAACAGTGTAACAAATTTCTGATAAAGCCACAGAAAGGTTCATTATTAGCTGTTACCGTCTAAAAGAAAAGAAGAAACATACTAGTGATCTTAGATGTTTGTTTCTGTCCTTGAGTAATTTATATTCTCTCATCACCAACTCCTTTTCCTATGAAGGCAAAAATAACAGCAATGATGAACTTGTGCTAATTAAAAAATGACTTCCTCTATTATTTGGCAGTATACTGTAAATAATATCTTAGCAAGTTGAGGTTGGACAAGAAGTTATAGTTTGAGAAAAGAAGATAAATGACAATGAAGTTCCACAGAGTTTTTGCACTCGATATGTAAATTCTGGCAGACAGCAAGGAAGCAAAACCCAAGTTGCACCACAAGCGAAAAGAGAAAGAGAACTCACCCTCTTCATCCTTTCATTGTCCGATATAAGGTCAGCGACCTTTTTGGTCAGCTCCTCACAGAGGGCCTAAGCATCAGCGCAGAATGTGAGAAGAGAGATATGCAATCCATGAGAATAACTCTTGAACACAGTTGAAAAGTGTAAAAGTTGTCTTCTACACGAGAACTACCTACATCTGACAAATCATGAGGCAAGAAGATTGAAATTTTCTCACTCGAGATGATTGGTTTTTCATAACGACTACGCAATTCAACAAATAGCGTTGCACTGACGGGAATAATTAAAAAGACCTGTCTCCTACGAATGGTTTGCCTAGCAGATTCTCTATTTGCAAGTATCCTACGCATTCTTTTTGCTTCTTTATCAGCCTATAACAGAGCAGCATCAAACAATTATGTTGTGAAGAATGTGAAAATCAATCTAGGAATTGAATGTGTTGACCTCCATCACCTCACACAACGATTGCATTGATTTTGTTCTTAATGATGTACCCTGATTTGTCGAGCATTTAAACCTTGAATGTAGCAGCTCCCACCCTTCTGGAGCCTTTGCAGCTTTTATAGCTAAAAATTTGCAGACCTTCTTGTGCCTTTCCTGGTATTCCAGCAAGCAGCCCTGATATCAATTGGAAAAAAAAGGGAATGAGTGCCAAATAAACAATTTGCAATCACTCAAACGAATTAGCAACAATAAACAAAAAACATTTGCTAGCTGATAAAATAAAAAATTGCATCACTAATCAAGATTGTTTGAGAAGTATCATCCAGCATCACTATGCCATTCTTAGTTCCTTGACTGATTTTAAGCTTTACATCTTCCATCTTATAATTTTACTCATGACATCAATCTCCTGCACAACTTTCCACTAGCCTTTTCTTTGTGGTAAAATTCCAAGCAGATAGTAGTAGTGTCATGTCGTGCCGGTGGCAAAGCAATCATCTAATAATCTCCTTACTCAAAACATAAAGAAACGATTTACTAGTCACTGTTTCCATTCATGGTATCAATCTCCCTGTCATTTTCCCTTTATTTTTTGAATTTTGTAATTCAAATTCCGGGCATGCTAGTAGTGTCATGACTTGATGGAAGTATTCCCTCCACTCCCTATTAACAGTCCTATTTGGTTTTCACACTGAACTGATTTTCGTTCATTTTGAAAACCAAATAGGACTATTAGTATGGAACGGAGGGAGTGTTTACTACTAATTTTTCCTAACTCCCATTCTCACTAGGCTACTACAGTTCCAGTTGAAACAAGCAGGCAAACAAGAGAAGAAGCCAACTAACCTGGACAGCATCAGGTGGCGCGCACTCGGACTCATGAACATGCTGCCTCCCATGCTCGTCCTCCGTTTCTAAACTCCCCCGCCTCGGTTCATTTAGAGAGCTCCCGCTTCTACCCTCCTCGACCTCGGCCAGATCCGCGAGCGCCCGGGCTGCCTCCATCTCGCTCTCCGTCATCCTGGCCGATCCACATTGGCCGCCCTCCCAGCCGCCGAGTTCCTCCGCCGCTTCCCTCCCCGCCATCGCCCATACCTCCTCGGCCACGGCCACGGCCACACCCATGTCGAACTATATAAAGAAAAAAAGCAATCTCCCCGGTGAAGGAAGCGCAATCTGAGTAGGACGCTAGAGTGGATTTTTAGGTTGTTTGTGGTCGCTTGGTACGACACGTGTCTTCGACGTCAGAAAACATTCTTTGCCACGTTGAACTAATCGTTCTGGTGTGCACTTGGAGATACGTGTCGGGAGATTGGGAGGAGGCAGGGTTTTGGGAGAGAGAGAGACGTTTGAAGAGGACAGGAAGGGCGGGCCAGGCCCAGGCAGCAGCTTTGGTGGATGCTGGAGCCGACACTTGGCGGGAGACAAATGCGTTATCTTTGTTTTTTGCCGGGAGGTTGGAGGGCGTGTCATGAAGTCCTCCAGCAAACGGACAAAGATTGTGATTAGGTGGCAACGTTAACGGGGTTCGTCCTCCCGGGTCATCTACTACAACAAACAATGCACTACTCATCCTGATCAACTACTCAAGCTAGTAGATGAAGTTGGTAGTAGATGATGTTGTGAACCGACTAGCCTCTTGGGTCAGTACTCAGTAGCAGCTGTTCTTTATTTTTTTTATGGTGAACAGTCCATGGATAACAAGAGATCATACACTTAAGTTCTCACAAAACAAGAAAGGGTTGCGACTAAGGGGCCGTTTGGGGCGTGATTGTAAGCAAATATCTACAGTGGATTTTTTGTGGAAACATGGATGCCACAGTGTAGCAAGTTTTCCACTGTTTTGCTTTCAATCACGCCCCAAATGGCCCCTAAACATTAAATTCTCCGCAAGAACAAAAATATCCAATTATGCCCATGGAACACATTGAGCTCGTGAAGGGTTTTGGGGAAGGAAAGGCGACCGCTTTAGAGGAGGAAAAGGTGGAGAAGAAAGAAAAGAGGGCTGGTGGAGAGGGAAGGTGAACGGCGGTCACCGGAATGAGCGCTCTGGGGCCATTGAGGTGGCAGAGATGGAAGGGAACCAAGGGGAGGGGAAACCTGTCGCTGGACAAAGGCTTCTCAATGGGTATCTCCCTGCCCAAACCCCCATCGCCGGTCCACACACAAGGCCAACATCATCTCCCGGCCAGGGCAGTGAGCCATCAGCCGGCCAGGATTCCCCACAAGCTTGCTGGCAGCGCTTCTCCCAGAATCCTAGCAAAATCCAATGCTTCTTCCCAAAGCTTCTGCTAGATAAAGTTCTTAGGGGTTGTTTGGACCTTTAACAAGTAAAGTCTATTTCTTTTTTTTATTTTAGCTAAAAGAAACACAAAGGTAGTTACGTTCAATTTCTTTTTTTTTTTAAAAAACAAAAAGTTGTTATTATTTTTACTAAGCGAAATAACATAATCGACTTATAACATGTAGATGAAAATAATTTTAAAAAAGGGTCAAATGCTTTTTCTACTAGAAAAGGTTTTTCTACTTGAAAGCATAAAAGTTTTTTCTATCTTAAAAATTTTTCTAAAAAAATGTACAAAGAAACATATTGAGAAAGTCCATTTTTAAGAAAAAAAATTTCTGCAAAAAAATTACTTCAAAACATTTTTTTAACAAAAAGGATATTTCAGCCTCTTAAAAGTCCCTTTCGACTTGTGAAAATGTGCATCCAAACTTCCCTCTAAAAATGACCAGGATAAAGAAAAATAACTAATTGCTTAGTAACTAGCTGGGACCATCTCCAACAAGCGAATGCATCAAATCAAACACATTATACCTAAAAAGTTGAAAGCATTACTAGAATGGAGAAATATAATCTCCAATTAAGAGGCCGTTTGGGACGTTAAAAATAAAAACATCCACTCCTAAAAATACCACTAACCAGGTGTTTCAGCTGGTTAGTGGAGTTAGTGGATAATCCCAAAAATCCAGATTTTTTACTATCCAAACGGCCTCTAAACTTAGAAAAAAATTTATCAGAGTGATCTTAAAAATATATGGATGTTGACCACAGGGCATAGGATTACTGGACGATTCGACTGCAATTCGGCAAGGGGTCAATTCAGTACAGTACAGGAAAATTCGACAGTCATTTGGTGGCGATTCAGCACATTAGAAAACAACTTGCACAACCTGTATGTTACAATTTGCATAAATGATTCAAGTTCCAATGTTGTGGACCTTACAACAATCAGTAAAAGTTCAATAGTCGAATTCCCTCACCATAACACCCACAAACCCACGTTCTCAAATCCAGTACAATCAAGCCTAACAACCAAAAAAAACCCATCGAAAACATATTTTTGTAACATATTTTTGTTTGCAATTCACACAACGACATGCTCAAATATAAGTCCTAGACAGCAAACAATAAGCAACAGCAAACAATAAGCAAAACCCAGAAAGGAAATGGAGAGAGGAGGGCCTGGCTCATTATATTCATGTCAGAATCCCCATTGCAGAACTAGTCAGAGAGAAAGAAACAAAGACAATAATGAGGTTGGGAAGGAAGGAAGGAAGGAGAGAGTAAGGAAGTTTTAAGACAAAACAAATGGTCCGACAAGAGAGGTTACAAGAGCCTCTTGCTTCCCTCCCTTCTCCTCTGATGGAA